>OU342744.1:409522402-410722402 GCA_910589775.1 Avena eriantha
AATAACTCTGGTGGATCCATATGTGGTATGTGAAAAGAACACACATGCAATGACTCCAGTTGTTGTCAGTAAAAAGAACACACATGCAATGACACTGGTGGATACATGTGTGGTCTGTGAAGAGAACACACATGCAATGACACAGGTGGATCCATATGTGGTATGTGAAAATAATATTCATCAAATGACTCCACTTGTTGTTAGTAAAAATAACACACATCCAATAACACTGGTGGATCCATGTGTGGTCTCTGAAGAGAACACACATGCAATGACTCTGGTTGATGTTAGTAAAAAGAACACACATGCAATAACACTGGTGGATCCATGTGTTTCTTTGAAGAGAACACACATTTCAATGACACTAGTGGATCCATGTGTGGTCTTTGAAGGGAACACACATGCAATGACTCCAGTTGTTGTTAGTAAAAAGAACACACATGCAATGACACTGGTGGATCCATGTGTGGTCTCTTAAGAGAACACACATGCAATGACTCTGGTTGTTGTTAGTAAAAAGAGCACACATGCAATGACATATGTGGATCCATGTGTGGTCTCTAAAGAGAACACACATTTCAATGACACTGGTGGATCGATGTGTGGTATGTGAAAAGAACACACATGCAATGACTCTAGTTGTTGTTAGTAAAAAGAGCACACATGCAATGACACTAGTGGATCCATGTGTGGTCTCTAAAGAGAACATACATTTCAATGACACTAGTGGATCCATATGTGGTATGTGAAAAGAACACACATAAAGTGACTCTAGTTATTGTTAGTAAAAAGAACACACATGTAATAACACTAGTGGATCCATGTGTGGTCTCTAAAGAGAACACACATGTAATGACTCTAGCTGTGGTTAATGAGAAGAACACACCTTTCAATGACACTGGTGGAGCCATATGTGGTACTTGAAAACATTAGTCATGAAATGACTCTAGTTGTTGTTAGTAAAAAGAACACACATGCAATGACACTGGTGGATCCATGTGTGGTCTCTGAAGAGAATAGACATTTCAATGACACTTGTGGATTCATATATGGTATGTGAAAAGAATAGTCATGAAATGACTCCAGTTGTTGTTAGTAAAAAGAGCACACATGCCATGACACTGGTGGATCCATGTGTGGTCTCTGAAGATAACACACATGCAATGACTTTAGCTGTGGTTAATGAGAGGAACACACATTTCAATGACACTGGGGATCCATATGTGGTATGTGAAAAGAATAGTCATGAAATGACTCCAGTTGTTGTTATTAAAAAGAACACACATGCAATGACACTGGTGGATCCATGTGTAGTCTTTGAAAAGAACACACATGCAATGACACAGGTGGATCCATATGTGGTATGTGAAAATAAGTCATGAAATGACTCCAGTTGTTGTTAGTAAAAAGAACACACATGCAATAACACTGGTGGATCCATGTGTGGTCTCTGAAGAGAACACACATGCAATGACTCTGGTTGTTGTTAGTAAAAAGAACACACATGCAATGACATATGTGGATCCATGTGTGGTCTCTGAAGAGAACACACATTTCAATGACACTGGTGGATCCAGACGTGGTATGTGAAAAGAACACACATGCAATGACTCTAGCTGTGGTTAATGACAAGAACACACATTTCGATGACACTGGTGGATCCATATGTGGTATGTGAAAAGAATAGTCATGAAATAACTCCAGTTGTTGTTATTAAAAAGAACACACATGCAATGACACTAGTGGATCCATGTGTGGTCTTTGAAGAGAACACACATGCAATGACATAGGTGGATCCATATGTGGTATGTGAAAATAAGAGTCATGAAATGACTCCAGTTGGTGTTAGTAAAAAGAATACACATGCAATAACACTAGTGGATCCATGTGTGGTCTCTGAAGAGAACACACATGCAATGAATCTGGTTGTTGTTAGTAAAAAGAACACACATGCAATGACATATGTGGATCCGTGTGTGGTCTCTGAAGAGAACACACATTTCAATGTCACTGGTGGATCCATATGTGGTATGTGAAAAAACACACATGCAATGACTCCAGTTGTTGTTAGTAAAAAGAGCACAAATGCAATGACACTGGTGGATCCATGTGTGGTCTCTAAAGAGAACATACATTTCAATGACACTGGTGTATCCATATGTGGTATGTGAAAAGAACACACATGTAGTGACTCTAGTTGTTGTTAGTAAAAAAGAACACACATGCAATGACACTGGTAGATCCATGTGTGGTCTCTGAAGAGAACACACATGCAATGACTCTAGATGTGGTTAATGAGCTGTTGGGGGGATACCCCCGGGTACGGTCACGCCGGGTATAAAGGCCTAGTTAGCCGAGGTACGTCAAGGTTAAAGAAGGTGCTTGTCGAGTCACCTCAAGGCAGGCCAGATCATGGAGTAACCCGGACCAGGGGACGTCCACCTAACTTGGTCTCAACCGAGTCATGCCGTATGTTGGAAGGATGTATCTAACTTGTATGCAGGAACAGGTGTGGCAGGATCAACTATGTGGGATACAGGTTATATCAAGCTTGTAGGAGAAGGAAGGTATCTGACAGGTCAAAGGTGACCACTGTACGCAGAGCGTGAGCGAAGCGGACAGAGGCAGGACCACCGAGGCGTGGCTGACAAAGATGACGAAGCCAATGTCAGATGACGCAGGCGCCGCAGAGGCTCACGTAGCCTCTGCATGGATGACGCGGGGGAAAAGAGACCCGGTCGGCTTGCTATTTTGGGAGGAGGCATATTCCCTAGAATATGCCTCCACGTATGCCCTAAGTGGAGACCTAGCCACCCCTATATAAGGAGGGCTAGGGCCTCTATAGAAAGGGTTGGTTTTTTACTAGGCTAGGTGATTTCCTAGAGAGTTGTGTTTGGCTAGTGGTGAGAGTAAGAGAGTTCTTCCTCCTCTCCCCAATACAGCTCAAGGAGCACTTGTAAACCTTGGAAGTGAATCAAATAAGAAGCTACCGTGTGTGGAATCACCACATTATCCCTCCCTAGATTCCCCTAGTGCATTTAGTCCCCACATTTAGCCTATCCATGGCATCTGCCGTGACACCACCACGATAGTTGGCGCCCACCGTGGGGCTAGCGGCGCTACCAGGGGTGAAGGTCCGGACGGGAAACCTCATCGGCACCGGCGAACGCATCGTCTCCGGGCTCGTTCAGCGCTTTGGAGCGCTGGACTTTGTCATCGACAACGCTGGCTGCTTCGGCACGTGCCCTCTTCCGTGCAACGGCCTCTTCGTCAAGCTCAGCGCGCACAAGGTCTACGTTGCTGTCGATGTGTCGTGCGTTCATCCGCGGCACGTCATCGAACGGGGCGAGCGACCCCTTAGCGTGGTTCACGGGGCGCGTATCACTCGCTCCCCGGACCGTGCAGAGGTGATGATGACTGTGCTAGGTGCAGGCGCAAGCAAGGATCCGGCACCAGATCTAGAGGTAACGCCAAAGGCACCGAGGAAAAGTAGAGGTCCTCTGCTAGAGAGGCCAGAGAATGTGCTAGAGCAGGCGATGGATAGTTTGGCAAACCCGGTAGCTGCAGCAGTAGATCCGGCTCAGGCACAGGCCGAGCTAGAGGAAACTAGTCAAAAAATACTAGAGGGTGCAAAAAAGATAGCTGCGGCTCAGCAGTCGTTGAACATGACACTGCGTGAGTACGCAAAGGCAAATAAAGTAGATGCTGTAAAAGTGAAGGGGAGAAATCTCATGAGTGAAATGAACAGAGAGGGTGATACTAGGATTGAGGAATCAGAGAACTGTTTGTCCGTGGGGCTGCCGAAGTATAGTACCCTGGCAAAGAACCTCAGAGCAGCAGATGCGGCTGCATCCGAGTTAGAAGGTCTGACGGGTGAGGCCCGTCAAAGACAGCAGGATAGAGTCAATGAGTTGGTTCGGATCGCGAATAGGCAAAACGAGGAGCTGCTCAGGGCAAACCCGGAGAGAGCTGGGGCCTCCAAAATCGTTCATTCGGCGGCGGGTAACCCGGAGAAATCCGCTGTAGCTGCATCGTCTCCTCATGGTGGTCCTAGGAGAGAAGAGGTGGTAACCTCGGCCAGGAGGAATAAGCAGATAGTCCCATATGACCCGGTAAGGGTAGGGAAAGGAAAAGAAGTACAGAGAAATGAGGATCGAAGGAGTGTGAGCCGAGGTGAAGCTGGCCGAGGTAACCGCGACCAAGGCAATGCCGGCCAAGGGAATGCTATAAACGGCAATGCCGGACAGCGTAATAGGTAGGTGCAGGTCAACTGCAGCAGCGGAATATACCATGGCAAGAGCGCAGTGCTGGCCAAGGTATGCAACAGAGAGCAGCTCCATAGGAGCAAGATAGATACAATGATGGTAATTCGGAGATGGTGAATGATGGCTATCCCAGGCCGGACTATCACGTGATAGGGTCAAGATTGGGAGGCAGAGACTTGATTCCCGATGATGCTAGGCTAAAACTAGATTGGTTGTATAGGTCGGAGAAAATTGAGTGTCAAGGTCCTCCGGGTCCAGCATGTTTTGGGCCCCGGATCATGAAGGAACCTCCGGTACCTAACTTCCAGTTACCAAGAGGCACAAAGACATATGACGGCAGCACTAAGCCGGAATATTGGTTGATTAACTATGCAACTGCGGTAAAAATTGCCACGGGTAACTTGAGATGGGCCGTGAGATATGTACCCCAGATGCTGGAGGGGCCAGCGAGGGTATGGCTAAATAATTTGTTGCCCGGAAGTATTAACTGTTGAATCAATTTTGAGGAGATGTTTGTTAGCAATTTCTCAAGTAC
Source organism: Avena eriantha (assembly GCA_910589775.1). NCBI lineage: Eukaryota > Viridiplantae > Streptophyta > Magnoliopsida > Poales > Poaceae > Avena > Avena eriantha. Next base: position 409,527,203 of record OU342744.1, read on the forward strand.
GTATCAGAGGCCCAACAGGCCGCAGACCCTAGCAATGTGCAGGCAGAGACCGAATGAGACTGACCGGGAGTTCTTAACCCGTTGGTGCACTGTGCGAAACTCATGTGAAGGTGTGATTGAGTCACAGGCTATAGCTTGGTTTGCGCAAGGATGCAGATATGCAAGGATGCTATGGCAAAGGTTGCAAAGAGATATGCCAACTACCATGGCAGAAACAATCCGGATTGCTGATTCATATGCCTTGGGTGATCTGACGCAACCTAGGCTCACCTCAGACGAGTCAAGCGAGGAGTGCTACCAGAGAGATGGGGTTGGGTCATCCCCAAGAAATGATTACCGAGGTAAAAAAAGGGATGACAGACCGGATTATCGGTACAGTTCGCAACAAGTTGCAGCTGTGAATCAGGATCAACCCGGAGCAGGAGGCAGTCAACGTTAGAAAACTGGAGGGCAGCAATGGACGCCAAAGAATGATGGAAAGAAAACTTGGATGCCAGAGCAGAAAAAACAGTGGCAAGAGAAGAAGGACCGTCCGAGGTAGACCTATGAAGCAATGCTGGATCAGCCGTGTAAATTCCACACGCCTAATCCAAGTAACCCAGCGGGTGACACAACTAGGCAGTGTGAGTGGATGCGAAAGATATAGCAAAGTGGTTCGGGGAATGCTCAGGCACCTCGGAATGATCAACCTCGGCAGGAGTTACCCCGGCAGCAATTGCTCTCCAGAGCGAACACGCAACATCTAATGTTGCCTCCCCCTCCACTGAGGTATGACAACCATGAGAGAAGGGATGTAGTGCATCAAGTGGAGAACCAAAACCAGTAGGATCAGAGATACCCCGAAAATGAGGGGAGGAATGAGTACAGAGAGCACCATCAGAGTTACTGTGTGTTCACCACAGAAGAGACAGACAGGAAGAGCTTGTAGCGCCGACATATGGAAGTGAACGCGGTAATGCCAGCTGTGACGAGGTATATACCTTGGTCGGACCAGGAAATTACCTGGAGCATCAAAGATCATCCCAAGCTTATGCCAAGTCTTGGTTCGTATGCACTGGTGTTGGATCCAACATTCATTGGACCTAACATCAATGTGAGATTCTCCAAGGTGCTGATTGATAATGGTAGTAGCATCAACATCATGTATGTGGAAACGATGCGAAAATTGGGCATCTCGGAAAACATGATCCAAGCTACAAGGACAACTTTCCCTGGCATTGTGCCAGGCATTTCTTGTGAGCCCATAAGCAAGGTCCGGGTTGACGTTTTGTTCGGCACAAGAGATAACTGTCGAACTGAGAATTTGGAGTTCGAAGTGGTGAACTTAGAAAGTGCGTATCACGCGTTACTCGGTAGACCAGCACTGAACAAGTTCATGGCAAGCCGCCACATCAGTTATCTGAAGATGAAATTGCCTGGCCCAAACGGAGTGATCACCATAGCCGGAGATTTCCGACGTTCCATTGAGTGTGCGTCAGCCGGGTCAAACCTAGCCGAGTCACTCGTGATTGCGCAAGAAAAGAGAAAAATTCAAGAGCTGGCGGCATTGGCTCGGTCCGTGCAGCAGTATATGCCGGCGCTGAGTAACCCGCATGGTAGTGTCTCATTCCAAGCAACAAAAGATACCAAGAAGGTGCCTGTTGATGATATGTTCCCTGAGCGTACTGTAACAATTGGTACCGGGTTAAGTGACAAATAGGAAAGCGAGCTCGTCAACTTCCTCCGTGAGAATCGGGATATTTTTACTTGGTCCACACAGGACTTGCAAGCTGTTCCGAGGGAGCTGGCCGAGCACTCTTTGAATGTCAGACCTGGAGCAAAGCCGGTGAAGCAACCTCTCCGCCGCTCCGCCGAAGACAGGATAAAGGTCATAGGAGATGAGATAGCTCGGTTGTTGGCTGTAGGATTTATCATGGAAGTGCTTTACCCGGATTGGCTGTCTAATCCGGTGTTGGTGGAGAAGAAGAAGGATGATCCGAACGTGGCAGTGGTTTGGCATATGTGTATCGATTACACGAACCTGAATAAGGCGTGTCCAAAAGATCCATTCCCATTGCCAAGGATAGACCAAGTCATAGATTCCACTGCTGGGTGTGAGTTGTTGTTGTTCATTGATGCATATTCTGGTTTCCACCAGATACCTCTGAACCCAAGTGATCAAATAAAGACTACGTTTATCACCCCGTACGGGGCTTATTGCTATCGCACCATGCCTTTTGGTTTACGTAATGCAGGGCAACGTACCAGAGATGTATGCAAAAATGTTTGCATGACCAAATTGGTCAAAATGTGCAGGTGTATGTGGATGATGTTGTGATAAAGACCAAGGAAAGCAAAACGCTCCTTGACGATATCAGGCAGACGTTCGCTAACCTAAGGAGGTTCCGGATGAAGCTTAACCCGGAAAAATGTACCTTCGGTGTCCCGGCTGGAAAATTACTCGGATTCCTCGTCTCCAGCCGAGGTATTGAGGTCAATCTAGCTAAAATCCGGGCCATAGAACGAATGGAGCTACCGAAGTGTCTTAACGATGTCCAGAAGTTCACTGGTTGCCTGGCATCGTTGAGTCAGTTTGTATGTCGGTTGGGAGAAAAGGCACTGCCTCTCTATCAACTCATGAAAAAGTCGGATAAGTTCATTTGGACACCGCAGGCCAATGAAGCCTTTTCTCACTTAAATAAAATGTTAGCCATTGCGCCGGTGTTAGCCTCTCCACTATCAAAGGAGCCAATGTTTCTCTATATAGCCGCAACCAATAGAGTTGTAAGTGCAGTGATTGTGGTAGAGCGCGATGAAGAGGGTAAGTGAGTGCAAAGGCCAGTGTATTATCTGAGCGAGGTATTATCAGCTTCAAAGCAGAACTATCCTCACTATTAAAAGTGGCGTATGGTGTGTATATGGCAGCTAAGAAGCTGAATCACTATTTCGAGGAACACCCAATCAAGGTAATATGTGAAGCTCCCATATCCAAGATAATGAGTAACAAGGATGCAAGTGGCAGGATTGCAAAATGGGCAATTGAACTAGCACCTTATGCGCCACAATATGACAGAAGAGAAGCAATTAAATCTCAGGCTGTGGCAGACTTTTTTGTGGATTGGGCCGAGGTGCAATATGAGCCACCATTGCCGGATCCGAACTACTGGAGAATGCACTTTGACGGATCAAAAACAAAAACCGGGTTAGGTGCTGGAGTTGTGCTTACCTCGCCAAAGAAGGACCAGTTGAAATATGTGCTGCAGATCCACTTCATTGCATCAAACAATGTTGCAGAATATGAAGCACTTATACATGGGCTCAAAGTGGCAAAGGAGGTTGGAATACATCGGATACAATGCTTCGGTGACTCGGATCTCGTAGTCCAGCAGGTCTCCGGGCAATGGGATGCTTTGGACGCAAACATGGCATTATACAGATTTCATGTGCAGAAGATATCTGGTTACTTTGAGGGATGCGAATTTCACCATATACCTTGGGTGGAAAATGAGGCTGCCGACGTATTCTCGAAGCTTGGTTCAACCCGACAAGAAATTCCACCAGGCGTAGCATTGGAGCACCTCAGAAAACCATCCATCAGGCCATCCCCGGAGTCTGACTCAATTTTTATCTCGGCAAATCCGGAATCAGAGGCTGTGCCCATGGACATTGATGTAGGGAGTGGTTCGCGAAACCCGGGGACTGCCTCACTACTAGGAAACTACCCATCTGCGGCGCATGGAAATTGGACTTCTGTGGCGCATATCCTAGTCGCCACTGTTACCTCGCCACTGATAACTACTTCCTGTGGCGCATATGGATATGTGCCATAGAAGTCCCAGACTTCTGTGGCGCATTTCTTCATATGCGCCACAGGAAGAACTTTTGTGGCGCATTTACATATATGCACCACAGAAAGCCCATGCGCCACTGACTATATAATTATATGCGCCACACGTATTTGAAGTAAAATACTTTCCTGGTGTATAATCAGGTATTTATACAGGATTTATCCAGATGAGTATAAAATACATTGCACAAGTAGTAGATGCATGAAAACCGACATATATATAATACAAACACTTAGATCCCGATCGGGATACATATATAGTGTCAAGTGCCAAATTTTTACACAAGTGGCGAATACAAAGTTCATATCATCTCACATTACAAATATGAAGTGGCCACCGCCGCCTACACTAGGATCAAATAGAATACAACTATGATAATGGTGAGCAGGAGCATTAGCCCGACCAATATCTTCATCCGGTTCTTCTTCCACAAGTGGTTCCTCCACTTGGCTATCGCCTCCTCTCTAGTCGCGTATCCTTTGTAGATGTTGCCGCTAAACTTGTTCACTTGTTTGTGGCAATCCTCCCACTCCTCGTAGACTCCTGGAACCCTACCCATGTACACCACATACCACCTCGTCGCCATCTCTATAGACGACAAGGCATATTAGTAAAAATACAACGAAAAGAATGAATACAGGGTTCACATCCATATATATATATATATGTTCATAGAATATAAAACAAAGGATCCATAAACCTAAAAGTTAGATCATCATAGAAGCAATAAGTTCAACGACAGCACGACCACAAGGTAGTTTAAGTCTAACAACAATGACCATTTCGACCACGAGATAGTAAAGTTTATGACATACACACACACACTAATACAGCAGGCGTCCATCAAGAATATACACACACTGGATCATGCTAGAGGCACACATCGATCATGATGAAGACTTCCTCTTATGGCACGGCTTCGAGAACGGTAGATAGCCCTCTTTCGTCATCCACGTCCTTGTGTCACCCTACTTACGGAGGCATTCTTCGATCTCCCTCTTACTCAACCCTCTGGCTTTTTGTAGGGCACCGCCCCTTGTGTTGACATCTTCAATGATGATTTGCAACAACTTCATCTGAATGCGATGGAAGTCTTCTCTAAGATCAGCATTGTCGATTTTCGCCAAAGTTTCGGCCCATCCTTGAAGACTAGATGGCAGCGTTAGGTTATGGCAATCCTGAACATAGCCTTTAAGGTGATGGAGGACGTAGAAGGCCTCCTTGGCACCAGCAGTCGACTGCTTGATGCAGGGAAAGTCGAGCACGTGCTTGAACACGTGTTTGCCATCCTTGATACATTCCCCCTATCTACGAAGGTGCATCCCTTCTTGGTGTAGCCCTCGAGAGCCTCATTGAGAACACCCCTTATTCTAGTGTAGTCTTTCTTCTTCGTCAAACTCCCTGAGTCAAAATACGTGGCTAGCGAATACCTCGGGGCAAGGACAATGAGTGTGCAGTATTTGTCTCTGCGCAACACAATTGGAACGCAATGTTGGAAAAAGAGCAAAGGAAAGAAATCTATAAGAAATGCATAAGTTACGGTGACGATGAGCGAGTGTGTGTACTTACTCGGGAAAGAAAGGCAAAAGAAGTGTACCCTTCCTCTTGTTGTCCACCATGAGCTTATCGAGGTACGGCGTCGCCTTGGACCGTGTCTCTGATCCTTCGACCAACTGGCTGTCCCGCATGTAGTAGGGATCCACTATCGCGATTTCCATGGTACTTTCTCTCTTGATCGTGAGCGCCAGATTGAGCGCGTATAGGCGGACCAAGTTATAGTCCAGCCGTTTCGTGAGAAACAGCTTGAATATGTCCTCGAATGCTATGAAGAATATATCCGCGGGGGGTTCATCGACGAAGCCCACGTCCAATGGCACCTTGGCCGTGAAAACCGGGTAATTTGGATCGTCCTCTTTAAGAAGGAGGGACTCTAGTGTCTTGACACCCTCGTGCAAAGTTAACATGGCTCCAACCGCAATGTGGATCATATCCGGAGTCAATATCGGATCACCAACTACATGCACTCGGGGCAAGCCAAATTGTGTGGATGGTACGACGACGGCGTCCTGACCCCGGATCCTCTTCGGAAGAGGCTGGCTCGCACCCTTCTTATTATTATTATTACCTCTCTTCATGTATTGCTTCTTCTTCACAACAGTGTCAGCCACTGCCATCTGCTCATCAGTCGCCTTTCGGAGTGTGTTGGGGCTGAAAACCAATCCCGGTTTCTCTTGTGGTGGATCGGCCGCCGGAGGCATCTCTTGAGAAAGACCATGGAAGACCAGGCGCTGCATGCATGTATTAGGCCGACCAGCTTGATGGTCGTCGCGAGCTGCGAAGGGTTCTTCATCCACAGAAGGCATATACAATCCTTTGGCGGTGCCGGTGTTGATGAAGTCGTCAACATTGACCAATTCATCATCATCTTCATGGGTGCCATCATGTGGTGGTGGTAGCGGGGGCGACGACGGTTGCGACACAACGTCTTTGCCATGTGGCGGTGCATACACTGCCAAGAGTTGATGGTGACGGCTGGTGGTGGCGACAATGGCGGCTACTGGCTTCCGAGGTGGTGGCCGGGCAATGATCGGTCGAGAGGTGGCGCCGGTGCTCCCCCCCGCAAGACGAATCTGGGTCTTCGGCCATGTCAAGGGCCAGTTGTAGCATTCCCCAAGGGTCTTGTGTTCGTCGGCTCCCTCAGGTTGAAAGGGGGGTCCATGTCGTCGCACCCTGGCAACACCCGAGCCAACCTTACCCTCATCACGTCATCATCCATTGGATTGTTGTGCATTGCGCGGCTCGCTGGTTGTATAAGAGTGCCCTTGGCAACATCCTTCAACTCACCGCCGACATCTTTAAGCAGGAGTATGCAAGAAGTGTCCTGAGGCAAAAACATGTTGTTGGGCGTCATGAGATGGCAACAGTCATGCATCAAAGGCATAAAGGAGATGACGTGCACTAACTAATTAGTTACCTTGGTGATGGCGTGGATCTCGGCTAATGTAGAGACACAGCGGATGCCGGCGGCCGGCTTATCATCATCTGCAATCTCCCGCTCGGGTGCCTCACGAAGCACCACCGCCGTCGGATGCGCCTTATTGGTATCTTTGGCGGGAGGGGGCGTCGGTGTGACCAAAACGAGGGGCTGTGTCCCGACTTTGACGGCCGACGGGGTCACCAGGTCCGGAGACACGGTAACATTGATGCTCGAGTTGCTGCCGCTTAAGCTGGGCAGATGTATCGGCCCCTGTCGACCTCCCGCATTCCAAGCAGTAAGCCCCTCGAAAAACTCAGGGGGGGTCATCGAGCGGAGCTTCTCTTCCACTAACTTGTCCACCGTTTTATGGTCCACCGCCTTCTCCTCTAGTGTCTGCACCTTCATCTTTAGCTCTACAACAGCGGCTTTATCCTGGTTCTTCCTCTCCCTTCTTTTCTTGGCGTCCTCTTTGTAGAACTCCTTGAACTTCATGCTCGTACCGAAGCCGGACACACGGCCAGCTGAGGACGGCGGCAACCCCTTGTCCCTCTTCTTGTAAGCATTGGTCGCCCTGTTGAAAACTGTGTCCCACGGCTTCGTCGAATCCTGGGACGACTCTGTGGCAGTAGCGTTCAGTACCTCCTCCTGCAGAGACAAGGAAAGGTGAACCCATTTAGATTCTTGGCTTCATTATCTTAATTAGAACGCAATAGACATGAGATCGGCGATAAATTCCTTACCAGATTCTTCTCGAATTCCTTCACCTCCAGATCGTCGGTGATGAACTCCCCTGTTTCCTTGTCCAGGTAGTAGCGGGCCCGAACAAATTGCCTAAGCTGCAAGTCCGTGATTTTAAGCCAAGGGTTGTCTTTACTGAGGCGTTCAAGCTCGGCGTCCTCCTTGTCCCAAATGGCTTGTTTCCCCCTGTAACCGCCGCTTCCAAGGTGGTGGTTACCTATGTTCTGTTCCCGCATACTCCTTCCCCATTGAGTCCATTTTATAGCATCAGTGGTAGCTATATCTGCCTTGAATATCCTAAACTCCTCTTCGTCGAGCATCGGATTTTTCTTACTAATAACCTTCCAGCTGCTCAAGGCGTTGCTCATCTTCGTGAGGGCTAGTCTGTTCACCGGGTTCTTATTTCTCTCGAGGTTTCTAAACTGCTCTGGGAATCTGTATCGCTTGTGAAGCTTCTTAAGGAGGTTATTGACCAAAGCTGCATGGTCAGCATGTCTGATGTACTTCGTGTTGATCGACATGCTTTCCTAGACGATGCACCCGAGTTGCAGGCCGTACCCTTTGGCAATCGCCTCTGGCGCAATGGGTTGCCCACTTTCTGTGACCTCAGTGAACTCATCGTAGACGGTGGCGACCACTGACACCTTCTGCTCCTTCTGTTCCTTCTTCTTCTTCTGAGAAGCGGCCGGGTTGCCGCTACCGCCATCCGTCCTCTCGCCGCCATCGGTGCGGGCGCCGCCATCGGTGGTGTCATCCTCTTCGCCGCCGCCTTCACTAGTTCCATCGTAGTTGTCTTCGTCCCCCTCGTAATTAGGATCTCCGCCCTCATTGGCCCTAGCAGCTCTGGCGACGGTCGCCTCCTCCTCCGGTGGTGGTGTCATCCTCATCGCCTCCTCCTCCTCCTGTTGGGACCCCTGCCAGAATGACTGGTTGGCCTGTCTAGCTTGTTCTTCGACGCTGATCATGTGCTTAGAAGGGCCAGACTCCTTGTTGCCCGACATGTTTGCACTACTCTATTTAAAAGAGGAAAAATGTTAGCACAAATCTCGGCCGAAAAATTCGGCATGACCTTTGCTAATTTTTTGACCTAGGAGTGCCCATTTCTCAACCGAAACGGAAGTGAATCGACACTTCAGGAGAAATGGGCAACTCAAATGAAATCCCTGCAAGACAAAACACCCCATCTCCATATTGACAGCCCCATACATTGACCCCAGCATCCATCATATCCATCATCCACGTGCAGTATATATATAACAGATATACTAGTCCATCATCACATCACAGCCCCATGTATATATATAACAGATATAGTAGTACTTGCTGAATAGCAGACTGACTGCATGCCTCACCTTAACACTCAAAGTTCAGGAACATCATAATATATAACCATCACCTTAACACTCTGCATGTTTGTGCAACCTGGAACACTCAAACATAATGTTCCATATATAACCATCACCTTAACACTCAAACTTCAAGAACATCGTAATATAAGCTAAGTGAGCAACTAATCGTATCTATGCTGAAAGAAACTTCTCAAGGTAATAAAATCCTAAATGACAACACAGAGTTCTAGAGGCAAAAGTACTTGACAATCACAACAGTGACAACACAGATTAAGGCAAGTTATGGAAAGGAATGAGCTGTGATAGATATGCACTTGCATTGCATCTAGCAAAAGGATTAGGTCACACTCAAGCTAAAGATATGTACACATGCAAAGAATGGCTCTGTCAAGAACAAAGAACTTCATTATCATGATGAACTGATTACACTCCAGGAACTAATTACATACTCCATGAACTATATACATACTCCATGAACTAATTACACTCCAGGAATATGATAGAAAGCAGCTGTAGTATAACTGAAGCATAAAATCCATGGTTTGTGTATAACTGAAGCATAAAATAAACCAGAACATTTTGGCCAAGGTTTTTACCTCAAGTAAATAAAGGCACATTTACACATCTCTAAAAGGGATTGGTAACCAATTAAAATTCACCCCTCTAGAGAAACAATGCAGGCAGAGGTACCCCTCTAGAGAAAAATTCTGCCTCAAAGCATGTGTTTAGGCTGTACAACTTTTTATGGTATATGTTCTGCCTCAAAGATTCAGAAGCAAGTAAAACTTTTTATGGTATATGTTCTTGCTGTCTAGCAACTTTTGAGAGCGATCCCTAACAACAATACTATCAGGCAGTACAAGATGGTGAAAGAACTTTCTTGAAGCCCTTTGCGGTTCAACTGCTTGACATTGGCTACTATCTGAATTCTGAAGCTACTATCTTCACAATTCTAAAGCTTGCAGAGTACAAGTACTATCTGAATATACACTGAATTCTAGTACAAGTACAAGTACAAAGCAGACAGAGCAGAGCAGACAGAATTCTAAAGCTTGCAGAGTACCTTGTACTATCTGAATATACACAATTCTAAAGCTTGCAAGTACTATCTGAATATACACTGAATTCTATCTGAATATACACAATTCTAAAGCTTGCAGAGTACAAGTACAAGTACAAAGCAGACAGAGCAGACAGACAGAGCAGACAGAATTCTAGTGTCGAGTGTACCTGTTGCTGCTGCGGTGATCGTCGACGACACGGGTGGCGGCGGTGCTCCTGCTGCAGGCGGGGCGGCGGCGGGCCTCCTCCTGCACGGGCTCTAGCACGGTGGTGGTGCGGTGGTGGCGTCCTCCTCCTCCACGGGCTTCAACGCGGCTCCGGCAGCGCGGCGGTGGAGGCTCCTCCTCAACGGGCTTCAGCGCGGCGGTGGCGGTGGCGGGCCTCCTCCTCCACGGGCTTTAGCGCGGCGGTGGCGGCTCCGGCAGCGAGGATGGCTAGGCTAGCTAGGGTTTGTGTGCAGTGAGCGAGGATAGGAACTATGTGAAGAATCGAATGGAGAAGGGGATTAGCAGGGGAAAGGGCGAACCGTTTATTTGGCTAAGTCCACAGGTTCTGTGGCGCATTTCGGCAGTATGCGCCACAGAAGTTCTGTGGCGCATACTGCCGAAATGCGCCACAGAACCTGTGGACTTAGTACAAAACACAGCGCGCGTGGTAGTATGACAAGATCACACACTTGCCTTAGTGGTCTCTGCTTGCTTGTTGTAAACCTGGGGCAACCAGGTTCGAATCCCTGGCTTTCTCAAACTTTTTTTCTTTTTTAAAAAAATATTTTTAATTATAGATATGTTTAAAATAAAGCAAGAACATATACAAACATTCATATTTATTCAAAAAACTCTCTCCCGGACATATACAATCATGTGATGTGTTTTTAATTATATATATGTTTAAAATAAAGCAAGAACATATACAAAAATTCATATTTATTCAAAAATCTCTCTCCCCAAACATATACAATCATGTGATGTGTCGAGCTAGCGTCTCTTCACAATCTTCTTGCCCTTTTTCGTTGCGGTTGAATACTTTAACCCGTGCACTTTGAGATTTCTTCTTGTGAATGGACAACCTTTAGTAGGCAGTGTGGTCCTCCTTCTTACTTTAGTAGTAGTAGGCATGTCAAAGTACTTGTAGAATTCCTCTTCGATCTTCGGGTCGCTGTTTTTGTCAAAGTTTTGCTCGTTGGAGGCTCCTTCCATTCCGATGATGCTCCTCTTGCCCCTCCTAACTACAACACGGTTGGGCTTTGACGGGTCGCTAATAAAAAAGCATTTATCAACTTGGCTAGCGAGTACCCAAGGCTCATTTTTTGCGGAGGCGTTCTTTGTTGATTTGGCATCTGGTATAACCATTGTGGTGAAATAGCGGCCTTCTTTTTCCACGTTCTTGGCCCATCTAACACGGAACATCAGTACGATCTCTCCATAGTAGTCGAGCTCCCATATCTCCTCGATCCTTCCGTAGAATCTTTCCATCACAGTAGTCTCGTCATCAGCAAAGGATAACATAGTTACTCCTCAGTTTTGATATTCACTATTCTTGTCCTTTTCCTCGGTGTAGAATCTGTAACCGTTTAGATCGTATGACTGATAGGTCCTTAGGTTGTGCCCTGGGCCCTGCGACAAGGAGAATATGAGTTTTTGATCTTCCGTAGAAGGCGTCTGTGGGGGATTGTCCAGTTGCCTTTTCTTGAACCAACCCATGAAGCTGGAGTTGTGCTCTCTGGTTACGTCTCCCTTCTTCCTCTGCCGGCCCTGGTCGACGTACTCCTGCTCGATTAAGCTTATGTGCTCTTCGACCCAAGGGCCGACCACTTCAATGTGTTGTAGCGCGACTCGGTGTGCCCTTTCAAAATCAGTGCGTCGACCATCAATGCCGACATGTAGTGAGCGGCAGCCCTCACGGTGACCATATCCACCGAGCCTGCCGAGGTGCTTCTTTGTGGGTATTCCAACATCCTCGTTCTCGGTGGTTAGATAATTCTGGCAGAAGGAGATGGACTCGTAGATCAGAAAGCCCTTGGGTATGCTTCCATCTGGATGAGACCTGTTGCGAACGTATCCTTTGATGACACCGTTTAGCCTTTCAAACGGCATCATGTTGTGTAGGAATGTCGGCCCGAGCTGGATGATGTCATCCACGACATGTACAAGCAGATGCACCATGCTGTCGAAAAATGCGGGGGGGGGGGGGGGGGGAAGTAAATCTCAAGCTCGCATAGTATCATCACGATCTCTTCCTGTAGCCTGTCGAGCTGCTTCACACCGATCGACTTCCTAGATATGACGTCGAAAAAGTTATAGAGGCCAAACAACGTCTCACGGACATGCTCGTCCATTATCCCACGGATTGCAACGGGGAGTATCTGCGTCATCAGCACGTGACAGTCGTGGGACTTCATACCGCTGAACCTCTTATTCGCCACGTCCAGATATCTGCTTATCTTCCCTGAGTAACCATGAGGAACTTTCACTCCTAAGAGGTACCTGAAAAACTGCTCGAGCTCCTCCAGACTCAGAGTGAAGCAGGCAGCGCGAAGCACCACCTCATTCTTCTTAACTCCTTTGCGGCGACCTTGAGTCCCTTCCTGATCATCATCATCATCACTATCAGGGTACTGAAGATCTTTCTTTATGCCAAGCAATTTAAGGTCCTTTCTTGCTTTCGGCCCATCCTTGGTCCTCTCCGGCATGTTCAGTAGAGTGCCAAGTAGACTCTCGGTAAAGTTCTTCGTGATGTGCATTACATCGAGGCTATGGGGAGTGTGAAGGACCTTCCAATACGGCAGGTCCCAGAAAACAGACCTTGCTTTCCATACACCCAGCAGCGGCTTTGTCCTCGGTCGTTTTTTTCCAGGCACAGGGCAATCTACCCAATTATTCAAAAGCTCCTCGATTTCTTCGCTGCTCATCGGACGCGGGGCTCTTTCGAGCTCGTCCTTACGATTGAACAGGTCACCACATTTTCTCCACGGGTGATCCATGTGGAGCCACTTTCGAGTACCTTGGAACACGGTTTTCGAAGACCCAGGATCCCTTGGTAGCTGGAGATGCGGTGTCTCATCCATGCACTTGACGCATGCATTGTGTCCGTTGTTCACCTAGGCCGATACATATGCGTAACCAGGATAGTCCTGCACGGTCGTGAGCAACGCGTCTCTCAGATGGAAATATTCTTTAGTGTAGGCGTCCCACGTACGGGCCGGCATCTCCCACAAGCTGGCTAACTCCTCTCTCAATAGCCCGAGATACATATGCATATCGATACCTGGTTGTTTCGGCCCCTGAATAAGAATGCTCATGTGTACATACCTTTGCTTCGTGCATAGCCACGGGGGGAGGTTGTATGGCCATACAAACACGGGCCAGGTGCTATGCGTGCTACTCTGGTTTCCAAAAGGATTGAGTCCATTGGTGCTCATACCCAGCCTGACGTTCCTTGCATCGCCCCCGAACTCTTCGAACTCGATGTCTAATGCGTTCCACTGGCTAGCGTCTGAAGGGTGTGTCAGGATCTTGCCCTTCTCTGGATCATCTTCGGGTTTCTCTCTTTCCGCGTGCCATTGCATGAGCTTTGCTTCCTTAGGATCTACGAAATATCGCTGCAGACGAGGGGTGATAGGAAAGTACCATACCACTTTTCGAGGAACTTTCTTGTTCCCTCTCTTGTACCGTCCTTGGCCACACACCGGACAAGTGGTTCTATCCGCGTACTCGTTCCGATAAAGTGCGCAATCATTGATGCATGCATGGTATTTAATGTGTGGTAGGTCGAGAGGGCACACGATTTTCTTGGCCTCATCGATACTTGTTGGTAATGTGTTCCCCTTAGGAAATCGGTCGTGCCAGTATTCCATGTTCGTGTTGAAGCTCACATCGGTCCATTTGTGTTCGGCCTTCATCTCTAGAGCCTTGAGCGTTACACTCAAACGTGTATCCTCGGGGCGACACCCAGGATACAATGGAGTCATCCCGTCTACCTCCATTTGGGCCAGCTTGGCTTTCTTTCTGGTTGCAGCTTTGTCGTTGCTCGTCTCCTTGAGGAGCAGTTCTTGAACATGAGGGTCCTGCAAGATCAAAGTTAGCAGCGTCTGTGTGTTCGCGTCTTCTCCTTCTTCATGATCATTCCCGTCGTCATCTCCTTCTCCATGCTCATCATGCCCGCCGGCATCTCCTTCGTCATGATGATCATGCCCGCTGGCATCTCCTTTGTCATGATGATCATGCCCGGTAGACTCTTCGTCTTCTCGCCCGCCCACGTCTCCGTGACCACCACCATGTCCTACTGGCGCGTCATTGAGGTCGCGCATGAAACCGCGCCTAAGCAGGTGACCCTCCAATTGTCCAGATTCAGGGTCGATCCAGCGCTGCAGTTTGCATGTTTGACATGGGCATCTTATCATGGTCTTGTTGTTCAAAATCATGTCCTCCTTCGCGCCTTTCTTGTACCTAGCAATTCGACCTTCGCTCATCGTGAGGACCATGGTTGGTTGAGCGGTCAAAACAGAGAGTATAGTGAGAACCACACCATATGAACACACACATGCATGAATGCTAGCCGGAAAAAATTTGGCATGACCTTTCCTAAAATTAGGACATATGGGTAGTGCAAAAATTTGCCGAAATGGAAATGAATCAACATTTCGGCAAACATCGATGCAACCACACCGGCCGGGCCCGACAACAACAAGCAAACAACAAAAAACTTCCTCCCATTGCAAACATTCATGCACCACACAAAAGCATCGTCTCGCCATGGATCGCACACACACACCGCCCGCGCGACAAGCTTCACCTACATGTTCATGATGGCCAAGTACTGACCTATAGTAGACACAATAATAGCGAGACGAGACTGCGTGATGAGAGAGTATGGACAAATAGATCTACAATGCAAGTTGGTGGAGAGGAAATTAGTAACAAATAGAGAGATGTGAGAGAGAAAAGTAAGGAACTTTTAGATCTAGAAGTTGGAGAGAAGCTTATACTTACCAATCTATGGATTAAAGTAGGTTTAGATATAAGAAAATGGAGAAACTATGGGCAAGATGGGGTGTGAGGGAGGAGGAAGACGAGTTGGGAGGAGGTAGAGATGTGAAATGGGTGGTGGTGGGATAGATAGATAAGAAAGCTAGCTCTTGTCACCTTTTTTAACATGGATCTGGACGCTCTCATCTGTGGCGCATATGGAGGAAATGCGCCACAGAGGCTGAAACTTCTGTGGCGCATAACCCCATATGCGCCACAGAAGTGGGTGAATAAGATTCCTCTGTGGGGCCCACCTCCAAGTTTTGTGGCGCATGTTGGGATATGCGCCACAACAGTGAAACACATATGTGGCGCATATGTCAACATGCACCACAGAACTTGGGTGAATTAGATTCCGTGGTGGGGCCCTCCTCCATGTTCTGTGGCGCATCAGCAAATATGCGCCACAGAAGTTTCCATGTTCTGTGGCGCATCAGCAAATATGCGCCACAGAAGTTGAAACTTCTGTGGCGCATATTTGCTGATGCACCACAGAACATGGATCACCCCCCTCCCCCCGCCGGCGGATACCACCAAACTTCTGTGGCGCATCCTCTGGAAAATGTGCCACAGAACTTCCAAACTTCTATGGCGCATGCTTTCTGGTGCGCCACTGATGTCTTCCCGTGGCGCATAGATTGTCTTATGCGCCACTGAACATCTTGTCTATCTATAGGTTGTTTCCTAGTAGTGCCTTAACAAACCCAGAGACTGCACAACGTGGTCCGGTAGAAGTTATGCCGGTGGATCTAATGGAAATTGATGAGGATGTGTTCCCAGTGAGAGTTGTACCAGCTTGGGCATTGCCCATATTCCAATTCCTAAAAGATGGAACCTTACCCACTTAGGAGGTACTTTCCAGGCAACCTTAGAGGAGAGCAAAAGCATACACGATCATCAATTCCGAGCTATACAAAAGGAGTGTGACTAATGTCCTCCAGCGATGTGTTGACCCGGAGAAGGACTTGACATCCTCCAAGATATACATCAAGGGGAATGTGGGCATCATGCCTCATCCAAAGCCTTGGTAGCAAAAGCTTTCCGCCATGGGTTTTACTGGCCAAGTGCCTTAGAACAAGCAGAAGATCTGGTGAGAAAATGCAATGGCTGTCAGAGATATGCGACAAAAACACATATGCCAATGTCGGAGATCAAGACCATACCAATTACATGGCCATTTGCCATATGGTGCTTGGATATGGTTGGCCCATTTAAACCAGCAAGAGGGAATATGACTCACATTTTGGTCATGGTGGATAAATTTATGAAGTGGATTGAAGTAAAGCCAATAAGAAAATGTGATGGAGCTACGGCCGTGACATTCCTCAAAGACAACATCTTGAGATACGGTTATCCTCACAGTATCATAACAGATAATGGCACAAATTTTGCTGAAGGAGCATTTGCGCGTTTTTGCCGAGATAAGAAGATCCGGCAGGACGTTGCCTCGGTAGCCCACCCCGCATCAAACGGACAAGTGGAAAGATCCAACGGATTAGTATTATCCGGTATAAAACCCCGGCTCATTGAGCCGCTGCAAAGGTCAGCGGGGTGCTAGATAGAAGAACTACCAGTGGTACTGTGGAGTTTAAGAACAACTTTGAATTGATCAACAGGCTATACGCCATACTTTCTGGTATATGGGGCAGAAGCTGTATTACCAGCCGACATAGAGCATGACTCGCCTAGGGTCACCCAATACACAGAAGCCGAAGTGCAAGAAGCCTGGGAAAATGATGTTGATTTGCTGGAAGAAGCGAGAGAATTGGCATTGTCCAGATCCGCCATATATCAGCAAAATCTCCGATGCTATCATAGCCAGAAAGTAAACCCCCGAGTTTTCCGGGAAGGTGATCTGGTACTCCGGTTGGTACAATGTACTGCTGGCATGCATAAATTATCCCCCCATGGGAAGGGCCATTCATTGTGAGCAAAGCATTGCATAATGATTCTTATTACCTTATCGATGCAAAACCACAGGAGAAGAACAAGGCGGACAGGTCCGGCGAGGAATCCAAACGTCCATGGAATGTAGCTCTACTTCGTCCTTTCTACACTTAGCAGAGAAGTGTTTGTATCCAAGTCTCTCATATGTCGGTATGTATGCCGGCAATGAGCTTATCAATGAAATCTTGGCACCTCGAGCAGTAACTCGGGGACTTCCTTAATAATTTTAGTTCTCTTCTATATTTACAATTTCTATGTTGGCTGGCGTAAGTTGCTTCTATTTAGGTCGGATTAGTAGTGTGTGAGCACCAAAAACCTAACTCTTCGACTTGCTGCTGTCCAACAAGAATTGGCTTCATGGCAAGCAAGAGAACAAGTTTGGAATTGCGTAGCACATGAAAAATGACTAAGGGGAGAAACTTAATCGAATCGACATTTGTTTTTTATACTAACCTCATGATTATTTTAAATTTATTACGCCGAATTATTTTGAGCTAATCCTAAAGTTTCCAAGTATTGTTAAGTCAATTTTTGAAGCTCGAACTCGTAAGTCATAAAACCGAACCAAGGTGGACACGAGCCGAGCCAAGAAATTGGAGGAACAAGAAAATGAAACTCGGGGACTACGCCCAAGTTAATCCGGCATAAAAACTTAGTAGCAAAACATAACTGATGTGCTTAATACAATTGCACCCGACATACCGGGGATCTGATAAACTTTAAAGTTTTTTCGCTCAAGGAGCAGCAGGAGGAGGAAGTTCGGTGTCATCTGTGCTGTCTTCGATGTCCGAGGCATCGTCCTCTTCGTCTTCATCCGAGCCATCTTCAACGTTTTCAGTGTTTTCATCATCGGTGGCACCAAGGAAGCTTGGACCCTCATTCCATTCATGAATGGGGGCATATTCGATGAGGCTATGGGCGCAAGCCTTGCACCGAGCTATCCACTCCGGATCGCTGGACCATCTGGTTCCGGTACGCATGCGTGCTAGGAGGTTGAGTAGATCTTCTCGTACCACCTAAGCACGTAGTGGAGAACGGTCTTAGCTCCGGCACGTCCAGTGGATTCCCTCCAAAGGTCGAGCTAGGTCTCGCATTCCATCAACTTGTCGATGAGAACTGCGGTGCCCTCCGGAGTATCTTCCTCAGGCCAAAAGGCGTTGAAGATCCGAATTGCCACGTCAAGGATATCCTTGCCATGGTTCTTCACGATTTCCATGCGAGAAGACAAACTGACCAACATGTCCTCCATGTCATAGGGAATTTCTTCAGCGTCAGGAGCAATGGGGGTACCCCTGTCTCGGCGGAACTTAGCAACAACGGTGCTCACAATGGCGTTGCCCTCTAGAAATTTGCCTGAAACAAGACAAGAGACACAAGTAAGGAAAAGACATGAGAAGCAACCCAGAGAAGTATGCCAGATGAGGGAAAGGAACTTATGTGAAATATGGCTGTGGATCCGGGTTAACTCCTTAGTACAGTCATCGCGCCTTTTGCGAAGCTGCACAAGTTCAGTATTCGCCGACTGAAGTTTGACGTCGGCCTCCTGGAGAAGTTCTTGGTCCTTGGAAATCTGGAGATTGAGGCGCTCGCGCTCTTCAGTAAAGTCCTGGCCAGCCTTTTGAAGTTCGGATTGATGATGCGCTTTCAACTTCTTCATATCTGCCTTGAGCTTGGCAATCTCGTCATCTTTGGTTTGGAGGAGGGCAAGCTCATCGTCTTTCTTTTTAAGTTCGGCCTGATGCTGCCCTACTTGTTCGAGAAAATGCAGCATCATATCAGGCATGGGCACACTATCTTCAAGAGATGCTGAAATAAGTTCGTTGACCCCGCAGAGCCGAGGTATGAATGTTTGCTGAGCCAAGAAGAAAAGAGGATAGGGCGTAGAGAGAGATCGAGAAAAAATGACTTACCCTTGATTTGCTCCAAGTTTTTCCTCATGATGGTATTCTCAGCTTCCACCCCAGCTGCGAAAAACCAAAGGATGGGTTAGCTCGGCAGAAAAAGATGAAATGAAAATGGAAAAATGCCGAGGAAGAAACTTGCCCCTTTTCTCGTGTTCAGCGATAAGTGCATTATGTTTTGCGCGCAACATCTTGTGAGTATCAAGGAGACGCTGAAACTCAGCGCTCTGGCGGTTGGTGGTCACCTGAAAGAGCAAAGATGGACAACTTAGTCTTGTGCATATTCGAAGTGTACAAAATCCGGGCCAAGTGGAACTTAACCCGGCTCTAGGTGTGTGCATATTTGAAGTATACAAAATCCGGGCCAAGTGGAACTTAACCCGGCTCTAGGTGTGTGCATATTCGAAGTGTACAAAATCCGGGCCAAGTGGAACTTAACCTGGCTCTAGGTGTGTGCATATTTGAAGTATACAAAATCCAGGCCAAGTGGAACTTAACCTGGCTCTAGGTGTGTGCATATTCGAAGTGTACAAAAATCCGGGCCAAGTGGAACTTAACCCAGCTCTAGGTGTGTGCATATTCGAAGTGTACAAAATCCGGGCCAAGTGGAACTTAACCCGGCTCTAGGTGTGTGCATATTTGAAGTTATCAGGGAGCTAAGTTTTCTAAAGAGCATCCGGCCGAGTAACAAGTTACTCCCCCGGAGGTTCGGGGACTAATGGCTATATCAATAATATCTATAACTTGTTAAGGAAAAGACGAAGTAACGTACCTCCATCATCTGACTCGCAAGGTTAATTGCCTTGGCGGCTATGTTCATCTGCGCAGTAAATTCGGCGGGGCCAAACTTCTCCGGGAGATCGTCATTGTAGACGAACTCCGCCTTGTTACAGTTATTTACAAACTCGATCAAGGTCGGAGGGTATCATTCGCCGCTTAGCATATGGGGCGCCACCAAACCCTTGGCATGTGCTTCCCTCCTCTCAACCTAGGCAATGGCGGGGCTAGTGTGCAAAACAAGTTGCGCATCAGCTGGCTCGGCAGGGGCATCCTTCGGGGGTGGAGTTTTCTTTGAAAGCATGGACGCAAGTGTGCGCTGTCCAGCCTCGATGGATGCTGCCTTGGTTGCGTCAGGAGCCTTTTTGCCCTTAGGCTGCTGCTGAGAGGTTGAGGTTGATGCAGCGGATTTTCCCTTGGGAGCTGCCTTGGCGCTAGCCTTGGTGCTGCTGATGTCTTCTCGCCGAGCCTTAGAAGACTCGGACAAGGTGGAGGGGCTTGGTGCTGCTGCTGTTGCTTTTGCTGTTGCTGCTGGAGCTGAAGTTGGTGCTGGTGCTAGTACTGATTTCTGCTTCGGTGGAGGTGCTGAAGGAACCTCAGTGGTAGCTGGTTGCTGCGGAGCCGAGGTGGTGGATGTTGCTGCCTTGGCAGAGCCAGTCTCTCCTGCTCCGGGGTTGCCCTCCTCTTGACGGGGTGGGCTGGAACCCGGAGCAGCCGCTGGACCCTCCGGAATGGGGCTCAACGGCGGGAATCATCACCGCGAGGAGGAGAAGGGCTATGTCGGAGTAGCGATGCAATGCCGGAACCACTCTGTGGGACCTCCACCGCGGCCCTGTCGAATCAAACAATGTATGATGAGAAACTACAATAAAAGAAGAACAAGTAAATAGCAAAGGGAGAAGAGGCTTACTCATCCGAGGTCAGGGGCTCCTTGGGCTTTCGAGCCCTCCGGCCGTGGCCTTGGTTAGAGGCTTGGTGGCAGTTTTGTCCCTGGCCTTTTTTCGCCTCTTAGCTGGCTGAGAAGGTCCGGAGGAGGATGCAGAGGCAGCTCCCCTTTTCTTCTTCGGCGCCACCGGTACAGGATCACCCACAGCAAGGGGAGGGTCTTCATGGATCTGCCCACCGGGGTTAGCAGATGCCGGAAAAGCATAAGAAAGGGGGACATTGTCAAATGCTTCCATCACCTCAACATCCGAATCATCCTCATCGTCGGGCCAATCTCTAATGGAAGAGAGTTTACAGGTGGGTCGCTTGGTCGCATCCGACATTGGGAGGAACATCTCCTGATCCGGTTCTTCCTCGTCCGAGGTATCCCGGTCAGGCGCCCATTTGAGGTAAGGCTCGGTGCCATCCTCGATGGTTTGCTGAAGAAACATCTAAGGAAAAGAAAGGCAACAGGATTAAAATCTACAACAAAAAGACCGACATATGATTCAATTCGGAAAAAAGGTTTGGGGCACGAGACTTACCGAAGGAGGAAGCCTATCTCGGCAAAAGTGTTCAACTCCCCACGTCCATTCAGAGGAGAAGTCCTTGTGGGTGGTGAAGAGGGCCTTGACCCAGCGGTAGATCTCTGTGTTACTTAACTCGAAAGACGAAGTCCGGTTGGGGTCGCGGCCCCAGCTCATGTGACACACTTTGTGTGTGCGTTTCTGAGGGGGAGATCCGGTTGTGCAATCCAAGTTCCTTCAGCTCCTTGAACCTCTTATTGACTTGGTTCGCCAAAACTGTGGCTTCTTGGGGATAACGTCCCACAAGTCCGGGTTAGGAGGACCCAGAGTATAGGGGCGCAACCGGATCAAGTCTTTGGTGGTGCTGTTCCAGACATAGAAGAAAGTCCGGGCCCATCCCTTGCAAGAGTCAAGCCCTGTGACTCGGGGGAAGACGGACAACTTCCGGGGACAGATTGATGCAGCACCGAACTGCGTGAGTTGTTTATCCTCCGGATCTAGATCTACATTCGGAATAACGTTCCGGAAAAGGCCAAAGAACCGGATCCATAGCTCCTTCGTGGGACATAGTCCGGCATAACCTTTGATCGTGGAGGCGAAGGCGGAGAGAGATGTGATGGCATTGGCTGGAAGGTGGTGCGGCTGGAGCTCGTATGTGTTTAACCAGTCATGGAAAAAGTCGCTCACTGGCAAACCAAACCCCCGCTGGAAGTGTGATAGGAACACAACATACTCACCCGGATTGGGTGAGGGGGCAAGTTCGACGGCAGCGAGGCATGCGGTGACTCCCTCCGGGATACGCCTGGTGCGATAAAGCCAGTCCAGGTCATCCTGGCAAACCTAGGATCCGGCCCACGCGTCGCGGTCGGCGTTCACTGCGTCTTCCTCCATTTCTTGCTCTGCGACGGTGAGCTCCTCTTTAGTCATATCGAGATTGCTCTCCTCACTTGCGCTAGCGGCGGAGGGAGGCAGCGGCCTGGACTGGCGGGGACCCGTGGTGGGAAAGATGTGCGGAGATGGCGGCGGTGCCGGTGCGCGTGGAAGCAGTGCAGCGGCGGCGCAGCTCCTCAGGTGCGGCGGCGGCGGCGCTGTCGATGGAGAAGGAGAGGTAAGGAAAAGGCAGAGGGCGCGGGAGCAGGGAAATGACCCAAGGGGCGTGCCCCTCCCCTATTTAACCACTCCCGTAAGGGGTAGTGGGATCGCATTTTGCGGGCGGGCCACACCGTGTGGCCGTGTATGACCCGGATTGACCAACCAGCGACGAGCCACGCGAAGGGCCACAAGGCGCAGCGGATCCCATGACGAGACGTTATGTTACAGATAACGAGGAGGCAGGCGCGACGTGACGTGGGAAACAATAACGTCTGACAATAACTACGGCGGTTACTGTAGCTGGCCCTTAAAATGAGGTAAAGTAATGATTAGCCTCCACGTGGGGAAGTGTACGAGAGAAGGAAGAATGACCCGGATGAGTACGAGGTAACCCGGCCAGGAAGTAAAAACTTGAAATGTGCCAAGGGAAAATAAACCTATGAAATCCAGATCAAGAGGTAACTCGGAGAAGGAGCAAGGAGCTCAGTAAGATAGAACCTGCTGTGGCCTTAGCGGCTTGGGCAACTAAGACCGCACCAGCTTCGGGGACTAATGTTGGGGGGATACCCCCGGGTAGGGTCACGCCGGGGTATAAAGGCCTAGTTAGCCGAGGTACGGCAAGGTCAAAGCTTGTGCTAGCCGAGTCACCTCAAGGCAGGCCGAATCACGAAGTAACCCAAACCAGGGAACGTCCACCTAACTTGGTCTCAACCGACTCAAGCCATATGTCGGAAGGATGTATCTAACTTGTATGCAGGAACAGGTGTGGCCGGATCAACTATGTGGGATCCGGGTTCTATCAAGCTTGTAAGAGAAGGAAGGTATCTCGTAGGTCAAAGGTGACCACTATACGCAGAGCGTGAGCAAAGCGGACAGAGGCAAGACCACCGAGGCATGGCCGACAAAGATGACGAAGCCAATGTCGGATGACGCAGGCGCCGTAGAGGCTCACGTAGCCTGTGCATGGATGACGCGGGGGAAAAGAGACCCGGTCGTCTTGCTATTTTGGGAGGAGGCATATTCCCTGGAATATGCCTCCACGTATGCCCTAAGTGGAGACCTAGCCACCCCTATATAAGGAGGGCTAGGGCCTCTGTAGAAAGTGTTGGTTTTTTAGTGGGCTAGGTCATCTCCTAGAGAGTTGTATTTGGCTAGTGGGGTGAGAGTAAGAGAGTTCTTCCTCCTCTCCCCAGTATAGCTCAAGGAGCACTTGTAAACCTTGGAAGTGAATCAAATAAGAAGCTACCGTGTGTGGAATCACCACATTATCCCTCATTGGATTCCCCTAGTGCATTTAGTCCCCACATTTAGCCTATCCATGGCATCTGCCGTGACACCACCACAAGATAAGAAGAACACACATTTCAATGACACTGGTGGATCCAAATGTGGTATGAGAAAATATTAGTCATGAAATGACTCTAGTTGTTGTTAGTAAAAAGAGCACACATGCAATAACACCAGTGGATCCATGTGTGGTCTCTGAAGATAACACACATGCAATCACTCTAACTGTGGTTAATGAGAAGAATACACATTTCAATGACACTGGTGGATCCATATGTGGTATGTGAAAAGAACACACATGAAATGACTCCAGTTGTTGTTAGTAAAAAGAACACACATGCAATGATACTGGTGGATCCATGTGTGGTCTTTGAAGAGAACACAGATTTCAATGACACTGGTGGATCCATATGTGGTATGTGAAAAGAATAATCATGAAATGACTCTAGTTGTTGTTAGTAAAAAGAGCACACATGCAATGACACTGGTGGATCCATGTGTAGTCCCTGAAGAGAACACACATGCAATGACTCTAGTTGTGGTTAATGAGAAGAACACACATTTTAATGACACTGGTGGATCCATATGTGGTATGTGAAAAGAATAGTCATGAAATGACTTCAGTTGTTGTTAGTAAAAAGAACACACATGGAATGACACTGGTGGATCCATGTGTGCTCTCTGAAGAGAACACACATGCAATGACACTGGTGGATCCATATGTGGTATGTGAAAAGAACACACATGCAGTGACTCCAGTTGTTGTTACTAAAGAGAACACACATGCAATGACACTGGTGGATCCATGTGTGGTCTCTGAACAGAAGACACATTTCAATGACACTATTGGATGCATATGTTGTATGTGAAAAGAACACACATGCAATGACTCCAGTTGTTGTTAGTAAAAAGAACACACATGCAATGACACTAGTGGATCCATGTGTGGTCTCTGAAGAGAACACACATGCAATGACTCTTGTTGTTGTTAGTAAAAAGAACACACATGCAATGACTCTAGTTGTTGTTAGTAAAAAGAGCACACATGCAATGACAATGGTGGATCCATGTGCGGTCTCTGAAGAGAACCCACATTTCAATGACACTGGTGGATCCATATGTGGTATGTGAAAAGAACACACAGGCAATCATATTGGTGGATCCATGTGTGGTCTCTGAAGAGAACACATATGCAATGACTCTGGTTGTTGTTACTAAAAAGAGCATAGATGCAATGACATATGTTGATCCATGTGTCGTCTCTGAAAAGAACACACATTTCAATGACACTGGTGGAGCCATATGTGGTATGTGAAAATAACACACATGCAATGACTCTAGTTGTTGTTAGTAAAAAGAGGACACATGCAATGACACTAGTGGATCCATGTGTGGTCTGTAGAGAGAAAACACATTTCGATGATAGTGGTGGATCCATATGTGGTATGTGAAAAGAACACACATGTAGTGAGTCCAGTTGTTGTTAGTAAAAAGAACACACATGGAATGACACTGGTGGATCCATGTGTGGTCTTTGAAGAGAACACACATGCAATGACTCTATCTATGGTTAATGAGAAGAACACACATTTTAATGACACTGGTGGATCCATATGTGGTATGTGAAAAGAATAGGCATGAAATGACTCAAGTTGTTGTTAGTACAAAGAACACACATGCAATGACACTGGTGGATCCATGTGTTGTCTCTGAAGAGAACACACATGCAATGACATTGGTGGATTCATATGTGGTATGTGAAAAGAACACACATGCAATTACTCCAGTTGTTGTTAGTAAAAAGAACACACATGCAATGACACTGGTGGATCCATGTGTGGTCTCTGAACAGAACACATATGTCAATGACACTAGTGGATCCAGATGTGGTATGTGAAAAGAACACACATGCAATGACTCTAGTTGTTGGTAGTAAAAAGAACACACATGCAACGACACTGGTGGATCCACGTGTGGTCTCTAAAGAGAACACACTTGCAATGACTCCGGTTGTTGTTAGTAAAAAGAACACACATGCCATGAGTCTGGTTGTTGTTAGTAAAAAGAGCACACATGCAATGACATTGGTGGGTCCATGTGTGGTCTTTGAAGAGAACACACATTACAATGACACTTGTGGATCCATATGTGGTATGTGAAAAGAACAAACATGCAATGACTCAAGTCGTTGTTACTAAAAAGAACACACATGCAATGACACTGGTGGATCCAGTTGTGGTCACTGAAGGGAACACACATGCAATGACTCTGGTTGTTGTTAGTAAAAAGAGCACACATGCAATGACATATGTGGATCCATGTGTGGTCTCTAAAGAGAACACACATTTCAATGACACTGGTAGATCCATATGTGGTATGTGAAAACAACACACATGCAATGACTCCAGTTGTTGTTAGTAAAAAGAGCACACATGCAATGACACTGGTGGATCCATGTGTGGTCTCTAAAGAGAACACACATTTCAATGACACTGGTGGGTCCATATGTGGTATATGAAAAGAACACACATGTAATGACTCCAGTTGTTGTTAGTAAAAAGAACACACATGCAATCACACTAGCGGATCCATTTGTGGACTCTGAAGAGAACACACATGCAATGACTCTAGCTATGGTTAATGAGAAGAAGACACATTTCAATGAGACTGGTGGATCCATATGTGGTATGTGAAAAGAATAGTCATGAAATGAATCTAGTTGTTGTTAGTAAAAAGAACACACATGCAATGACACTGGTGGATCCATGTGTGGTCTCTTAAGGGAAAACGCATGCAATGACACTGGTGGATCCATAGGTGGTATGTGAAAAGAACACACATGCAATGACTCCAGTTGTTGTTAGTAAAAATAACACACATGCAATGACACTAGTGGATCCATGTGTGGTCTCTGAAGAGAACACACATGCAATGACTCTTGTTGTTGTTAGTAAAAAGAACACACATGCAATGACTCTAGTTGTTGTTAGTAAAAAGAGCACGCATGCAATGACATTGGTGGATCCATGTGTGGTCTCTGAAGAGAACCCACATTTCAATGACACTGGTGGATCCATATGTGGTATGTGAAAAGAACACACATGCAATGACTGCAGTTGTTGTTAGTAAAAAGAACACACATGCAATCACATTGGTGGATCCATGTGTGGTCTCTGAAGAGAACACATATGCAATGACTCTGGTTGTTGTTAGTAAAAAGAGCATAGATGCAATGACATATGTTGATCCATGTGTCGTCTCTGAAAAGAACACACATTTCAATGACACTGGTGGAGCCATATGTGGTATGTGAAAATAACACACATGCAATGACTCTAGTTGTTTTTAGTAAAAAGAGCACACATGCAATGACACTAGTGGATCCATGTGTGGTCTATAAAGAGAAAACACATTTCGATGACAGTGGTGGATCCATATGTGGTATGTGAAAAGAACACACATGCAGTGAGTCCAGTTGTTGTTAGTAAAAAGAACACACATGGAATGACACTGGTGGATCCATGTGTGGTCTCTGAAGAGAACACACATGCAATGACTCTATATGTGGTTAATGAGAAGAACACACATTTTAATGACACTGGTGGATCCATATGTGGTATGTGAAAAGAATAGGCATGAAATGACTCAAGTTGTTGTTAGTACAAAGAACACACATGGAATGACACTGGTGGATCCATGTGTTGTCTCTGAAGAGAACACACATGCAATGACATTGGTGGATTCATATGTGGTATGTGAAAATAAGAGTCATGAAATGACTCCAGTTGGTGTTAGTAAAAAGAATACACATGCAATAACACTAGTGGATCCATGTGTGGTCTCTGAAGATCATCACCCTGGTTGCGCAAAGGCTCATGGCCCATGAAGATCCAAGATGACAGTCCAAGAAGTATCCAATGATTTATTTGTATTAGGAAAGGAAACATGCATCGACAATATGTTGGTGTTGTAATCATATATATATAACCTATCCGTATACGACTTTGAGACCCGGCCTATTATATATAGGACGGGATAAGCCTATGAGGAGGGAGCAGAAAAACCCCAAGCGATCTATAATAGTGCTACTCTACAAGTACTTGGGCGACTTCGACTCCTTGTTTTCCTGACATCTGATGAAATCCCCAACGTTCTCTTTTCCGCAAAACCCTAAGTCCATCATCATGGGAATTGCTAAGGTTACCCTCATCAATTGGCGCCGTCTGTGGGAAACCTGAACGCTAGAGCCATGGATTCGGCGGACCTCTTTTCATCAAGCAGCAATCTAGCTAAAGCAGAACGACGCCCACACACCCCTGTTTCAGCGCCCGCCAATGGTGGATCCGATCTCATCATCGGAAGTTTCCGTTTCCAAATAAACGATCCCAAAGAATCCAACCCTTCGGCTTTGATCTCATTAGGACCGTCAATCGAAAAATTTGTGCCCACAGCGATAGCTGCATCATCCATCGGGTCTTCAGTAGAACTCACGATGTAGATCGTTGTAGGCGAAGAAAACAAAGAAATCACGACAGATCTAGGGGACCTTGATGGTCTCTACAACGATCTCTCCTTCGGATCAGACCACCAGCCAACGACGCCACATGAATCAAGTCCAATCAACGCAGAACCTGAAGAAAGTGATGAAAGCATTGACTTTGGAATTAGGTTGGCTTACCCAGAACAGAAAATCCAGGACTTCACTGATCCCACAGACAGTGTCTCCCTCAATTCCGACGATGATGTCACCAGTCTGTACGCAAATCAGCACCAAGTGTGCGTAATTATAGAAAGGCAACACCTCCAGCTATTAGCCGAAGCATGGCAAAAAGCAAGAGCGTCAATTTTGGGTGCAGTCCCGATGACATCCGATGCCACGCGTGAGAAATTTGCTAGCATACCAATACCTCCTCCATCACAAGAAAAGATACCTACTAAGGATGCAAAGACAACTCGACGAAAGGAAAAGGATAGCCGATGAATCCAGCCTAAGACGGCAACAACTAAGCTCTACTCGAGGATTGGGGAGCATAACGGGGGGAGCACCGCCAAGGAGAGGAGCGTCACGGCTGTAGAACATACCTGAAGCTGAAAGAAACAAACTAACTCGAGAACTCGACCTGTCATTCATGACAGTAGATCCAACGGGACATATCAAAGCAAAAACAGTTGAAGCCGCGATCGTGGCCGCACAAATATTATCACAACCCAACTAGCACCCGATGACCCTCGTACAGCTCTCCATCGCTCTGCTTTGATGAACCTCGGCATGGTGGGAGCTGTAGGGGTTCGCGTATGACAATAATAAAATTTTACCCTATGCCCCTGAACCCCTGATGTTGCTAGGACCTATATATTAGTAATGCAGTAATAGGACAGGCTTTTCACGAACTTACCCTTGAAGACCGAAAAGCGTTGTCAATGCTTAGGAGAGCATGGTTGATGTAGGTGAGCCGAATCCGACCTCAAGGTCGTGATGAAGTCCTTGCGCTTCTGTGGCTCCAACGACTTGAGTGCCTGAAATGTGACACCTCGCAGGGAGTTACATGCATCCAGTGCCTGGCGATGACTCCCACTTCCCCAATCCAACAGCAGTTGTGGAAGTAGAGCTCCTGGATCCGAATCCTGTAGCGCGACTGCGCTCCACGGGGAAGATCTCTCTCGTTCGCGCAGTCCG
Organism: Avena eriantha; assembly: GCA_910589775.1. NCBI lineage: Eukaryota > Viridiplantae > Streptophyta > Magnoliopsida > Poales > Poaceae > Avena > Avena eriantha. The sequence continues at coordinate 409,556,315 of OU342744.1, forward strand.
AACTTGGGACCACGATCACGAGAGAGAGAGACAGAGAGAGAGAGAGAGAGAATCAACTAGAAGGTCACCCCAAAAGAGAGGGAACTTTTATTGATTATTCTGTGTATTTCTTTGGCCAAATACCCCCACTATATATAGGGGATGGGGGAGGTACTCCCTCCCTCAAAGTCCCGGGGTGGGACTAATCAAGGGGGAGGTGGTAAGGCATGCCGACTAGGCCCCACACGGGCCCCACGTGGGGGGCAGCCCACATGTGGTCGGCGGCCCTCCTAGGCCCCTCCTAGGGCGGCGGCCCCCCTCTTGGGCCTTTTACCCTCTGGGATTTGGCCCATTACATGGGCTGCCCCATTAAATCATATTTAAATATTAAATAAATATAAATACATGTATAATTCAATAATTAACATATATTTACATATTATTTAATTCCCCGTTAATGTGGAAACCATTCCCTCTCATTCCGGACAACTTCCGGACTTACCGAAACCCTTCCGGTTTTTGTTCTTCTCTTTCTTCTGTGATTCTACCAATCCTGTAAACACTCTCTAAGCATGATCGATCATGTAAACACTCCCGGACCAATGATCAATAGAGGGACCTGGATGGCCATGTGACCCCTGTGCATTCCACGAAGATCTTTCGTCGTTTGAACCGGGACTATCACGTCTTATTCCTTTTGTCTCTCGGTACTTGCATTTCCCGAGATCTGATGAATGACATCATCATGTTGGGTTCAATCTCGTTGCCGAACAATGCTACTTGACTCATTCCGACAAGTGATATCCCTATGATCAAATCACATGTTGTGCGGCTATTGGATATAACTTCTCCGAGTGGGCCCTCGAGTATCTTTCCATCACGCAGATGGACAAATCCCGCTCTTGATATATAATGCCTCTACTATTCCTCCGAATACCTGAACACACCTTCATGATCACTGTATTACCAAGTGACATTTGATGCTATCTAAGCATTCTCGGGAGACAGTGATTGATATAGCCTCACGGTCTAAGGAATAGTCTACTAGGTCACGGTGACATGATCGGGTCACGATGTTTAGGTTGGGTATTAGTTCATCATCTCATTATCAGAATGAGGTGACTCCATTTCCAACTAGCATAAAGGCCACATGATCAGGAAACCTTGATCATCTATTGACCAATGATCTACTGACTAGAGTTTTAACCGGGAACCTCTGGTTGTTTATATATCACATGTGTATTGACGTTTCCTTTCAATACAGTTATAGCATGATATAAAACTTAATCATAAACTATATGAAATATGATAATAATCCTTACAATTATTTGTCTCTAGGGCATATTTCCAACAGTCTCTGTAACATCCCAGCATTAGAGCTTAGAAATAAGCTGAGATAAGGTGTGTGCATTGCATTCATGCATAGAAAATCCGAGGAATTTTCACGCAAAACTAAAAGAGTTATAGAGGGATCGAGATCTCTCTTGTTCGAATGGAAGTGTCCGGGAAAGTGTGATAGATTTCGACATGACCTCTATGGAACCTATGTGTTTTGAGGAAGAGTGATTGAAATTCAAATCAAATATGGGTCACAGTATAATTGAGTATTCAAATGATATATTTGAATATAAATATAAGTGAAAATGAATGATAATAATAAGTAAATAAATGATTATTTATAAATAATGTAAAAATAGTTACAAAATTCTAGAATACAAAATAAGAAGTTACACTTTGTTTTATTACAATTACAAGTATAAATAAATTACAAGAGAAATTGACTTTACAATAAGAGAGAAAGTTTAACTTTATTAAATAAGTTATACAATATTACATTGTCTTTACGTTATCCAAATAGAAGATCAATTACAAATAAGTAAAAGAAAAAAACCTAAACCTATTTCTAAGATGTCTCTTTATCTTCATTAGTCTTGTTCCTACAAATAAGATAAAACAACTAAAAATACACAAAAGATTAGTTGATTAGTTTTACTCTCAGTGATGAATAGTGAAGTGCACTGTTCATATTACATCATTGAGTAATTCAATGGGGCAAGTTTCACCAGTGTGTAGTATCTCTTCTTTTAAGTAAATAGTTCCAGTATAAGCCAAATATATAAGTGATAAGTTTCACCAGGACTGTAACCAGTAAAAGGATAGGCAGTGAAAACCATTTTACTTGATATGATCCATACACAGCCAGGCAGCAAGGCAGCTTAGTCATCTAACTGCATGATGTGTGTTGTCGACACAGCAGCAACAACAAATGCAATCAAAAGGGAAGTGCACAGCCAGAGCACAGGTTTTGTAGCTCGTTCCTATTCTCAAGCAGAAAGCCAAGAACACACCAAGCCTGCCAAAGCCAAACAGAACCACCAGCCAAGATATACACCAAATAATTCAACCATCTAGTAGATGGTGACATAAAGGGGGTGGAGTAGGTGGACAGCAAGATCAAGATCAAGCTCATAGGAACCAGAAGTAGCAGGATCAGCACCATGAGGTGTAGAGCACACAAGCCAGCAAGATCAACCAGCACCACAACCACAACACCAGCAACCAAGTTGTGTGGTGAGTACACATAAAACCATCACATGATCAAATCATCTATTCTAGATTATCAAGCATGTCTTGTTTTATGTGTAAACCTCTTAGAATCACCCAAGTGGGGTGTATCCATCATAGAAGATTTTGCATAAAGACCAATGACTAAACCTTACAAACAAATCTAGGATCTCAGCCTGTGCATATCCTGGATATAAAGCTATATTTCCACATCCCAACATAACCACAACCCTAGATCATGATTTCTGGGCACATCTCTTAAAAGAGTAGCACCTCAGAACTCAAAAAATCTCAAGGATTCATATTAAACAGTAAGAATACCAGTAATTTTATCAGAGAACTCAAAAAGCAGTAGTTGGTACTAAATTGTTGGGTTTGCAGCATAAAAAACAAAAAATTCCAACGATGGGAACTATACGCCAAGATCTATCTACTAGATACAAGCAACGGGTGGATATACATCCATAGAGAACTTACCCTCGAAGACAACAAAGCTTTGTTAACGAGATGGAACTCGTGGATGATGTAGTCGTACACTTATCGATCTCAAGATCGTGATGAAGTCCATCAGGTTCGGCGCCAGCACGTCCATCAGATCCATCTCCAGCAAGTCCAGCACCGAAAGCATCGATGCATCCGTGATCACACACACGTCCGGTACCCCCAACAACCTCCGTCTGTCGCTCCAGCAAAGCAATGGAAGCAGCAACTTCTTTCCAGATAAAGCCACCAGGAACATGTATCTCGATAATCTGAGACCATGGGGAATAACTAGAGGGGGAAAGAGATCCTTCACGAGGAGGTGTGTGATGTGAGGAGGATAGGGGGCCTTTTATAGGGAAGAGGGGGGCACCCGAGGGCCATGGCGTGGCAGCCATGGTGGTGCCCCCACCTCTTCCACATTCATGTGGGTGGAGATCCCACTGCCATAAAAAGCCTCCACTCAAAATTCCACTCCCACATGCATTAAATTTCCACCAAATTTAATGCAAGCTATCATTAAATAAAACTATTTTATTTTTTTTATTCAGAATTTTGTTAATTACATTAATTAACAAACATTCACATAAAACCCCTTGCAACATTTCAATATCACATGCAGAACCAATTTCAGCAATTTCACCCGAAACAGTTTTGGTGTCTATTGAAATAATTCCAGTGCTTTCTTAAATCTTTATCAGAAACATATTTGATCCAAATGGTGTCAGTATCCCTTAAGTGTGTCACCCTATGGTTTGTGAATAATGAAGACATGATCGAGACCCCTCTCCGATCAATAATCAGCAGCGGGACCTGGAGATCCGTACTGACTCCCACATATTCAACGATGACTCTTGTGATCATGTGAACCTTTAACGTCATAACTAAATCCCTTTGTATCGTCATAATATTACATGTCCGAGATTCGATCATCGGTATCCAAATACCTAGTTTGATCTCATTACCGACATGCACTCTTTTCTCGTTCCAGTGATATAACAGTCTAGTGATCACATCACTTGCTTGCAAGCTATTTCAATGTGATATCACCGAGAGGGCCCAGAGTATATCTATCCATCATAGGGATGGACAAATTCCACTCTTGATCCATGAGCCTCAACATAACACCTTGGTAGCACTGAACCCACCTTTATAGTCACCTTGTTACGGTGTGACGTTTGATGTTATCAAGATACTCTTCCGGTGTTAGTGATTAACATTATCTCATGGTCTAAGGACTAAGATTACTTCGTATGATGTTATAGCAATATAAACATAATGACTTCGATCGTAATGCTATACTTCAGATGAATGTTCATCACATCATTCCACCAATGTTGTTACCTCGTTATTAACAACATCCAATGTCCATGATCATGAAACCTTGATCATCTTGTTAATCAATGAGCTAGTTTCTATGAGAGGCATTACTAGGAACTTTGTATTTTGTTTATTAAACACACATGTATTAACGTTTCCAATTAATACAATTATAGCATGCAAAATAAACATTTATCATAAACATGGAATAAGATAATAACCAGTTTATTATTGCCTCTCGGGCATATTCCCTTCAGTCTCCCACTTGCACTGGAGTCAATAATCTAGTTTCTAAACTTGTATATACAACACCTAGGTGTTGAATATACGTGTTTGCTAGTGGTTAACATAATGTCCGGATCTGGCACTTTCAGGTCCATGTGTATTTGCATGTCTTTGCGTCTCTACGCATCACTCATTCTCAAATGAGATGGCATTGTATAAATTTGGTCCTTTGGTGAGACCTTTAGTTCGTTCAGGTTAAAATATGTCGACATTATTGTCATACAATATATCTTCATAGTATTAGCCCACTTCGAACCATACCTAGTTTGGTAACAAACTATTTAACACAAGTGCCCTCCTTTGATGCTACTATAGCAGTCATATACTTAGCCTTTTGTTGTAGTATCTGTCACAATGCCTCAACTTTGGAACTCATCCAAATCCATCATGGAACATCCTTTGCATTACATTGTGGCACCCATAGTATAAATTGAGATAAATTTAATTTGTATCTTGCGACAAAACTAGTATCAATGTAACACTTTACAATCAACTACCTTTAACTATTTGTCACTTATACATGATATATTCTTAGTTCTTCCAAAGCTCATAAGAATATCTTTACTATCGTCCAATGATCATATTATGAATCATTCTGGTATGTGCTCATAACATTTAGAGCATAGGACATATCTGGATATATACATATCACGGTATAATCGATCAAAATATTCATGTGATTTTACTCACCAAGTGTTGAAACACTTGAATCTTGATACAATCCTTTCCATGCAGCAAGAACCTTTCTTGTTGTTTCCATATTGAACCCTTTCAATATCTCATATATGTACGTCTGGCATAACCATATTAGCGCCTCAATCTATCCATATAGACATTGATGCCAAATATTCCGGTTTTGCCCAAGCCTTTCATAGAAATCCTATTTTAATGAAATTCTTAACTTGTGTCAATAAAAGATACATCATTTCCAATCAACAATATGTACTCTGCATAATGTATTGGAAATTTGTCTCAGCGCTCCCACTTAATTTCTTGCAAATACAAGCATCTTCATCGTCTCCGATGAAATTAAACTCCTTTAACATTTTCATCATGGTGAAGATTCCAACTCCGCTATGCTCACTTCAACTATTGAAGTTTGCATGCCCTTTTAGCACCCTTCGAATTAACAAAACCCTTCGGACTGTGTCATGTACACGTCCTAGGTAGCCATTCTATTAGAAGAACCTTGTTTTGTTTATTCAACTACCATATACCAAATTATATGTAGTGGTTGCTACATTAATCCATCAAGACTAAATATCGCTATGAAAGATCAAATCTTGTCATTGTCAACTCCTTGAACATTGCCGTAAACTTCTTTCTGACATGTCGACTATTTCATAGATGTTAAACATCCATGTCTATTTCTTTATAGACCCAAACACGACTGATAGGCTTCATGCCTTTCCTGAGGGTCTTCCAAGTTCAGAAACTTGATTTCTCGTGTATGGATACTATCACGGATTCTATGACTTCTAGTCATTTTATGGAGTCAGGGCCCATCATCGCTTCTTTGCATGCAGTTGGTTCATCATTATCAAAACAATAACGACTTCTGTTTCAAATCTTACTATTTGATTCTTATCGACCCACATGGTTCAATAGGAACTCTAATCTCCAAGATCACACCCTTTGTAATCACGGGAGCCATGAGCATTGTGGTCGCCACCAGGACACTTTCCGGCGCTGTGCTACTTAGCACGTATACCTTATCAAAGTTCTATTGTTCTCCTGATACATTGCAAATGTATCTATAATTTTTGATGTTCCATGCTTGGTTTTATCTATGTTCTTGTGTTTTGTCCACACTTTGGAGTACTTTTCATATGATTTCTTGGACTAACCTATTAACAAGAGCCACAGTGCCAGTTGCCTGTTTTCTGCTGTTTTTGGTTCCAGGAAAGTCAGAAAATCAATATTCTCGGAATTGGACGGGACAAAAGCCAAAGTTCCTATTTTACCGGAAGACTCACGGAGCCAGAATACGAGACGGAGGAGGGCCAGGGCCTGGCCACCCCCTCTATGCGCGGGTACCCCCAGGCCACGCCAGGGCATGGTGTGGGCCCCCTGGCCGGCCACCGACCTTGCCTCCTTCGCCTATAAGAGCCTCCCGATACCAAAACCCTAAATAGTCAAGCCTCCAGCCACGAAAAGTTCCGCAGCACCGCCGCCACCGAAGGGGAGATTCGGGGGATAGAAAGTCTCTGTCCCGGCAGCCTGCCGGGACAGGGAAGTGCCCCCAGAGCCATCTCCATCGATCTCCACCACCATCTCCATCACCATTGCTGATTCTTATGATGAGGAGGAATTAGTTCTCTCTCGAGGCTAAGGGTTCTACCGGTAGCTATGTGTTCATCTCTCTCTCTATGCATGATCATATTGTGATCATGAGCTTTGTAATCAAGTAGATCTACCTTGCTACTCAAGTGCTTTAATAGATCTCTGCTCTCCCCATGTGTGTGAAAGTGACAGCGTGCGCACCATGGCGGCTCTTAGGCTAGAGATTACAAATACTTGTTATGAGTTATATTTGGAGTTGGATGTCTTTATGAAATTGTGGTGTTTGTTGGACTCATCTAGTACTCAAGGTGATAGTGTGGGGTTTTCTAGATGGGAACGGCTTACTTTGAGGTGTGCTGTTATAGCCCTACCATCGATTAGAGTGTCCAACCGGAGAGTAGTTAAGAGTAGTATCATAAAGAGAAGATATTTATATTTGAGTGTTCAATAGCGAAAGTATGATCCCTAGGCCTTGTTTCTAAGCATCGAAACACCATTTGCTACTAGATCTGTTACATGTTTACTTGCTTCCATCTTTATTTCAGTTTTACTTTAGTCTTTTCCACGCCATCAAGTTATTTTCTATCACCATTACCACTTATGATTATCTATACCACTTGTATTTCACTATCTCTTCGCCGAACTAGTGCACCTATACACCTGACAAGTGTATTGGGTGTGTTGGGGACACAAGAGACTTCTTGTATCTTGATTGCAGGGTTGCTTGAGAGGGAATACCTTTGACCACTTCCTCCCTGAGTTCGATAAACCTTGGGTGATCCACTTAAGGGAAAACTTGCTGCTGTTCTACAAACCTTTGCACTTGGAGGCCCAAAAACTGTCTACAAGAATAGAAGTGCGTAGACATCACCTCCCACTTAACTTTTCATGAAAAAATCCTTCTCAAGAAACTTGACGTTCCAAGCGACAAACTCTTCTGTCCTCGGTGTTATGGAGGAATTCCCAACAAATTCTTTGGGATAACCTACAAACATGTGCTTATCCAACTTTGGTTGTAAACATTTCACTTATGCATAGCATACCAAAATTTAAGAAAAGAAAATTCGGGTTTTATCCCAAACCATAACTCATATGGTGTCATTTCAACGAATCATGATGGTGCTCTTTTCAGTGTAAAAGCGGTAGTCTCTAAAGCTTTAATCCTTAAAACATAATGGCAGTATTATAAATGACACCTTTGATCTTACCATGTCAAACAAGGTTTGATTTGATCTCTCGAACATACCATACTCCTGTGGTGTATCGGGAAATGCAAATTCATGGAATAATTCCTGAAATCTTAGGTGTTTTGCTAAACCTGTAACTCAAATATCTTCCTTGATGATCAAATCATAAACTATTTTATTTTCTTATTACAATGATTTTTTCACTTCATCTTGAAAGTCTTTGAACATTTAAATTTCTGGAGAAAGCATATGAAGCAAAAAGATCCATCGCATATGGCTACACATAATGGACTATATACATCAACATGCATAATATCCAATAAGTTAGTCATCCGTTCCTCTTTGGCCTATGGACGGAGTTTCAATTATCTCGAGGAAAGTTTCACAAGCGTCAATTGATCAAAATCAAAAGACTCCAAAAATCCATCAACATGGAGCTTCTTCATGTTTACTTTCCAATATAATTCAAACATCGATGTCACTTCATAAGTGATCTTCCAATCATTTGTCTTACGACATTTTAGCAATAATGTTTATGGATGTGATTTCTCCAACTAGACTTGTAAAAGTTCATCCATCCATTATGGAATACAGTAATTATTTGAACAACCATTGTTCTCATAATACCGGAACAAAATAACATTTATTAAAAAAAATCTTGAAGGCTAGGTTTGATGACACCGAAAACACAATAACACTTTATTTGTTTTTGATGAACATCATCACTTATTCTCTTGCTAGTTACTTAGGCCGTTGCAGTTCATGAATTGTGTTGTTCTGTATGACACTTCACACCAACCAATTCGGTATCCAATACCTCAGAACCACATTATTTAACAAGCAAGGAATACAACCATAACATGTATATCTTCTATATACCTAAGTTGGACATCTCCAACCTTTTCTTTTATGCCAAATATTTTATAGATTCTCTTTCAACAATTCCTTTTCTTTTAAAAGAATCCATAAACATCAATAGTGGTGTCATTCACATGACACATAGTACAAAGTGTATATAGTCAAATAATAATACCTTTGGACTTGCACTTTGAAGTGGATCACCATCATCAAATGTTTGGTGTTCTTTCAAAAATCCATTCTTTAGTAATCTATTAGTGTAGTAAACATTTTACTTACATCTTCTATTCATCCTTATCATGACAACTTTCATGATCAAGCTACTATAGCCTATAAGGAAGAATCGCGAGTATAATGTTAGTTCCCAAAACCTTTTTGGGAGATCCAGATGCTTAGCATCTCCATCCTTCACAAATTCTCATACAATATGAGAACATGTATTTTGCTAAATTATACTCTATCATAATGCAACCAAAAACATTGTTTCATATATCACAATATATTTCACACATGATGGTTTCTGAAACAATTTTCAGCTCCTAGATAATCTTGATATTAAAACAACTTTTGAATATCAATAATCATGGAGGCAAACATGATACTTTAGATACTAACATTGGAATTCTTAGTCTTGATTTAATACTACTTATTAAACTTCATGGAGTAAATAGAGTTTGCTGAAAGTTTGCAATAGGGCTTACAAACTTTAAATTGACATTCAAAACAATACAATACCAGTTCGTAAAGTAAATATCCAGAATTCTATAGTTCTATTATCTGAATTAAAACTAAGCATAAGGTAGTGAACAGATGCCAATGACTACAACAAATTATGAAAATTCACTTCGATTTAGTTTATGACAAATTGAGTTCGACTAATCCAAATTAGAAATGAACTCCCACTCAAAAACGACATCCCTCATGCCTTTTTGGTGATTACATGAACCAAATCCACTACACCAAGTCCGATCATCACGTGAGTCGGTGTAGCTTCAAAGGCGAGCATCAATATGGGCATCACATCAACTATATGACTCATGCTTAACCTTTTGGTCCGTGTTCCGAGGCCATGTCTATACATGCTAGGCTCGCCAAGTAAGAACCTTAGTATTCGCGTGTGTAAAACTGTCTTACACCTGTTGTATGAAAGTGTAGAGTCGAGTACACTCGATCATCACGTGATGTCTCGAAACACGATCCATAGAACGGTGCATACTTAAGGAAGAACACATTTTATCTTGATATTTAAATGAGGGATCATCTTACAATGCTACTAAAAGTGCCAAACTAGCAATATAAGATGCAAACATCTAATGTGTAAAGTGGGAGGATATGGTCTATGCATTTGATCTCTATCATATGCATCATGGTATGATCTCTATCATTCCTTTGTGTGTAAGGCCAAGGTCCATGGAACTTACATGTTAGGTGTGTTGTAGGAGTATCTATCATACATATACTTACAACATTACCATATCATGACACTAGCCCAGCAATGATCTAAACTAGACGCCTCTAATTTATCCATTGCAAGTTTTACGTGGCTTAGGGATTTCGGAGATAGAACCGGTCTTACCTACGAACATGGAACCACAACGAGGATAACCAAGTTATTAATAACTCGTTGTAAATGAGATATTAACTATAGTAGGAGAGACAGACACCCGCCAGCCACTTATGCAAAACTAGTTGCATGTCAGTCGTGGAACCTGTCTCATGTGCGATGACATGTAAGGTTGGTCCGGGCCGCTTCATCCCACTATGCCACCAATATCCAAAATACATAGAAGATGAAATAACATGATCATCATTGCCCACATATAATCATATGTGTACTACCCGTGCAAAGCACCTACGCATAGACCTGGCTCTGATACCACTGTTGGGTTCATAGCATAGAAAACAAAAAAATTCCTACGATGGGAACTATACGCCAAGATCTATCTACTAGATACAAGCAATGGGTGGATATACATCCATAGATAACTTCCCTCGAAGACAACAAAGCTTTGTTAATGAGATGGAACTCATGGATGATGTAGTCGTACACTTGCTGATCTCAAGATTGTGATGAAGTCCAGCAGGTCCGGCTCCAGCACGTCCATCAGATCCAGCTCCAGCTCCAGCAAGTCCAGCACCACCAAGTCCAGCACCGCAAAACAGCGGTGCATCCGTGATCGCACACGCGTCCGGTACCCCGAAAACCTCCGTCCCTCGCTCTAGCAAAGCAGCAGAAGCAGCAACTTCTTTCCAGATAAAGCCACCGGGAACATGTATCTCGCTAATCCGAGACCATGGGGAATAACTAGAGGGGGAGAGAGATCCTTCACGAGGAGGTGTGTGTTGTGAGGAGGAGAGGGGGCCTTTTATAGGAAAGAGGGGCACCAAGGGCCATGCCGTGGCAGCCATGGTGGTGCCCCCACCTCTTCCACATTCATGTGGGTGGAGCTCCCACTCCCATAAAAAGCCTCCACTCAAAATTCCACTCACACATGCATTAAATTTCCACCAAATTTAATGCAAGCTCTCATTAAATAAAACTATTTTATTTATTTTATTCATAATTTTGTTAATTACATTAATTAACAAACATTCACATAAAACCCCCTGCAACATTTCAATATCACATGCAGAACAAATTTCAGCAATTTCACCCGAAACAGTTTCGGTGTCTATTAAAATAATTCCAGTGTTTTCTTAAATCTTTATCTGAAACATATTTGCTCCAAATGGTGTCGGTATCCCATAAGTGTGTCACCCTACGGTTCATGAATAATGCAGACATGATCGAGACCCCTCTCTGATCAATAATCAGCAGCGGGACCTAGAGATCCATACTGACTCCCACATATTCAACGATGACTCTTGTGATCGTGTGAACCGTTAACGTCGTAACTAAATCCCTTTGTCTCGTGATATATTACATGTCGGAGATTCGATCATCGGTATCCAAATACCTAGTTTGATCTCATTACCGACATGCACTCTTTTCTTGTTCCCGTGATATAACATTGTAGTGATCACATCACTTGCTTGCAAGCTATGTCAATGTGATATCACCGAGAGGGCCCAAAGTATATATATCCATCATCGGGATGGACATATTCCACTCTTGATCCATGAGCCTCAACATAACATCGTGGTAGCACTGAACCCACCTTTATAGTCACCCTGTTACGGTGTGACGTTTGATGTTATCAAGATACTCTTCTGGTGTTAGTGATTAACATGATCTCATGGTCTAATGACTAAGATTACTTTGTATGATGTTATAGCAATATAAACATAATGACTTTGATCGTAATGCTATACTTCGGATGAATGTTCATCACATCATTCCACCAATGTTGTGACCTCGTTATTAACAACATCCAATGTCCATGATCAGGAAACCTTGATTATCTTGTTAATCAACGAGCTAGTTTATATGGGAGGCATTACTAGGATCTTTGTATTTTGTTTATTAAACACACATGTATTAACGTTTCCAATTAATACAATTATAGCATGCAAAATAAACATTCATCATAAACATGGAATAGGATAATAACCACTTTATTATTGGCTCTCAGGCATATTCCCTTCATAAATACCAAAACATATCCATGAGGGACAGCAAAGCATAAACTAAGTTTCTATTTAGCTTAGCCTCATACCAGCATCATAAGCTAAAGAAACTCCATAGATAGCATAAGCTAATCTTCCCAATAGAAGGTTTCAGCTCATCTTAGTACCAAGCCACTTCAGAACACTGATAGAATAACACTAGCACTAGAACAAATTCCTGTGTACCATTCCAAATAAGATGTCACAAGGATCTATTCTAAGCCAACATATTGTACATAGAAATTTCAGAATAAAACCTTGTATAAGGATTAGGAATCATAGTGTTTCCATCAAAGTACTATCATCAGGGGCATTAATAGTAAATGCCCAAGAAACCAAATACAGGTTCCAGTACTGAAGTTAGCTAGCCAGCATCAATAACTAGACATCAGTCTAGATCAGAGCCATATCACTACAATTTTTACAATGACAGAGACCAAGATCAGATAAAATTATATCTGAAAAAACCACTAGCAATTACAACACCAACTGTAGAGAGTAATCAACATGGTATAATCATCACAGATACTTCTAAGTCAATCATCATCCTTAATAACCAACACAGAAGGGTGATGCCCTAATCGAAGCATGAACCCTAATTATGGATTGCCATCAGAAGCACATACAAGCTAACGAGAGGGGGGAAGAAAATCTGAGAGGGAGGAGGAAAGCACTCACCAATGGTCCTCGCTGACGAATAGAAGAGGAAGCGGAGGGGCCGACATGCACACGGCGGCACGAGGAGCACCCAAAAGGCGCTGCAACCCGCGTCGAGCCATGGCAGTGGCCACAACAACATCAGTGGTCGAACAAGCGCCCCCATATCATCACGAACACCACACAGCATCACAGGAGCAGCGGAGAGGACACCACCGGCAAAACCTCAAACCCTAGGGTTTGGGGTGGAGCTAGCCTGACCGAGAGAAGAGTCTAGCGGTAAATCGAATAGGACCAGATGACGGAGCAACATCGATTGCCTCACCATACACCACGGTGGTGGCCAGGGAGGCCCTAGGCGGCGTGAATCGAACGGCAGCGGCGTCGCCATGGCATCGCTAGAGAGAGAGAGGAGAGAGCCTCGGGGTGAGGAGGTCGGGTCGGGGTCGACCAACCGAATGGACCAGATCAGGTGGTCTAGCCCAACCAAGTGGGCTGGGCTGACTTGTGGGCCCCGTTTGGGTATATAAAGGAAATGGAAAATTTATAAAAAATGATTAATATGGAAATTACTAATATACCCCTGAGCTTATTTTAATTCTAGAAATAATATAGAAGAAATTCTAAAAATACATATAACATATTGGAATGATCACAAAAAGAATACCTACCTAATAAAAATACAACTTTACTTATTTAAGATAGGTAAAATGCAAATAAATATTAACACTATTAACTTCTAAATAAAATTTCATAAAGTAAATAAAAGTCCTAAAAATAAATAAATATCATTTTTGTGTACTAAAATCAATCTACTACCTTATAAAATTATTAACTTAAATTTTTACAAATAAAACTTGAAGTAAATATTCTGAAGATATATAATCCTTGTGGAATTTTATAAAAATAAGAATAATACTTAAAAATAAATAAATAACATTTTTAAGATTTAGAATAAATATAGTTTACTAGAATAGTATCAACTCTAATGTTCCATAAGTTTTTAAGATTTTAAAGTAATAAATCCTGATCTATTATATAAAGTACAATTTTATAAATTCTTTAGAAACATTTCTTAAATAAGAAATAATCACAATTTGGTACTAAATCTTAACTCTCCTATATGCAAGTACTAGTTCCAAAGTCATAACTTGGATAAACTTTAAGTGTAAGATGATAACTTAAAGGAGAGCCTTTTAAAACCATAACTCCAAGTTAAACCAATAATTCAAATAAATTATCAACATCATTTACCTATATGAATGGTGAATACTCTTTATCTTTTTAACCATGCTTAATATGATTTTAAAACCCTAACACATTAATGAGATCGTCTTGCTTTCTTTAATATTACAAATTATTTTTTTACAATAGTAAATCACATTTAAACTTATCATTCACTTGATTGGGAGTGAATGAATTCACACTCTTAACCATCTTTATATTAACCCTAGAATTCAAACATAATCTAGATACATTAGAACCCTAAGTCTATTTGTGCTCCTTTTAAAGTTAATTTTGCTCTACCAAAGTTATAAGCTTAAGAACTAAATTATATTATGTTTTTATAGTTAACTTTTGTCTATTCCAAATTAAATCAAAATGCATCTCAAACCCACTCTTATCGAATAAGCGTAAATGATATCGATCACATTCGATGAACCACACACATGGTTTAAACCTTAACAAAGAAATATTTTCTTCAAAAGTTATTTGTTTTGCCACTTCAAACATCAAATTTATAATAAGTCCTTTAACTCTTAACCATTTAAATAATAATTTCCATCATCATTACCAGATAGCAAAGATTCGAGTTGTAATCTATAGTCATGATTTGGACCTACTGTGTTTCTGTTGTACCACTCCGAGGGATGTAATACTAGTGAACGATGTTTCATTGGTGTTATGTCAACGACTATAGTGTACTACATCATGCAGTGGTATGCTGGGTCACCGCAGTCTCCCACTTGCACTAGAGTACAAATAAACTAGATGCATTTGTTCTTAATCATTGGCACCATGTATGCCGGTACCTTGCACATGCTTGCTCATGGAACAGGTTGAGTCCTGGGCTTGTACCTTACAGTCCCAAATCCTTTGCAACTTACTAATGTCACCTAGATTGAAATTAATACTTTATCATCACATGATAACATCTTTGTGTATGCATTGTTGTTATGGCAGCAGAACAAGGCCGGTTTCCAGGAGCCTACAGTGACTTTAGATAAACCTCGAGGGCTTTCTCATGGGCACTGTCCCCTGGGACACATCATTCTACATTAAAAGCGAACTAGCCCCACCATAACATTATACATTACTTTAGATGGTACCCCTGTCTTTTATTATAAATGTAATTATCGAGACACCAGTGCATCCTATGCAACTTTTGATATTTTGTTCACCTTGCTTCCTACTTGACTTTAGTCGGTATTATCGATACAGGAGTTTCCAACATATTCCCTTACAACATAACCCTTTATGCTTAAGATATGCAATCCTTCATGGATTTGGAATTATGTCTATAGTTCTCTATTAGACACTATGGAATAACTTAGCTCAACGTTCCGTGATTCAATGTTAATCACTTTTCAAACGTTTCTTCTTGGATCATATATTATGTTAAGTTATCATCATGGTTTTCCCAGATAGAACCTATGTCATAACATAGTGGATGATGATCATCCTTTTCTTTCTTTCAACCATTGATGTTAAGCTTAATGATATTCCTAATTTGAGTTATCAAGGACCAGTTTCTTAATTAACTTCTATTATGAAACCCTTGTCAGAATCTCTTTAGGAATACTACATAATACCGTAATATACTTATAATCAACTTCTAATTCCTATAAATCTTTATTTATCGGTACTTGCGTTTTTATTATTAATGTGTCGTATACACACTTAAGAATCAATCCTTAAGCTCCCACTCAAAACATGTTCCCAACATATTTGAGTATGAGTCATTACTCCTACTCAAAATATGTTCCTACATATTTGAATCTGAGACTTATTTTTCTCCCACTCAAAAATATGTCATACACATATTGTTTTAGGAAGACTTTAATAGCTCCCACTAAATTTCATGAAAATTGCGCATCCAAACACTATTTTAAATCCATTGATCATTTATCAAACTGAGAGATTTACTATGAGACACTAGTACCTTACTAGTTTTAAATCCATTAGACTTTCAGCACATTTGAATCAAATTCATCTGAATTTGTCCAATACATTACTCATGACAAATTGTGCCTTTGTCATTCACCCTTTTCCTTCATGACTTTGCAGTCGTTTGGAAAATTCAAGTAACCCTTTACTTGTTAAGATTCAGCAAAAAATTGCTTTCTAATCTTTAGTGAATTTTTCCTCTAGGATTTCTCATAATTCTAGTTTACCATTATTTCCTTAGTAGTTCTTAGGTATGTCATATTCCAAACATCATGACAAATGATTCTCAAATATCTCCATACAAGATGTGGAGTATATTTTCAATCCTACTTTTGTAGTGAAAACACTAGTGGGGAAAACAAAATTTTCATTATCATTGATTCTTTCCTTTATGAAGAGAATCATTCAGGAACACTTTCGGTTGCGTTTCTCAACACTCTGATGCAGGGTTTTGAATCCTCATCGTGTTTTTCACTATCTTCCATAAGCTTCATATTCGAGAAATACCACTAAATATGAACTTTTTCGAGAATGCACCAAAATCCAAGCAATACTAGGTTTTGCTTCTCTTTTTGGTTCTAGCCATGGCTATCGTATTCATAATTTTCAATGAATACTCTATAAGGACTTATTTGCTATTGTTTTGGTTATATCAAATAACCCCAAAACTTCCATGATGATCCATACAATATATGGCGCCGATCTAACGAATCTAGATGGTTCACTATATATACTAATTGAGTGCTAACTATTTCTAGCTAACGGTCTTTACTTCTACACTACAACGAATTATTTGGCGCCATCTATTCACCCATTTGATATCTAATATCATATTATGATGCTTTGCATTTTGACATTTCAAACGTATTGCATTCCAAAATTTCTTTATGCTAATCTTATAAAGTTGAATTTCATTACTATTAATCAAATCGTAGTAATTAGATTCTCACTTATCTTTAATACCCTTTGTTAATGAAACACTTTGATCATATCAAATAATTTCATTCTCAAGTTTCTTTTGTTAAACCTCTTTACACAATTCAAACAATCATATAATGATAATAACCATTTTATTAGAAACACAATACATCGGATATGTATTTTCTTTCAACAATTCATCAAAACACTTTGTATTCATGTAATACACGGTGTTTAAGTTATTTTGCTGAACTTGGGCATGATTCATATGTGACAAAAGATCGAATATCTTTCACATATTATCTAATAACTATGAATTTAAACAATGGTTTAATTCAAAATGAATATATCATTAAGTTAGGTATTTTCAAGGCATTTTATTATTTTACAGATGTTCATGCATTATCAATTAGTTTCAAAACAAGGATAATTCGCATAGAATCGAACAAGATATGAACACGAATAGAAATCATTCATAAAAGTAGAACAGCTGTTTGTTATAAACTCATATGAATAACCGTGTCACGAAGTGTGAGACACACTAAAGAAGTTCATAATCTATTGATTACAATAACTATCCAAAACCGATAAAATAAGTGATAAATGTCGAGGGAGAGTGTCGTTGGCCATCATCATCATGCTTGCCATCAACACGCAACGTCACCTCCTCTCCAGCAAGCCTCTCTCATGCAGAAGGACCTGTTTTTAGCAAAACAGAACAAGTATCAAATATACTTAACACTACAATATATATTTGCAAGATTATAACATTTATAAAATTGTATATCAAATATATACCTTTTTCATCAATGACCTCTGCGACAATGGGTTCAACCTCCACATTCTTGAAATGTGTTATAAACTCGTGGAATCCTTTGTTTCTGCATCGCCTCTCATAATGGAAATCCTGGCATGTACTTGGTAGCTTGGTGGCAACGACTGAAGCACAACGCCATTTGCAAAAGAGCTCATCATCCAGCTATCCAGGAAGTATGCATGCCTCATGTACGCATCATGCATGTGCTCCAAGTACTCTTCAAGTGAAGAGTTCTCTTCCATCTTAATGGAGAGTAAATCTCCCATCAGATCATGCTCCTATATGCGTGCTTGTTCCACGAAATGTGTCCTAAGTTGTACCATTGTTGCATGAGGGTCAAGATTACCCATGACTGGCCACTGCTCATCCACCATCCCGTAACACATCATAACTGATATGAAGGTGGACATGTCACGACAGTAATAGCGGTCTTCCCGCTATCTGGGGTCTCTAAGGTACTGGGTTGCTCCAAATCCATGTCATTGAGTATATAGTCGACCGTGTCATTCTTGCTAAGAATAACATGAAGACGTGCAACCCACATAGAAAAGTTGGATCCATCTAGTCTAAGCTTCTCACTATCTAACCAATCCTCAACAAGGACGGTAGCATCAGGGATAACCATTTTTCTACATTAATAATTGCAAAAGGACTTTAGACTAAGTTTATAATGAAATGAGTTATATAATAATTCCACTAAAAACACCTATCCCCTGAAGGGTTCTAGTGATTACATGACCCATTTTCTCCACATCTCCCCCAATCATCACGACCATCAATGTGGGTGCTAGGGTGGACGCCTAAATGTCGGTCACATCATTCATGCGACTCGTTCTCGATCTTTCAACCATCCGTGTTCCGAGGCCATGTCTACACATGCTAGGCTCGCTAACTCAACCGTAGTGTATTCCCTGTGCAATATGGCTTACACCCATTGTATGCGAACGTAGATATGTCTGACACCCAATCATCACAGTGTGGCCTCATACCAAAAAACTTTCTTGGTGGTGCATGAAGGGAATATGCCCGAGAGGCAATAATAAAGTGGTTATTATCTTATTCCTTGTTTATGATAAATGTTTATTTTGCATGCTATAATTGTATTGATTGGAAACGTCAATACATGTGTGTTTAATAAACAAATAAAAGGTTCCTAGTTATGCCTCTCTTATAGACTAGCTCGTTGATTAACAAGATGATCAAGGTTTCCTGATCATGGACATTGGATGTTGTTAATAACGAGGTCGCGACATTTATGAAATGATGTGATGAACATTCATCCGATGTATAGCATTACGATCAAAGTCATTATGTCTATATTGCTATAACATCATACGAAGTAATCTTAGTCCTTAGACCACGAGATCATGTTAATTGCTAACACCAGAAGAGTACCTTGATAACATCAAACGTCACACCTTAACAGGGTGACTATAAAGGTGGGTTCAGTGCTACAAAGGTGTAATGTTGAGGCTCATGGATCAAGAGTGGGATTTGTCCATCCCGATGACGGATAGATATACTCTGGGCCCTCTCAGTGATATCACATTGAAATAGCTTGCATGCAGGTGATGTGATCACTAGAATGTTATATCACGGGAACGAGAAAAGAGTGCATGTCAGTGACGAGATCAAACTAGGTATTTGGATGCCGATGATCGAATCTTGGACATGTAATATATCACGAGACAAAGGGATTTAGTTATGACGTTAAAGGTTCACACGATCACAAGAGTCATCATTGAATATGTGGGAGTCAGTACGGATCTCCAGGTCCCGCTGCTGATTATTGATCAGAGAGGGGTCTCGATCATGTCTGCATTATTCGCGAACCATAGGGTGACAAACTTAAGGGATACCGACACCATTTGGAGCAAATATATTTCAGATAAAGATTTAAGAAAGCGCTGGAATCATTTCGATGGAAACCAGAATTGTTTTGGATGAAATTGCTGAAACTGGTTCTGCATGTGATATTGAAATATTGCAGGGAGTTTTATGTGAATGTTTGTTAATTAAAGTAATTAACAAAATTCTGAATAAAATAAATAAAACTGTTTTATTTAATGATATCTTGCATTAAATTTGGTGGAAATTTAATGCATGTGAGTGGACATGAGTGGAGGTGTGTATTTATGTGTGTGGGAGCTCCACCCACATGAATGAGGGAGAGGTGGGGGCACCCACCATGGCCGGCGCCATGCCCCTTGGGCTGCCCCCCCTCCCCTATATAAGGAGCACCTCCTCCTCCTCTCCTCTTGCACCACCTCCTCGTGAAGGTTCTCTTCTCTCTCTAACTATTCCCCATGGTCTCGGATTAGCGAGATACATGTTCCCGGTGGCTTTATCTGGAAAGGAGTTGATGCTTCCGCTGCATCGCTGGAGCGATGAGGCGGAGGTTGTTCGGTGGACCGAACGTGTGTGTGATCACGGATGCACCGCTACTTTGCGATGCTGGACTTGATAGTGCTGGACCTGATGGCGCTGGACCTGATGGTGCTGGAACTGCTGGAGCTGAAAGACTTCATCACGATCTTGAGATTGGCAAGTGTACGACTACATCATCCACGAGTTCCATCTCGTTAACAAAGCTTTATTGTCTTCGAGGGTAAGTTCTTTATGGATGTATATCCACCCGTTACTTGTATCTAGTAGATAGATCTTGGCGTATAGTTCCCATCATAGGATTTTTTTTGTTTTCTATGCTACGAACCCAACAGTGCACACTAAGGGAGAACACAATCATTGGAATTTTTAATAGGGATCATCTTATTAGGCTACCGCCGAGTATCTAATACTAGCACACAATAATATATACAAACAATAACTTTGAATGTAAAAGTGATGTGATATGGTCCTTCTCGCTGTGATCTCCATCCCGCGCCTCCGGATTTTGACGCCAGGGTTCCGGCACCGTAGGCACCAGGGTACCAGTGCCTTCTGGCGTGGTAGTCCATCACCTCCGTGACCGTCTACTACTACTTAGCAACATAAGGTAATTACTTTACCTTTGCCACAACCATATCACATCATAACGTCCTCTGCAAAACAAAGTTAGACGCCTCTACTTTATCTTTGCATGTTTTACGTGGCTGATTGGGTTTTCGCACAAGAACCGTTCTTACCTACGAACTATCTCCATCAGTCGTGTGTCCTCGTCGTCCCTCCCAAGCTCGTCCTCCTTCGTTCGATCCGCCTCTGCAACTACAGGTTGTCTCTGTGCGCCCCAGCGTCCGCGCCTCTCTGTCTCAACCTAGGTGCATGGGTGTTCTTTTTTGTATGTTCTCGTGGCCCTCTGAAGATCACAGTATCATCACCAAGCATGACAAATGGCAGATGTTCGAACCCCCTAGACCCCGGAGTTTGAAGGTCGAGACCGAAGACCTGCAACCCTTGGAACGCCATGATCTACTACACGGATAAGATGGACGAGACAACGGAACGCCAAGGTCCCCTTCATGGATGCCGAGACGCCGTTGCCAGAGGCGAAGACCGGTCTAGTTGAGACCGAACCCGAACCCCTCCGAGACCCCAAGATCGTCGATCCGACGTGTGTGACCCCTATCCGAGACCCCTATTTTTATAATATATGGTATCTATCTTGTTGCATAATAATTGTTCATGCTCGCATACATATTCATTTGTTTGGGGGTATTTTGTTGACTCACCTAATAATTAAATATGGAGACCGTATGCGGGCTATTTTTGTCTTATCTCGCCTCCATTTAAATTTGTGTAGCGAACCTATGCCATGTTTTATCTTATTAATACAAAATTTAAATTGCGGGGTATCGAAACAACTTGAACCATCTAAATAATTGTCGGGACCTCGGTTCCGCTGAATATTGCCTAATTGCATCGCATCTTCGCCATGTCATGCATCATATCATGAACATCCCGATCTTCTATTGTATTATTAAATAGTGCATCCTGTTTTTCTTTTAGTGCTTTGGTTCTTCACGGATTAGGCCATTGAGTTGATGCAAGTATCGAAAAGTTCTTCGGATATGAACCTTCGACAACTCCCTAGGCAAGCATCCTCCCCTTCTACCTATTTTGCATTTATAGTCTTTACTTCCTTCCTTTGATCTATTGCTATCCTTATTGTCGATGCTTTAGTACCGTTCCCTTATTTTACCTGCTCTACTATATTGCCTTGGTTATCCTATTGCCTTTGTTTGAGTATCTAGCTTTGTCCTCGCGAGTCGTAGCGCATGCTTAGGTCTGCTGCCCTCTCTCATACAGGTGAACCGTGATGATAACATGATAAATTAAATTGGTGAAGTTGGTTATGGTTATGATTATGGTTATGGCTTCACCTAATGATAAGGCTTCGGTAGGGACCACCTTTGGGAACTTCTTGAGCCGACCTAGGACCCGTTCGTTCCATGATACTAGTTCTGAGTTGATCGCACTAACCAAACATGGGGGCCCCTAGGATCCCCCTCAACTACCGGCGCTATTCGTTTATCCAGAGGGTCATAAATAATTTTTTAAAGCTACAAATCGGTTTTCCATTTGGTGCATATGCATAATATGTCATCAAACATGGTAACTATAATATGTCTTCGAACATGGTGATGATATGATATTTTGGTGGACAGCGGCTGCATTGCATACATAAATGCGGTATGGCCGAGAGGTCATCTTCCATAGTGGAGCTCCGATCCTTCCCCACCATAGACACAAACGATGTACCTCCCTTGAGAATCATCGTGCCTCCTGGTTGGGTCAATACAGTAGGTGATACCTCTAGATACGCGTGTACTTATGGGACAGTTCTTGTTGTGAGATTTGGAAGGCACGTGTATTATGTTGCCTGAAGGGTTGAACATGCGTTTGGGTATAGTAGTGCACCCCTGCAGGGTAAATCTTTTCGAGAAGCCGCGTGTCCACGATTATGGACGCCTTAGGAGTATGGTGTCATGATCATAGACAACGCCACTAACGCTTCGCCTCTAATAATATGACTAGTAATTAGCCTTATCAACTAAACACTTGCTTAGATAAAACTGCCACCGTGTGTATTCCGCAAGAGGACTTCTCGACTAGTCTTCGAGGGGGAAATCTTCGGATGGGTTATGATTGGTGTTATATTATAGTTACTGTATTGTGACGCCCCCGGGATCAGGGTCAAACAAATCCAGACCTTAGCCTGACATAAGCTTAACCTAGAGCTCGAGGATATCTAGTGAGAAATCAGTAACACAACAGTAACCCTACGACACAAATATTATTACAGCAAGCTCATAACTAAGAAAAGAACCAAAATATTACAAGCAGAGGTCACTGACCACAGAATATCAAACAATAGAAGGCAAATTATGCTATTTAGTATAGAAAACTTAACAAATGGCCTAAGAGGCCTGAAGCATAACGATGATGTCCTAGCCCATTGATTCTAGGCTGACGGCCGGGAATCCCAAGCTACTCGTCCGTGTCGATGTCGTACCAAAACTTGTCTTCAGGGGAACACTCATTCTGGTACAGAAGTATCAACAAAGCAAGGGTGCGTACAGGGTGTACTCCGCAAGACTATGGCTGGTGGGGTTATTTTGCATAAAGCCATCTTTGTTTATAAAACAAGGGAGAGAAGAAGCGCGTCTAATTAGAACATTTTAAAAGGGGATAAGACAACGACATCTCGAAAGAATTGATCGTCATCTTTTGATATCCACCAAAGTAATCCTCATGTCACAACTAGGATCACCCCCTCGTACCCATGAGGAAGCATCCTTAAGCACACGTTGAACTACCAAGTTTTACGATTAGGTTTATGTTCTCTATGATCTTCACGTATGTCCCCAACTCGTCCATAACCGTGGACACAACTTTTCAAAAAGATTTAACCCTGCAGGGGTGTACAACTTTACCCACACGTACCAACCGACTCTTAATGCCAATGTTTTAGCCCTCTTCCTTGGAACGCTGGCAGAGGGTGGTTGGACATGACCTTTACCTTGATTTTGCCGATACCATGAGTCACGCCCTAAGGAGGGTTCCACTGTAACGGGTCAAATCCCGAAGCCGGTCCCTAGAGATGTGAGGCGAGGTTGGTTTACCAGGGGCTCCATCGACCCCAAGCAACCCCGTCCACGCTTACCTACCTGTTATGATGCACCTCCTTCTCCTCTGCTTTCGAAAAAAAATTCAATGCGTATGCCAAATGGAAATCCCAAACTATGTGACTCATGGAATTTACTAGGCAAGTTAATCAGCGGAGGGGTCCCCATAAACCCCGTATTGCTATACGCTCGTCTTGGTTCAAGAGGCTAGAACTCGGGTCCTAGTAGTGGCGAGCATGGAACTACAAAAACCACATACCACTGTGGCCTCCCATACAAGCCTTAGCATGTTTAACCTTTACTACTGATCTTACCTCATCAGTATACCTCGTTCTCCTGTCATACTAGATTCTCTGCATTTGGTACATCTTCTGGATGAACCAGCACTAACGGCTATGCATGGCTAGGCAAGACACATATATAAGCTCTAGCATTGCACACAAACCAAACTTAGTAATGCTAGGAGCAGTGGATCAGGTAATATAAGATCAAAGGGAGTAATGCAACAGATAGTATACTCTATCTATCGAGAAAAGACCACAGTGGAATCGTATGCATCATGGCGAGAAGTAAAATACTTTGAAAGCATAGGATTGTATCATGGTGGGGCTATGCTTGCCTTGTTTGTTGATACCCAAATAAGCATATCTTCAAAAGCCTTGTACTTGATTTGATTACAGTTGGTCAAGTATTGTTCGTCGATCTTCGATGGTGTTGATCCCGGTCTTCGATCTCGATCTCGATATAGTATTCTACCGGGAAGAAGCAAACACTAAAAAGAAAGGAAAACAACAATCAACACATGGCATCGATGCAATGCTCAAGCAAGGATGATGATATGACAAGTTAACAGAGTTGAAATGTAACCCTAAGGCATGCTTGGAAATTTAAGCGGTGTCCGAGAGGTCCAAACCCTAATACAGGAGAGAACCTGGAATCACCTACGGGGTTCAATTGATTCTTCTAATTAAACTTGCAATTGAAGTTGTTGAACAATGCATGATTTTGATGCTATGAGATAGATCTCATTTTTCTGAACATTTTGATATATTATTTGTATTTTTCTTATTTACAGAATAAAATATATTGAGTTTGCAATATTTAAACCTTTTCTGTAATTATTAAACTAATTTATAAATGCTTTATTGTGTACTGCTGATGTTAGCTCGGGGTGGGGGTTGTTTTACACCAGGGCTGGAGCTAGCCACTGTGGCTGACCTGTGGGCCAAGGGCCACGTCAGGTGCAACCGTGGCGAAGCTTTTGCAGCGCTGACGCAAGCGCCACCTCGGCGACACACGTACGCCACATCGGCTCGCCGGCGCACACGCCAGACGGCGGCCCAGGACAACGGAGGAGGGCAAGAGGGGATGCGTGTGTGTGCGTGTTTGATAGTGGAGGCGAAGGCGAGCCATAGGGTGGTGGCGCCACCCCTTTTGGGTCGCTAGAGCACGAACTACGGTGGAGCGCAGCGACAAAGCTTGCAGATCAACGGCGCGGCAGCGAACCAGAGAGCGAGGGGGACATAGGAGGGGTCCATGAGGACTAGAGACTCACCCTTGACACGTATCTAGCCTCAGCGAGGACAGAGGCAGACGGAAATGATGGCGATGGCCACGGCGGAGCACATCGGGGTCGGGGAAGAAGCGGGTGATGTAGGCGATTGCGAGTGCCCGGGCTCGATTCCTTCCGTGAGGAGGTTCAACACGGTGAGGCGAAGCTTCTAGCAAGCTCAGCGGGGCTCGGGGTGGCCGAGAACGAGCTCCAGCTCGAGGTCATGGCGGGCTAGGATTCGGTGTAGAGGGAAATCTAGAGGGGGGCGTTGGAGCGAGTCAGAAAAGATGATAGGGACGAGAGAGACGTGCGCTCTGGGGTCTTATCCTCCTCTAGGGGCAGTTGGGCACATCGCAGTAGCGGGCAACGATCGACGGCGGCACGGCAGACACGCAGCTGCTCGCTGTCGTTGTTGAAGACGATGAACAGGAGTGCCCAAGGGGTATGCAGGCCTAGGCTTAGGTGGGCTGCACATGGGCTACAAGCGGCAGGTAGGCGTGAGGATAGCTGGGCCAGCCTAGTTTACTAGCCTCGTTCTGTTTTTTTAGCACCAGCCTTTTCTTTTTCTATTTCTGGTTTTCTATTTGTATTTTCAATTACAAAGCTGTTTTAGGTCATTCAAAAATACTAGAGATTTATGAAATTATAGAAGATATTGCAGGGGCCCTTTTATTCAAATTGGGCTCCACAAATTTGTGATTTTCAAACATTTTCAAAACCACTTGAGAGGGTTTTTAAGAGAGAGAGGAAACTAGGGTTTTAGGGTTTTGCATTATTTCTTTTTCATGCAATTTAAAAGATGATGTTCATGAATGCACAAACAAACCCTAATTTAAGATTAACTAAAACTGGGGTGTTACAGCTCCATCCCCCTTACGAGAATCTCGACCCAAGATTCCAAAGGTAGGAAGAGAGACAGAGAGAGAAAGAAACATGGCCACTCTAAGGATAAGAGGGAAACACACTAACAACACACGGATTACATCATGGTCAACTCATGAAGGAGTGTTCAGAAACAACTCTAAGATGGCAAACATGAAACACGTCTAGGTAACGGAGGAAACAAGAGGAGAAGGTTTCAAGTTGTTAGATAGATGGTCTTCATAAGGATTGAGACCATGGAGTTTCAGAAGAGCTTAAGCTTCTGACACGAAAAGATTCCAACAGAAAGAACAGGACCACGGACTTCGAAAGATTAAACTCCACTAAATGGCTTAAGTAGAGATTTCGTGGATACAGAGATATGGATAGCTAAGTGGTTGAACTACTTTTGATACAGAAGGATCACTCTTCGTTCAATAGAAGGTCAAGACAGAAAGGTGTTTTGTTGAGAGGACTCATAAGAGTCGCAAGGAACATGTAACAAGAGAAACTTTTGATTACCAAAATCATCGTCACTCTTCGAACATGTTAGAGGAACAAAGGAAACTCTTTATTCATCCGGGATTATCAAAATCTTTGCCAAAGATCATGATATCACTTTACACAACCAGATGAATAGGTAAGAAGATTCCTAATGACACAAGGAAAAAGAAACTTCATTCTCAGACTTTAGGTACTTGGCACAACAAATTCTTACCAACATAAAAGGGTCCGGAGGATCAACCGAGAGACATTTAGCAATGCTACTTTAAATGGTCTCCTTGATGTTCGAGAAAGCAGATATATCAAGTAAAGGTCAGACTTCGGATACAAAGGAAACCATAAGCGCAACTCCTATAATAACTCATAGAAGATGCCTCATGAAGAGTGGTTGTTATTGCTGATTCGAGAGAATTTGACAATAGGCTTTCTGCCTAATTGTGTCAACCATTACATCAATCATGTCGGACTTACATAGAAACCTATGTCAAAACCTTGAGGAACACCAACCATGTATCTGCTTGAGATTCAGATTTGGTTAGGTAAGATGATACTTTAGACTCAGCATGTCCGAATAGAAAGCTTAAAACATTTACCACAAAGTTAAAGCCACTGGATTCTCAAGACATGGACTACAGTGTTAAGCCCCAATAGACTGAGCTAGATTGCTAGACCCACATATTAACAACTTGTCGAAATACAACTGCTCATACGTCAAGTACTTGAGACAAAATACCATTGTGTCCTTAAGATACAGAGTTAACTCTACTTGAATCCATGTCGACATCTTTCTACAATTGCATGTGAACCAGAGAAGGTCACTTCTAACATCCAGAATACATACTTCGAAATAACTTGAGGATGGTTCTCGAAAGTTTTCCAACATTAATGCCAAATGTTTCCATATGAATCTTGTCTAGGATGGAGAAGATAAGGATGTTATCGATGGGATCAACAACAAACTTATCGATATACTCTAGGAAGATGGACTCATATGTTGTATGAACGAGGCAGAGTATTGGTCAGACCAAAGGACATGAGGACGTACTCAAGTGAAACATCATGAGTAGCGACATCATTAGGATAGTCCTTGGAACTGAGTTTGATTTGACGATAACCCAAATCAATTCAAAGGTGGGGGAAGATAACATATCCACGAAGGAGATATTATCTTTCTTCAGCACGAGCGAAACTAGACATCCCTTAAGATGAACGAAGTCAGATAGAACTTTTGTCTTACAACTCTCCAAGTTGTTGTTTAAGATCAACCAACTAGTCCAGGGGTATATAGTGCTGATTCTTGGAGAAAGGACCAGTTCAGAGAACTTGCTTACTTAGGAACTTGACTACACGGTCATGTGGCAACATTGCGATAGTTCTAGAAGACATCTAGAATATCACAAACTACTGGTATGTCACTTAGTTCGAGAGGAAACTTGCTTGGTAAGGCAAGAAGAAATAGTCTCAGAGATTCGGCAGAAGCCTAACTCTTTGACTGAGGAGAGTGTACTAGAATATTGGACTTGGTAACACAATCATCATTCGCTTACTGATAGGTTAACCAATCACGTTATGAATTACTCAAATATCCTTGTAATTCAAAGCAATTAGAATTGCTAAGAATCTCATATGGCCACATTATTACACACACACATCATTCACGAGCACGATAGCTCATAGGAAGGGTGGATAATTATGTGTAAGAGCATCACTTCATTAACAGGGTTGTGAAACTCAACACGACCTCTTAGTGTAGAAGAGTGCGATACTCTAAGGTAGAACAGATGGATGCTAGTCAATGCCTCTCGACCTGCGGATTACAATATTTGACCTGGTCCTAGATATGATGAGGTACTGGAGTTTGTTTCTCCTAACATCCCAAAATGGTTTGTCATGATGGACCACAAGATTATCTTGCATCGAAAGACACCAATGCAGATTTCCTACTTGGCTACCAACTAGTAAAAAATGGTCGAAAAACAACAAGGGGAAAAGAACATGCTCAGGATAGAATCCCAAGATGTGGATGCATAGGTTATCAATCTTCCAAAAACCAATGCATTGAAGGGAGGGTGTGGCAGAGTCACGAATATAGAGGTGAGACTCACGAGGAGTACTCTTGTCGTGATTTATTTGGTTCCATTAAAGAACATCTGCCAGAGCTAGTGGTAGGAGAAGTCCTTAATTGTCATGATTCAATTGTGACAAAGACCACACGATTGAAGGCTCTAATTGTAGTACCTGCCATCCTGAGGTAATGTTTAAACATTAATGACAGGGGTCAATGGAATGGATCTTGGGTTAAAGATCAGCTTCATGTACTAAATTCACCACACTAGAATCCAGAATAGTCTGGGATCTTCGGTTCAAGTCCAAAGGTTAAAACCCAAGAAAGAAGTAACTACCATATTAGTAGCACAAAGGGTACTATAAGATAGTAATCACAAGGTAGATTCCAAGAGAAGAAACTTCTGAAGTACCCAAAGAAACAAAAAGGAGGCACACGAGACGAAAGGAAACCCCAAAGCCTAGAACAGAATAGTATGGATCCTCCAATATAATATTGTGGGCCCATAAGACAGAGAGATCGTGATGGGAAGGAATCTATCGGACGAAGCAGAGCAAAGTGGACACACGGAATTCACAACACATGCAGCTCTAGAGAACTCAACAGTAGGTCAACTGGCTGAGAAACGACATGCCAAGAAGACACCTAAGCTTTGAAATACTAGAAGATATATCAAAACTTTTCCAAATAAACAGAAGGTAAGATGACCCAGAGTTAGAGAGATACCAGATAAGGAGCAAAAGAAGCATACTAGAGTTTTTGCAAATACTTTTCAGCTTTAAAAATAGTTTTCACAAACACGAGACTCAACATTGACCAATAGCAAGGTTTTCCTACGGTCGGTACTGCTCTGATACCAACAACTGTGACACCCCCGGGATCAAGGTCAAACAAATACAGACCTTAGCCTGAAATAAGCTTAACCTAGAGCTCGAGGATATCTAGTGAGAAATCGGTAACACAAAAGTAACCCTACGACACAAAAATTATTATAGCAAGCTCATAACTCAGCAAAGAACCAAAATATTACAAGCAGAGGTCACTGACCACAAACATCAAACAACGGAAGGCAAATTATGCTATTAAGTATAGCAAACTTAACAAATGGCCTAAGAGGCCTGGAGCATAACGATGACGTCCTAGCCCATAGATTCAAGGTTGCCGGCCGGGAACCCCAAGCTACTCGTTGGTGTCGATGTCGTACCAAACTTCTCTTTAGGAGAACACGTATTCTGCTAGAAAAGTATCAACAACGCAAGGGTGAGTACAGGGTGTACTCCGCAAGACTATGGCTGGTGGGGTTATTTTGCATAAAGCCATATTTGTTTATAAAACAAGGGAGAGAAGAAGCTCGTTTAATCAGAACATTTTAAAAGGGGATAAGAGAGCGACATATCGAAAGAATTAATCGTCATCTTTTGATATGCAGCAAAGTAATCCTCATCTCACAACTAGGATCACCCCCTCGTACCCATGAGGAAGCATCCTTAAGCACACGTTGAACTACCAAGTTTTACAATTAGGTTAATGTTCTTTATGATTTTCATGTCTGTTCCCAAGTCGTCCATAACCGTGGACATGGCTTTTCAAAAAGATTTAACCCTGCAGGGGTGTACAACTTTACCCCCAAGTACAAACCGACTCTTAATGCGAATGTTTTAGCCCTCATCCCTAGAAGGTTGGCAGTGAGTGGTTGGACACGACCTTTACTTTTCTTTCGCCGAGACCATGAGTCACGCCCTAAGGAGGGTTCCGCCGTAACGGGTCAAATCCCGAAGCCAGTCCCTAGAGATGTGAGGCAAGGTTGGTTTATCAGGGTCTCCATCGACCCCAAGCAACCCCGTCCATGCTTACTTACCTGTTATGATGCACCTCCTTCTCCTCCACTTTCGAAAACATTTTCAATGTGTTTGCCAAATGGAAAGCCCGAACTATGTGACTCATGGAATCTACTAGGCAAGTTAATCAGCGGAGGGGTCCCCATAAACCCTATGTGGTTGTATGCTCGTCTTAGTTCAAGAGGCTAGAACTCGGGTCCTAGTAGTGGCGAGCATGGGACTACAAAAACCACATCCCACCGTGGCCCCCCATACAAGCCTTAGCATGTTTAACCTTTACCACTGATCTTACCTCATCAGTATACCTCGTTCTCATGTCATACTAGACTCTCTGAATTTGGTACATCTTCTAGATGATACAGCACTAACAGTTATGCATGGCTAAGCAAGACACGGATATAAGCTCTAGCATTGCACACAAACTAAACCTAGTTATGCTAGGAGTAGTGGATCAGGTAATATAAGATCAAAGGGAGTAATGCAACAGATAGGATACTCTATCTATCGATAAAAGACCACAGTGGAATCGTATGCATCATGGCGAGAAGTAAAATACTTTCAAAGCATAGGATTGTATCATGGTGGGGCTATTCTTGCCTTGTTTGTTGATACCCAAATAAGCATATCTTCAAAAGTCTTGTACTTGACTTGATTACAGTTGGTCAAGTATTTTTCGTCGATCTTCGATGGTGTTAATCTCGGTCTTTGATCTCGATCTATATCGAATTCTAACGGGAAGAAGCAAACACTAGAAGGAAAGGAAAACAACAATCAACACATGGCATCGATGCAATGCTCAAGCAAGGATGATGATATGACAAGTTAACAGAGTTGAAATGTAACCGTAAGGCATGCTTGGCAATTTAAGCGGCGTCCGAGGGGTCCAAACCCTAATACATGAGAGACTCCGGAATCACCTACGGGGTTCAATTGATTCTTCTAACTAAACTTGCAAATGAAGTTGTTGAACAATGCATGATTTTGATGCTATGAGATAGATCTCATTTTTCTGAACATTTTGATATATTATTTGTATTTTTCTTATTTAAAGAATAAAAGATATTTAGTTTACAATATTTAAACCTTTTCTATAATTATTAAACTAATTTATAAATGCTTTATTGCGTACTGCTGATGTCAGCTCGGGGTGGGGGTTATTTTACACCGGGGTGGGGCTAGCCACTATGGCTAACCTGTGGGCCAGGGGCCACGTCAGGTGCCACCGTGGCGAAGCTTGTGCAGCGCTGACGCAAGTGCCACCTCGGGGATACACGGGCGCCACATTAGCTCGCCGGCGCACACGTCAGATGGTGGCCAGGGATGGCGGAGGAGGGCGGGGATGCGTGCGTGCGCGCGTTCGATAGAGGAGGCCAAGGAGAGCCATAGGGTGGTGGTGCCACCCCTTTTGGGTCGCCGGAGCATGAACTACGGCGGAGCGCAGCGATGGAGCTTGCAGATCAACGGTGTGCCGGTAAACCAGAGAGCGAGGGGGATGTAGGAGGGGTCCAGGAGGACCGGAGACTCACCCTTGACGCGTATCTAGCCCCAGTGAGGACAGAGACGGACGAAAATGACGGCGATGGCCGCGGCAGAGCACGTCGGGGTCGGGGAAGAAGCGGGCGATGCAGGCGATTACGAGTGCCCAAGCTCGATTCCTTCGGCGAGGAGGTTCAACACGGTGAGGCGAAGCTTCTAGCAAGCTCAGCGAGGCTCAGGGTGGCCGGGAAAGAGCGCTAGCTCGAGGTCATGGCGGGCTAGGGTTCAGTGGAGAGGGAAATCGAGAGGGGGAGGCGCTGGAGCAAGCGAGAGAAGATGATAGGGACGACAGAGATGTGCGCTCTGGGGTCTTATCCTCCTCCGGGGGCAGCTGGGCGCATCGCAGCGGCGAGCAACGATCGACAGCGGCACGACAGACACACAGCTGCACGCCGTCATTGTCGAAGACGACGAACTGGAGTGCCCAAGGGGTATGCGGGTATGGGCTTAGGTGGGCTGCAGATGGGCCGCGAGTTGCTGTGCGCGAGCGGCGGGTAGGTGTGAGGATAGCTGGGTTGGCCTGGTTTACTGTTTCGGCTCTGTTTTTTTAACACCAGCCTTTTCCTTTTCTATTTCTGGTTTTCTATTTGTATTTTCAATTACAAAACTGTTTTAGGTCATTCAAAAATACCAGGGATTTATGAAATTATAGAAAATATTGCAAGGGCCCTTTTATTCAAATTGGGCTTCACACGTTTGTGATTTTCAAACTTTTTCAAAACCACTTGAGAGGGTTTTTAAGATAGAGAGGAAACTAGGGTTTTAGGGTGTTGCATTATTTCTTTTGCATCCAATTTAAAAGGTGATGCTCATGAATGCACAAACAAACCCTAATTTAAGATTAACAAAAACTGGGGTGTTACATGTATAGCGCTCTCTTACCTCGCTCTAACAACCAAAGTTGTAGCGTGTCTCTATAAGTTAGATAGTGCAAGCTTTGCTACCGCTAAGCCCACCATACCTATGTAGACGAGGACCGCTGAATTCTAGACTCGCCGTCTACTGGCCTCAGTACTGACCACTCTCTTTCTGTTTTCCTTTGCCCTTTGTCGGCACCCTTTGGCTTTGACAGGTATGTGATTGACGATGTTAGCAAGGTTACCCTTACGGCTTGGCCTAGGCAGGGTTATGGACATAGCTTGGTTATTCTTCAGGACTCTTAGTCCCATTTGGATCTTGTCCGTACTCAGACACTATTTTGCTTTCTTCTTGAGTTGTATATTTGAATTGTATCATTTGTATTCCTGCCTCGTCGACATGTTGTTGTAAATATATGTCTTTTGTGGGTTTTGTTGTAAACTACTGTGATGTATACTACGTCCCTTTCAGGGCCCTCCATTGCAAATGGTATACCAACTAATGCGAGAGAGACAGACACCCCCAACGCCACTTTATACGGTACAAGCTGTATGTCAAGCATGGACCAGTCTCGCGAATGAACGCGTAAAGTCGGTTGGGGGGGGCGCTTCCTCAAGCATTGTTGCGGTATACACAAGTACATGTGGGAGGGTAACAACTAAAATATCAACGCCCATGCGCTACATCTCGTGTGTTCTACCCGTACTAGCAATACTATGCATAGATCTAGCTCTGATACCACTATAGGGGTTCGCGTATGAAAATAATAAAATTTTACCCAATGCCCCTGAACCCCTGATGTTGCCAGGACCTATCTATTAGTAATGCAGTAACGGGAGGGGATTTTCGCGAACTTACCCTTGAAGATGATACATTGCAAACGTATCTATATTTTTTGATGTTCCATGCTTGTTTAGTATCTACTTTGCTTTGCTTTGTCAACACTTTGAGCTATTTTTATATGTTTTCTGGGACTAACCTATTAACAAGATGCCATAGTGCGAGTTGCCTTTTTTCTTGTGTTTTTGGTTCTGGAAAAGGCAGAAAATCAATATTCTCGGAATTGGACGGGACAAAAGCCAATATGCCTATTTTTCCGGGAGCAACACGGAAACACGAAGCATAGACGGAGTAGGGCACCAGGGTGGGCATACAATATGGTGGCGCGGGCTAGCCCTGGCCACGCCACCAGGTGGTGTGGGCCCCCTGGCCGCCCACCGACCTTGCCTCTTCGCCTATAAGATGCCTCCCGATGCAAAAACCCTAGATCGAACAGCCTCTAGCCACGAAAAGTTCCACAACGCCGCCACCACCGAAGGGGAGATTTGGGGGACAAAAAGTATCTGTTCCGGCACCCTGCCGGGACGGGGAAGTGCCCCCGGAGCCATCTCCATCGATCTCCACCACCATCTCTATCACCGTTGCTGGTGATGAGGAGGGAGTAGTTCTCTCTCGAGGCTAAGGGTTCTACCGGTAGCTATGTGTTCATCTCTCTCTCTATGCATGATCATATTGTGATCATGAGCTTTGTAATCAAGTAGATCTACCTTGCTACTCAAGTGCTTTAATAGATCTCTGCTCTCCCCATGTGAGTGAAAGTGACAGTGTGCACACCATGGTGGCACTTAGGCTAGAGATTACAAATACTTGTTATGAGTTATATTTGGATGTCTTTATGAAATTGTGGTGTTTGTTGGAACCATCTAGTGCTCAAGGTTATAGAGTGGGGTTATCTAGATGGGAAAGGCTTACTTTGAGGTGTGCTGTTATAGCCCTACCATGGATTAGAGTGTCCAATCGGAGAGTATTTCGGGGTAGTATCATGAAGATAATATATTTATATGAGAGTGTTCACTAGTTAAAGTATGATACCTGATACGTCCAAAACGTATCTAATTTCCCAAACACTTTTGCTATTGTTTCTCCTCTAAACTTGTGTGATTTGGATGCAACTAATGCAGACTGACGATGTTTTCAGCAGAATTGCCTTGATGTCTACTTTTTGTGCAAAAAATCAACTATCATGAAAAATCCCGGAAAATATGCCAAAAATTCTATTTCACCCGAAGACTCTAGGAGCCAGAATACGAGACGGAGAAGAGCCCTGGGGTGGCCACACCACCTGGTGGCGCGGGCCAGGCCAGGCCGCGCCAGGGGGTGGTGTGGGCCCCCTAGGCATCGCCTCAGCCTCTCTCTTCGCCTATAAGGAGCCTTCTGACCTAAAAACTTCGGGGGGTTCGACGTTTTTCTACGAAAAGTTCCGCTGCGCCACCGCCATCAAAGGGGAGATTCGGGGGACAGAAAGTCTCTATTCCGGCACCCTGCCGGGACAGGGAAGTGCCCCCGGAGCCATCTCCATCGATCTCCACCATCATCTCCATCGACCATCCATGTTTCCTCCATCTATGAGCGAGTAATCCCCCGCTGTAGGCTATGGGGATGGTAGGGATTGGATGAGATCGTTCATGTAATGGCATCAGATTGTTAGGGCATGGTGCCTAGTATCTTTTATTAGTGCTTTATGACTTTGTTGCAACTTGTTGTGCTTAATGCTTGTCACTAGGGCCCGAGTGCCATGATTTCAGATCTAAACATGTTATTGATTCATTATGATAGTATTGTTCTTGGTCTTATCTGCAAGTTGTATACACATGTTGTTGTCTGGAACCTATGGCCCCGAAGTGACATAAATCGGGATAATCGGAAGGGAAAGGCTTTGATGTGAGGATCACATGTGTTCACGGAGTGTTAATGCTTTGCTCCGGTGCTCTATTAAGAGGAGCACCTTAATTGCTAGTAGTTCCCTAGAGGCCCCGCTGCAAACGGGCTAGCAGGACAAAAGATGTTGTGCAAGTTCTCATTGCGAGCACGTATGACTATATATGGAACACATGCCTAGTATTGTCTAGTACTTGGGTGCTTTATCTTATTTATCTGCAATTGCCCTATGTTCTGATTGCTATGTGAATTGTTTTGTCCATGCAACGCCTGTCCATCCATCCCAATGCCTACCGCACTCGAATCCCACTGTTTAGTGCTTTTGTTACTACTGTCTTTGTTTTGCTACTACTGTTACTTTACTATTCCTACTACAAAATTGTTGCTATTGATAAACTGTTGTGAGCAAGATTGTTTCCAGGTGCAGCTGAATTGGCAACTCAGTTGTTAAGGCTTATAAATATTCTTTGGCTCCCCTTGTGTCGAATCAATAAATTGGGTTTCACTTCCCCCGAAAATACTGCGATACACCCCCTATACTTGTAGGTCATCAAGACTATTTTCTGGCGCCGTTGCCGGGGAGCATAGCTTTATTTACCAAGTTCACTTGGATTCTCTATTGTTCGCTGCTATCCATCCATCATGGGTAAGTCTCGTGATGTCATGGTTCCTATTTTACCATCCACTACAAGAAGAGGTACAGTTCTGAACACCTCTGCTGCTCTTGATTCACCATCTGTTATAGGTGAGCTCGTTACACCACCACATACACATGCTACACACACTGCTACTACTGCTGAATCTGAATATTCTGATGCTTATGATGATGCTTCTACTGTGCTTGATAAGAGTGGTTCATTAGGTCCTTTCCTAGATGCTACGATTGCTAGAACTATAGCTCGAAATACCGAAACTCCTAATGAAAACACCACCACACCCGTTAGCTCACCTGAGTCTAGTGAGAGTTTTGATACTGAAGAAGATTATGTTGAGATGACCGATGAGTTTATTGAAGAATGTAAGAACATCCATGATAGGAGCGCTGCTAAGAGTCTCCTTCAGAGGCATACTATTAGACCCAAATTATCTCTTGATGCTAAGTTTGCTGCTTCTCCCATAAACAGTATAGATGAAGATTATGATTTCTCTCTCGATCTATCTTACATAGCTATTGTCGAGAAAGAACCTTTTTGTGGGACTAAGAATTAAAGTTCATTCTCCCATATGAATGAACTTTCTACCATGAGTGGCTTATTTTCTGATGATATTAAGATGCATACTTATTTTGTTGCTAAGATTTTTCCTTTTTCACTGAAAGGAGAAGCTAAAACATGGTTTAGTAATTTACCTCCTGGATCTATTGATAGCCCTGAGTGCTTGATTAGTACTTTCCTGCAGAAATATTTTCCTCCCAGTGCTAGACATGCTATTTTGCAGGAACTTTTTGATTTTAAACAAGGAGAAAAAGAGGTATTGCCCGAATCTTTTTGATTTTAAACAGGGGCAAGGTTTTTAAACAGGGGCAAGGTTTTGTGCTTTGATTCATGCACAGGCTGGAAGTCCTTTACCTAAGAATGAGCTTCTTGATATAGTTTATAATGGACTAAACGAGGAATCTAGGACATACCTAGATAGTTGTGCTGATTGTGTTTTCAGGAATAGGACTCCTAAGGAAGCTGAGGAATTAATGGCTAAAATAAGCAAGAATTATGAAGATTGGACTCCTCCTAAACAAGCTATACCTGAAGTAATTATACCTGAACCATCTATTCCTGTGCCTATTCCAACATCAAAGAAGAGGGGAGTTATTGAATTAAATGATGAAGTGATGAAGGAAGCTAAGAAATGTCTTAAGGAGAAGGGAATTAAAGCTGCAGATGTCAAGAATTTACCTCCTATAGAAGAATTATGTAAGCATATTCCCTACTCACCCACTATTGAGGTACACTCTCTCCAACACTTTGATGAAGGTGATATCCCTTACTTGAAACCTCCTTATCAATGCTTAGAAGAATTTGATATCTTTATTGTTAAGCAAGATAACTTTAATAAAAGGGTGCAAAATCATCTAATGGAAAACACTAGAGCTATTGTTGAGTTGAAAGATATTGTGGAAAGAACCTCTAATGATGTTAAAATGATTGTTAAACACTTTCAAATGGTTCAAACTCAAATAGATCAACTCGTTAAAGTGCAAAACGACTTGCTAGTTAATGCTGCTAAAGAAAAACATGCTTATGAAATTAGAACTAGAAGTGGAGCTGCTACCCAGGATCCTCTATATCCTGAGGGGCATCCCAAAAGAATTGAGCAGGATTCTCAACAAGCTGGAAATAGTGGTTCTACTCATAAGAAAAGGAAAAAGAAACATAAAACTGTCGTAGAACCCTCTGAACCTGCTATAGATCCTAATAGTATATCTATCTCTGATGCTGAAACTGAAAGTGGTAATGAAGAAAATGAAGTTCCTAGTGAAGAAAAAGTTGAAGAAGAACCTGAAAACCACACTAAGAATACTAAATACACTAAAGAAATTTTATTGCTAAGAAACATGGTAGTGAAAGAGAACCTTGGGTCCAAAAACCTATGTCTTTCCCTGATAAGAAACACAAGTCAAAGGAATATGAACACTACAATAAGTTTTGCGAGTGGATGAAGCCTTTATTCTTGCAAATTCCTTTGACTGATGCTATTAAATTGCCTCCTTACTCAAAGTATATGAAGGACATTGTCTCGAATAAAAGGAAGATCCCTAATGAAGAAATTTCTACTTTGCTTGCTAATTATTCCTTCAATGGTAAGGTTCCTAAGAAACTTGGAGACCCAAGGATTCCAACTATCCCTTGCTCTATTAAGAACAGTTATGTTAGAACTGCTTTGTGTGATTTGGGAGCTGGAGTTAGTGTTATGCCTTTCTCTCTCTATAAGAGGCTTCAACTAGAAAAATTGATACCAACTGATATATCATTCCAAATGGCTGATAAATCTACCACTATTCCTGTGGGTATATGTGAGGATGTACCTATTCAGGTGGCTCACAATTGCTTGATATTAACTGATTTTGTTGTGCTTGAAATGCATGAAGATGATAATATGTCTATTATTCTTGGGAGACCTTTTCTTAATACTGCAAGAGCTGTTATTAATTGTAATCAAGGAAAGGAGACCTTTAATGTTAATGACAAGGAACATACTTTCTATTTCCCCAAGAAGATTGAAAGGACTTATGGCTTGAATTCAATTGGACATGTTGAAGGCATTCAAGTTGGAGAAATATATTGTCCCATACCAAGAGAAAAATTTGAAACTATTATGATTGGGACCATTGCTATCAAGGTTGAGGTAACATAATCATTAGTGGAGTACAAAGTTTTGTCTCATATGCAATTTTTTGGTAGCAAGACTTGATCAACCTTGCTAACAAAAGGATTTCATTGAACAAAACAATGTTTTCACTATGATTATCTCTGTTTATTTCTATCCTTTACATTTTAGTTTTTGCTTTCGTTTAGTTTTCTTTGTGTTGTTAGTTACTTGCATGTTAGAACTTATGTAGTTCTAGCCTTGTTTTGTCCTTGCATCATGTTTCAAAAAGAAAAAAAAATTGTCTGTCAGAAAAATCATTCTTCTATTTCTGAAAATTGCCCAAAAATAAAGTGTCTCGAAAAATTCCAGAAAATTCATATTAATTTTTTACGTGAAAAAAGGGGCAGAGGAGTACCTGGTAGGTACCAGGGGGCCCACCAGGCAGGCACACCATGTGGTGGCGCGGCCAGCCCTGGGTGGCGCCATGCCCTGGTGTGGGCCAGCCCTGCCCCCCACTACTTCTCTCCCCTGCCACTTTCTTCTCTCTCCCGAGTAAGCTCCGGTTCATAGCTCAAAATCGCGTTCTTTCTGTGCTTGCTCTCGATTTCTTCGATCTCCTTGCTCAGCCCATCTTTCTTGCTGAAATTTGGAGCATTTGTTCCCTGGTATGTGACTCCTCCCCTTGTCCAAGTAGATTTGTGTTTAGTGGTTTATATGTTGAGTATTTTACTGCTGTAGGTGACTGGTTATGTGGGCTTGTAAGCTTGTTTGATGCTTAGAGATATAGTTTTGATGCATGTTTAGGCCTCTTGCAAGTCCCTATGAGTTGAATCCTTCAATATATTTACTTTGCAATCACTTGTTTAATAGGTGTTTAAATTTCGGATTACCAAGCATGAACAACCGTACTTTTGGAGAGATATTTGAGAGTTATGCACCCAGGAGGTCGAGGCCCTCAAGAACAGCCTCTCAAGATAGGCCATCATACAATGAAGACCTCATTGCAACAAGCATTGGCAGTGAAAGGGATGATGGAGACGCTCACCCATCTTCTTTTCCTTGTTTTACTTTCTTGCAAGCTGTAGGTCTTCTTGATGATTTCTTGCTACTAATTGAGAGGGTTGGTTGACCTCTTATATGCAAGATGAGAGTGCACTACGCTATGCTCACCAAAACTTTTGTTGAGAGCTTCTCATTTACTAACACACCCTATCAATCTACTGTCTCAAAATCTATGATATGCCCTTCACCATGCCTTTGGAGAGATTTTGCAGTATTGTAGGTGTGCGTATGACAAGGACCATGAAGAAAATTCAAGGGCGACCCGCTGATTTGTTGGAGCTATACCGAGGGGTGACCAATGATGATGACCGTGTGGCACAGCGTGGAAAGATAAGAAATATCCAACTCCCTGCTCTTAGATACTTTGCATATTATCTTGCTACTAGTGTGTTGGGTAGGGAGAACACTAGTAATATCTCCAACTATCATTTAGCATTCCTTGCTGCTGCGCTTAACAATGATACCCGGTACAATCTTGGCTCGCTTATTGCTCGCCGCCTAGCTGCTAGGGGGCCTATCTATGGGGGCATCATTGCCTCGCGTGTAGTCAATGCATTAGGTCTTTCAGTGGATCCCGATGATGCTATGCTAGCACCACAGAGGCTCGACCTTCTTGCCATGAAAACTCATCACTTTGTCACTGCTACCTCTGATTTGAACAATCTAGTATATAGGATGCTTTTCACTGACAGGGATGAAAGGGAGATCCTTTTGCCATAGCCTGCTTTGTTTAGTGTTGACAGGAGACCGTGGTCGCGCTCCAACGAGGAGGTGGACGAGCAGCTTCGCTTGCTGGGGTTCCACGAGCAGCACCAGGAGGATGTGCCCTCCTACGATTACTCTGTGCACTACGGAGTGACGTACTCGAGCTCGCACCAGGACGAGGGTACCTCCTCGTCATACCACGGTGACACTTCATCCTGGCCGGCTTGGGATTGATTCCCACTTAGGCCAAAACCCTAAGCTTGGGGGGAGGTACGCCGACACCGCACTCATCTCCATATCATGTTGCGTCGGTACTTTGTATATTCATGTTTTCGTTCTCTTTTTAGTTTTCGTTCTTCTTTGCTTTTGCTTTCTAAAAACACAAAAAGATCAAAAATATTTCTGTTGTTTCTCTTTGGTTTCCTTCTTCTTTTTGCCTTGGTTTGCTTTTCCCTTTTTGCTTTGTTTGAACTTCTCGAAAAACCCAAAAAGATTTTGCTTTGCTTGTTTTTCTCTTTTGGTTCTTATTTAAAAATCGAAAACACCAAAAATATGTGTCGTTCTTCTTTGGTTTTTGCGAGTTTTCTATAGGGTTCGGCAGTTCTCAGTGGATTATTGGTTTCATATTATTATTCAAGCCACACAAGTGAAGAGCAATTATGAGGATTAATGACAACTTGAGGCATGGTAAGAGGCTAGTAACGAACTCTATTTGTCTTCATTTTTGTACATATACTCATCATTGTGAGCTTGCTTAGTCCATTCATGAAGAGTGTATGTTTTCTTTGGATGCTTAATAGTTCTTGCTTTCTTATGATTAGCTCCAGCTCGCTAATAGTTTGTAGCATGTCTCATGAATGTTTGCTTGCATTACTCTATTCATAAATTGGTATGACACCGTGGTATCCTCCTCTGAATGTTTCATTTGATTTGACTTGGCACATGCTCACGCATGCACATGACTGTAATAATCACTTATGCCTCGATGAATTATTTTGCCTCGAGGATCTTGAATCACTTTCATGTCATGAGTAGTCCTGTTTTGTCGTAAGCATGATAATGACAGCTATTGCTCTCTCGTTTGTCGCTCCCTTACTTTTGCTAGCCTTCACTTCCACTGAGTATGTTTTACTCAAGTTTCCAACTCCCTAAACCAAATATTTCCAAAGTGTCCACCATACCTACCCATTAGCATCATTTTCTACCTCCGTGCATATTCAATATGCCTTGTTTTCTTCCGAATAAAATGTTTGCTTGTTATGATAAAGTTAGTTAGTAAAGCTCTCACGAACTTGATGGCACACTTTATTTTCTTGCACTTAATAAACCTGAACCATTGTGTCCTTCTTTGTTGTGCATATGCTTGCGCTTTATGAGTTGAAGTTAGCAAAACCATATATCATGGGGACAGCTTTCAACACTTCATATGTACTTTGTACCTAGTTGATATCATGTTCTTTTGCTTATGGATCCCGGCGGTGTGAAATAAAAGTGGAACTTGTAAGATCATGGAGTTTGTATGTATGTTAGAGAAACGCCTGGGCCGCTAGCCTAAGCTATGCCTAATCATGGTGGAAACTTGCAGCATAACCA
The DNA here is from genome assembly GCA_910589775.1 of Avena eriantha. NCBI lineage: Eukaryota > Viridiplantae > Streptophyta > Magnoliopsida > Poales > Poaceae > Avena > Avena eriantha. Next base: position 409,599,101 of record OU342744.1, read on the forward strand.
TAATGAGCATTCTATGAAGCATCCTCAATAAAAATCTATGCACATAGTAAATAAAAAGATCGCCGAGATGCTCATTGTCTGCTTGCCTTGTATTTTGATTATGGGATAGCTCCCGTGTCATGTGCAAGGGGTACCCCGTTGGCGGTTCTCTATGATACGTATGTACTTACAATGACAAGAGCTTGCTTGTGACTAAAGTTGAGTAGCATGAGGATCGGTCTTCGTAAGTAAGGGGCATGAGACTTTGATTTATAACTTGTCAAGCATATCCTCTTAGTTGTGTCACTTTCACCTTAACCACATTAAAGATGCTTATGACAGGGGCAATGAGAGCTCAAAGCTAACGAGTACCATACTTTCAGCATTTGGAAGCCTTTCAAATTATTCAAAACCTTTTCGTCTACTTGTTGAGTCTCCACATATTCTTTGAGCACCTTCCTGAGAGCATAGTTGTCATTCTTTGTGTTTGTCCCATTACTTGATTATTTGTGTTATGACTTTGATGCTTGTATCCTTGATATCTTTACTTCTAGTCATCAGTTGAACTTCAGAGGTGCCTTGGCATTCATAATTAAAGGCAAGCGAGATACCACTCTATCATACCTTTTTATGAGCATTGTAATGTTGCTTATGTTTGTGCTTCATGCTACTTATTATTCTTGAGTTGGAATCTCTTCATAGCTTGCAAAGACTATTAAGTAGACTTGGTTGCATACTCTTTATTATGAATTGTCTAAGTAGTTGATCACATTGCTGAGAATATTTACATCATATGAAGCAAATGTGTTCGTGAAAGTTCTTTTATCGCACTCAGTTTTCAACTGAATTGCTTGAGGACAAGCAATAAGCTAAGCTTGGGGGGAGTTGATACGTCCAAAACGTGTCTACTTTCCCGAACACTTTTGCTATTGTTTCTCCTCTAAACTTGTGTGATTTGGATGCAACTAATGCGGACTGACGCTGTTTTCAGCAGAATTGCCTTGCTGTCTACTTTTTGTGCAGAAAATCAACTATCAGGAAAAATCCCAAAAATATGCCAAAAATCCTATTTCACCCGAAGACTCCAGGAGCCAGAATACGAGATGGAGAAGAGCCCTGGGGTGGCCACACCACCTGGTGGCGCGGGTCAGGCCAGGCCACGCCAGGGGGTGGTGTGGGCCCCCCAGGCATCGCCTCGGCCTCTCTCTTCGCCTATAAGGAGCCTTCTGACCTAAAAACTTCGGGGGGTTCGACGTTTTTCTACGAAAAGTTCCGCTGCGCCACCGCCATCGAAGGGGAGATTCGGGGAACAGAAAGTCTCTGTTCCGGCACCCTGCCGGGACAGGGAAGTGCCCCCGAAGCCATCTCCATCGATCTCCACCATCATCTCCATCGACCATCCATGTTTCCTCCATCCATGAGTGAGTAATCCCCCGTTGTAGGCTATGGGGATGGTAGGGATTGGATGAGATCGTTCATGTAATGGCATCAGATTATTAGGGCATGGTGCCTCGTATCTTTTATTAGTGCTTTATGACTTTGTTGCAACTTGTTGTGCTTAATGCTTGTCACTAGGGCCCGAGTGCCATGATTTCAGATCTGAACATGTTATTGATTCATTATGATAGTATTGTTCTTGGTCTTATCTGCAAGTTGTATACACACGTTGTTGTCCAGAACCTATGGCCCTGATGTGACAGAAATCGGGATAACCGGAAGGGAAAGGCTTTGATGTGAGGATCACATGTGTTCACAGAGTGTTAATGCTTTGCTCCGGTGCTCTATTAAAAGGAGCACCTTAATTGCCAGTAGTTCCCTAGAGGCCTCGCTGCAAATGGGCTGGCAGGACAAAAGATGTTGTGCAAGTTCTCATTGCGAGCACGTATGACTATATATGGAACACATGCCAAGGATTGTCTAGTACTTGGGTGCTTTATCTTATTTATCTGCAATTGCCCTATGTTCTGAGTGCTATGCGAATTGTCTTGTCCATGCAACGCCCGTCCATCCATCCCTATGCCTACCGCACTCGAATCCCACTATTTAGTGCTTTTGTTACTACTGTCTTTGTTTTGCTACTGCTGTTACTTTACTATTCCTACTACAAAACTGTTGCTACTGATAAACTGCTGTGAGCAAGATTGTTTCCAGGTGCAGCTGAATTGACAACTCAGTTGTTAAGGATTATAAATATTCTTTGGCCCCCCTTGTGTCGAATCAATAAATTGGGTTTCACTTCCCTCGAAAATACTGTGATACACCCCTATACTTGTGGGTCATCAATACCTAGGCCGTGTTACTAAGCATTGAAACACCGTTTGCAAATAGATTTATTACATGCTTGCTTGCTTCCATCTTTATTTCAGTTTGCATTTAGTCTCTTCCACGCCATCAAGCTATTTTCTGGCACTGTTACTACTTATAATTATCTATACCACTTGTATTTTACTATCACTTCACCGAACTAGTGCACCTATACACCTGACAAGTGTATTGGGTGTGTTGGGGACACAAGAGACTTCTTGTATCTTGATTACAGAGTTGCTTGAGAGCGGATACCTTTGACCACTTCCTCCCTTAGTTCGATAAACCTTGGGTGATCCACTTAAGGGAAAACTTGCTGCTGTTCTACAAACCTCTGCACTTGGAGGCCCAACAACTGTCTACAAGAATAGAAGTGCATAGACATCAGAAGACCAAAAAGCATTGTCAACGCTTAGGAGAGCGTGGTTGATGTAGACGAGCCGAAGCTGACCTCAAGGTCGTGATGAAGTCCTTCCGCTCCTACAGCTCCAACGACTTGACTGTCTCAAATATGACACCTCACAGGGAGTTACATGCATCCGGTGTCTGGTGATGACTCCCACTTCCCCGATCTAGCAACAGTTGCGGAAGTAGAGCTCCTAGATTTGAATCCTGTAGTGCGACGGTGCTCCGCAGTGAAGATGTATCTCATTCGCATAGTCCGAACTTGGGACCATGGTCACGGGAGAGAGAGAGAATCAACTATAAGGTCTCCCCAAAAGAGAGGGAACCTTTATTGATTATTCTGTGTATTTCTTTGGCCAAATACTCCCACTATATATAGGGTAAGGGGGAGGCACTCCCTCCCTCAAAGTCTCAGGGTGGGACTAATCAAGGGGGGAGGTGGGGAGGCACGCAGGCTAGGCCCCACATGGTCCCCGTGTGGGGGGAAGCCCACATGTGGCGGGCGGCCCTTCTAGGCCCCTCCTAGGGCGGTGGCCCCCCTCTTGGGCCTTTTCCCCTCCAGGATTTGGCCCATTAGGTGGGCTGCCCATTAAATCATATTTAAATATTAAATAAATATAAATACTTGTATAATTCAATAATGAACATATATTTACATATTATGTAATTCCCTATTGATGTGGAAACCATTCCCTCTCATTCCGTACAACTTTCGGACTTACTGAAACCCTTCCGGTTTTCTCTCTTCTCTTTCTTCGGTGATTCTACTAATCCTTTGAACACTCTCTAAGCATCACCAAGCCCTTAAGCGTGATACCCCACGGTTCGGGAACACTCCAGACATGGTCGGGACACTCTTGAACCAATGATCAATAGAGGGACCTAGATGGCCATGTGACCCATGTGCATTCCCCGAAGATCTTTCGCCGTTTGAACCGAGACTGTCACGTCTTATTCCTTTTGTCTCTCGATACTTGCATTTCCCGAGATCTGATCAATGACATCATCATGTCGTGTTCTATCTCGTTACCAAACAATGCTACTTGACTCGTTCCGACAAGTGATATCCCTGTGATCAAATCACATGATCCGCAGCTATTGGATATAACTTCTCCGAGTGGGCCCTCGAGTATCTTTCCATCACGCGGATGGACAAATCCCGCTCTTGACATATATTTCCTCTACTGTTCCTCCGAATACCTGAACACACCTTTATGATCACTTTATTACCAAGTGACGTTTGATGCTATCTAAGCACTCTCAGGAGACAGTGATTGATATAGCCTCACGGTCTAAGGAATAGTCTACTAGATATATTCTAATCAGAGTAACTTGAACTTCGTGACATGATCGGGTTATGATGTTTAGGTTGGGTATTAGTTCATCATCTCATTCACAGAATGAGGTGACTCCATTTCCAACTAGCATAAATGTCGCATGATCAGGAAACCTTGATCATCTATTGACCAATGAACCAGTGACTAGAGTTTTCACCGGGAACCTGTAGTTGATTATATATCACACGTGTATTGAAATTTCCTTTCAATACAGTTATAGCATGATATAAAACTTAATCATAAACTATATGACATATGATAATAATCCTTATTATTATTTGTCTCTAGGGTATATTTCCAACAGGAGCATCTCTCGCACAAGCAAAACAAGGAATCAGACGACAACCCGACAGATCCCCACGCCGTCACAGTATCCCTCGGCAAGCAGGACACGCCTGACGATCACGATCACCACATCGGGTCCACTGATCAAGGTTTGAACTGCAAAACAACGCAAGAGACGAAATTACATAGCGCGGGATCGATAGATCCAGGGAAGAGCGTAGCAACCGAAGATACTACGACGGTGAAAGCAAAGATGAACACGAACTATGCGGAGCTAGTTGCTTTACCCGACTGGTTCGCAAAACTCTAGTAGCAAAGGACTTCAAATTGCCTCACGATCGTCAAAAGTATGACAGTCTCCAAGAGCCTGAAGCCTAGTTGGCAGATTACCTGGGAACTGTCAAATTAAAGGGTGGCTCCCAAGCCACCGCAATGCAAAGTTTGCAGCTACATCTGACTAGCGCGGCACTATCCTAGCTATGACAGTTACCCGAAGAATCCATTAGTAGCTGGAACGATCTTGAGGATAAACTCATCAGAAATTTCCGCTCCATGTTCAAGCGGCCCGCATCTTTGGAACAATTACGAGCATGCAAACAAAAACCAGGAGAACCGATACGGGTTTTATCTAGCGGTGGAACATCATAAAAAATCAACTGAAGCCATATCTGGCAAAAGAGCAATTGACGCTTTCAATGACGGACTTCGTCGGCAAGAGTTTATCGAAGAACTGGGACGAATCAAACCCAAGACAATCTCATAGTTGATGGACATGGCCAACCGCTGGGCCAATGGGGAAGACGCAGTACATAACAAAAGAGCCCGGTCACCCAAAGAAGACAGGTATAGGAGAAACAACGACAGAAGATGACGAAACAATCATGGATACGGTGGACCAAGTTACGTCATAGCCGGTTTTGCCGGAGGGGATAACCGAAGAAGCAACGAATACAATGGCGGGTATCGCAATAGTAGAGACAACATCGGCGGAAGCCAGCCACAACAATGATGCTAGCCAAAAAATTGAGAGCCACCAATGTCAGCAGGGAAAATGCTAGAAGGACCCTGCAATATGCACTTCTACGTCGACTCAACAGGCAAAAGGCGATCCAATCACCTATTGAAAGATTGCGGAACATTCTTAAAGATGCAGGAGTTGTGCAATGCAAGGGAAACTTAAGCAACAAACAGAGGTTATGCTACCACACCTGGCGCTTTAGCCATCGGCGCACCACCCCCACTGTCGGGGCATCCGCCAATTGGGCAGCCACAAAATACAACACACCAAGAGGACGAATATCCTAGATCAAAAGGAGCAATGTCGATGATCCAGAAAGGACGACCGTCTAATAGGACACATAAGTTGATTACCAGGTAAGTAAGCATGGTAGTAACAGTGTCACCCCTACACCTGAGTATCTCCACTGGTCAGAACAGGAAATTACCTTCAGCAGAGATGATCATCCACTTCGGGTCCATCGACCGGGTCAGTCAGCATTGATAGTAGAAGCACAAATCGGCGGGTTCGACATGAGCAAGTTTTCCTGGACGTAGGGAGCAGCATTAACCTAATCTATGCCAAAACTCCGTGGGCAATGAATTGGTCCATGAAAAATCTACTATCTACAGACACAATTTTTCATGGGATAGTTTTGGGCAAAGCCAAAATCCCGCTGGTCAAAGTCCACCTTGACATAGACTTCGGGTCAAGGAACAACTTCAAATGCGAAAAACTGGAATTCGAAGTCCTGAACTGGCCATCACAGTACGACGCGATCCTGGGACAACCAGCTTTCTCCAGATTCATGGAAGTACCTCACTATGCATACTTGGTACTAAAAATGCCAGCCCCCAACAGAGTCATAATGGTACGAGGAAGTTTCAGCCATTCGGATAGCTGCGATCAAGAATTTAACAAAATATCAGAATCCTTCGGGATGGAGATAGAGCTCCTCCAACTGAAAATAGCGGATGAAGAACCAATACACGAAGAATGCGCTCCAAAATAGTAGACCCACGAAGCATCGACTTCTCAACTACAGATGACCCAGTAAACTAGTCACCTTTCTCTCTAGTCCGTTGTGAAAACACGGCGCCTTTGGTCAAAAGAACGGACCTCCCCTTTGACACCACACGGAGTACGATGGAGCACCTCAAGACAGAAGCCGCGAATCTTAGAATGGTTCTTTACTTTTACGCATTTTATATTCAATAAAGGCCAACGTTTAGGCGAACATGCCAAAACAATGTATCCCCTTATATTCATCAATGAATAAAAAAGAACTTTGCGCCATAAAGTTCCAAGACACAATTACGCCAAGAACACCAAAATCGTCGGGTCCTACTCAAAGGACGTCTCACGCAAATAAACAAAATCTCATATAGACATACGACCTTTTTGATAAATACAATAAGCTTCATACAATATTTTTCTAAGTACAAAAGTACATAATGAAAGGAAAAGATCAGATAGCAAAATTTATGGAAAAATCCGCATCTGCCTCTAGGCACCTCCGGACAATCCTAATTGTAGGTCTACGGGCAGCAGCATAATGTGGCGCCATATCGGCAAGATCGCTGATAGAAGGAGGAGGCAGTCCTGACGATACAACATCCAAATCTAGTGTCGGATCATGCGTCTGTACCCACGAAATCACAAGTTTGGCTCCCGCTACAAGCTGAAGCTTCACGTAGTGATGAATCCTTTCACCTTGTCGAAACTTCACAAGCAAGTCAGCCAAGGTCTAAGGCTGAGGATTCTGAGGAAACATGGAATTGTAAACAATGGCCAATGATCTGCAGCAGCACTCGACAAATTTCTCCACCTCGGATACGTGATCTTGAAGCAAAGCCACGGCGCAGGCATAGTGGTGATCAACCCAAAAATCCGTCTCGAAATTTCAGGAAGCCGACACAAGAGCTTCAATTCGATTGCGCGGATGCTGGGTTTCCTCCCTCTCGCACAAATGTATGCCTACAATAAGTAAGACTAAAAAGTGATAACCTGAATAAAACAAGACAACACAAAAGAAGATACGGAAGACTCACACAGCATCTTATCGCTCGCCCTAGAAATTTCCTCCAAGAAGAATGCCTCACGGTCGAGGGCCTGGCGCACTTTCGACTGAGCAACATCCACCATCGACTGAATAACCCAAAGTTTCCCTTCAAATTTCTTCACCTTCTCATTTTTTTCAGCATACAATAGCGGGTCTACTACGCGTACAATGGCAGTCTTGGTTATACCCATTCCAGATGAGGATGGGATTGCATCCGACGTCTGGACGGGCACGGGAGGAGCCGCCTAGTCATTTAAATTCTGGCAAAGGCACACAAAAAATACAACGACTTCATCATACAAAAAGTGATTCATATATAGAGATCTTTTTTCATCAAAACAGAGCACTCAGCAAATGGATAAGTTAAAGGTCATTACAATGTTACCACCAGATACACGGGAAACTACAAAAACAAACTATGGAGCAGATTTCTTTGAAGACAAAGTTGCGCTAGCAGAAGGAGCACTAGCTATGGGAATAACAAGCACGACAGTCAAAGAGGGGGCAGTAGTCGAAGAAGGAGCACGAGTTGAAGAAGGGGCAGTTGGCTTCTACTGACCCGGGCTTATGCCCAAAATCAGCCGAGAAAACTTCTTGGCCTTCATAATATAAGGCTTCAAATCAACTGCTTGACCTTTGGAAGTGACCGGGACAAAGGAGCTAACCTTCTCCCAGTCGACTTTCTTGCCATGCGCCATTGCCAATGCCATCAAAGTCGCTGTGCCACTCTTCGATTGTTTCACACTATAGCCAGCAAGAGGGCTAGGATCAGCACCAAAGATAGTGATAAGGCTGTTTAAATCAGTCAGCACTTCCTTCGATGGAAAAACTTCGGCATGAAGGCTTTTGAAAGCACGGCGGTAGCGAACAAGGAGGTTGCGCCCATGAACGTTGTTCGCTTCCAAAGTGCTAACAACATCCGATAAAGTATCAACCTTCTTATCTTCATCCAGAAGCAAATTTTGGCATGTTAGCTCAGTACATACAAAAAAGAAGAGGGATAAGTACAAAGAGGCAAAAAAGGGAGTGAAACAGAAACTCTCCCTTGAAAATAGAAAACTTACGAGTTAAGGAAGCATTGAGGGTCTCCAAGCGCTTCCGAATATTTTTAGCTCGGGTGGTAGCTTGCTTGGCCTTCTCCTCAGCATCAGCGCTGGCCTTCTGCTTGGCCTCCTCCAAAGATTTCTCGGCAACCCAAAGTTTGGCATCTAGATCATCGGCATGCCTCATTGCTTCATCCTGAATGACCTCGGACACTTTGACGGCTGCTAAACAGTCAAAGAGTAAGACAAAAACTCAAGAAAAATGAAGGGATATGGAAGAATGCAAGGTCATAGAAAATGAAAATATACCTTTAAGACCTTCGGCTTCATTACCAATCTTAATGAAGTGAGAGCCCATATCAACCATATCACACATCATAGGCTACGAAGAAGGATATCAGGAAAAACAAGAAAAGGTGGAAATCATGACCAAAATTCAAAGCACAGAAACACTTACGTCTTGCATATCCACCTCAGTAGGGCTTTCATATATCACCACGCCTTTCCCAATTGATTTTCTTCTTTTCTGTGGCGGCGGTTTTGGTGAAGTGGAAACATCTTTTTCAACAATTTGACCCGTAGGAGATGCATGCAAATCCTTTGGGTCCGTGGATAACTATGGAGGCTTTGCGGAAGGAGGGGCAACAGATGTCCTAGGAGGAGACAAGGGCGGATCTTCCCCGTCATCACCACGAAAAATATAAAAGCAAAAAGCTCAAAAAAACATGTTCATCCGGAAAAACAAATGGAAAAGATAGTAAATACTTATGAAGAAACATTCTGCGTAAAGCGGAACAAATTCATCTAGGAAAGAGCCGATGAAACTGGGATAGTATGCAAAGGCTTTGAGCTTGTGGAGTCATATGAGTCTTCAATCATCTCTGTAGCAATGGGATGCTTCCTCTTCTCCCAATAGGCGCCATGCAAAAATCTTCAGAACGAGCCGACGGAAGCGACAGCGTCCCCAATGAAGATTAAGCGGCTGATGTCTCCATCTCCTCATCAGCAGTAGTAGGGAGATCGTCGGATGCAGAAGGATCAGTGGGAACCTCACCGTTTTCAGGGAGAGGAGGAAGGCAGGACAGATGATCATAATCCTACATAAATGGGAGACCAAGAATCACAAAAGGGGACAATTGCAAAAAGAACAAGGAAGGCATAGATGAACAAAGGGCAAAAAATCAAAAAAAAATTACCTCGGGATGCCGCTTTTTGTTGCCAAAGGGCTCTACGTGGCAATTAGAGTGAACTGAGTTTTTCTGCGTAAGGGTTGTGAAATTACGAACCCTTTTTTCATACACCTTGAGGGTAAGATCATCCTGAGAAATTCTCATTGGATCCTTCTTGCCGGTATATGCCCACATACCAGAAAGCCTGGCATGCAGAGGCTGCACGCGAATCCGCGAGAATTATGCTAGAATTTGAAATCCAAACAATTCCTTGCCAACCTCATGCCGCAGTTTGGAAATATGGGCAAGGAGGATTTCAATCTCCATCATTTCTTTGGGAGTGGGATGCTGATACCAAGAGTCAAGTTTGTGGCAAGGTTTCTTGGGATGAAAGGGGGCTAAGCCGAAAGGCTAACCCTCGACTGACTGATCCTTGAATTAAAAGCACTTTCCACCCTTGGATAGAATCAGTAATCTTAAAATCAAATTAATCTACATCTGAGCGAACAGAGAAAATGGCGCCATCAACGTCATGGACAATGGTGTCAGTGCCATTCCGACGAACATAGAAGAAGTACTTCCACATGCCCCAATAGGGATGGATCCCGAGGAAGCATTCACAAAGGGTGAAAAAGCAAGCAACATGAAGAATAGAGGTGGGCGTGAGTTGATACATCTGCCAGCATTCACAAAGGGTGAAAAAGCAAGCAACCACGGAGCAATTCATGGACAGAAAGAGAGAGGCCGCAGAAAAGAAAGGAGAGAAACACTACCCTCCAACCCGATTCAAGGATTGGAGCAGCTTCATCCTAGCCATCTTGAAGGCACCCTCCTCCAGATGGCCAGAGTTCCGCGCCTCACGCAACTCCCACGTAGTGCACTTCGAAGGGGCCCATCCGACAACCCTCTTCCCGGTGGCCTTGGCAGACGTGGTGGAAGTTCCCACCCTGCTTTTGCCCATGGTGATGGAGGAGCGGCACTAGTGTGAGGAAGAACAGTCAGGAGCGCGCGAGAAAGATAGAGGAAGGCAAGAGAGCGAGGAAGAAGATGAAGTTAGCAAAGGAGGGGTAGAAATCAGTAAAAGGAATCCCTTCCGCTTTATAAAGAGCCAAGGTACATAGCCAAAACCATCAGATGAAAAATTGAACCGTCGCAAACACACGTGATGGTGACGCGTGTCCATGGATTCCATAAAGGAAAATATCTTTAGCAGTTATTACTGTGGTAAAAACAGTAGAGCCTCCCACGATGCCTTGATCTTCGCGTGGAAAAGGGGATGTGCAGTCAAAAACTCCGCTGAACACGCTATCCACGCGTCATCATTACTACTGCATGACCCCACATTTGAAACGTCCCCTCACGACGTGTCCCTAGGAAACTATGGTGCAAGATTCGTCATCACTGACATCATATGACGTAAGTCGATAAGAAAATCACGGCATTGCAACAAGGGACGAAGATCCGAAGAAAAATCAAAAGCAAAAAACTTGGCTGATCAAAGAACAATTTCTCAGCAAAATATACTGAGACTACAATCAAGTACTTCAAATGTAGTCTCAGGGGCTACTACTATCGGGAGCGCTGGCCACGCAACTGACAAAATTCAAAGGAGTATTGGTGAAATAGATATGGCATAAAATTTAGAGCCTATGTCCCGATGAATACATCCGAACATAGCCTTGGGGGCTACTCTCATCAAGAGCACTAGCCGCGCACCCGACGAAGGAAAAATAAACAAAGTATCATTTGAAAAATTACTCCTATTGGGAGAATCTACGAAAACTAAAAGTTTCCAAAATTTGTCCAAGACAAGACAAGTCAAGCGATAAAAGTTGAATATTGAAAATCTCGGATCGCACTCGACGCGACAAAACTCCGAATGCCATATCTAAAAACATGAAGGTAAGACCCCAGGATTCATTCTATGTGGCCTGGTAATTGTACAAGAATGCGCTCTGCCAATAATATATCCGTGTCAACGATAAGATGAAAAATCCGGACGGACACGTTGGGTACCCGATAAAATAAAACTAGAATTTGGTATTCGATAAGACCTCAGCGGCTCGAACTGGATTACGCTAGTTATAATTTTGAATTCAGTCCTAGGGACCTGAATTTGATGTAGGTCAACAGTGTTTTTTCCTAGGAGCACTTAACTGATTCCCGATCCATCAGATGCATCAGGTCTATTGCACCAGATCCCTATAAAAATCAAAACAATAGAAATAGATTAGAGCAAAGAAAAAACTAAAAAATCTTTTGAGACTCAACCCGAATCTACGGTTCAGGTAGAGTCTTGGGGGCTACTAACATAGGTACAATAACTCGGGTGCTTATAATTCATCACCCTGGTTGCACAAAGGCTCACGACCCATGAAGATCCAAGATGAAAGCCCAAGAAGTATCCAATGATTTAGTTGTATTAGGAAAGGAAACATGAACCGACAATATGTTGGTGTTGTAATCATATATATATATGTAACCTATCCATATACGAAATTTAGACCCGGCCTATTATATATAGGACTGGATAAGCCTATGAGAAGGGACCGAAAAAACCCAAGCAATCTATAATAGTGCTACTCTACAAGTATTTAGGCAACTTCGACTCCCTTGTTTGCCTGACATCTGACAAAATCCCCAGCATTCTCTTTTCTGCAAAACCCTAAGTCCATCATCATGGGCATTGCCGAGGTTACCCCTCGTCAAGCACGCTGTTTTTGTTTTCACCAAATCGTTGTCTCGGTAGAAGAGGGACATGATCTGACGATTAACAGGCATATCATCGGATGGCTCCACATGGTGAGGATCGATGACTCCAATCCCCCAAGGGACGCTCAGTGGCTCCCACAACTTTACAAATAAATTGCTACCCCTCTCTTTTGGCATTTTTGTTCTAAATAAGTGTCGCAACAGACGCGCAAATAGTGACCAAATAAGAGAGCCTAAAACTACCATGTACATTACTATGCAAAAGTTATATTTGTGAAAGAGGTATTAGCACTGGAGGTACAAATAGTTGTCAAGGGGGAGAAAACTCATTAAAGGAGTTGCAAAATGGGGCCGCACGGTACAAAAAGTATACTTGCGGATTGAAACACATACAGAGTGCTTGTGCGGGCGACATGTGTATGCCACGTGTTGCCATGTCATCTCCACTTGGTGCATCCATTTGTAGGAAAATCCCTATGGATTTCCATATTCTAGCACGTGTTAGTCCAGTGGTGGTGGAGGCTAGTTGAGACAGCGACCTATCTCCCCACTTCGTCAGCACCTGCCACCTGCCTGCCACCTCTTCTTCCTTAGCTCCACCACCGTCCAGCGCCGCTTCTTCTGTCGTAGCTCCGCCGCCTCCTCGCCGTGATGCCTTGCTGGAACGACAGGGAAAGTTCCAGCCAGTCGGCGCTCGGGGTAAGTTCCCCTATCTCTTAGGGTTAGGGTTCATAGAAATTTGGGGAACAACCATGATTTTTTCTCAAATTTGTTTGATTGAGCTGGTGTATATGATTGATTAGGAATTCAAGGCGATAAACTATGCTCCAGATCGCTGCGATGATCCAACTTTCCATGGGATTGCCAGGGGGTGCATAGAATGGTGCCCGGGTCACAATATGGAGCCACTAAGATGTGTTGCATTTGAAGGCACAAATACAGGTCGAAGGTTTTACATGTTCCATATTGAGAATGTGAGTTTTCTTTCTACCAATTGTTGCATTTTCTGTTACATTTCTTCGTTGTTGACATTTGTTGAACATATGCTCATATTGTCTGCCAATAACATGTTCATGTGCTGGTTATAATTGCTCATATGATCAATAATGTATAGCCCCTACTCCATTTCCATAGCATTCTACAAGATGATGCATCATATTTGCCAATAAGATTTAAATGTCCTGCTTATATTTGCTCATATGCTCATATGTAGTTTCTATTATAGGACCAATTTTGCATTGCTCATATGCTCATATGCTAATATGCTCATGTGCTCATATGCTCATGGGCTACCACCATTCAATTTTAGGAAAGCTTTGAATTGTATGCACTAAATTTATGTGCCTTTTGTATTTGTAGGATGCTTTGAACTATGGGTTTATATCTTGGGTAGATGACCAAGAGTGGCTAGATGCCCTGCAGAATGCTTTGGCAAAGCTCTAGTCAATGTATGATGATGCCAACACTTGCAGAATTGATGTGAAGGTGGAGAATGGAAAGCTGCTATCTCAACTAGCTGAGGAGAAGTCCAAGGCTGAGAAGAAGTATGCAAGCATGATGGCTGATGTGGGAAGGTTTGTGGATGATTCTCATAAGAAGGTGATGGAGAAAAACTTGGCCCTACTGAATGGTAAGACTAAACTTGAAGTTGTGGAGATGGAGAAGGAGAGGTATTTTCTGAAGACTTCTGTGGACATGCTCAAGAATGTGCAGAAAACACAGGCAGATGTGATGAAGTCAAAGGAGAAGAAATGGGAGGAAGAAAGGATGCTCTTAGGGATGAAAATAAAAAATGGAATACATGTTATATGATCTACTAAAAGCTGGTGATGACAACAAGGAGAAGGTGAAAAGTATCAAGGCCATAGTTGATGAGTGATGGCATTTAGATGCCGTTTTAGTTTGTTTTAAATTTACAAAATTAATGTTGTAGTACTTATTGCTGGTATCACCCTAGAAAATGTATTAGATGATTTGTTTAAGTAAACGAGTGATGTACTGATGATGTTTTCAGTTGGTAGCACAATGCATTGTCATAAGTGATCTATGCCTTGTAACATGTCATCTTTATTAAGTGAATTAAAGAGAGTTGTGCCTTATCTGTCTCTTCCTCTCTGTCCCTTCCTCCTCTATATCTATTCCTCTCTATCTCTTCCTCTCTGAGAAATGGAGGCGAGCCAGGTGTGGTATCTACAGCCAGCTCCGGCCGCCGTTCAGCGTAAGGAGGAGGAGGTAACGGCATTGCTGGATTTAGCTAGGGTAGCAATGGAAGATCGCAATCCACCGAGCTCCTTGGTGGAGCTTTTCTTGATGGGGCCTGAGCTGAGGCATAGGGGCGGCGAGCTTGTCCTTTGGATCTCCTCCGACCTGAAGGACAGGATGATGATCAAGGTGAACTCATGTGCAATGGCCCACATTAGAGCTCGTGCGACAGCGGAAAACTCCTCATCACATCATTTGGAGAAAGTAAGCTGTCATTTCAGTTTGTCCTGAAGCAAGAGTTAGATATTCTTCTAGAGCAATCTCGACAGTTTCCACCACCAATTTCTGTGCTTTCCAAATGGATTCCTGGATTTAATGGGCTTCACATTTCTAGGTGCTCCTGCCATAAGTAAGTGCAGAAGAGTATGTAGCAGTGTAGAAGTGTAGGCAAGAAGAAGAATATCAGTTACTTGCAGTGTAGCAGTTAGTTGTAGTGTAGTATGTAGTAGTAGTTAGTTTCCTTTTGGACATGGTTCTAGTTAGTTGTTGTGTAGCAGTAGTATAGCACTAGTAGAAGCAGTGCAGCAGTACAAGCAGTGGAGTAGTACAAGAATTGCAGCAGTGATTCCTTTTGGTAAATATTAATGCAAAGTACTACAAGTAGTGCTTCCTTTTGCTATCTGAAAATTGTGCTTACAGAAAATTTAAGCAAGTTCACTAATGAACTTTGGTTTGCATTACACAAGATCATATCTGAACTTAGCCAAAAAAAAGTTGTGATTCATTCAAGAACCAGGGTGCATTTTGAGTGAGAACAATCTCCTCTTGTGTTTCTTCAGGTAGTGATTCATTCAAGTCTGGTATGCCAATTCTTGGTTCCTCCTTATTTCCAAAAAGGAGATAATGAGCTGATCTTGGCCCAGTTTTGTATCCTCTTTTCCTCCTCTTTGTTGCTAAGTTGCTTGCTACATTTGCATCTGCCATCTTTTGCTTCCCTTTCCCTCTTGCTCCTCTTCCAGGTGCTGCTCTCCCTCTTTCAGATACTACTCTTACTCCTCCTCTTCTAGGTGCTGCTCTCCCTCTTTCAGATACTACTCTTACTCCTCCTCTTCTAGGTGCTGCTCTCCCTCTTTCAGTATTGCTCTTGTTCCTCCTCTTCCAGCTATTGCACTCCCTCTTCCAGCTGTTGCTCCTCCTCTTCCTATTCCACTCAAGAACCCTCTTGTTTGTGCAGTAGTCACTCTACCTCTTCTAGTAGGCATGGCATCCCTTGTAGCAACAACAAATGAACTCTCCAAAGGCAATCGTACAGATTCCCTTTGGAGTGGTGCATGTGCAGCCTCCTGCAGTAAATTAGTACACAATCAATAAGATAAAAACCCTAACTAAAAGACAATTAATTTAGGTAGTAGCCCAAGTAGACAACCTCCTTGCCCATCATGTATACCATCATATGATTTTGATGGCTTGGATCATTAGCTGGGTTTGGATTCTGTGGGATAATGTGTTGTCCAAAAAAGAACATTGTAAGGTAAGAATTTTATTGACAGATGCATATACTTCTAGGTAACCATTGCAAGGATTTTATACCTGTAGAATGTATGTTTGGTCAGTTTCCTCTACATCATCATTTTGCTGCTGCAACCCCTCTTGGTCATTGCAATTATTTTCCATGTACTTTGTATGCCCTTTCTTATTGTGGTATGCATTGCCACATACAAAGCAGTGCATTGTCAGGCCAGCCCTTGTAAGAATCTTAGCTCTAAAATATAGACATCTATGTCCACATTTAAACTGGATATTAATCATATTCTTGATGAAATATCTCTCTAAACCCTGCCACTAATGCTAATATTCAGAGGGGTATGCAATCCTTTCTTTTATATTTTTCCTATGTAGATAATGTCGTTTAAAGGAGGGAATCACTACATTAAAGTCAAAGATACAAGATTTCCAACAACCAGAAGAAACCAGGAGTCATACAACGGAGGCACGCGCTTTAACGACCAACTATACGTCCGGAGCAAAAATTCTGACTGTATAGCTCCGGTCGTATAGTTGGTGCCACCACCGTTAGGTCAAACAAAACAACTTGCGTGAAGGGACCCCTATATAAAGAAGCTTCAAGCGATGGGAAAACAACGCTGGCCTCACCCCAAAGAAGCCATACCTCTGCCAAAAGCTTCCTCAGATCTCCAAACCTTTCTCCATCTCCATAGCCATATTCCACCACCTGTAATAGTAGATCTCTTCTACGATTGACGACATTGTAAGAATATTTCTATCAATCTTATGATTTTCATTACAATGTTTGTGATTGTTGATCTCATCTCTATGTGTGAGTAATTATCCTTGGGCTAAGGGCTTCGGCCTAGCCATGTAGCAATTGTATCATAGATGGGATCGTGTATTAGTTCGTGTGGCATGATGATTATTGTATCCTATCCTGCCTTAATCTAAGGACTTGTCAGGTACCCAAGACCCCGAGGGTTGAGCCAGGTATAGGGAGTATGAGTGATGACTGGTCTGTAGGTTGGGAACCCTAGTGACATAAGCGGTAGTATGGCTGTATGTGAAGGATTTGCTTGGGATTAAAGTGACATCACTATGCATATCATTAGGTCTCTTTCTTCTATGGATGAGACTAGTAAGTTATTGCTATAAGCGGTTGCAGAGGCAATATAAATTATGGATGCACTGCCCACATATAATTTATCTTGCTCTAACAAGTACACACATACTTTATTTCTATCTTTTATTTCCATCAGATGTTTTGCATAGCTACAGGTGAAACCAAACGCCCTAGGCCCTCTCTCTCCATCATCGACAACAACAAGAATACGCAAGCTATTGGTGCGGTAAAAACACAAAAGGAATTCTAAAACTCCCGAAGGTCCGTTAAAGTAACTTCACTACGCATTCGCTTCCTGAGGATTCGATAACCTAGGTCTACTAGGGAAAAAGAAGCTACACTACTTCCGTAATCCGGATCGTAGGTATCAAACCTTTTTCTAGTGCCGTTGTCAGGGAAGCAATAGCTACCCTAGTGAGGTTATTAGGAACCTTGCTAGTTTTAATTCTTGTTTTTAATTTTGTTAGTTTGCTTTCAGTCTTTATTTGATAAACCAAAAAAAAGTTAGCCTTTAAATTCTTGCTTTTACTGTTATAATTCTTTATCTAAGAAAACCCAAAAACATAGGAAATATGGGTGAAAAGAAGCTTGGGGAGCTTGCTACTCCCAATAATGATTATTTGTGTACTCCTGTTACTCAGCCAGCAATTGATGCTGATGACTATGATATTAAGCCCCATTACTTAAGTTTGGTTCAACAGAATTAATTTGGAGGCTCTCATGTTGAAGACGCATGTATGCACTTAAATACTTTCACTAGAATATGTGATCTGATGCGTATGAAATACGTTGACCCTGATGCGGTCAAATTGCGTCTATTTCCTTTCTCTTTGAGAGGAAGAGCTAAAGAATGATTGCTATCTTTGCCTAAAAATACTATTACATCATGGGTGGGATGTACTTCTTTATAATGACTAAATTTTTCCCACCTGCAAAGACTATGCAACTCCGATCTAATATTACTGGTTTTAGATAGGAAGAGTGTGAGCCACTAGCGCTTGCATGGGAGAGGATGAAAGAATGCCTAAGAAACTATCCTAGTCATGGGATGGAAGATTGGTTAATCCTCCATTTATTTTATAATGCTCTTAATCATGTGTCTAAGTCTATGCTTGATACTACAACTAGAGGAACATTTATAGGTAAACATATTACCTAAGCAAAGTAGATGCTAGACAATATGCAAGACAACCATGC
This sequence comes from Avena eriantha, assembly GCA_910589775.1. Classification (NCBI taxonomy): domain Eukaryota; kingdom Viridiplantae; phylum Streptophyta; class Magnoliopsida; order Poales; family Poaceae; genus Avena; species Avena eriantha. The sequence goes on from OU342744.1 coordinate 409,617,425, forward strand.
CCAATGGCATGTGGAAAGATCAAACACAAAGAAGGTGAACTCTATCTCACCACAAGAGAACGAAGAACTAAATGCCAATTTGGATGAGCTCATACTATCCGTTAAAGGTAAGGAAACCCAGGTAAGAGCCACTCCTGAAACAAATATTGAAGAAATAGATTTTGTAGCTCATAATGATTATAACCCTGCTCGGAAGAAGAGTTACAATCCTAACTTTCAAAAATATTATGCTAGTCCTACAGGTAACTCTAATAATAATATGGGTACTAGTAATGGTAGTCTCCAAGAAACACTTAAGTCTTTCATAGACTCACAAAATGAACAAAATAATATTGTTGTTAAAATTACGGAGAACCATGATGCCATGCTTGGTAAATTATCTAACCAAGCTGTTAGTTTGAGAAATGATTTGCAGGCCTCCAAGAAAGAACAAGGATCGTTGAGGCACGGTTAGGTAAGATAACCAAGAGTCAAACTCTCATTCTAGCTAAATTTATAGGTAAAGTTGAGCCCAATCTTGTTGAAGAACTCAAAATGATGAGGATCTAAAGGGAAGAGCCTGAAGAACTTGACTATAGTAATGTGGTATGTTGCTAATGTATCTATAATTTTTGATCTTCCATGCTTGGTTTATATCTACTTTCTTATGTTCTTTCCACACTTTGGAGTACTTTTTATACACTTTCTTGGAATAACCTATTAACAAGATGCCACAGTGCCAGTTGCATGTTTTCTGCTGTTTTTGGTTCCAGGAAAGTCAGAAAATGAATATTCTCAGAATTGGACGGGAGAAAAGCCGAAGTCAATATTTCACCAAGCGGGACACGGAGCCAGAATATGAGACGGAGAGGGGCCAGGGCCGCCCACACCACCTAGCCGCGCGGGCAGGCCTAGCCCGCACCAGGGGGTGGTGTGGCCGCCTAGGGCACCCCCTCGGACTCCCCTTTCACCTATAAGATGCCTCCGATACAGAAACCCTAAGTACTCGATCAAAATTCCACGAAAGAGTCTGTAGCCGTCGTCATCTCCATCCCTAGATCGGGAGGGATCTAAAGCTCTTCCTGACACCCTACTAGAGGGGAGAATTCACCCTGGAGGCCTTCTTCATCACTAGGCAAGCCTCTGGTGTGATGCGTGAGTAGTTCATCCTTGGACTACGGGTCCATGTAGTAGCTAGATGGTTGGTTCTTCTCCTTTGTGCTATCATGTCTAGATGTTGTGAGCTCCTTTCATGATCAAGATCATCTATTTGTAATCATACATGTTGTGTTTACGGGGATCCCATGGATATTGAGATGCTATTTCAGATTGATTATTGATTCTATCATGTCTTTGTTATTTGTGATCTTGCATGCTCTCCGTTGTTAGTAGATATCTTGGCCGACTAGATGGTAGCAACTCCAAGAGGGAGTATTTATGCTTGATAGTGGGTTCATGCCTCTAGTAATCTAGGGAAGTGACACAAATCTCTAAGGTACTAGATGTGTTGTTGCTACTAGGGAGAAAACAGCAATCCTTTGTTCATAGAACAATCATATTGTTTACTTTACATGCAATGTGTAATGCAATTATCTGTTGCTTGCAACTTAATACTGGAGGGGGTTCAGGTTGATAACCTGAAGGTGGATTATTAGTCATAGATGCAATTGGATTACGGTCTATGAATAATGTTGTAATGCCCAATCAAATAGCATAGGAGTCAAGATGATTAGTATATGCATGTATGCTTTCTCGGTGTCTGTCAATTGCCCCGATGTAATTTGTTCACCCAACATGTCATCTATCTTAAGGAGAATCACCACTAGTTAACTATGGACCCCGGTCCTTTTCTTTTACTATCAATCTACAACTATTTACTGCTTTTTGTTTACTTTCTGCAAGCTATTACTTTCTTCCACACAATATGTTTAATCCTTTGTTTTCAGCAAAACTGGTGAGATTGACAACCTCACTGTAAGTTGGGGCAAAGTTCTATGGTTGTGTTGTGTAGGATTCCAAGTTGGAAACAACACCTTGGAGGTGTTTCCTTGCTCCTACTGGTTTGATAACCTTGGTTTCATAACTGAGGGAAACTTACTGTTGTGCTCATCATACCTTCCTCTTGGGGTTCCCCAACGAGCTCGACATCAACCACGGGCTAGCAAGTATTTTTCTAGCGCCGTTGCCGGGGAGTCAAGGACATCTTCACAAGGGGAGTACCTCATAACCAATCTCTTTACTTTGTTATTTTTGTTTTGCTTAGTTTATTTTTTCTTTGTTTGCTTGTTTCTTTATCAAAAACACAAAAAAATAGTTGTACTAGTTTGCTCTCTTTATTAAAAACACAAAAAAATGACTACTCTTGAAAACACTAAATTGTGTGACTTCACTAGCACCAACAACAATGATTTCATGTGCACACCTATTGCTCCACCTGTTCCTGAAGCTATATCTTTGAAATTAAACCTGCTTTACTCAATCTTGATATGAGAGAACAATTTTCTGGAATTGGTACTGAAGATGCTGTTGCTCATCTTAATAACTTCGTTGAACTTTGTGAGATGCAAAAGCATAGGGATATAGATGGGGATAATATTAAGCTTAAATTGTTTCCTTTCTCTTTGAGAGGAAAATCTAAAGAATGGTTGAAATCCCTAACTAGAAATAGTATGGATTCTTGGACTAAATGCAAAGATGATTTCATTGGAAAATACTATCCTCCTGCTAAGATTATATCTATGAGAAGTGAAATAATGAAGTTTAAACAATCTGATAATGAACATGTTGTTCAAGCTTGGGAAAGAATGAAATATTTGGTAATCAATTGTCCCACTCATGGACTGACTGCTTGGATGATTATCCAAACCTTTTATGCAGGATTGAACTATTCTTCAAGAAATCTACTGGATTTTGCTGCTGGAGGAACCTTTATGACATTTACTTTGGGTGCTGCAACAAAGCTTCTGGACAATATGATGGTTAACTATTCTGAATGCCACACTGAGAGAGCTCCACAAGGTAAGAAGGTAAATTCTGTTGAAGAGACCTCTTCCTTGAGTGATAAAATTGATGTTATTATGTCTATGCTTGTTAATGGGAAAGCTCATATTGATCCAAATCATGTTCCCTTAGCCTCTTTGGTTGCTCAATAAGAGCAAGTTGATGTGAACTTTATAAGAAATAACAATTTTAGCAACAATGCATACAGGAATAATTTTGGTAACAAAAATTATAGGCCATATCCTCCCAACAATGGTAATGCTTATGGAAATTCCTACAGCAATAATAGGATTGCACCCTCTAAACTTGAAGTTATGCTTAAAGATTTTATTAGTAAACAAACTGCTTTTAATAAAACTATTGAGGAGAAACTCTCTAATGCTGAAAGAAACATAGCATCATTGGCTCAAGCACAATATTCTTTTAATAAAATGGCTGCTAAACCTGAAACTATTGAGAACCCCTTTGCTGCTACTAATGTCATACAAGTTAGAATTGATGAGAATGTTAGACTATTAGCTGAATTGCAGGCTAAGTGGGAAAGAGAAGATGAAATTGCTAGAAATATTAGTGTTTCTACTATCACTACCACTAGTGTTGAAGCTAGTAATAGCTCTACTACTTTAGATGATAATTATGATTTTGATCTTGATGGTTGCAATATCTTTGAAATAATTAAGTTCCTACAAAATCTTGCTAAAAGTCTTAATGCTAGTGCTATGAGTATGGCCTTGAAAAAACACATTACTGATGCTCTCATAAAAATTAAAGAAGAAAATATGAAACGTAAAGCTTCTATTCCTATGAAACTAGAAGATGGTTGGGAACCCATCATTAATATGAAAGTTAATGATTTTGATCTCAAAGCTTTATGTGATCTTGATAGTAGTGTTTCTATTATGCCTAAAAGGATTTATGATATGCTTGATTTGCCACCATTGGAAGATTGCTATTTAAATGTCCCACTTGATGATAATGCTAAAAAGAAACTCATGGGGAGTATTAATGATGTTATTATTATGGTTAACAATGCCTATGTCCCCGTTGATTTCTATGTTTTGGATGTTGAATGCAATGCTTTCTTGTCCTATTACTTTGGGAAGACCTTTTCTTAGAACTGTTGGTGCCATTATTGATATGAAATAAGGCACCATTAAATATCAACTCCCACTCAAGAAAGGTATAGAACACTTCCCTAAGAAAATAGAGAAGATCCCTTTTGCCTCTCCTATGAAAACAAAATTTGCTCTTAATGCTTCTTCATTTGAGAACACTTGATTCTTTTTCTTGCTTCTTATGCCTAACTTAAAGGCGTTAAAGAAAAGTACTTATTGGGAGATAACCCAAAAGTTTTAGATGAGTCTTGGAAGTTATTACCTCTGTAATAACCTCTCCTTATCCTTTTTATTTGCTTTTTGTGCCAAGAGTAACCTCTAATGAGAGAGAAGTAATGCTTGGGAAAGTTGCTGTCCCGAAACAGATTTTTGTGCTTCACTATAAAACTTCGTGTAAAATCTCTGTACGTCGGTTTGAGGCGTGAATTTTTATGCTTCTGCCCCAGGTTGTTATCTAACTTTCTTTAGTTCAACATTTTTCGTTTTGTGCAACAGAAGATCTTCGAAAAAATTGGTTTTTACCTCCTGATCTGTTTTGACAGATTTCTGCCATTATTTGCATTTCCTTCTTGTTGATTCGTTTTTGGGTTCTCTTTGGGGAATTGAGCTTTTTTAGGGAAGTGCTACAGTATCTTGTTTTTTAATGGAAGTTTTATTGGTGTTGAAACTGAACTCAAAGACTTATTATCTTGAGTACACTAATGTTGCTAATAAAGATTGTGTGAAGTTTTGTATGAAGAATAAAATTTAGGTATATGGAGAGAATGATGTAATGAGATGAAGAATGGACTAAAGCTCAAGCATGGGTATGCCACCCCGTGTCACCCCAAGAAATATCCAAGAAGTTCAAGCGTCAAAGCTTGGGGATGCCCAAGGCATCCCCTTCTTCATCAATAAAAATCTCAGGTTTCTTCTAAACACTTCATTTTTATTGTTTCATGCACAGTTGTGTTGTTCTTGGAGCATATTTGTTTTTGTTTTGGTTTTTGTTTTCTTGGTTTTCTTAGTTTACTTGAATAAATTGGTTGGACCCTCTCTTTCATACATTAGTTTTCAAATAGTTTGGTTTGGTTTGGAAAGAGTAGGAAAAGTTCATGCTTAAGTGGTAAAAGGAGCTTGTTTTTGACTGTGGCCTATGCTTTCTCATGTCATGCTTGATATTGTTTTGGCTTTATACTTAGTGATTTTTCCTGTAGCATGACTTGTTATAAACAATTGAGATTGCTTAATGTGCCTTGAAAGAATCATGCGTTGTTTTAGCATATTAAAGCATAATATAGTGGTATTCTCCTTTGATGCTTTATTTGGGTTGACTAGGCGCACACTCACACCATGTTATGACTATCCCAAGTCACCATAGTCTTTATGATCCTTTAGTTTTCGACTTGTAATATCACTTTATGCTTTAATTAATGATGTTTTCTCGCTTTTCATGATTATGGCCATTATTTCTCTCTTAGTTGGTCGCTCCTAGTCTTTTGCTAGCCTCCATAGCCAAGTATGAGTTCCACTCATGCATCCAACTCCAAATAAAACCAAGTTGTTCCAAAGAGTCCACCATACCTACCTATTAGCATATGCTATTCCAAGTATATTCATGTTTTTATCTACCTTCCGAATTAAACTTGTCATGTGAAAACTAGTGATTAAAGCTCTCACGAACTTGATGGCACACTTTACTTTCTTGCACTTAATAATCTTGAACCACTGCGTCCATCTTTGTTGCGTATATGCTTGCGCTTTATAAGTTGAAGTTAGCAAAACCATGTATCATGGGGAACACTTTCAACATTGCACTTTTCCGTTGATATCATGATTCTTTTGCTTATGGATCCCGGCGGTGTGAAATAAAAGGGGAACTTGTAAGATCATGGAGTTTGTATGTGTGTTAGAGAAATGCCTGGGCCTCTAGCCTAAGCCATGCCTAATCATGGTGGAAACTTGCAGCATAACCATAATGAGCACTCTATGAAGCATCCTCAATAAAAACCTATGCAAATAGCAAATAAAAAGATCGTTGAGATGCGCATTGTTTGCTTGCCTTGTCATTTTGATTATGGGATAGCTCATGTATCATGTGCAAGGGGTACCCCGTTGGCGGTTCTCTATGATACATATGTACTTACAATCACAAGAGTTTACTTGTGACTGAAGTTGAGTAGCATGAGGTTCGGTACTCGTAAGTAAGGGACATGAGATTTCAACTTATAATTTGTCAAGCATATCCTCTTAGTTGTGTCACTTTAACCTTAATCACTTCAAGATGCTTATGATAGGGGCAATGAGAGCTAAAAGCTAATAAGTACCATAATTTTTGGAAGCTCTTTATGAAACTTGAATCCCTGCTTCCTTCTATGAAGGCCTTTCTTTTACTTTTATGTTGAGTCTCCACCTTCTATCTTTATGCACCTATTGAGAGAGTATAGTGGCCATTAATAGTTTAATGTGCATTGTCCCAAGACTTATTGATTGATGCATAACTTTGATATTGCTTGTTCTTAAACTATTTGTATCTAGTCACCTTTATGAACTTTGAAGGTATCATATGCAATTATGATTTGTTACTCTATGAGGGACAAGCTGAATGCCACTATGTTATGTTTTCTTTATGTGAAACAAACAAACGTCTTGCAAAGCATTGTTATTCATGAATCTTTTGTTTGTGCCTTTTCATGCTACAACATAGTTGTTATGTCTTATTGTTAGAACAATATCTTTCATGCTATGTTGAAGTACTATGATCCCAGCTATCAATGTTTTACAAATACTTTGATCAAGTCTATGATGGTGCATGTCACCTCAAAAATTATTCTATCTTTTTATCACTTACCTACTCGAGGACGAGTAGGAGTTACGCTTCAGGATGTTGATACGTTTCTAACATATCTATAATTTTTGATGTTCCATGCTTGGTTTATATCTACTTCCGTATGTTTTGTCCACACTTTGGAGTAATTTGTATACACTTTATTGGACTAACCTATTAACAAGATGCCACATGCCAATTGCCTGTTTTCTGCTGTTTTTGGTTCCAGGAAAGTCAGAAAATGAATATTCTCAGGATTGGACGGGACAAAAGCCGAAGTCAATATTTCACCGAGGGGGACACGGAGCCAGAATACGAGATGGAGAGGGGCCATGGGCCGCCCACACCACCTGGCCATGCGGCCAGGCCTGGCCCGCACTAGGGGGTGGTGTGGCCGCCTAGGGCACCCCCTCGGTCTCCCCTTTTGCCTATAAGATGCCTCCGATACAGAAACCCTAAGTACCCGATCAAAATTCCACGAAAGAGTCTGTAGCCGTTGTCATCTCCATCCCTAGATCGGGAGGGATCTGAAGCTGTTCCCGGCACCCTTTTGGAGGGGAGAATTCACCCTAGAGGCCTTCTTCATCACCATGCAAGCCTCCGGTGTGATGCGTGAGTAGTTCATCCTTGGACTACGGGTCCATGTAGTAGCTAGATGGTTGGTTCTTCTCCGTTGTGCTATCATGTCTAGATCTTGTGAGCTCCGTTCATGATCAAGATCATCTATTTGTAATCATACATGTTGTGTTTGCGGGGATCCGATGGATATTGAGATGCTATTTCAGATTGATTATTGATTCTATCATGTCTTTGTTATTTGTGATCTTGCATGCTCTCTGTTGTTAGTAGATATCTTGGCCGAGTAGATGCTAGCAACTCCAAGAGGGAGTATTTATGCTTGATAGTGGGTTCATGCCTCTAGTAATCTGGGGAAGTGACCGAAATATATAAGGTACTAGATGTGTTGTTGCTACTAGGGAGAAAACAGCAATCCTTTGTTCATATAACAATTGTATTGTTTACTTTACACGCAATGCGTAATGCAATTATCTGTTGCTTGCAACTTAATACTGGAGGGGTTTTGCATTGATAACCTGAAGGTGGATTATTAGTCATAGATGTAGTTGGATTACTATCTATGTATAATGTTGTAATGCCCAATCAAATCTCATAGGAATCAAGATGATTAGTATATGCATGTATGCTTTCTCGGTGTCTTTCAATTGCCCCGCTGTAATTTTTTCACCCAACATGTCATCTATCTTAAGGAGAATCACCACTAGTGAACTATGGACCCATTCCTTTTCTTTTACTATCAATCTACATCTTCCACACAATACATTTAATACTTTGTTTTCAGCAAAATCGATGAGATTGACAACCTCACTGTAAGTTGGGGCAAAGTTCTGTGGTTGTGTTGTGCAGGATTCCAAGTTGGAAACAACACCTTGGAGGTGTTTCCTTGCTCCTACTGGTTTGATAACCTTGGTTTCATAACTGAGGAAAACTTACTGCTGTGCTCATCATACCTTCCTCTTGGGGTTCCCCAACGAGCTCGACATCAACCACGAGCCAGCATAATGCTCCTTCACCAAGTTACACCGTTGAAGATCTCGTAAAAAGGATCAACGTCAAGATTCCGATAAGTGAAGGTAGTGAGGAAGCTATGTACCAACACTTTGTTAATCAAGTAGCAGTAAAGGTACGTGATCTTGAATAAGAATACAAGCAAGTTGCTGAAAAATTACCTGTTAAACTAGATGACATATTTGAGCCTACTATTAAGATTAAAATTGGAACCAATGAGATAGCTGCACTTTGTGATCTAGGTGAAAGCGTCTCAACAATTCCAGAGAGTCTTTTTAATAAGTGAAATCTTGGCTCCTTTGAAAATACTAAGTTAAAATTGCATCTAGCAGATTCTACCTACAAACAAGCTGTAGGAATTATGGAGAATAATTTAGTATACATTAAAGGCTGTCCCGCTCTCAATGATTTTTTTATTGTTGACATGCCTGAAGATGCTACTGCTCCTATTATTTTAGGTCGTCCTTTCTTAAGAACTATTAAGGCTTTGATTAATCTGCATGAAGGGAACGTGAAGTTGCAATTGCCTTCACGGGATCCTTTTATTATTCATTTCCCCAGGAAGAAGAAAGCCAAGCATGATGAAAATGAGGCCATCACTTTGAAGGCCAATTACTTTGGAGTGGGTGTTCCACTCATCTTGCCCAAGTGAGTATCATCAAGGTCAAGCTATTGACCATAAAAGAGTGCTCCATGGGAGGCAACCCATGGAGCATAAAGGTTTGAGTTTTAGTTTTAGTTTAAGTTTGTGTTTATTAAAGAATGCTACAAAACTCCATTTGAGGAGAAGAAGTTCGGTAGTACTTAAAATTATGCTTTATTCATGTTATTATTGGTCGACAATATTTACTGTCAATTTTCTGTCAAAAATAAGGTATATCACTAAGTTACAGGAAAATAAATAGTTTACGAAGAAGCAGAAATTTTTGATGCACACAGAGAGTTTAACGACCAACTATACGGCGGGAATAAAAATACCGGCCGTATAGTTCCGACCGTATAGATATCTTTGCCATCGAAAATTATTCTGCAATATGTACTGAGAATTTAACAACCAACTGTATAGCGGGAATAGAAATTCCGGTCGTATAGCTACGGTCGTATAGATATCAATGCCTCCATACAATTTCTTTTCATATGTACTTAGAGTTTAACAACCAACTATACGGTGGGAATAAAAAATTCCGGCTGTATAGTTCTGGTTGTATAGATGTCGATGGATTTGTAAATTTTCTTTCACAGGGACAGATAGTTTAATGACCAACTATATGGCTGGAACATTTTGTTCCGCCGTATAGTTGCGTCCTTATAGCTGCACCGCTAGGAGGAAACCCTAAATGTTTTACAAAAGGCCAACTATACAACCAGAACACACTGTTCCGACCGTATAGTTCCGCCTGTATAGTGGCGTCCGACCACAAAATCACACGGGAAGCTACTCCAAACTCCAAAACTTCAATCCTTTTTCTTTCTTCTACCTCCAAACTCTCTCAAAACCTCAAGGGATCTTCATCTCTACTCAATTTCGTTCGATTTCCTCGCACACAAGTGATCTACGGTATGTTTCTCCTCCGATCCTCTAATTACTTTTTTCAAATTCATCTTTGATCTATTGTTATTGTAAATCTAGGGTGGGACCTACTATAAACCAATTTCCATGATTTTCTTGCCTAGATTATTATTTGAGGAGGATTCTTTAGTGTGCTATGATCAGGAATATGATGCACTTACTATTTTTGGATCAAAAAGTTTAATTTTTGCCTTTCTTCAATGTTTTAGATGATGAACACAAGGAACCAAACTCATGCTCATGCCACGTCTAGTGCTTCTCGGGCAATTGCTCAGGAACGCATGGGGATACGGATCAAGAATGAGGCCCATCGTGATCGCTTCAATAGGATAAAGAACCGCGAAGTGAAGGCCACGAAGTGGGCTTGCCCCATTATATTAAACCAACTCAGTATTACTGATGACTTCAATTTACTTTGCAATAGAGCTGGCCTGCAAAACTTTGTGTACAATGATGTACCTACTTATCGCCACTTACCATTGAATTTCTAAGCTCGTTGCAAAGCACCGTTAAGCAATGTCAATGAGAGGATAATATTTCTTTCCGTCTGATGAACAACAATTACACCTTAACTTTAGATGAATGGTGCGCATGTTTTAATTTGCCAAACAATGATATTCATGCTTTACGTGCATCCTTTACTGGCTTATAACCTACCCCCGAACAATACTATAATAGAATGAGTTTCACGACTAGAATAAACAAGGGGAAGAATATTCAACATCCTACAATTCGCTATTTGTTCTATGTTACTGCTAACACCTTGCAGGCACGTAATGAGTTCACGAGACTCAACAACGAGGACATCCTAGTCCTCACGAAGGCTGCTTACATCAACTGCGGCTTATCACTCAACTTGGGCGCCATCCTTGTGCGCTACTTGGAGCACCAAGCCTCCCAAAGCCAAGGACCAATCACTGGTGGAGGCGTCATCACCGTTCTTGCCACTGCCCTAGGCCTCGACCTAGGTGAGTTGCAACCCGTGCTAGGTGAGATGCGTGTTGGTTTCTCCACTTTGAGAGCATGTGGAATGCTCACTAGGAGAGGTGGTGTTTATTATCTGCATATTTCTGGAGCTGGGCGTATCTATCCCGCTCCTTTGCCTAATGGTATTTTCTCTATCGAGGAAGGATGTTTGCTATATAATTCACAGGTTGAGCAACACCAACCCGAGAAAGAGATTTCGGAGGAGTATGAGGACTAAGAGGAGGAGCAAGAAGTTCCTTACCAAGAGGAGCAGCCACAAACTCGGTTCGCTACATACCAAGATTTCCAAGGACTTGGAGGGACTGTGGAGAGGATGCATAGCCTCTCTTTGAACCTCCGATAATCAACAAGTAACCTCTCAACTCAATTCGTGAACTGGAGTAACGACTTTTTCCTGCCACCACAATAAATTGAAGGGCTTGCAAAAGCCTAAGCTTGGGGGTGTTTCCTCATGTATCTTTACGTGGCATTCATTTGCTTTCATTTATTTTATAGGTTGTGTATTTATTTGAGTTTATAAGCACTCGTGTTAGTTTCCCCAACACTTTATCTTTAGTTCTTTCTATTTTTCTTTCAAAATTTTCTAGCCGAGCTTTGCCGCCAATTTTCTATTCTTTAAAGTTCCTCTCTTAAAAACCACAAAAATATTTCTCCATTTTTCCTTATTTTCCCTCTTTCTTTTCTTTCCGCCTCGAGGTGTTCATATATTTGCACGAGAGTGGTCGACTTTGAGTTTCCAAGAAACAAATAAAAAAGGAAGAGAAAAGTGGAACCAAACATGAGAGGTATGCCTTATGACTCCCCACTTTTGAAGTTTGAGAAACCCATGCTAGTTAGTAGTAAATGTTGAGATATTATATTGGTGGAGTGAGTCTTTGTATCGTCGTAAGATTTTCGTTTGCATGGGTATTTAATTAGGTACGTTTTGTTCCAGCTCTCGTAATTAACCAAGTCTTGCCTAATAAAATTGCTAAACAATTGTAATAAGAAAAAGTCTCAAAATAGAAGGCTTGGGTGTTGTAGTGCTTAGTCTTGAAGGCTTATTTCTAGAGACACTCAACACCACTGAAAATGTCGATTGACTTAATAGCTCACTTTGAAATAATTTGTTCGATTGAATTAATGTTTAGCGGTTTTTGTGAGCATGCCAAAGTTTGACTTGTTAATCATAAGAATGATATAGCGTTACGCGTGTCAAACTTCATGGGATGCCAACAACTCTGCGGGCCTACGAACGATCTTCATGGAGGAAACTCCTAGATATCGTCTATGAGTTGATTAAACACTTGTAGCAGCAATGCTATAGTGGGTAAGATTCTTGGTATTCCCGGGTAGCTGTAATCATGATGGAATCACTCCTCTAGCTGTTATGAGAAATCATTATGCAAAAGGAACAAAAACCTTAGTGATGCCACGAGTGTCCATCACAACCCGATAAACTAAATAAAATTTTCGGCATGCTCTCAATTACTTAAAAACTAAAATTCTTGAAGGACAATGAATAGAAAAGTAGTGCTTAAAGTCTTGATTTATTGATGTGGGAGAATTGAGATACTCTAGTGTATATGCTTTTCATGACAACTCTCACACTCTTAATTTACATGAATATACTTTACGGTTCAAAGGCAAGCCTATGAGTTCATTAATTGACATGGAATAAAGTTTACTCATTTGAATCATCCATGTTTACAATAATTTTGCTACGCTATAAGGATGCATGAAACCCGTATGATATGCTTGCTATTACTCTATCTATGCTGAAGTTTTTTAGATTTATGAAGTGGAGGAAACATGAGACTACTAATCATGAGTAAGATCACCATCTTGTTATTTTAGTTTAAATGCTGAGTTCCTTTTTGATTTTGGTTTTCTTGCTGGGGATGATCAAGTTTAAGCTTGGGGAGGTTGATGGCTCTGAAATATAGTCATCTATGTCCACATTTAAATTGGATATTAATCATATTCTTGATGAAATATCTCTCTAAACCCTGCCACTAATGCTAATATTCAGAGGGGTATGCAATCCTTTCTTTTATATTTTTCCTACACAGATAATGTCGTTTAAAGGAGGGAATCATTACATTAAATTCAAAGATACGAGATTTGCAACAACCAGAAGAAACCAGGAGTCGTACAACGGAGGCAGACGCTTTAATGACCAACTATATTGCCGGAGCAAAAATTCTGACCATATTGCTCCGGTCGTATAGTTGGCGCCGCCACCGTTAGGTCAAATAGAATAACTTTCGAGAAGGGACCCCTATATAAAGAAGCCTCGAGCGAGGGGAAAACAACGCTCGCCTCACCCCGAAGAAGCCAGACCTCTGCCAAAAGCCGCCTCAGATCTCCAAACCTTTCTCCATCTCCATAGCCATATTCCACCACTCGTAATAGTAGATCTCTTCTCCGATTGGCGTCATTGTAAGACTATTGCTATCAATCTTATGATTTTCATTACAATTTTTGTGATTATTGATCTCATCTCTATGTGTGAGTAATTCTTCTTGGGCTAAGGGCTTCGGCCTAGCCATGTAGAAATTGTGCATGTTATTTATCATAGATGGGATCGTGTATTAGTTTGTATGACATGATGATTATTGTATCCTCTCTCGCCTCAATCTAAGGACTTGTTAGGTGCCCAAGACCCCAAGGGTTGAGCCAGGTATAGGGAGTATGAGTGATGACTGATCTACAGGTTGGGAACCCTAGTGACAGAAGGGGTACTACGGCTGCATGTGAGGGATTTGCATGGTATTAACGGTGACATCACTATGCATATCATTAGTTCTCTTTCTTCTATGGATGATACTAGTAGGTATTGCTATAAACGGTTGTGGAGGCAATAGAAATTATGGATGCACTGCCCACATATAATTTATCTTGCTCTAACAAGTACACACATACTTTATTTCTATCTTTTATTTCCATCAGATGTTTTGCACAGCTACAGGTGAAACCGAACACCCTAGGCCCTCTCTCTCCATCATCGACAACAACAAAAAGACGCAGGCTATTGGTCCGGTGAAAACACAAAAGGTATTCTAAAACTCCCGAAGGTCCGTTAAAGTAACTTCACTATGCATTCGCTTCCCGAGGATTCGATAACCTAGGTCTACTAGGGAAAAAGAAGCTACACTACATCCGTAATCCGGATCGAAGGTATCACATATCACATTTTGGGAAATCACTAAAAAATGATTTAATCCATGTGTTTGGTTGTAATTCCTTTACCCAATCATAAGCATCTTGACTGTCAACTTGTAGTTGTCCCATCCTTTTCTTCCATTGAGGTATGTTGGTTGACCTTGCTACTACCCATAAATCATTCTTCAGTGTTTCACCTTTGTGCTTCTTGTGAAAGTTCTGGTGCAGATGCCTAACACAGAACATGTGTTCTGCATCTAGAAACACTTTTTTCACTGCTTCGATGAGGCCCTTCTGCTTGTCACTCATTAGTGTGAATGTGGAAGTGTTGGTTATGTTCAGGTAATCTCTCAATGTGGTCAAGAACCACTCCTAAGAACCAGTACATTCCACCTCAACCACCCCAAAAGCAAGTGGGAAAATGCAATCATTGGGATCAATGCCTACTACTATTAACAAAATCCCCTTGTACCTTGTTTTTATGTGACAACCATCAATGCAAATGAAAGGCCTGCATCCTTCAAGGAACCCTCTTTTGCAGGCATCATAAGACCAATATAATGTAGCCAAATGCTCCTTGACATGTCCATCTTTTGTGGACTGATTGGTGCTTAGGAAAAATTTAGAACCAGGATTTGTTGTCCTCAATTCATGACCATAGTCCAATAGCAAGTTGAACTATTGTGCCTCATCACCATGTATTTTGACCAAAGCCTTCTTGCTTGCTCTCCTTAACTTCCACCTGTTAGGAGTCAAGTTGAATTTCCTATGGATTTTGGTTGAAAATGTTTGCAAATCTATTTTTGGGTTGTCTCTGAACTCATCAAGAAAGTACTCTGCCAGAAATGTGGATGTTAGTGCCTTCAACTCCCATACTCTTTCACACCTATGTGCACCACAATAATGACTCATTACCATTGCTTCTGTCCTAGTATCCTTTGAGGCCTTTAGGAACCATGTGCAGTCACCTGTTGGACACTCTCCAAGGCACACAACATGAATCCTTGTTTGCTCATTTCTAATTTTGCTAACCTTGACTCTTTCATTTATGTTGTATGCCTTTATTGCACTTCTGAGCTCAGTCATGCAAGAAAATACAATGCCAACCTTGAAAATTGGTTGCTCCATGTCAACTTCTGCATTGAACACTTTGAATTTGTAAAATAACTCATTCTCCTACTCTTTTGTCAGGTGCAGGTCTTCATGGTCATACCTTGCATCATCCTCTTGTTCAACCATTTCCACAATTTCATTATTATCATTTACATCAATGCCAACTGTTGATTCAAATATGTCACCATCACCATCCTTAACATCAAAATCACTATCATAAAAATCTGAATCTGTCTCCCCTCCCACTTCTTATTCCCACTCTTCCTCCAAATCCTGCACTCCGGCCCTCCCTGGCATTACCACAACAGTTTGCTCAACATCAGGTACTAGATGCTTCCCATCTTTGAGTTCTTTCCCAGGTAAACACTAATAGACACTTAACCTCTCAGTAATTATGCACCCTAACTTCTCAAGAATCATGTATACAGCGTAGTGACCATGTGTCACAATTACAATGGTCAAGGAAGTCAATGGTACCCCCCACATAGTCTATATCACCATTTACTCCTGTGAAAAAACCATTGTGCTCTATTGCCAATGTAAATTTGTTAGGATCACCACCTGCATTACAGTACATATAACTCAATAAGCCAAATGCACTTAATATGATAAAAAAGACCACCAAAATAGTGACACTGAACCTACAAATACATTAAGCAGTTTGCTGCACAAAGTTTAGATAAGCCAAATGCACTGCTAAGTTCAGTTAACAGTTTGATGCACAAAATTCAGAAAAAAGACCACCTTTTCTGAATCCAAAATAGGGCACAAAAACATAACTTCTCACTACTTCTATGACATTACAAACATCTTAGTCATCAACAATCACATGCCCAACAGGTTGATCAACACCAAGATTTACTCTGAAATCGTTGCCAAGATGGTACATGACGTCCGCCTTCAAAACAAACAATAACACCAATTTCTACAACAGAATAAGGGGGAAGATTGTCTGTCCAATTCATAGTTCCAATCTCTCCGATTATTGATAGAAACCCTAACCTATTCATGCTATACAAGAACCCTAGCTACACCAACAGCGGTGGGTGGCCAAAGCAAACACCATGAAAGAAAAACCAGAGGAGAAACCTATCGTAATCTAGCGCCTCCATATCCCATCGATGGAGAAAAGGATCACCGTCCATGGCCATTGAAGAGCCGCTGTGATGATGGCGAGGGCGAGAGGTACGACAGTGGCAGCGCGGAGTGGCAATTGGAATGTTCGGAGCGCGAGACAGAAAAGGAGTGGACGACGGGTCCATCCAAATAGGATCACACCGACTAGGTGGGGTGGGACCCAGCTACAGTAAGCGGCCTCTATCATTAATTCTTTTGAACAAAGGGTTCCACTCATTAAATGTTATTCTCCCTATCCCAAATTGACGACCTCGTGAGATTGTGCATTTTCTCGAGGTGGTTTCTGCAAAATTACAAATCCTACGTGGCTAATTTCGGACTGGCAGGACTAAACTAACAAAGCATGGCAACTTTTTGTACCGCACGACCCCATTTTGCAACTTCTTGTATGAGTTTGCTCCCCCGGACAACTACTTGTACCCCCAGTGCTAAAACCTCTTTGTGAAAAAGTTAGTATAGTTTTCATTTTTGAGGTAAAAACAAAATCCTATAGTGATAGTGGCACTTATTTAGAAACAATGAAACTTGGTTGTAGCACCAAATGTGTTTTATTACTTTATTGATTGTCTTGCTTCCTGCTATCTACTCTCATCATCATGTATTTTTTAAGGAAACAAGACACTATTGCCTATTTTATTAATTATATAATTATGCGTATATTACAGGCAACATACTACTACCTATTTTCTAAGATGCTAAGCCTAACTGCTCCACGAACCCGACTCGGTGACTATGTATTGTTTGTCTATGAAATACTCTATTTGTTTCATAAGTAGTACCTTCGTTCCAACAACAAAGACTACACCAAACAAGAAAACGAAACAATAACTCTAGCTTGTAGTAAGCTCTCAACCTCGAACTAAGCACCATGAGAGCGTCGAAGACCATCTTCATGTAGAACCTCTAGCGAAGTGAAAAATGTCTTTGTATGCTCTAGGAGAGGCGAGCCAACGCTTGACCATCCTCCTCCATGAACGAAGAGGGACCCTTCCCCCTCGCCCGAGCTCGACATTGGAGACACTCGCCCTATAGCAGAGGAAAGGACCACAAAATGGGCTATCAAAGGACCAGATACAAATCTTGCCACTCCATGCAGCGAGCTCACCTAGAGAAGCCTTATTGTAGATCACGGTTTCACCCACGAGGAGTAGAACCTACTCGCTGGAGTCGTTGTTGTAGAAGGAGCAAAGAAGAAGTGCATATGCCACATATCTAACACTATAAGAAAAGTTTCCTTCCGCAACAACTTGGCCCGACGGTCGTCGGAGAAGGCGTGTCTTCCGCGACAAAATTCTCAGCTCGGCTGTGGCCGATGGAAAACTTTTTTTCCGGTTTCGCAGCCCTCTACTACGACGGATCTGCTAAAAACATGGAGGAAGCTCGGCCAGTGCGTGGCAGAAGCAAGATTTTCATTTCCTCGCGCGATGTTGACTCGCCGAAGTATTTTGAGGCATGTGGGTCCCAGACGTCAGTGTCTCTAGAGGACCATACTTTTTGGTCACGCCTCCCTGATTTGAACTCACTAACGTAGCTCGAGGCGTCTGCCATTTAGTTAGGCTGTTAGGTCCCACATGCCAGTCTCTCAGTAGAAGGATCGTATGTATGATGGAATTTTTTTCCTTTGCTCGCGCTACCCTGTTCCTAAGTTGATAGCGCTGCTCGACGCATCTACCGTTTAACCAACCTCCTGAGCCCCACATGTCATCCTCTCATTAGAAGAGACGTGTGTATGATGGATTTTTTTCCTTCGCTCATGCTACCCTGTTCCAAACTTGATAGCGAGGTTCGATGCATCTACCTATTAATCACCCTACTAGGCCCCACATGTCATCCTCTCATTAGAAGAAACGTGTGTATGATGGATTTTTACCCTCTGTCGCGCCTTCATGTTCTGAACTTGATAGTGTTGCTCGCTGCTTCAGCCGTTTATACAGGCTGGTGGGCCCAACATATCAGCCTCCTCTATGCAGGAAACGTGTGCATGCTAGACTTTTTTCTTCTCTCGTGCCTCCCCGTTTGGAACTTGGCAACGTTGCTCGATACAGCACTTGTATAATGCTTCCTGCTGGGTCCATATGTCAGCCGCCTATGTAGAGGAAACGTGTGTATGTTGGACATTTTTTTGTCGCGTCCGCCGGTTTGATCTTGGTAACGTTGTTCCATGCGGTAGGCGTGTATGGTCTTACTGCTAGGGCCCACGTGTCAGCCTCTCTCGACAAGAAACGTGTCGATCTTGGTCTTCTTTTTTCCGTTCGTTACTGTTGTACAAGTACTTTTTAAACACACGATTAAACTTGATCTCTTGTATGGTAAGGTTGATTGGCGTTAGCTGCAGGCAGGTGGGTTGGCCATGTCAATGATGGGTTCGTAGCATGGAAAACAAAAAAATTCTACCGCAAGAACAAACAAAACCCAGATCTAATCTAGATAAAATCCAAGATCTAATCTATTAGACATGTGCAACGAGATAGATCTGTACTAACCCTTGTAGATCCGAAAGCGTTACGAGATTGGATCTCGTGGTTGATGTAGTCGATCACTTGTCGATCTCAAGATCGAGTGGACGATCCTTCCGGCGCCGCGTTCCGGCAGCGCTTCCGCAGTCGGTCACACGTACGGAGTCGAAGCAGACCTTCCTCTCCTCGTTCCAGCGAGCAGCGGAGGTAGTAGATCTTCTCCACGGAATCCCAGCAGCACGACGGCGTGGTGGTGGTGGAGGAGTAGAGAATTCTGTAGGGCTTTGCCTAAGCCTGAGCAGAAGAAAGGAGGAGGAGAGAGGCGGCTAGGATTGGAGTAGTGGAGGAGGGCCAGGGGTTGGCGCCCCCACCCCTCTATTTAAAGGGGGGAGGCACCATGGGGAGGTGGAGTCCTTGTAGGACTCCCCTCTCCCTTGGCCGGCGGATTGGGAGGGGGAGGAGTCCTCCTCCCCCACGACTCCTTGTCTTGCCCCACAAGGACTCCTTGATCCTTTCTTGGTTTTCAAGCAAACTCCAAGAAATCTTCCAGAACCTTCCGGAACATTCCGAAACCTTCTAGAATCCTCATACAAATACTCCGGAATATTTCCTAACTCAGAAAATGATCCCCAATATATGAATCTTATTCTCCAGACAATTTCGGATCTCCTCGTGATGTCCCGGATCCAATCTGAGACTCCAAACAACATTCGGTCTCCAACGCACATTCCATATCTACTTAAAACAACTTCGAACCTTAAGTGTGTCACCCTACGGTTCGTGAATATGTAGGGATGACAGAGACACATCTCCTATCAATAACCATCAGCGGGACCTGGAGATCCATAATGGCTCCCACATACTCAACGATGACTTCGTGATCGATAGAACCATTTACATACGAAACCAATTCCCTTTGTCATGCGATACTATACTTATCCGAGGTTTGATCATCGGTATCTCCATACCTAGTTCTACCTCGTTACTGAAAAGTACTCTTTACTCGTTCCATGATATGTCATCCCTTGTGACCCAGTCACATGCTTGCAAGCTAACTAGATGACATTCCACCGAGAGGGCCCAGAGCATATCTATCCGTCATATGGATGGACAAATCCCAATCTTGGTCCATGCGCTTCAACACATACTTTCAGAATACCCAATGACAGCTTTATGACCACCCAGTTACGAAGCGGTGTTTGATGTTATCAAAGTATCCATCCGGTGATGGTGATTAACATAACCTCATGGTCGAAGGATTAGGTTACTATGTATTTGAAAGCTTATAGCAAACGAACTTAATGACTTGATCTTATGCTATGCTTACTACGGGTGTGTGTCCATCACATCA
The DNA here is from genome assembly GCA_910589775.1 of Avena eriantha. Lineage (NCBI taxonomy): Eukaryota > Viridiplantae > Streptophyta > Magnoliopsida > Poales > Poaceae > Avena > Avena eriantha. The sequence goes on from OU342744.1 coordinate 409,637,670, forward strand.
TTCTCCTAATGATATGATCTTGTTATTAATGACATCCAATGTCCATGATCAGGAAACCATGATCATCCATTAATCAACAAGCTAGTTTAACAAGAGGCTTACTAGGGACTCTTTTATGTTTACAAAACACACAAGTATTAATGTTTCCGGTTAATACAATTATAGCATGGGATATAAACATTTATCATAAACATAAAGATATAATAATAACCACTTTATTATTGCCTCTTGGGCATATCTCCAATAGTCAACCTCTCAGTACAAAAATATTGCTACAAATAAACTGCATGCCTTGTCACTACACAAGAAAATTGTTATCCTTTTATAAAACGTAAAAAAATGTATACTAACAACGTATATAACTTATTTATTTTTCTTCTTAAAAATTTGCTTGTCCATCTGCTACTTGTGATTGCTAGCAGCTCGGCTAAAAAATGTGAAGTATAAATAATGTAGTATGTAGTACTTAAAAACATGGATAGGCAGAGTTTTTTTAGGGGTGGGTGGACGGTGCCCAAAAAATGCTGAATTGAAGAAAAATAGGCCAAGTGGGGATTGATGGGCTATTTTTCATGGGCTCTCACCCAATCTAACTGGGCTACTTGCACGGCCGAATGACCCAAAACATGACCAAGTCAGAAGGTCTTGGGCTATAATGAGGCCGGATGGGCTAATTTCTTGGGATCGACAGTTAAAATCCCAAGGTACGTGTTGTGGCTCGGCCGGATTCGAAACAAAGTCGTCAACAAGGGGAAAAAGGTATAAAGATCTCAGGCACCTGAGAACTTGTTATATTAAGGAGCTGATGTCACCCTACTAATTGTGCTAATACTCAGTTGTTACCTAGTAGTTGCAACTCATTAAATTCCCAGTTACAAGCTATTGCAACAAATGTGTAAACCTCAAGTTGTACCAATCGCGAGGTAAATCTAATGGTGAGAGAGGTGACTCTTGAGAACTGGCAAATCCAATAAAATATTCACAGATATTTCTGTGAAAATTATGGACAAACACCCCGTGCTCACCAAAACTTTCCGTCGAGACCCCAAACTTTCCTAAGCCTGCCCTCAATCGAGCAACCAGCCCCCGTCTCTTCAAATTTTGCACCATTCTTATGGGAGATGCACCATATTAGAACTAGGCTGCAAACTTCTCCACGCCTTAAAAAAACTTCTCAACGCCTTTGTATCAACAGTGTCGGCCTACCACCATTGACCGCATCGTTCTTCACGAGAGGCACCGGCCGGCAGTCAGCTAGGTGATCCCCACGCTTCGCCTACTAGATTCATACATTGGACATTCTTCTTGGCTTTGGTTTGTTCTCCACCACTTCTAGAAATAGTTAAAGCTTGTGACCATCTAGATTTACAAGGTGCTTGCAGATTTGGGTAGGTACGTTCTTTAGGTAAATCTATAGTAAAGCTCTGGACAGAAGAGTTCGAAAACATCTTAAAAAGGACTTGGTAGAGATCCTGTGCAAGCTTTTGACCTGATATATTCCCCATCCTTCTTTGATATGATGGAGCATTTGGCTGTTGATGTACCTGACGAGGAAGTACTTAGAGGTATAGTACAATATAGATGGATGTACCCTATAGAACGTCGACTTCGCATTTCCACGGAGCGGGAACATATCCGTAGACAGTTTGATAAGTGAGTGTTATGCAAAGATATCTTCACATATAATACTATAGAAAAGTTAGATATATTCAGATGTCTAACTTGGCTATGTTTTGTAGGTTCTTCACAGAAATAAAATTACTAGCAAATTTCGTTCCACCAATAAAAAGAACAGATGGACTAAGATCTAAGGATCATGTAAGACGCTCAAATTACACTGTGAATTGTCTATGAATTGTCCAGATGGGGTAACCTCTTGTCTATTTTGTAACTCTAGATTTTAGAGCTTGAATTTCTGGCCCTTATCTATGGTCCTGATAGGAGTATAACAACAGCTTCAACTTGCATTTCCAACGGTGTCTGCCATAGCGATGATGTACCTTCTGTGAAGACTGACGCGGCTGGAGGTTGTCCTGATGAACCTGCACTGAATTGCATTTAGATTCGAAATCTTGCACTTGACATTGTCGTCCCAAGGAAAAGAAGGTTGTGGATCTGGTAATAACGCCTTCTGTAGAACAAGATGCTAGAGGTGATGATTTCCTATGGCAATCCCTACCATTCTATGACTTGTATGAGTATTTATCATAGTTTAATTGAATTGCATGTCCCTCTCTATCAATGAAAATGGCATATTGATACGTTGCAAATGTATCTATAATTTTTGATGTTCCATGCTTGTTTTATATCTAGTTTCTTATATTTTGTCCACACTTTCGAGTACTTTTACACATTTTCTGGAACTAACCTATTAACAAGATGCCTCAGTGTCAGTTGCTTGTTTTATGCTATTTTTGGTTCCAGAAAAGTCAGAAAATGAATATTCTTGGAATTGGACGGGACAAAAGCCAAAGTCGATATTTTACCGGAAGACACATGGAGTCTAAAGGAGATACGAAGGGGGGCCACAGGGCACCCACACCACCCCTTGGCATAGGCAGCCCTAGGCCATGCCAAGGCATGGTGTGGGCCCCCTGGCCGGCCACCGACCTTGCCCCTTCGCCTCTAAGACGCCTCCGATGCAAAAACCCTAAATCGGGGAGCCTCCAGCCACGAAAAGTTCCGCAGCGCTGCCGTCACCGAAGGGGAGATTCAGGGGACAGAAAATCTTTGTTCCGGCACCGTGCCGGGATGGGGAATTACCCCCAGAGCCATCTCCATCGATCTCCACCACCATCTCCATCGCTGTTGCTGATTCCCATGATGATGAGGGAGTAGTTCTGCCTCGAGGCTAAGGGTTCTATCGGTAGCTATGTGTTCATCTCTATCTCTATGCATGATCATATTGTGATCGTGAGCTTTGTAATCAAGTAGATCTACCATGCTACTCAAGTGCTTTAATAGATCTTAGGCTCTCCCCACGTGTGTGAAAGTGATAGCGTGCACACCATGGTGGCACTTAGGCTAGAGATTACAAATACTTGTTATGAGTTATATTTGGAGTTGGATGTCTCTATGAAATTGTGGTGTTTGTTGGAACCATCTAGCGCTCAAGGTGATAGTGAGGGTTATCTAGATGGGGAAAGCGGACTTTGAGGTGTTCTGTTATAGCCCTACCATGGATTAGAGTATCCAACCGGAGAGTAGTTCAGAGTAGTATCATAAAGAGATGATATTTATATGAGAGTGTTCACTAGTGAAAGTATGATCCCTAGGCCTTGTTTCTAAGAATTGAAACACCGTTTGCAACTAGATTTCTTACATGTTTTCTTGCTTCCATCTTTTTGCCTTTAGTCTTTTCCTCTTGTCAAGCTCTTTTCTGGCACCGTTGTCTTATATCCATACCACTTGTATTTCACTATCTCTTCGCTGAACTAGTGCACCTATACACCTAAAAATGTATTGGGTGTGTTGGGGACACAAGAGACTTCTTGTATCTTGATTGCAGCGTTGCTTGAGAGGGGATACCTTTGACCACTTCCTCCCTGAGTTCGATAAACCTTGGGTGATCCACTTAAGGGAAAACTTGTTGCTGTTCTACAAACCTCTGCACTTGGAGGCCCAACAACTGTCTACAAGAATAGAAGTGCGTAGACATCACATATCGTTTACCTTGTTTCAAAAATAAATAAATATTTGCATGTCTCCTTGTGTTAGTCGATGCAAAGAAGGTACTGTTTTCTGTTCAAGTCATGTGAACAAATATGTTTGTATGTAGAGACATAAATGCGGATTGGGTGACAAAATTAGCATAAAATTGCCAGATCAATAACACAAGCATAATGGCATTGCGAGAAAAGGAACATAACCAGCTTTTCACCGTGCTTGTGAAAAGGAAATGAGCCAGGAACCACGTCTGCAAGTGGCAGAGGCCAATTCTCGTGTAGCTCAGCTAGCATTGGTTTATCATCGATAATACTCAAGCATCTGAATATCATGATTACATACTAGGAGTAGTTCCAGTTCCTCACTACAGTTCAATAGGCAAAAGTGTAAGAAATGCGTAAGGTAGCTCCATAATACAGGTTCCAGAGAAAAGCATACAAATCATAAGAAAGAAAGCTCCGCATCACAGTTCACCACCTTCAGGTGCAACAGTTTCTACAGATTTTAAACCCAAATCACCGCCTCCTTCAAGTGGCACGATAATTTCGGGAGCGGGATCAGCAGCGCCAGCACCGGTAGCATGAGTCTCCATAATAGGTGAACTATTGAGCACCACAATATCCTATGAAGGCTCTTCACTGCCACCTCCAGCCGCACAAGTCTCCGTGGATGGTAAAACGAATCCACCACATCCATCATCTGGCACGACGATGGCAGGTGCAGGCTCATCAGTACCAGCTGCAGCTGCAACTGCATCAATCTCCACAGAAGGTAAACAAGGAGGCGTCTTAGGTGTAGCAAACTGACATCCATTTTGTGCTCCGTCATCAGGAAACTGAGAGTCTTCTTCAACTTTGTGCTTCTATGGTTACAAGATAAACAGAGATTACAGCGAAAGCATCTACGTGGGACGACAAGAACATATGTCATTCTATTGATTTACCTTGTCATCTAGGATAGCAGAAGTCACGGGATTGGAACCTATTTCATCGAGAATCCTCTTTTTCGCTCCTTCCCCTATCTCCTTCTGCAGCAAGTTGTAATATTGATTACATGATGTTGATTGACAAATATATGCAAATTTTCAAAAGTTTGCGTTGTCGAACTACCAACTTAGAACGGATCCCCACTGTTCTTAGTTATGGGATCTAGCCTAGAAAACAAGCTTCTATTCAATCCTAGTCTACAAAAAAAGGATGCATACCTGAGATAAGAACTACTCTACACATGACAATATTGCGCAATCGACAATAAAAATTTAACCGCATCATCAAATCTATCATGTAAGTTCGGAGTGAATCTAGATACACTCGTTTCACATAAGCTAAAACATCTTATATTATGAAACAGAGGGAATAGGTACAAGTGTTCTAGTATTTCACAAACCGCCATTGTTGCCGCGAGACAGAGATGACGGATGCTCCACCACCCACCAGAAGGTTGCCGCGTCGATCTCGCTGCCACCTGTAGAGGACAGAGCCGAGTAGCTGGTCGGCAACAATATAGAGCGAGAGGACAGGGGGAAGTAGTGGATGGGAAGAAGGGACTGAGTAAAAGAGGTTGTGTGTGCGTGGAGGAAGGCCGGTGAGGGAGTTAAATCCAGCTTGTCTCGGAAGGAACGCGCTGCCACGTGCACCAGCATGTGCAAAACTCCCTCCCTCTCTCTTCTGCGGCAGCTACTGACAGTAGTACTCCAGCTAGCTTCATCGAGTTCTCTGGTACTCCTACTAGTAGAACTTTACTACTACTACTACTACTACTAGGTAGACAAGGAGTACTTGTTCACAAGTAGGAAAAACTAGACTAGCACACCGTCGTATAGTATTGCCTTGTCAAATCACTGGCGATGCCATGATGAGCGACATGTGTGCAGTTTCTGAGAGAAGTACTTACCAACACGTCCAACTTAGGCTTACAGGACACAAACTATAGTGAAAAAGAAACAAAACTATGGACCTCCAAGGAGTAATACTAACAGTACTACTATTATACAACATTCTGGAAGAAATTATGTACGGAATAGTAGTAGTAGAGTACAACTGTACTCGTAATAAGGTTCTTTTACAAGCTTGGTAAAATATACATACTGGAGAAAATACCAAGTGTACAAAAGGGTTTTTTGGTCATACAGAGTATTTTACAAGCCGGACCGGGTGCAAAACTAAATGTTGAGTACTCGTACATCAGCTAAAAACCAGCCAAAAGAAAGAGTTCAACAGAAGGCCGAGACCAAATGAGCTATCCTTGAACAGGCTCGTTCTACTCCAAGGCGTTTGAGAAGCTTGGAATGAACCAAAATGGAGTCTCTGACCATGTCCAGCGAGTGTTGGTGTGGAAACCAACAGCTGTGTCACCATTTAGACTGAAGCGGCAAATTTCAGGGCGCGGCCTGTACTCGTAGCCAATTTCTTAGTGTGATGTGTAAAGACAGTTCCTTCTTGTCATATGTCTTGGCGGATCATTTGCATCGCCTACTGCAATGATAATTGGATAGTTCACGCCAAGTAAAAGAGAATATGGTCCAAGGTCAGTAACCCTTTTCCATTGGTTAACTGCAGTTAACTGGCTTGTGTCTATCGAGAACACCATGCACTCAAACCCAGAAGGATAGGTGTGAACGGTGCGACCATAGTGAACAACACTAGTATCATTAGCAATTGCATTACATGAGACACCATATGTATAGACCAGAAGAAATCTTGAACCACCGGCAGATCTTGCTAACCACCACCTACCAGGATCATTCTCCTCATCATCCTCAACAAACCAGTGTGTCAGGTACAACACATCGCGTGGCGACAGGATAAGGATAGGACCTTCAAATGGAAAGGAAATGTAACATGGAAATAATATTGATATTGATCTGACATTGTAGAAGTTGATATGCAGTACTATTTTCAAAAATCTTTATTATACTTAAAATATTTGATTGCGTAAAAATGCCAACCTAGGGAGATGCTATGGAAATTCTAATTCTTTTTGAAATGGGGATATGCTATGGAAATTCTCCTAGAGACACGGTTTTATTCATGGGATCAAATGAAATAGGAAATAATCCTATAGGATCTTGAATGTAAAGTTCATAGGGGAAAAAGGCAAGGTTGGATCCTACAAGATTTTGGTGTCTTATATACCAAAGGAAAACCAACAAGGATAATTTCTAGGAGGTTTAATATCTTATCTTATCTTACCACTATGTAGTGTATGAATAACTTTGAATATTCACTGTTGGATCAGGACTTGCGAATCCCAACATTTCCAGCAGTTGGATCTTCTTTTCCATTCTAGCATCTACTTGAAGATTCTATTAATAGTCTTTAGCACAATGAACACTATGCACAATCCTCAAAACACACTTCTCCATCATTCTAGAAACGTCTCCTTCATTTCTCAGACCATGTTAACAAAATTTACAAGTACTAGTACCTAATAAATGTTGACTTCTACATGATAGAAAATACAAGAACAAAATATGCGCCCATACTTTATAGATGCCGATCAAATTTCTAATTTTTTGAGCTTTACCTAGTATTATAATTCTATATAGTTATGATATGTCATATGTCTAGTATCTGAGTCTCACGTAAATACTACTCGTAGATACCATATTTTTCATGGATGTACTAGTACTAGGAGACAATGCAATACTATTAGCATAACTCAATCCTATGAATCAAATTTCTTATATGTAAGAAAACTTAGTAAGGATTGCATTCCTCTGAAATTCCTAGGGAATTCGTACGAATCAAAGAGGCTAAAATTCCTATGAAATTCCTACTAACCAAAGAAACTTTAGAAAAAATAACTTACATTGATTCAGGAATAATATCTGGGTCTCACATAAGTACTTACTACTAGTAGATACCATATTTTCCATAGGATGTACTAGGAGATGAAGCAATACTATCAGTAGAACTCAATCATATGAAACAAACTACTTATATGTAAGAAAACCTCCTAAAGATTGCATTCCTCTGAAATTCCTAGGGAATTCCTTCGAATATAAGAAACTAAAATTTTAATGGAATTCCTACTAATCAATGAAAGTTCTGAAAATATAGCTTGGCTCGATTCATGAACAAAGCTATTAAAATACATAGGGAGGAGAATTTACCAAGTTCTAGAGACTTCCATGCATAAACACAGTCGTTCTCGGTCACGGTGAACACACGATCGTGTTGGATAATAGCATCGCAGTATCTGAAGTAACCCTGGAACTCATTCACACAAACTGACCATCCATGACTATCATTCCCGTTGATGATAGCAATCTTGAATTCGAAAATGGCGACTAGAGAGAAATCTTTGTATCCCCCAGCAGTTGTCAGAACTTGGCAAATGACTATCTTATGCAGTTTATTACGTCGACCTTCATCAGCATCATCCTGAAATGTAAGTGCAGAACCTTCGGTCGGTTCAAACCCCGACACTTGCGGAATAACAATCTTGCGATGAGTGTACATGTTGACAAGATCCCACATGAAATCGGGCCCAACTGTGACGATCCAATCTCCATTGCCGCCTGCTCGCTTCTCATTAAAACCATTTGGCATCACAGCATCGAAGGAGAACTTGTCCAGTGGCATCAGCTTGCACGGGTTGCCCGTCACTTCGAAGCAGTCTTTGGATTCCCACGGTTTCACCGTCGGGTGAGAATGAAGAACACATGGGAGGCCAAACGGATGAGAAGAAGGCGCAGTTCCGTTCTCTTTTGTTGATTAAAGAATATGTTTGGACAAACCGACGAGGCTCGCGGCAGTGGTGGCGTCGCAATGGTTGATGAGTACTTGAAGAGGGCCTTCTGTGAACACCTCCTGAACCTGCTCAGGATCTTTATAGACCTTGCTCGATCTCACCATGGAAGGATACTGTGGATGGTGTTTTGGGGGCTTTCTTTGGGGTGGGGTGGGGTAGGGGAGGGAGGGAAGATCGTTGGGGTGAGCTGGCAGCCCGGGTGCGATGGAGAAGACAAAGGTTGATGGTGCGTAGTAGTAGTACTAGTAGTACTGCAGAAGGTGGGCGAGTGGGGGTGGGGCTCCAATTGAGGCTAGTTGCACAAACCTCTAACAATTAGAGCCGTAGTTGCAAAGAGCTCCAACTATTGAGCCCCGGGTATGTAAGAAATAATGTTAAGAGGGCTAATTGAGAATTTTGTGCTATGTGCATCATTTGTACCCAAAAGTAATTGTAGTACAGTAGTTTCTTGCAACTAGACTATCCTGATTATCTGGAGTTCCCTGCAATTTCGAATCCAATCGTTGGAGGTTTGTGCAATTTCCACCCTCCTCATGTTCTGAGGAAGCTCTATGACCCTATGTTCAAACAAAAAATGATCAAAGACAAACAAAAAAAGAAAGACCATCTCTCAGGGCTCGTTTGATTTGCAGGATTCTCAAAACACAAGAAGAGGAAACTACAGGAATTTGGATCAAGTATGTGTTTGAATCATAGGGAAAGCAAAGCAATTATACCATGAGGTTGGAGTGGACGGAAATTTTCCTAAAAATAGAGGGCAAAGGAATACTTTGAAGGAATCTCAATTCCCGTGTTTTTCCTATTCCTATATTTTTCCTATCCTGCGTTCCAAAACGGAACATAATTCCTACATATTGGAATCCTGTGAATCAAACAAAACAGCATAGGATTTTTTCCTAAGGCACAAGATCCTTCACAAAACCTTTGAATTTTCTTTGAATCAAAGAAGGAATAAAAAAGGTTTCCTCTCTCAGGAAAAAGGAACTCCACCTCTTCGAGAAAAAAAGGAACTCCACCTCTTCGAGAAACTCCACCTCTTGGACAATTCACTGTGACGAGAGTAGCTACTAAAGTCTATGTCTAGTACTAGCTGTAGGGCCCAACCGTAGCAGTTATTTACTAGTAGTATACTAGTACAGTATCAGTCTTTGCAGGTGCCTCGAAGGAAACAAAATAAAGCTCTGTAGGTAATAAATGGTCATGGCAATTTCCAAGATACACAATCTTTTGCTTGTTCATTTCGATCTGGGCGACAGTAGGAGGATAGAGGAGTACTAGCTGCTTCGTGTCTTGAGCCATCGAGCTGGAGTAGAAATTTAGATATCTAAAAATATGAATTGTCATGTCAAACCAATGCTCGTTGCATGCAGCTTGACCAAACAGACTTACTGCACTACTTTACTGTGCGTTCGAAAAACTAGGGAGTACAAGAAGTACAAGTATAGTAATGTTACATATAGAGTCTTTTTAACGGACATAGAGAGTTCCACATTCATCTTGTAGCGCCAAAAGCAGAAGTTGTGCCAATATAGTACTGTAGTAGTCACGTCCAGGTTGCCTTATAGGAAAAAAAATAGTACGATGAGCAACAAGATCTATCTATTTTTGTACTCCTATTTGCGTATACTAGTAGTACTACTACGTACTCAGGAACGGCACGAGCGTGTGCTCCAGTGCGCCTCCGCACATAGGGTAATCCAGTATGGAGTAGATCGCCACCGCATGGTCGCTTGATTATTATGCATTGGTCTATGCTCTAGCCATGGGCATGTGCCGTAGCAGTAAAAAATTGTGAAAATAGATTACTCATAAATAATTACTCCCTCCATCCTAAAATAGTAGTTACTGACTTGGTTTTGTCTAGATACACATGTATTTCTACGCATTTTGGTACTTAGATGATCCCTCATTTCCAAATTAGAAAGCATACTAGGTTTTATCGAAGTCAATATTTATAAAGTTTGACCAACTATATATACAAACATACTAACTTACATAATGTCAAACGCACATAATATAAAAACATGGTTCGTGATGATTTTGATAACATTGAGTTGATATCGTAGATGTCCATATTATTTTCTAGATATTTAGGCAAAATTCTAGGGCAGCCTATCCTGCATGCTGGACCCACGTCGATGCGTCATCCACACCAGCGCAATTTCGTCGGCAATCTTGGTTCAAGACTTAAATCAAGTCGAATTGACAAGTTTGGGCATAAAATCCCATAATCACTGAGTTAGATGACTAAAATTGAAGCACCGTAAGAACTGTTAGTATGTTTATCTCTGGTCCATGTCGTAGAAGTGAACAATTATATAAAAATCGTAGTAAACCCCTAAATACTCTGTAATAACATTAGCAACAAACTTAGTTTACATCCAAAATGCATGCTTCCTAGTACCAAAAGAGAACCTACATGTGACTACTACTAGTAAACTGGAGTAGTAAAATAGTACTACTAGTAGTACTATTTATCTGCTAATACACCATTACAGTCTTGATCATCAGCTGTAGTTTAAGATAATTTTTTCCTGTCGATGCAAATTCAGAAAGTTACATGGGTGGACTGTCCAACCTTCATCAGGAACCGCGGCGGCATCCCGAGGTACATCCTGAGCTCTTTAGACAGGAAGTTGTCCGGTGATGAGCTGCTTGTCAGCTCGATTACCGCATTAAGTCTCTCGACCATCGACAAGTCTGTCCACCCCGGCGGGCCAGGCACACATAGTTTCACAGTGTACTGCAGCCACAGGCACCTGTCCTGCCTGATGCACACCAAGGACACGACGGTGGCCGGGCCGAGCGCGCTAATGGTCAGGCCGAACACGGCACCGTCATCCCCGTAGAGGAAGCGCGTAAATCCCCTCGTGCTTGTTGGCGGCGGGGTCGGGATGAGGCAAAAGAAGGCGCTGCCTTAGATGGCCCTGGTTTCTATGACCCCGTGGGCCTCCTTGTGCGAGCACGGGTCGTGCCAGCACGCGATCTTGTGCTCATCGAGCTTGTCGAAGGTGACCAAAGCTAAAGCAGCTGTCGTAGGGGCACTCCATCATCGCCTCAGACTGGACGGTGTCCATATCAGCCAGCTCACGGTTGAATCCGCCGACGCGGTACACGAACTTGTGCGAGTGGTTACAGAGGGAAGATAGGCTCGCCGACGTAGTGCCCGCCAGCTAGAAACCCGAGTTAGTGGGTATACTGAAGAGTATACTGATTGAGTTTCATACTGCGCTGGTACGACTGTACAGGAATATGCTAGGCATGGACACACCGGCGGCGACTGCACTTGGCCACTTTTTTCTTAGACAGTGTCCACACGCTGTACATGCTTTGTCAAAACAAAAAGGCTGCAAAAAGTTGACAGGTGAGTAATAAAGTAGGTGACATGTTGTACTGTACCAAACAGTATAGTATAGATAGAGGGAGAGACCGAGGAAAGAAGATCCAGGTATGTGAGAGGCAAGAAGATCTACTCTTGGAGAGAGATGAAAAGCCTGCGGCCTGCTGCAGGATGTACAGTGCTGTAGGAGAGATACCGAGGACGGCATGCATGTCTTCGACACCAACCTGTAATTAACTTTTTTGGTCTTATCAAATTTAAATGGCCTTAATAATCCCAGATAGAGGCAGTAGTAGTAATAGTAGTGGTACTACATCTTAGAACAAATCAGACAAACTAGTACTGCATTTATTAGTGGTACTTTTTTTTGAGAAATTATAATTAGTAGTAGTACTTAGATATGTGAAAAAACCAATCCAAGTTACTACTGCAATAGAGAGTACGATCACCCTGTTTTATGAATTCTTGTTTACTATACGTACTAGTAGTAAAAGCTACAAACCTCAAAAGACACTTTATTGCTTAGTTTCAAGGATCTTGTGCTAAATGCATGGACTTGGATGTAATTTTCATTTTTATGAGGTCCTTGATGTAACTTGTACTTCCACCGACCGCGTGTTAACTAATAAAGCACCTCGCTCCTACGGGACCTACCACAATTAAAAAGAATTACACTACCCCGATTATTAGATAAAGTGGAACATGGTTTCTTATAATTCCAAAGTTTTTAGAAATAGGATGTTTCAAGCTTCCCACCTAACTTTACACAATTTAGTGACTTTTTGCCATTTTAACGAAATTAGGTCAAACATTTGCTACACAAGTAAGGGCAATTGATTGCTATTAAATTAAATGTATTTTTAGAGGTAGATGGGCGATGTAGTAAACAATATCGTTGGTGTTAGTTTCCAACTATCACGAAAGAACATTTAATTCTCAATTTTTCGAGTGATGACGAGATTGTTCTTTTATGTAAAGAAACTCCGAAGAATATGGATCTTAATACTACAAGACAAGTTTTCATACATAAAGAGTGGACCAACATGTTGTACTGATGATACCCATGTTTTATGAGCTTTCAAACTTCCAAGCTAACTCTGCCAACTTGAATGACTTTATGCCAATTATTTATCAAATTTAGGTCAAATTTCAATACAAGTAAATTGTAGGTTGCTTTGAAAGTTTTATGAAAACTCTTATGGAGGTACCTATTCAGGGGACAATTAATATATCATAAACCACCAAGAGTTTTCACGACACATTTAACTTCATGCTAAGATTTTGCATCTTGATAGTTTAACAAAATTAGGTCAAACTTGAGCTAGAAGTAAGCGTGAAAGATCGCTCTTGAATTGAATGTTTGTCGATATTTGAATGACTTCCTAGCTAACTCTGCCCATTTGAATGAGTTTATGTCGATTTATTGAAATTAGGTCAAATTTGAAACTACAAGTAAATTGTAGGTTGCGTTGAAAGTTCTACGAAAAATCTTTTGGGGACACCCATTGAGGGGTCACAATCAATATTTCAGAAACCACCGAGAGTTTTGACGATAGTTTCAACTTCTTGCTAAGATTTTGGACCTGACTATTTAACGAAATTTGGAAAAACTTGAGCTACAAGCAAGTAAGCACGATGGATTTCTCTTAAATTAAATGTCTTTTCAAGGGTAGATGGGTGCATCTTCTTGTAGTAAACAGTGTTATCAGTGTGAGTTTCCAACTATCGGGAAAGAACAATCTCAATTTTTCGAGTGATATCGAGATTATTCTCTCCTATAAAGGAAGTCCGAAGAATAAGGATTTGAATACCACAAGCCAAGTTTTCACACATATATAGTGGACCAACATATTGTACTTATGATTTCCCGTGTTTTATGAGTTCTCAAACTTCCTATAGCTTATCGATCTGCCCACTTGAATGACTTTATATGTCGATTAATCAAAAATAGGTCAAATTTGAACTATATACTACAAGTTTTGTAGGTTGCTCTGAAATTTATAAGAAAAAGCTTTCGGAGGTACCCATCGGGGGGTCACAATCAATATATGAGAAACAACCTCGAGTTTTGACAACTGGTTTAACTTTATGCTAAGATTTTGCATCATGACACTATTTAACGAAATTAGGTTAAACTTGAGCTACAAAGTAAGCGTGTTAGATTGATCTTGAAATATATGACTTTTCTGAGGTAGATGGGTGCATTTTATTGTACTAAATAGTGTCGTCGTTGTGATTTTCCAACTATTAGGAAAGAACATTCAATTCTCAACTTTTCGAGTGATGACGAGCGAGGTTATTCTTTTTCGTAAAGAAATGTCCAAAGAATATTGGATCTGAATGCCAGAAGCCAAGTTTACCGACATATACAGTGGACCAACATGTTGTACCAATGATTCCCATGTTTTATGAGTTTTCAAACTTCCTAGCTAACTCTGCCCATTTGAGTGAATGACTTTATGTCGATTTATCGAAATTAGGTCAAACTTGAAAATTCAAGTAAATTATAGGTTGCTTTAGAAGTTTTACAAAAAAAACTTTTGGAGGTACCGATCGATGGGTCACAATTAATATATCATAAAACACAGAGAGTTTTGACGATAGGTTCAACTTCTTGCTAAGATTTTGCATCTTCACAATTTAACAAAGTTAGGTTAAACTTGAGATACAAGTAATTAAGCGTGATAGATTGCTCTTGAAACTAAATGTATTTTCAGAGGTAGATCGGTGCAACTTGTTGTAGTAAAAATTGTCGTCAATGTGAGTTTCCAACTATCAGGAAAGAATATTCAATTCTACATTTTCCAAGTGAAGACAAGCGAGGTTGTTCTTTTTCGTAAGAAGTTCGGAGAATATTGGATGTGAATACCACGCCAAGTTTACAGAAATATATAGTGCACCAACATGTTGTACCAACGATTCCAATGTTTTATTTATGAGTTTTCAAACTTCCTAGCTAACTCTGCCTATTTGACCGAATGACTATATGTCGATTTATCGAAATTAGGTCAAATTTTAAACTACAAGTAAATTGTAGGTTGCTTTGAAAGTTTTAAGAAAAAACTTTTGGAGGTACCCAGCGAGGGGTCACAATTAATATATCTGAAAACAACAAGAGTTTTGATGATAGGTTCAACTTCTTGCTAAGATTTTGCATCTTGACAATTTAACGAAATTAGGTCAAACTTGAGCTACAAGTAAGCGCGATAGGTAGCTCTTGAACTATATGTCATTTCAGAGGTAGATGGGTGCATTTTCTAGTAGTAAGCAGTGACGTGAGTGTGAGTGTCCAACTACCAGGAAAGAACATTGAATTCTATGTTTTCCAACTGAAGACGAACAAGGTTAGTTGTTCTTTTCCGTAAAGAGAAGTCCAAAGAATATTGTATGCGGATGCCACAAGCCAAGTTAACCGACATATATAGTCGATCAACAACATGTTGTACTTGCGATTCCCATGTTTTATGAGCTTTCAAACTTCCTAGCTAACTCTGCCCATTTTAATGACTTTAAGTCGATTTATCGAAATTAGGTCAGATTTGAAACTACAAGTAAATTGTAGGTTTTGCTTTGTAATTTTCACAAAAAAGATTTTAATTTGTAGGTACCCATCGAGGGGTCACAATTAATATATCTGAAAACAACGAGAGTTTTGATGATATGTTCAACATCTTGCTAAGATTTTGCATCTTGACAATTTATTGAAATTAGGTCAAACTTGAGCTACAAGTAAGCGTGATAGATAGCTCTTAAATTAAATATCATTTTAGAGGTAGATGGGTGCATTTTTTAGTAGTAAGCAGTGTCGTGGGTGTGAGTTTCCAACTATCAGGAAAGAACATTGAATTCTATGTTTTCCGAGTGAATACGAATGAGGTTAGTTGTTCTTTTCCGTAAAGAGCAGTCAAAAGAATATTGGATGTGGATGCCACAAGCCAAGTTGACAGACATATATATAGTGGATTGACAACATGTTGTACTTACGATTCCCATGTTTTCTGGGTTTTGAATCTTTCTATAGCTAACCTCGCACATTTGAATAAATTTATGTCGATATCTCGGAATTAGGTCAAATTTGAAACTACAAGTAAATTGTAGGTTTTGCTTTGATAGATTTACGAAAAAGCTTTTGGACGTACCCATCGAGGGTTCAAAATTAATATACCAGAAACCAGCGGGAGTTTCGACGATAGGTTCAACTTCTTGCTAAGACTTTGCATATTGATAATTTAATGAAATTAGGTCAAACTTGAGCTAGCTACAAGTAAACGCCATAGATTTCTCTTGAATTAAATGTATTTTCATAGTTATATCATCAGTGCATCTTCTTGTAGTAAACAGTGTCGTCCGTGTGAGTTTCCAACTATCAAGAAAGAACATTCAATTCTACATTTTTCGAGTGAAGAATACGAGCGAGGTTGTTCTTTTTCCTAAAGAAAAGTCCGAAGAATATTTGATATGAATGCCACAAGCCAAGTTTACATACATATATATTGGACCAACAGGTTGTACCAACGATTCCCATGTTTTATGAGTTTTCAAACTTCCCAGCTAACTCTGCCCATTAGAATGACTTTATGTTGATTTATCGACATTAGGTCAAATTTGAAACTACAAGTACTAGTAAATAGCATGTGCCCTGCTCGTGTGACTCAGATAATAGACATCTAGCATATCATCACTATATAAAATTATAATAGGTAAAGCATAAAAAATATAATAGGTAAAATTTGAACTACTACAAGTAAACTGTGTAGGTTGCTTTAAAAGTTTTACGGAAAAGCTCTTAGAGGTACCCATCAGAGGGGGCACGTGGGGGGGTCAATTAATATACTATTAGAAACCAAAAGAGAGTTCTGACGACGGGTTCATCTTCTTGCTAAGATTCTGCGTCTTGACAGTTTAATGAAATTAGGTCAAACTTGAGCTACAACTAAGTGCGATAGATTTCTCTTGAATTTAATGAAATTAGGTCAAACTTGAACTACAAGTAATAAATTGTAGGTTGCTTTTAAAGTTTTATGAAAAAAGCTTTTGGAGGTACCCATCGAGCGGTTAATTAATATATTAAAAACCACAGAGAGTTTTGACGAGTGGTTCGACTTCTAGCTAAGATTTTGCATCATGAAAATTTTAAACACCATTTGAAAACGATCACATGAAATAGGGAGAAAGGGGAATGATATTTATATTCTCTAGGGGCAACCCACAACCTTGAGCTGCACCTTAGGCTTAAAGATAACTTTATTTTTTCCACTATGTATAAGGTGAAACTTAGCGGATGCCACATAGTAGGCCATATTAAGGTGTGCTTTTTTACACAATGTGGGAGTAGTATATTTGTTTGCTTAGCCATATGGTCACCTCTGTCCACGCGATGTACATTCTGAGAGAATAAAACGTTGGTAGGGGAAGAGGGCAGCAGCGAAGAGAAGTTGAAGGCGGACCCATGTCAGAGCAAAGTTATGATGGGTTTCTGACACGAGGTACTCCTGCGGCCTTACAGTGTACTACACTATGCTAGTACTAGTAAATTTCAGGACCTATGCACGCAAAACAAATTGTGTGTTTTCTCTCTCCTTTGCTGCCTCTCACCATCCGTCCTCCCTCTCTCCTACCCTTCCCCCTCGCGCACCGGCCCAACTGATCTCTCCCGCGTCCACAGCGTGGTGCTATGCATGTGTGCCTTGGTACGGTGGATCTGTGTCTCTGGCGTGTTCGTCAGCCGCGTTGGTGTGGAGTAGGGACAAGGAGTACATAGGAAGTAAACCACTTTGCTCCTTGGCGGCAAAAAAATTCAAACTTTTCCAGTTTTTGAAATTTTCACTTGCTTCCCAAACATCGAGAGGGAAGGTTACTCAAAAAATCGGCCATTCGCAGTACTTCTTATCTTATCTTTATATTGTCTTATCTCTTACAATACCACACCATACCACTATATAGTGTATGGATAACTTCGAACATTGACCATTGGATCAAGACTGGCAAATCCAAACATTGCTAATCGTTGGATCTTCTTTTCCGTTCTTGGCATCTACAAAGATTCTACTAATAGTATTTAGCACGATGAACGCTAGTATGCGCAAACCTCAAAACACACACTTCATTGCTCAGTTTCAGGGTCCTTGTGCTAAATGCATGGACTTGGGTGCAATTTTCATTTTTATGAGGTCCTTGATGTAACTTGTACTTCCATCGACCGTGTTAACTCTCAAGCACCTGGCTCCTATGAGACCTACCACAGTTAAAGGAAAATGCAACCGCCCCAATTATCAAACAAACTGGACCACAATTTCTTATACGTAATACCCAAGTTTTTAGTACTAGGATTTTTCAAGCTTCCTAGCTAACTTCACACACTTCAGTGACTTCTTGCCGATTAACAAAATTAGGTCAAACTTGAGCTACAAGTAAGCGCGATAGATTGCTCTTGAATTAAATCTATTTTTGGATGTACATGGGTGCATCTTCTTGTAGTAAACAAGGTCATCAGGTTGAGTTTCCAACTATCAGGAAATAAAATTCTCAGTTTTCCGAGTGATGATGAGATGGTTCTTTTTCATAAAGAAAGCTCGAAGAATATGGATCTCAATGCCATAAGCTAAGCTTCTAGACATATTAAGTATACCAACGTGTTTTACTTACGATTCCCATATGTTTTTTGAGTTTTCAAACTCCCTAGCTAATAACTCCGCCCACTTGAATGACTACATGTCGATTTATCGAAATTAGGTCAAACTTGAACTATAACTAAATTGTAGGTTGCTCTGAAAGTTTTACAAAAAAGCTTTTGGAGGTACCGTACCGATCGGGGGGGTGTCACAATCAATATATGAGAAACAACCGAGAGTTTTGACAACAAGTTTGACTTCTTGCTAAGATTTGTATCGCATGACACTATTTAACGAAATTGGGTCAGACTTGAGCTACAAGTAAGCGCGATAGATAGTTGTTGAAATATATGACTTTTTAGAGAGGTAGATGGGTGCATTTTCTTGTAGTAACCCTTGTCCTCGGTACGGTGTGATTTTCAAACTATATCAGGAAAAGAAAATTCAATTGTTCTCAATTTTCTGAGTGATGACAAGCGAGGTTGTTCTTTTCTGTAATGAAACGTCCGAAGTATAATATTGGATCTGAATGCCAGAAGCCAAGTTTACCGACATATATAGTGGACCAACATGTTGTACCAACGATTCCCATGTTTTATTTATGAGTTTTCAAACTTCCTAGCTAACTCTGCCCATTTGACCGGATGACTTTATGTCGATTTATCAAAATTAGGTCAAATTTGAAACTATAAGTAAATTGTAGGTTGCTTTGAAAGTTTTACAAAAAATCTTTTGGAGGTACCCATCGAGGGGTCACAATTAATATATCATAGAACACCGAGAGTTTTGACGATATGTTCAACTTCTTGCTAAGATTTTGCTTCTTGACAATTTAACGAAATTAGGTCAAACTTGAGCTACAAGTAAGCGCGATAGATTGCTCTTGAATTAAATGTATTTTTAGAGGTAGATCGATGAACCTTTTTGTAGTAAACAATGGCGTCGGTGTGAGTTTCTAACTATCAGGAAAGAACATTCAATTCCACATTTTCTGAGTGAAGACGAGCGAGGCTAGCTGTTATTTTCTTTAAAGAGAAGTACAAAGAATATTGGATGTGGATGCCACAAGCCAAGTTGACAGACATATATAGTCGATCGACAACATGTTGTACTTGCGATTCCCATGTTTTATGAGCTTTCTAACTTCCTAGCTAACTCCACCCATTTTAATGACTTTAAGTCGATTTATCGAAATTAGGTCAAATTTGAAACTACAAGTAAATTCTAGGTTTTGCTTTGTAATTTTTACGAAAAAACTTTTAATTTGGAGGTACCCATCGAGGGGTCACAAATAATATATCTGAAAACAACGAGAGTTTTGACGATAGGTTCAACTTCTTGCTAAGATTTTGCATCTTGATAATTTAACGAAATTAGGTCAAACTTGAGCTACAAGTAAGCATGATAGATAGATCTTGAATTAAATGTCATTTCAAAGGTAGATGGGTACATTTTCTAGTAGTAAGCAGTGTCGTGGGTGTGAGTTTCCAACTTCCAGGAAAGAATATTGAATTTTACGTTTTCCGAGTGAAGATGAATGAGGTTAGTTATTCTTTTCCATAAAGAGAAGTCCAAAGAATATTGGATGTGGATGCCACAAGCCAAGCTGACAGACATATATATGTAGTGGATCGACAACATGTTATACTTACAATTCCCATGTTTTATGGGTTTTGAAGCTTCCTATAGCTAACCCCGCACATTTGAATAACTTTATGTCGATACCTCGGAATTAGGTCAAATTTGAAACTACAAGTAAACTGTAGGTTTTGCTTTGATAGGTTTACAAAAAAACTTTTGGACATACCCATCGAGGGTTCATAATTAATATACTAGAAACCAGCGAGAGTTTCAACGATAGGTTCAACTTCTTGCTAGGACTTTGTATATTGATAATTTGATGAAATTAGATCAAACTTGAGCTAGCTACAAGTAAACGCCATATATTGCTCTTGAATTAAATGTCTTTTCATAGGTAGATCATCGGTTCATCTTCTTGTAGTAAACAGTGTCGTCAGTGTGAGTTTCCAACTATCAAGAAAGAACATTCAATTCTACATTTTTCGAGTGAAGAATACGAGCGAGGTTGTTCTATTTCCTAAAGAAAAGTCCGCAGAATATTGGATTTGAATGCCACAAGACAAGTTTACATACATATATATTGGACCAACATGTTGTACCAACGATTCCCATGTTTTATGAGTTTTCAAACTTCCCAGCAAACTCTACCCATTAGAATGACTTTATGTCGATTTATCGAAATTAGGTCAAATTTGAAACTACAAGTACTAGTAAATTGCACGTGCCCTGCACATGAGACTCAAAAAATAGACATCTGGCATATCATCACTATATAAAATTATAATAGGTAGAGCGGAAAAAATATAATAGGTAAAATTTGAACTACTACAAGTAAACTGTGTAGGTTGCTTTGAAAGTTTTATGGAAAATCTCTTAGAGGTACCCATCGGAAGGGGCGCATGGGGGCGGGTCAATTAATATACTATCAAAAACCAAAAGAGAGTTCTAACGATAAGTTCATCTTCTTGCTAATGAAATTAGGTCAAACTTGAGCTACAACTAAGTGCGATAGATTGCCCTTGAATTTAATCAAATTAGGTCAAACTTGAACTACAAGTAATAAATTGTAGGTTGCTTTGAAAGTTTTATGAAAAAAGCTTTGGAGGTACCCATCGAGCGGTTAATTAATATATCAGAAACCAAAGAGAGTTTTGACGAGTGGTTCGACTTCTATCTAAGATTTTGCATCATGAAAATTTTGAACACCTTTTGAAAACGATCCAGCACATCTGGACATAGTTCGTGCCCCAAAATTTTAGATACTTCGAAATTCCCATTCGACCCCTATTAAATTCGGTGGGTGGGGAGCTTCACTCGTAAATTTCCCAGTATAGTGCTAGCAGTACCTAAACCCAACCCCACCCCACCCCTCCCTCCCCCTAGCTGTCCTCTAGGAATACGTCACCGGCTCGAACATCCTCGCTGCACTTTAGCCGGTGTACCCGCACACCTGATATGCTCAACGAACCCTCTTGTCCGGTGTGCTGAGAACATCATCGACCGCCTAGGATCTGCTCCACGGACACCGTAGTCCAGCGTTCTTCTCGTATCCTCGCCCGCCCAAGATCTGCTTCCTCATCGTCGACTCCCACTATGACTGTAGCACCTTTGGCGACCTCGACGTGACCTGTGAGGATGCGGAGGAGGCCTATACGCCGCCCCGACCGAGGTAAAACTAGATATCCCTACGTGATTTGTTTGTTAGAAATGTATTGTATTCATACTAAATTTCCTAACTAACAGGTTCTTTACTTGATATACACCTGTTATGTACTAAATTAACCCATTGTGGTTATGCTTAAACTCCATGCATAGAACTATTTTTATGTACTATACTATTTTTTTGTGAATTATTAGTCACTTAACATATTTGTTTCCATTCTCTGATGTACATATCCACATGAGATATGATTATATAATATATTGATACATTGCAAATGTATCTATAATTTTTGATGTCCCATGCTTGGTCTTATCCACTTTCTTGTGTTTTGTTCCAACTTTGGAGTACTTTTCTTATGATTTCTTGGACTAACCTATTAACAAGAGCCACAGTGCCAACTGCGTGTTTTCTGCTGTTTTTGGTTCCAGGAAAGTCAGAAACTGAATATTCTCGGAATTGGACGGGACAAAAACCAAAATGCCTATTTTTCCGGAAGTGATCAAGTGCCAGAATACGAGACGGAGAAGGGCCAGGGGCCAGCCACACCACCTGGCCATGCGGCCAGGCTGGGCCCGCGCCAAGGGGTGGTGTGGTGGCTCCCGGCAGCCCCTCGGCCTCTCCTTCCGACTATAAGATGCCCACGGGACGTAAACCCTAAGGACCTGATCAAAAATCCACGAAAGAGTCTGTAGCCGCCGTCATCCCCATCCCTAGATCGGGAGGGATCTGAAGCTCTTCCCGGCACCCTACCGGAGAGGGGAATTCACCCTGGAGGCCTTCTTCATCACCATGCAAGCCTCCGGTGTGATGCATGAGTATTTCATCCTTGGACTACGGATCCATGTAAAAGCTAGATGGCTAGTTCTCCTCCTTTGTGGTTTCATGTTTAGATCTTGTGAGCTCCGTTCATGATCAAGATCATCTATTTGCAATTCTGCATGTTGTGTTTGCGGGGATCCGATGGATATTGAGATGCTATTTCAGATTGATTATTGATTCTATCATGTCTTTTGTATTTGTGATCTTGCATGCTTTCCGTTGTTAGTAGCTATCGTGGCCAAGTAGATGCTAGCAACTCCAAGAGTTAGTATTTATGCTCGATAGTGGGTTCATGCCTCTGGTAATCTGGGGAAGTGACAGAAATCTCTAAAATACTAGATGTGTTGTTGCTACTAGGGAGAAAACAACAATCCTTTGTTCATAGAACAATCGTATTGTTTACTTTACACGCAGTTCGTAAAGCAATAATCTGTTGCTTGCAACTTAATACTGGAGGGGGTTCGGATGATAACCTAAAGGTGGATTATTAGTCATAGATGTAGTTGGATGGCGGTCTATGTATTATGTTGTAATGCCCAATCAAGTCTCAAAGGAGTCAATATGATTAGTATATGCATGAATTGCTTTCTTGGTGTTTGTCAATTGCCCCGCTGTAATTTGTTCACCTAGTATGTTATCTATCTTAAGGAGAGCCACCTCTAGTGAACTATGGATCCCGGTCCTTGTCTTTTACATACAATTTACAATCTTTTACTGCTTTGTGTTTACTTTCTGCAAACTTTTACTTCTTTCCATTTGATACGTTTAATCCTTTGTTTTCCACAAAACACGGTGAGATTGACAACTTCATCGCAAGTTGGGGACAAAGTTCTGTGGCTGTGTTGTGCAGGGCTCCACGTTGCTACTAGCACCGGTAGTGCGCCCTGCCAAAGCTCAGCTAGTAACACCTTTGGGGTGTTTCCTTGCTCCTACTGGTTCGATTAAACCTTGGTTTCATAACTGAGGGAAAACTTACTACTGTGATCATCATACCTTCCTCTTGGGGTTCCCAGCGAGCTCTACATCAAACGACGAGCACATGAAGATCTTTTCTGGCGCCGTTGCCGGGGAGTCAAGGACATCTTCACAAGGGGAGTCCCTCATAACCAATCTCTTTACTTTGTTGTTTTTGTTTTGCTTAGTTTTCTTTTTGCTTTGTTTGCTTGTTTCTTTATCAAAAATACAAAAAAATTAGTTTTACAAGTTTGCTTTCTTTATCAAAAACACACAAAAATTAAGTCTCCTTTAGTTGTCACCTCTTCCTTAGCTAACCATGTTGATCCCTACATTCACCTTGAAAGACCTTTCAATTGGTAGTGGTTCTATAATTGGGAAAGATAATATTGAAGAATTCTTTAATCATGTTAGCAAACATGAAGATACTGAGGATAGATCCCTTGTAGAACTTGCTCCAAATTATGAGATTGCTGCAGCTTCTTTAATTCACATGTTAGAAGCTAGGTTTGTTAACCTCAACCCCTTAATGCAAGTAATGTTTCTTAAGCTTAAACAAATTGAGGATCCTGAAAAGAGGGATTTTATTCTAGAAACTTTGTTTAAGGAGTTCTATGATGTTGCCAAGGAAGCTAGAAAAGTTTTTGAATGATTCAATATGCTAGGCTCATGTGTAGATGTTGTTGGTACACGAGAAAAGATGAAAAAAACTGAACCTAATGGGGAGGAACCTAAGATACCAATACCCTTTAAACTAGTAGCAATACATGATGCCATAGAAAAGAATCTTGATTGGATTGTTCCTGCAAACCCTTTTGATGAGAATAGTGAACCCAAGAGATTTGAGAAATGATCCTCTAGAACTTACTTGGATGATATACCTTGCCTTGTTGAAAATATTTCTGAAATTGATGTTAATGCTTCTTCATTTGAGAACACTTGATTCTTTCTTTTCTTCTTTTGCCTAACTTAAAGGCGTTAAAGAAAAGTACTTATTGGGAGATAACCCAAAAGTTTTAGATGAGTCTTGGAAGTTATTACCTCTATAATAACCTCTCCTTATCCTTTTTATTTGCTTTTTGTGCCAAGAGTAACCTCTAATGAGAGTGAAGTAATGATTGGGAAAGTTGCTATCACAAAACAGATTTCTGTGCTTCACCATAAAAATTCGTGAGAGAGCTCTGTATGTCGTATTGAGCTGTAATGTTTTGTGTTTCTGCCCCAGGTTGTTATCTAACTTTCATTAGTTCAACACATTTTTATTTGAGCAACAGAAGGTCTTCTAAAAAATTCGTATTTACCTGCTGGTCTGTTTTGACAGGTTTCTGCCATTTTCTGCATTTGCTTCTTGTTGGTTCCTTCTTGAGTTCTTTTGGGGAATTGAGCTTTTTGAGGGAAGTGCTACAGTATCTAGTGTTCTAATGGAAGTTTATTTGGTGTTAGAACTGAACCTTGAGACTTATTTATCTTGAGTGCACTAATGTTGCTAATGAGATTCTGTGAAGTTTTGTATGAAGGAAAAATTTCAGGTGTATGGAAGGATTGAGTAATAAGATGAAGGATGGACTAAAGCTCAAGCTTGGGGATGCCACACGTGTCACACCAAGAAATATCCAAGAAGTACAAGCGTCAAAGCTTGGGGATGCCCAAGGCATCCCCTTCTTCATCAATAAAAATTCCAGGTTTCTTCCAAACGCTTCATTTTTATTGTTTCATACACAGTTGTGTTTTTCTTGGAGCGTCTTATTTTTCGTTTTCGTTTTGGTTTTTAGTTTGCTTGGTTTACTTAGTTTTCTGAATAAACTGGTTGGACCCCCTCTTTCATACATTTGGTTTGCAAATAGTTTGGTTTGGCTTGGAAAAGAGTAGGAAAAGTTCATACTTATGTGGTAAAAAGAGCTTGTTTTTTACTGTGGCCCATGCTTTGTCATGCCATGCTTGATATTGTTTTGGCTTTATGCTTAGTATTCTTTGCTGTAGCATAACTTGTTATAAACAATTGAGATTGTTTAATGTTCCTTGGATGAATCATGCGTTGTTTTAGCATATTAAAGCATAGTATAGTGGTATTCTCCTTTGATGATTTATTTGGGTTGACTTGGCGCATGCTCACACCATGTTATGACTATACAAAGTCACCATAGCCTTTATGATCCTTTAGTTTTCAACTTGTAGTATCACTTTATGCTTTGATCAATGATGTTTTGTCGCTCTGCATGATTATGGCCTCTATTGCTCTCTTAGTTTGTCGCTCCCAGTCTTTTGCTAGCCTCCACAACAAAGTATGAGTTCCACTCATGCATCCAACTCCCTAAACCAAGTTATTCCAAAGAGTCCACCATACCTAGCTACTAGCTTATGCTATTCCAAGTATATTCATGCTTTTGTTTACCTTCCACTTGTTATGAGAAAAATAGTGATTAAAGCTCTCACGAACTTGATGGCACACTTTACTTTATCGCCTCTAATAAACTTGAACCATTGGGTCCTTCTTTGTTCCGTATATGCTTGCGCTTTATAAGTTGAAATTAGCAAAACCATGTACCATGGGGAACGCTTTCAACATTGCACTTGTACTTTGTACCCCGTTGATATCATGTTCTTTTGCTTACGGATCCCGGCGGTGTGAAATAAAAGTGGAACTTGTAAGAACATGGAGTTTGTATGTGTGTTAGAGAAATGCCTGGGCCGCTAGCCTAAGCCATGCCTAATCATGGTGGAAACTTGCAGCATCACCATAATGAGCACTCTATGAAGCATCCTCAATAAAAACCTATGCAAATAGCAAATAAAAAGATCGTTGAGATGCTCATTGTCTGCTTGCCTTGTCATTTTGATTATGGGAAAGCTCCCGTATCATGTGCAAGGGGTACCCCGTTGGCGGTTCTTAATGGATACACATATACTTACAATGACAAGAGCTTACTCATGACTAAAGTTGAGTAGCATGAGGATCGGTCTTCGTAATTAAGGGGCATGAGATTTTGGTTTATAACTTGTCAAGCCTATCCTCTTAGTTGTGTCACTTTAACCTTAATCACCTTCAAGATGCTTATGATAGGGGCAATGAGAGCTGAAAACTACAAGTACCATAATTTTTGGAAGCTCTTTATGAGACTTGAATCCCTACTTCCTTTTACAAAAGGCTTTTCTTCCACCATTATATTGAGTCTCCACATTCTATCTTTATGCACCTACTTTGAGAGCATAGTGGCCATTCTTAGTTCTATGTGCATTGTCCCAAGACTATTTGATTGATGCATAACTTGTTATTGCTTGTTTTAAACTATTGTATCTAGTCACTCTTATGAACTTTGGAGGTGTCCTATGCATTTATATTTGCTACTCTATTGAGGGACAAGCTGAATACTATTATGCTATGTTTTCTTTATGTGAAACAAACAAACGTCTTGCAAAGCATTGTTATTCATGAATCTTTTGTTTGTGCCTTTTCATGTTGCATCATAGTTTCTTTGCTTATTGCTAGAACTTTGTCTTTCATGTTATGATTGAAGTACTATGATCCCAGCTTTGAATGTTTTGCAAATACTTTGATCAAGTCTTTGATGGTGCATGTCACCTCAAAAATTATTCTTTCTTTTTATCACTTACCTACTCGAGGACGAGTAGGAGTTAAGCTTGGGGATATTGATACATTTCAAATGTATCTATAATTTTTGATGTTCCATGCTTGGTTTTATCCACTTTTTTGTGTTTTGTTCCAACTCTGGAGAACTTTTCTTATGATTTCTTGGACTAACCTATTAACAAGAGCCACAGTGCCAGCTACCTGTTTTCTGCTGTTTTTGGTTCCAGGAAAGTCAGAAAATGAATATTCTCATAATTGGACGGGACAAAAGCCAAAGTGCCTATTTTTCCGGAAGTGATCAAGTGCCAGAATACGAGACGGAGAAGGGCCAGGGGCCGGCCACACCACCTGGCCGCACGGCCAGGCTGGGCCCGTGCCAGGGGGTGGTGTGGTGGCTCCCGGCACCCCCTCGGCCTCTCCTTCCGACTATAAGATGCCCTCGGGACGTAAACCCTAAGGACCCGATCAAAAATCCATGAAAGAGTCTGCAGCCGCCGTCATCTCCATCCCTAGATCGGGAGGGATCTGAAGCTCTTCCCGGCACCCTGTCGGAGAGGCGAATTCACCCTGGAGGCCTTTGTAACACCCTCGAATCAGCCCTATGCAAGTTTTAGCGCTTCCGCCAAACCCACATAGAAACGATTCAAGGACGCCCACCAGGCACTTGCGTGCAGGTGGAGAACGAAGTAATAACATTATACAACAGTCCTCGATGGGACCCACAGAACAGATATATATACAGCACGACTCCAAGAGTCAAGAATACAGATATACACTACGAAGATCCAATCACCTTGAAAACGATACAGCGTCCGAGTACGGACAAGATGCAAATGGGGCTAAGAGCCCTGAATAAATAACCAATGGCGTCCATAACCCTGCCCAGGCCAAGCCGGAAGGGTAACCCTGCTAACGACGTCGATCTCAAACCTGCTAAACAAAAGGGGGTGCCGACAAAGGGCAAAGGAAAAAGAGGAGCGTCAGTACTGTGGCCAGTACACGGCGAGGCTAGAATTCAGCGGTTGGCAGTTTTATTCATTCCATTATAGTTGAAGCACTTACTAGTCCGATATAGATAGCATGAGTCATCCTGATAGCATAAGTAGTGGGAAGTTTTAGTTAACATTCCGTTGTACTTGGAACATTTACTAGACAGATATAATTGTCCTGAGGAATCCCAGAACCCAGCATTTGTTGGCACTTTTATCACATTCCAATTGGAGTTGCAATACTTACTAGGCAGATATAGTATGACACGGATCACCACAGATCCACCAGTTGTTGGCATTTTTAATTTACATTCCGTGGTATTTGAATCTGATTACTAGTCACATATTAAGTCAAATTTATAGCACTACTTTAGTTATGCTTGTCTATGATCAAGATATTGTGCTCCGAGTCGTCCATAACCGCGGACACGGCTTTCAGAAAGTTTTACCCTGCAGGGGTGCACAAATAGCAACACACACTCGATCATCGTCGGAAAAACCAACTCAAAACCCAAGGAGGCATTCACGACAAAGCGATCACAGGATTCATAAAATATTTCAGGGGGCCACCCCACTAAGCTACCCGCAACGAAGTTGGCTGGCTCCGGAATGGACCGAGGGTTTGCAACGACGGCTGTAAACGACTGGGAACCCGAAAGTGTGACTGGGCTTGTCGATACCACGAAAACATGGCGCGATCCAAAATAGTACAGGTGCTCCACGCACAATCTTAAAAAAGCAGTAAAGCATGGCATAGGTACAGGATAGTAATAAAACCCCAAACTAGTTTGTGGCCCCAAGAAATAGAAATGAATCAAGCTCTGGCTCAGGGGGGTCCATAAGGCCTCACGGATGTGGATAGTGCGAAAAATCAAGGAACAGGTATCAAGTACTCGGGGTCCTACGGGACACAAGTGGGCATGAAAAACCAAATAGCGTATATTTCCCACCGGTGCCTCTTTCATTAGTTATCCCAGCAAATTAATAGTTGTATTTAAAGTCATGATCATCTCCACCATAAACATCTGCCAGCATTCCAACAACTATGGTACTTGACAACACGAGATCACACCTGAGCAAGCAACTACGACTCGCAAGGCCATCTATCTACCAAACAACAGGTATTAGGAGGTGTCCAAGGCAATATAGAGGCTGCACGGAATATATCGGGTACGGAACTAAAGCATCGCGACATGGATAGCAATAGATCAACAGGAGGAAATAAAGACTATAAATGCAAAATAGGTAGAAGGGGAAGAGATGCTCGCCTGGGAAAACACTGCCGACGGATCATATCCGGAGAACTTGTCGATACTCGCATCAACTCATCGGTCTAATCCGTGAAGAAGCAAACACTAGAAGAAACACCGGACGCAATATTTAATACTACGGCAGAATATCCGGCATGATTATGATATGATGCAGATGCGGTGCAATTAGTCAATATTAAGCGGAACCGGGGTCCCAACAATTAATTAGACGGTTCGAGTTATTTAACTACCCCGCAATTTAAATGTTGACTTAACAAGACAGAACATGGCATTTCGCTACACCAATTTAAATGGAGTCCGGAAGAAGACAACAATATTCCGCATATAGACTCCATATTTAACTATGGGGTGAATCGGCATAATGCCCCCAACCCACAGACAGGTATGCATGCATGAACAATTTAATATGCGACAGTTGATAATGTCATATTATAAAAATAGGGGTCTCGGATAAAGGGGTCACACATCTGGGTTCGGAAGATCTTGGGTTCCGGGGGTTCGAGGTTCGGACTCAGGGGTTCAGGGTCTTTGGATCTGTGAAGGAGATCATGGCGTTCCGAGGAGAAGATCTTGGCGTGCCGAGAGTCTTCGGACTCCATGAAGTAGATCTTGTCACACGGTGTCCGGGTAGGCAAACTTGGCGGTTTGGGACGATCTTGTCGTAGTCCTCAGGTGACGGTGTCGGAAGGTCTTGATGTTCTGTGTCGGAGAATTTGGTTGGCATGGCAAAGTGCTTCGGCTTCGACACCATCGTCTTCAGGTTCAGACTTTGAGTGAGGGTGTAGAACTTGGATCTCGACGACTAGGCGTTGTAGCGTGTCGGTGATGTTGGCATAGCGAAGGCCATACATGGATGTAGATCTTGGTGACATATAGGGCCACGTCGCCAGAGCTAAAGATCCTGGTGAAAGGCATCTGTAAGGACGTGGTCATAGGCCGAACTTGCATCGGAAGATGAGGCAGATCAGAGAAACATCCCCGCATCAGTGTGCACCAACAGCAGAAGCGGGTCTCCCCAACAACGCACGAGAACAAAACACATCGGCGGGGACTAGCAGTAAAAAGAGGAGCACTCGCGGGGCTCGGCTCGAGGCAGTCAGGTGCGCGCAGGCCTGAAGACGAAGGGGCGGCACCGAGAAGAGCAAGGTCTAACTGCTTGCGGGGATCACAGGGTGGCGGCGCTCGGGTCCAGGAGAGAGGCAACAGGGTACACCCGCGGTGGAGCTCCCGGCAGGTAGGGCACGGACGGGCGGCGAGCTCGGCGTCGAGGCCTGGACGCGCGTAGGCCGAGGTTGGAGAGGGGGCAGCGGTGGAAGGAGGTCGTAGGAACTGGCGAGGAGAGGACCCGGCGGCGGACGCGGCTTGGCTCGGGCGATGCGGGATCTCGCGTCGGTGGCGGTGTGGAGGAAGACCGGGGCCGCAGGAGAGGGAGCCCGCGAGGCGGCGACACGGGCCGGCCGGGCCGTGCTACGGCGAGATGGGGCGCAGGCGGCCGGGCGAGGAAACGAGGCCACGGCGGCTGTCCGCGGGGTTGGTGGGGAGAGAGAGGAGGGAGAAAGAAAGGCGCGGCCTGGGGAGACGGGGGGAGGAATCCCGAGGGCGCCTGGTTGGTGGTGGGGCCAGGGGAGGGGGTCGGTCGGCAGGTGGGCCTGGGTCAGGTGCGGTACACGGGGTTGGGGAGCGTTCGGGTCAGGGGAAACGTGGCGCGGTGTCTGTGGGCGCATGAGTGAGTGAGCATGAGCAGCAGCGCAACACGCAGGCTTGCATGGCTCGCTGTAGTGCAGCGCGCGCGGGTGGTGTTGCCAGCGTGTAGGTTAGGTGCGGACGGGTCGGTGGGGTGAGGCTAGCGGCTGGTGGAGGGAGTAGGTGGGATTAGGGTTTAGGCTAGGAAGGAGGTGGCCGGCTGGGCTTTGGGCCTGGCTGACTGCCTCCAAAAAAAACAACTTCAACTTTTATTTTTATTTTAAAATAGGTCTTTGTAAATAATTTTAGACAAATAAAACTATCCGGAAAAGACCGGAGTTTTTATTTGAAATAAAGAAGGGGCATTTAGAAAACAAAACCTGACTTTTCGAAAATAGTTTTTAAACAAACCATGCATGATGATGACGATGCCCAAATGCAATGTGGCATGATGACATGAGCATGCGGTCATGATGATGCAATACACAAAAACACAGCGATTTTCTAGTAGTGGTTTTACCAGGATGCCACAATTCGACACCACTAACAAAGGATCTCGCCCTCGAGATCTGCCTCATGGTACCGGGAAGAAGGTTGGCGATCTGAATCTTCTCGCTTCGTGCAGGTGCTCGCGACACCACTAACAAGAGATCGTTGTCTGTGATCGTCGAGAGGACACTCCGGTAACAAAGGACGAAGGTAGAGGTATCAACAAATAAAGCCACCTCTAGCTTCGATAGAAGGAGTGAAACGACGCATTCTCATCCACTACAAGGTACAAGAGCAAATAGAATGAGTAGTCGGCATGGGGGCCAATCCATCACGCACCCAGACTATTACTCCGCACATTCGGTGGAAAAGCGTGCAGCCATTCCCGGAATCAGACTGAAGATCTCGACAATCGAGGTTTGGAACAAAGGAGGGATGCAGGCTTTGCATTAGGTCTGGCGTAGCTGATGTCTTCGCGTTTAATCCACCGGAAGGCAATGAAGAGAAGTCCAACAGATGAAGGATTCCTCGGATAGCACGAAGACCGGATGTAGAAACATCGTTACCAAAGGACGAAGCGAAACCCTGAAGGTACGACGAAAACCCAACCACGAGAATTCCTGGACTCGAAGAAAAGATAAGGAAACAGATCCAAAACACGCAGAGGTAAGAGGAGAACAGCAGAGGGATAAGGAGTAAAAGCAGACCTAATCAGATCTATCCAACCGATTTGGCAAAATAGTTTTGACACTCTACTTCGACCGTTAGCTAGGTTATCCTAGAGGCTGGACTTGTGGGGTATCGCAACTGCTGAGCTCTAATACCACTCTGTAACACCCTTGAATCGGCCCTATGCAAGTTTTACCGCTTCCGCCAAACCCGCACAGAAACGAGTCAAGGACGCCCACCAGGCACTTTCGTGCGGGTGGAGAACGAAGTAATACCATTACACAACAGTCCTCGATGGGACCCACAGAACAGATATATATATACAGCATGACTCTAAGAGTCAAGAATACAGATATACACTACGAAGATCCAATCACCTTGAAAACGATACAGCATCCGAGTACGGACAAGATCCAAATGGGGCTAAGAGCCCTGAAGAAATAACCAATGGCATCCATAACCCTGCCCAGGCCAAGCCGGAAGGGTAACCCTGCTAACGACGTCGATCTCAAACCTGCTAAACAAAAGGGGGTGCCGACAAAGGGCAAAGGAAAAAGAGGAGCGTCAGTACTGTGGCCAGTACACGGCGAGGCTAGAATTCGGCAGTCCTCGCCTACACAGGTATGGTGGGCTGGAGCGGCAGCGCAGCGACACTAAACAACCTATAGAGACTCGAGACAACTGGCGGTTATCAGAGAGGGGTAAGAAAGACCTATTCGGATCCAACCTAAAACTAACACCAATCAAACCCATCCTGGTATTTCCCCCTCGAGACCAAACGAGGAAGTCAAACCGAGGAACTCACGCAGTTGGCAGTTGTATTCATTCCATTATAGTTGAAGCACTTACTAGTCCGATATAGATAGCATGAGTCATCCTGATAGCATAAGTAGTGGGCAGTTTTAGTTAACATTCCATTGTAGTTGGAACATTTACTAGACAGATATAATTGTCCTGAGGAATCCCAGAACCCAGCATTTGTTGGCACTTTTATCACATTCCAATTGGAGTTGCAATACTTACTAGGCAGATATAGTATGACACGGATCACCACAGATCCACCAGTTGTTGGCATTTTAAATTTACATTCTATGGTATTTGAATCTGATTATTAGTCACATATTAAGTAAAATTTATAGCACTACTTTAGTTATGCTTGTCTATGATCAAGATAATGTGCTCCAAGTGGTCCAAAACCACGGACACGGCTTTCAGAAAGTTTTACCCTACAAGGGTGCACAAATAGCAACACACACTCGATCAACCTCGGAAAAACCAACTCAAAACCCAATGAGGCATTCACGACAAAGCGGATCATAGGATTCATAAAATATTTCAGGGGGCCACCCCACTAAGCTACCTGCAACGAAGTTGGCCGGCTCCGGAACGGACCCAGGGTTTGCGACGACGGCTGTAAACGACTGGGAATCCAAAAGTGTGACTGGGCTTGTCGATACCGCGAAAACGTGGCGCAATCCAAAATAGTACAGGTGTTCCACGCACAATCTTAAGTAAAGCAGTAAAGCATGGCATAGGTACAGGATAGTAATAAAACCCCAAACTAGTTTGTGGCCCCAAGAAATAGAAATGAATCAAGCTCTGGCTTAGGGGGGTCCATAAGGCCTCCCGGATGTGGATAGTGCAAAAAATCAAGGAACAGTTATCAAGTACTCGGGGTCCTACGGGACACAAGTGGGCATGAAAAACCAAATAGCGTATATTGCCCACCGGTGCCTCTTTCATTAGTTATCCTAGCAAATTAATAGTTGTATTTAAAGTCATGATCATCTCCACCATAAACATCTGCCAGCATTCCAACAACTATGGTACTTGACACCACGAGATCGCACCTGAGCAAGCAACTACGACTCGCAAGGCTAGATATCTACCAAACAACAGGTATTACGAGGTGTCCAAGGCAATATAGAGGCTGCACGGAATATATCGGGTACGGAACTAAAGCATCGCGACACGGATAGCAATAGATCAACAGGAGGAAATAAAGACTATAAATGCAAAATAGGTAGAAGGGGAAGAGATGCTCGCCTGGGAAAACACTGCCGACGGATCATATCCGGAGAACTTGTCGATACTCGCATCAACTCATCGGTCTAATCCGTGAAGAAGCAAACACTAGAAGAAACACCGGACGCAATATTTAATACTACGGCAGAAGATCCGACATGATTATGATATGATGCAGATGCGGTGCAATTAGTCAATATTAAGCGGAACCAGGGTCCCGACAATTAATTAGACGGTTCGAGTTATTTAACTACCCCGCAATTTAAATGTTGACTTAACAAGACAGAACATGGCATCGGTTCGCTACACCAATTTCAATGGAGTCCGGAAGAAGACAACAATATTCCGCATATAGACTCCATATTTAACTATGGGTGAATCGTGATAATGCCCCCAACCCACAGACAGGTATGCATGCATGAACAATTCAATATGCGACATTTGATAATGTCATATTATAAAAATAGGGGTCTCGGATAAAGGGGTCACACATCTGGGTTCAGAAGATCTTGGGTTCCGAGGGTTCGGGATTCGGACTCAGGGGTTCAGGGTCTCGGATCCTGGTGAAAGGCATCTATAAGGACGTGGTCATAGGCCGAACTTGCATCGGAAGATGAGGCAGATCAGAGAAACATCCCCGCATCAGTGTGCGCCAACAGCAGAAGCAGGTCTCCCCAACAACGCACGAGAACAAAACACATCGGCGGGGACTAGCAGTAAAAAGAGGAGCACTCGCGGGGCTCAGCTCGAGGCAGCCAGGTGCGCGCAGGCCTGAAGACGAAGGGGCGGCACCGAGAAGAGCGAGGTCGAACCGCTTGCGGGGATCACAGGGCGGCGGCGCTCGGGTCCAGGAGAGAGGCAACAGGGTACACCTGCGGTGGAGCTGCCGGCAGGTAGAGCACGGACGGGCGGCGAGCTTGGCGTCGAGGCCTAGATGTGCGTAGGCCGAGGTTGGAGAGGGGGTACGGTGGAAGGAGGTCGCAGGAACCGGCGAGGAGAGGACCTGGCGGTGGACGCGGCTCGGCTCGGGCGAGGCGGGATCTCGCGTCGGCGGCGGTGTGGAGGAAGACCGGGGCCGTAGGAGAGGGAGCCCGCGGGGCGGCGGCACGGGCCGGCCAGGCCATGCTACGGCGAGATGGGGCGCAGGCGGCCAGGCGAGGAAACGAGGCCGTGGCGGCTGCGCGCGGGGTTGGTGGGGAGAGAGAGGAGGGAGAAAGGCAGACGCGGCCTGGGGAGATGGGGGAGGAATCCCGAGGGTGCCTGGTCGGTGGTGGGGCCAGGGGAGGGGGTCAGTCGGCAGGTGGGCCTGGGTCAGGTGCGGTACACGGGGTTGGGGAGCGCTCGGATCAGGGGAAACACGGCGCGGTGTCTGTGGGCGCGTGAGTGAGTGAGCGTGAGCGGCATCACGACACGTAGGCTTGCGTGGCTCGCTGTAGTGCAGCGCACGCGGGTGGTGTTGCCAGCGTGTAGGTTAGGTGCGGACGGGTCGGTGGGGTGAGGCTGGCGGCTGGTGGAGGGAGTAGGTGGGATTAGGGTTTAGGATAGGAAGGAGGTGGCCAGCTGGGCTTTGGGCCTGGATGGCTGCCTCCAAAAAAACAACTTCAACTTTTATTTTTATTTTAAAATAGGTCTTTGTAAATAATTTTAGACAAATAAAACTATCCGGAAAAGACGAGAGTTTTTATTTGAAATAAAGAAGGGGCGTTTAGAAAACAAAACCAGACTTTTCGAAAATAGTTTTTAAACAAACCATGCATGATGATGACGATGCCCAAATGCAATGTGGCATGATGACATGAGCATGCGGTCATGATGATGCAATACACAAAAACACAGCGATTTTCTAGTAGTGGTTTTAGCGGGATGCCACAGCCTTCTTCATCACCATGCAAGCCTCCGGTGTGATGCGTGAGTAGTTCATCCTTGGACTACGGATCCATGTAATAGCTAGATGGCTGGTTCTCCTCCTTTGTGCTTTCATGTTTAGATCTTGTGAGCTCCGTTCATGATCAAGATCATCTATTTGTAATTCTGCATGTTGTGTTTGCGGGGATCCGATGGATATTGAGATGCTATTTCAGATTGATTATTGATTCTATCATGTCTTTGTTATATGTGATCTTGCATGCTTTCCGTTGTTAGTAGCTATCTTGGCCAAGTAGATGCTAGCAACTCCAAGAGTTAGTATTTATGCTCGATAGTGGGTTCATGCCTCTGGTAATCTGGGGAAGTGACAGAAATCTCTAAGGTACTAGATGTGATGTTGCTACTAGGGAGAAAACAACAATCCTTTGCTCATAGAACAATCGTATTGTTTACTTTACACGCAATTCGTAAAGCAATAATTTGTTGCTTGCAACTTAATACTGGAGGGGGTTCGGATGATAACCTGAAGGTGGATTATTAGTCATAGATGTAGTTGGATGGCGGTCTATGTATTATGTTGTAATGCCCAATCAAGTCTCAAAGGAGTCAAGATGAGTAGTATATGCATGTATTGCTTTCTCGATGTTTGTCAATTGCCCCGCTGTAATTTGTTCACCCAGCATGTTATCTATCTTAAGGAGAGCCACCTCTAGTGAACTATGGATCCCGGTCCTTGTCTTTTACATACAATCTACAATCTTTTACTGCTTTGTGTTTACTTTCTGCAAATTTTTACTTTATTCCATTCGATACGTTTAATCCTTTGTTTTCCGCAAAACACGGTGAGATTGACAACCTCATCGCAAGTTGGGGACAAAGTTCTGTGGTTGTGTTGTGCAGTTCTCCACGTTGCTACTAGCACCGGTAGTGCGCCCTGCCAAAGCTCAGCTAGTAATACCTTTGGGGTGTTTCCTTGCTCCTACTGGTTCGATTAAACCTTGGTTTCATAACTGTGGGAAAACTTACTGCTGTGCTCATCATACCTTCCTCTTGGGGTTCCCAACAAACTCTACGTCGAACGACGAGCACATCATATATCTCTCATTCGCCGATTTACAAACTATAGTATTTCCATCGTGTTATTGTCCTTCTATCCTATACTACACGGTTACACACGTCATACTATTTGACCATTAGGTATTGTCGATTTGATCCCTCTTAACCTGTGCCTCAAACTATTTGTTATTATGCAAGGAGCAGCCTCAGTTTGCACACAATATCATAGAGTGAATAACTCCTATAATCTCGTCAGACCCCATCACTTTTATTTCACTTCATGCCAACGTATAACATGTTGGAACCTATTTCTATTTACAGTTGGCCTTATCTTTATGCAGAGGAACAACAATGGAATACAAACTTCTTCAAAAGCTACATCACTAACTATTTCATTTTTCTTGCATATAGCTCAAAATGGAACAATGAACATGTTGGTTTGCATAGCCTATTCTACAGGTTCATAAGGGATGACATTAATTCCTTATCTGGTGTTGGTTCGTCCTAACAACGGCATAACTGTCCTCTACTATGTAGTTCACTCGTGGTTTGCATTCCTACTCTAGAAGTTCTCTTATGATGCCATTATAATTTCTATCTGGTTGATTCTTAGCTATGATAGTAACTACATGTCATTGTGTCGCTCACTGCAAATTCTGAGTCACCCAATGACTATGCATTCCAGGAGATGCCACTACTTCCATATATATTTGCTAAAATGACCTCACTAGTTTATATTTGCTGAAATTCTAAGAAACACTTTGTTTGATTGCTCATTTCATTCTAGGAACACTTGTCTAATGCTTGTTTGTCCTGCTCTACAGGTTCATGAGTGACGCGATTATATCTTGCATCTGGTTCTGGGTCTGGTTCGTCCTAAGTCACGACATAACTATCCTCTACAATATATAGTTCATTCGTGGTTTGCATTCCTGCTCTACAAGTTCTCGTATGATGCGGTTATAATTTCTATTTGGTTCATTCTTCGATGTGACAGTAACTGCATGCCATTTTGTGTCTGAGCACAAATTCCGAGTCACCCGACGTCTCTTGCATTTTAGGGTATAGAAGTGCTTCCATATATATTTGTTGAAATGACCTGGCCAGTTTATTTTTGCCGAAATTCTAAGCCACACACACACATTTTTTTATTGCTCGTTTCACGGTAGGCACACTTGTTTAATGCATGCTTGCTTGTCCTGTTTGTTTGACGTGTTCGTCAATAATTGAACCATCGACCAGTTGTAAACTCCAAATCATAGCTCATGTCATATCAGTCAAATCAGTAATTTGTCTTGTTTGATATATTAACTTGTTATTACTTAGTTTTAGGGTGCAATTATTGCTATCGCCACCAAAGAGGGGGATGCAAGTTCATGTCTCCTCCAATGTAGCTGTCACACTCAAAGGAAGATGTAGTGATCAACTGAGCACTCTGCTATTAACTTGATTGTCAACTGAAATGCCATTTTTTCTTTCCCTTGATTTGATAATATGTAATAATTTTAAGAAGTTTGCAGCTGATGTAATATCTAGATAACTCGTGTAGGCCATGTATGCATTTAGTTGACGCCGTCCACACATTGCGGTAGTCGATACGTAACTACGCCAGGCAGGTCGATTAGGGAACAATACCATGCTTTGTTATTGGCCCGTCGTGTATTCGGCCGATGATGAACAGTAGAAAAATGCTAGATTATATAGATGTTTATGATATTGGCATGAGGTTCAGAAAAGGCCGAAACTGTAAAAGGCCGTAAACGTAATGGGACGGCCTACAAGTTGTAACTGGATGTAACAGTAACATGCTAGAATGGTAACATGCCGTAAGAGTAACAGGTCATAACAGTAACAGGACATAACACTAACGGGACTTCACAGTAGTAGGCCATAATAGAAATAGCCCATCGCAGTAACATGCAAGAAACCGTGAAATCCTAGAACAGTAATAGGCCAAAACAGTAGTCGGCCTCAACAGTAAAGGGTCGCAACAGTGAAAGGCCAGAATAGTGACAAACTAGAATAGTAACGACCCGAGAAATTTCCAAGCGAGGGCAGTAACAGGCAGACACATTTACCAGACTAGAATAGTAAAGGGCCGCTTGTGGGCCTGAACAAGTAAAACCCGAAACAGTGAAAGGCCAGGACAGTAACATGCCTAAACAGTAACGGGCCATCTCAAACAAGGGCCGTTAGTAGGCATCCCATGATGGGCTGCGATAAACAGTGA
Source organism: Avena eriantha (assembly GCA_910589775.1). NCBI lineage: Eukaryota > Viridiplantae > Streptophyta > Magnoliopsida > Poales > Poaceae > Avena > Avena eriantha. Next base: position 409,676,926 of record OU342744.1, read on the forward strand.
TGGGCTGCCCGTAGGCCTTAAATCTACAGGAGTGACTTGGTGCAGGCTGCTAATGGGCCACAGAGTGTTGGACCAGCATGGGCCTTCTTTAGGCCGAAACAGAATTGGGCCTGAAAGTTTGCGGGCCGCTGCTGGCTGCAACTTCGGGCCCATTTCAAATAGTGCAAGACAAAACAATAACGAGCCATCTTCTTATTAGGGTCCCCTAATGGGCCGGCCCAGTTAGTATTTAGCAGGTCTTGGCTGGGCCTGGCTTCTACCATGGTTTCTATGCCCGTTAACGACGGTAACTGGCCCCTAACGGTGGCTGCCACATGGCAGTTTGCATGACATCAGCAGTCAACGCGGCTGGCAAACAGATCTACGACGGAACAAGTTTTCATGGTTGAAGGTTGCGATCCGCCACGGTCAAGAAAAAAATCGTGGTAGATACTTTTATGATGGGGCTCTTACCACGGAGGGCATCCGTCGTAGAATACTTTTTAGCCACAAAAAACAGGCCTTCAACCACAAAAATCTTCCGTTGTAAAAGCCAACTTTTCTTGTAGTGTAAGCACCGGGAATAGAGCATGCAAGAAGGAGCACCGTGCTCATTACATCCCTACTCACTTCTCTAAATGAGGGGGGAACCCTTCCTATCCTACCCAGGCACGAGGGCACCGATATGCTGGCGAGCGCAGGGGACAAACTGAGAACACCCAAAGAAGGGTTGAAGGGGTCCAAGACCAACAAACTCAACACCATCACCATGGCTTGAGCCTCGACATTAACATCTAAAACCAGAGAATGCACGCTCCCCTTTCACCCAAAGCAACATCTTCAAGAAAGTGATGGCGCCAAGGGTGCCGCTACCACCCAATCTGGGAAGATTTGGGATTTTCCCGGTAAAGAGAGGGGAAAGGAGAGAGTACCTGGACAGTGCCTCTTGGGAAGAACATGCCCCCTAGGCGTCGCCATCGTCGCGGCTGACACAACTTGCCAGGGATTTCTCCTGGTTCTCGTCCCGACCTCCAATGCCTAGCCACACCTGAACTCAATAGAAACTTCTAATCTAGTAGATCTGGCACATTTTTATTGCCTTCGAACCAAAGGTTGTCCCATATATATGCTTCACATACTTGAGCCATGGAAGTTTATGAGAGCATCGACAAAAATTCAAAGGTAACAAAGAAAAAGAAGGCCTTTATTCCAGCTTAGGGATGCAACCCGGGAAAGCCTGCATATAAGCATATACCAGAAGTCAATATCATGTTAATGTCAAGAGAAAAATTGCACTGAGTTAACTTACTCCCTTGGACAAAACTTGTTTTCCTTGCCCACTTGCATCCCTACTCAAGCACATATACTATGTTGCAGGAAATAAATCGCTACCAAGAGAGGGAGGGGGAGCCATGAAGTATGAGCAAAACATCTCGAAATTGGCTATCACAAATTCTGGTAGAAGATGCAAAAAATGGCTACCCCAAACTCTAGTAGAAGTTGCAAAAAATGAAAAGGAAGCTCTCTGGAGAATAAGATGAAGATCATGTTCATCGACATGTTCACGTGTTCTCCTTGGCTAGGCCTACAACATGAGGGTATGATGCTAGACTACACACGCCGATATCACATCATGGTCGTACCATTTTAGAAAAATGGATTAAAGGGTACACAGCAATTTGTTGCTTGAATACCTGCACCACTTTATCTCGTAACATCCTCTCTCTGAGTAAATTCAGGTAGAGATTATCTCCCCCCTATGAAAGCCTAAAAGAAATCTGGTACAAAGCATTATGTGACGAGACCGGAGTAGTGACTGGGGCGCGGCATGCCAAGCCAGAACAAAACACCCTCTCATGCTCGGAACTGGATCCTCTACTCTACTCCTATTCCAACCACCATCTGACTGACTCGAGGATGACGGCTATCACCGACACGCTCCTCCTCCAATGACCCCTATATACAGGGTCCAACTCGCCGTTTTGTCCCTTCTTCTGCTCACAGCGGTCGCATCCGCATCCACGCTCGCTAATGACCCACAAGTATAGGGGGTGTATCGCAGTATTTTCGAGGGAAGTGAAACCCAATTTATTGATTTGACACAAGGGGAGACAAAGAATATTTATAAGCCTTAACAACTGAGTTGTCAATTCAGCTGCACCTAGAAACAATCTTGCTCACAGCAGTTTATCAGTAGCAACAGTTTTGTAGTAGGATTAGCAAAGTAATAGCGGTAGTAAAGCAAAGACAGTAGTAACAAAAGCGGTAAACAGTGGGATTCGAGTGCGGTAGGCATAGGGATGGATGGACGGGCGTTGCATGGACAAGATAATTCACATAGCAATCAAAACATAGGGCAATTGCAGATAAAAAAGATAAAGCATCCAAGTACTAGACAATCCTAGGCATGTGTTCCATATATAGTCATACGTGCTCGCAATGAGAACTTGCACAACATCTTTTGTCCTGCCAGCCCGTTTGCAGCGGGGCCTCTAGGGAACTACTGGAAATTAAGGTGCTGCTTTTAATAGAGCACCGGAGCAAAGCATTAACACTCCATGAACACATGTGATCCTCACATCAAAGCCTTTCCCTTCCGGTTATCCCGATTCTGTCACTTTGGGGCCATAGGTTCCAGACAACAACGTGTGTATACAACTTGCAGATAAGACCAAGAACAAAACTATCATAATTAATCAATAACATGTTCAGATCTGAAATCATGGCACTCGGGCCCTAGTGACAAGCATTAAGCACAACAAGTCGCAACAAAGTCATAAAGCACTAATAAAAGATACTAGGCACCATGTCCTAATAATCTGATGCCATTACATGAACGATCTCATCCAATCCCTACCATCCCCATAGCCTACAGCGGGGGATTACTCACTCATAGATGGGGGAAACATGGATGGTCGATGGAGAAGCGATGGTGATGACGATGGCGATGATCTCCTCCAATTCCTCGTCCCGGCAGGGTGCCAGAACGGAGTTTCTAGTGCTGTTTCGTGGAATCTGGTGGTGGCAGCGGAGCAGAACTCCTTCTAGAAAAACGTCGAACCCCCCGAAGTTTTTAGGTCAGAAGGCTCCTTATAGGCAAAGAGAGAGGCCGAGGGGGTGCCTGGGGGGCCCACACCACCCCCTGGCACGGCCTAGCATGGCCCGTGCCACCAGGTGGTGTGGCCACCCCCTGGCTCTTCTCCGTCTCGTATTCTGGCTCCTGGAGTCTTCGGGTGAAATAGGATTTTTGGCATATTTTCCAGGATTTTTCCTGATAGTTGGTTTTCTACACAAAAACTAGACACCAAGGCAATTCTGCTGAAAACAGCGTCAGTCCGCATTAGTTGTATCCAAATCACACAAGTATAGAGGAGAAACAATAGCAAAAGTGTTCGGGAAAGTAGATACGTTTTGGAAGTATCACTCGCTGTCGCGGGAGGCTCCACGGTGTGTGGCGTCGCTGCTGACAATGGCACCGTCTAGTGCGTCGACTTCGTCGGCGCGGCCAACGCCTCCTACTCCTCGAACTCCTATGCCTCCCCCGTCATGCCGTCCCTTGTCTTCTCATTGGTCTCCAGTGGCGCGGGCTTCGTCTGCAGGCCCGGCGGGTGAACAGGGACGGGAAGAGAGGAGAAGTAGAGAGAACTGTGTGGGTGAGACTGACTAGTGGGTTCTACTTCTCACTGACCACCGGTCCAAATCTTTAGTCTTTTTCCTGGGTTAGAAAAGTAGATTTTAGGGACATTTTTGCAAACGAAACACGACTAGAGGTTGACAGTGGGTCCCTAGATTGCCACATCATCAAATACATCTCTACGACACCCGCAGTGACTGGGAGTCATGCTCTGACATGTCTTCAGTGACCGTAAACTCGTATTTCTATTGTAAAATGACCGTATTGACTTTGCTAAGCAAGTTCAGTGACTAACCATGGATTTAACTCAAAAGAAAAAGAAACTAGACTAGTTTGAGGAAAAAACGCGGGACACGCCACCATGGTAGATATTGGGCACGTTTGGTAGCCCTGATACGTCCAAAACGTATCTACTTTCCTGAACACTTTTGCTATTGTTTCTCCTCTAAAATTTTATGTGATTTGGATACAACTAACACGGACTAACACTGTTTTCAGCAGAATTACCTTGGTGTCTAGTTTTTGTGCAGAAAAGCAACTATCAGGAAAAATCCCGGAAAATATGCCAAAAATCCTATTTCACTAGAAGACTCATGGATCTAGAAGACGAGATGGAGGAGGGCCACGAGGGGCCCACACCACCTGGTCGCGCGGGCCAGGCCAGACCGCGCCTGGGGGTGGTGTCAACACCTGGATTTTTAATCCCAGATGCTTGTTATGCCATACATCGCAATCTCAGGATTACCATTTTTGCGAGACATAACAGATTTGATATCACAGTACATCATCCATTACAAACCATAATAAGGTCTTACACAAATAAAGGATCTCATGATCCAATCTTAGTACAATCAAGCAGCTGAATAAATAGCGTAGCGGTGGGGTCCATCTTCAGGGTCACAGGCAATGCTAACGATGGGAGATGATCCTAGTTGTCATAGCCGTCCTGATGTCCTTCCTCCTGGTAGTCCTCTTTGTAGTCTGGCCATGGGAATAGCTAGGGACAAAAGCCATGAGTACTCTTCAAGTACTTACGAACTATCACTAACAAGTAAGATAGTTCTAGTAGGAATGCTAAGTTCCAAGTTTAGTTGTAAAGCTAAGTTTGAAACCTAAGCTGAGTTAAAAAACAAAGAAAGATAAAATAAAGTTTGAATTAACCTAAGTGGGAACTTAGTTATCATAGTCACAACTCTGTTGTGGTCAAGTCATGTCACAATTCATTTCGTAAGTCATTATGAAAACATCTGACAACGGAACAGTATGGCCACTCCAACTGTCCATAACCGTGGCTATTCGAATAGTTTGACACTCTGCAGATGTGGTACACTTTCACCACAAGATTCGATACATCTGTCAGGGATAACCCTGAATCATCATACTTAGTATGCAGCTAATCAGACATAACCTTTCCTTTACACACTCTAGTATAAGCACCTCTCCTATGAGTATGGCCTCCCAGCCATGACCATCTGTCATCCTGGGCACTGCATAGGTGGACAACATTGAGAGGTAGCCTCATCTCAAACCTCTCCCGCGAGGGAACTAATACTAATGCATATAAACTTCCGGCTAAGCCTTACCCAATTCAGGTATTGTGGTTGTACGGTAAAAATTGGAATGGTATCGCATCCGAACCCAACCATCAGTTTTATAAAAGGGATAAGGCTCATGCCTCAACATTTTCATCATCATCATAAACCATTTGTGTTTCTCAACACATGTCAAAACATCTCAATAGAATGACTCATCATTCCAAGGTTTTCATAATCATTTTCACCAAGTATTCCCATCTAAAGTAAATCAAGTTTTGGTTTAGCCCCAACTACTAAGTTAAGAGTGTTCACTAATGTGGGATGCTAATCTCAATCTCATGCCATAGAATGACATCTAAGTCTAACTAGGTAGGTCAAGTTTTATACTCTTTATGCTACCTTTAAACAAGGAAAGGACTTTGGTAAAGTAAGGAAGGTAAAGCTTGTAAATAACCCTTGGAGTAGGTATAAGTCAAATTGGTATAACCAAAGCATGCCTAATGCCTTTGCTTAGGTTATCTAGCTTGCAAGGGTTAGCTTGCATTGTTAATGATGGCTTGCCTTATGTAGTGCAGTGGTTGAAATTCTCTTCCTCCTCCTCTTGGTAGAACTCCTCCTCGAAGACTTGGTCGGTACTATCGTCTATAAATACATACGGAATACACAATCACCAAAAAATACTTAACTAGTCTACTTAGCACACTAAGGCACACATTTCATGGTCTAGTATCATCACAAACATCACAAGGTTTAATGAACTAGTTTCATTTATTTTATTTGAGAAAACTAATTTCTACTCATTGAAATTAACTAAGATTTAATATTCTCTAATTAAAATATGGGATCATGTGGACACATGTCATCACCACATATTCTAACATATGGGAATGTGATTTAAAGATTGGATCATATTCTAATAAGTTTAAGTTTAACAACTAATGATTTAAAGTGACTAGAAATGCCTATATAGCATTATTTTGGTACTAGTCCAAAGTCACTACATGCAAACCTTAATATTATTACATATTCAGATAGATATAGTTAAATGTGATTTTTGAGAGTTGGATTCAACTCAAAAGCTATTATGGTTGATTTTATAAAAATGTTTGAATGTGTACAAGCTTCTGTCTTGTTATTTTTACTAGGAGAGATCTCTAACTCTAAATGATTTAAATCCAACGAGCTTGCATATAGATTTTCATTAGGTTTCCATAAAATTTGGAATCACTCAATTTGGATTTATAAATCTCCCTGAATTAATTTTCAAACTAAGGGACAGAACTAATTCTAAGTCTAAAAAGAAAAATCCTAATTTGAATTACTGGGTCACGCGGGAAACTAATTGGGCCGGCCCAGATTCACTCCACGGCGCTGAGGGCTGCTGATAGGGGGGCCGCCTGTCAGTGGCTCATTTCACACGAAGCGGTACGGGGCGATCCGGACCGCGGGATTAGAACTAGATCAACGGCTCAGGGTCGTCGTCGACGACGGACTAGTCGCCGGCGAGACTGAACCCTAGCGGCTCGGTGGGGGTGCAATGGGGACGTACCGGGGCTCCAGCTAGTGCGGCGAGGTGGGCAAACGGACGAGTAAACGACGGCGAGCTCACGTGAAGTCGCGGCAGAGGCTGGGGTGGACGAAATCAATGGCAACGTCTCCTCCTATGCTGCGGTGGTCTCCGGCTCAATTCTGGCGACTGGCTACTCGAGATGTGATGGCTCAGTGTCGGCGCCACAAAAATGCTGGTGCGGTGTTGATGTAGAGCTCATTGGGAACCCCAAGAGGAAGGTATGATGAGCACAGCAGCAAGTTTCCCTCAGTTATGAAACCAAGGTTTAATCGAACCAGTAGGAGCAAGGAAACACCCCAAAGGTGTTGCTAGCTGAGCCTTGGCAGGGCGCACTACCAGTGCTAGTAGCAACATGGAGACCTGCACAACACAACCACAGAACTTTGTCCCCAACTTGCGATGAGGTTGTCAATCTCACCGTCTTTGCAGAAAACAAAGGATTAAATGTATCGAATGGAAAGAAGTAATAGTTTGCAGAAAGTAAACACAAAGCAGTAAAAGATTGTAGATTGTATGTAAAGAAAAAGGACCGGGATCCATAGTTCACTAGAGGTGGCTCTCCTTAAGATAGATAACATGCTGGGTGAACAAATTACAGCGGGGCAATTGACAAACATCGAGAAAGCAATACAGGCATATACTAATCATCTTGACTCCTTTGGAACTTGATTGGGATTACAACATTATACATAGACTGCCATCCAACTGCATCTATGACTAATAATCCACCTTCAGGTTATCATCTGAACCCCCTCCAGTATTAAGTTGCAAGCAACAGATTATTGCTTTATGAACTGTGTGCAAAGTAAACAACACGATTGTTCTATGAACAAAGGATTGTTGTTTTCTCCCTAGTAGCAATAGCACATCTAGTACCTTAGAGATTTTTGTCACTTCCCCAGATTACAAGAGGCATGAGCATAAATACTAACTCTTGGAGTTGCTAGCATCTACTTGGCCAAGATAGCTACTAACAAAGGAAAGCATGCAAGATCACATATAACAAAGACATGATAGAATCAATAATCAATCTGAAATAGCATCTCAATATCCATCGGATCCCCGCAAACACAACATGTATGATTAAAAATAGATGATCTTGATCATGAACGGAGCTCACAAGATCTAAACATGAAAGCACAAAGGAGGACAACCAGCCATCTAGCTACTACATGGATCCGTAGTCCAAGGATGAACTACTCACGCATCACACCGGAGGCTTGCATGGTGATGAAGAAGGCCTCCAGGGTGAATTCCCCTCTCCGGCAGGGTGCTAGGAAGAGCTTCAGATCCCTCCCAATCTAGGGATGGAGATGAAGGCGGCTACAGACTCTTTCGTGGATTTTTTATCGGGCACTTAGGGTTTTCGTCCCAAGGGCATCTTATAGGCGGAAGGAGAGGCCGAGGGGGTGCTGGGGTCGGCCAGACCACCCCCTGGCACGGGTCAGGCCTGGTCGCGAGCCCAGGTGGTGTGGCTGGCCCCAGCCCTTCTCCGTCTCGTATTCTGGCATCTGATGACTTCTAAGAAAAATAGGCACTTTTGCTTTTGTCTCGTCCAATTCCGAGAATATTCATTTTCTGACTTTTCTGGAACCAAAAACAGCAGAAAACAGGCAGCTGGCACTGTGGCTCTTGTTAATAGGTTAGTCCAAGAAATCATATGAAAAGTACTCCAAAGTGTGGACAAAACACAAGAAAGTGGATAAAACCAAGCATGGAACATCAAAAATTATAGATACATTTGCAATGTATCAACATCCCCAAGCTTAACTCTTGCTCGTCCTCGAGTAGGTAAGTGATAAAAAGAAAGAATAATTTTTGAGGTGACATGCACCATCAAAGACTTGATCAAAGTATTTGTAAAACATTCAAAGCTAGGATCATAGTACTTTAATCATAACATGAAAGACAAAGTTCTAGCAATAAGACAAAGAAACTATGATGCAACATGAAAAGGCACAAACAAAATATTCATGAATAACAATGCTTTGCAAGACGTTTGTTTGTTTCACATAAAGAAAACATAGCATAATAGCATTCAGCTTGTCCCTCATAGAGTAGCAAATATAAATGCATAGGACACCTTCAAAGTTCATAAGAGTGACTAGATACAAATAGTTTAAAACAGGCAATATCAAGTTATGCATCAATCAACTAGTCTTGGGACAATGCACATAGAACTAAGAATGGCCACTATGCTCTCAAACTAGGTCCATAAAGGTAGAAGGTGGAGACTCAATATAATGGTGGAAGAAAGGCCTTCATAGAAGGAAGTAGGGATTCAAGTCTCATAAAGATCTTCCAAAAATTATGGTACTTATAGCTTTTAGCTCTCATTGCCCCTATCATAAGCATCTTGAAGTGATTAAGGTTAAAGTGAACAAACTATGGTGTACATGCTTGACGAAGTAAAAGTTAGAAATCTCATGTCCCTTGTATACGAGGGCCGCTCCTCGTGCTACTCAAGTTTAGTCACCGGTAAGTTCATTTCATTGTAAGTACATGTGTATCATAGAGAATCGCCAACGGGGTAACCCTTGCCCGATGATACGGAAGAATCCCCATATCAAAATGACAAGGCAAGCAGACAACGAGCATCTCAGCAATCTTGTTATTTACCATGGGAATATGGTGCTTTTTTCTCTCTTTCCTCTTTTCATAATCTCTTTTTTTCTTTTTCTCTTTTTTCTCAATATCTGACTCTTTTTTTTATAAGAAGAATGCTTCATAGACAGCTCATTATGGTTACGCTGCATGTTTCCACCATGTCAGCATGGATTAGACTAGCGGCCCAGGCGTTTATCTAACACATATACATAACTCCATGGACTTACAAGGTCCCCTTTCATTTCACATCGACGACATCCATATGCAAAAGAGCATGATATCAACTAGGTACAAGTACCGAGTGTAATGTTGAAAGCGTTCCCCATGAAAGCATGGTTCTGGTAATTCCCAACCAATAAGTGCAAGCATATACAACATAGACGACACAATGGTTCAAGTTTATTAAGGGCAAGAAAAGTAAAGTGTGCCATCAAGTTCGTGAGAGCTTTAATCACTAGTTTTCTCATAACAAGTTTAATTTGGAAGGTAAACAAAAGCATGAATATACTTGGAATAGCATAAGCTAATGGGTAGGTATGGTGGACTCTTTGGAATAACTTGGTTTAGGGAGTTGGATGCATGAGTGGAACTCATACTTGGTTGTGGAGGCTAGCAAAAGACTGGGAGCGACAAACTAAGAGAGCAATAATGGCCATAATCATGCAGAGCGACAACACATCATTGATCAAAGCATAAAGTGATACTACAAGTTGAAAACTAAAGGATCATAAAGGCTATGGTGACTTGAGATAGTCATAACATGGTGTGAGCATGCGCCAAGTCAACCCAAATAAAGCATCAAAGGAGAATACCACTATACTATGCTTTAATATGCTAAAACAACACATGATTCATCCAAGGCACATTAAGAAATCTCAATTGTTTATAACAAGTCATGCTACAACACAGAATACTAAGCATAAAGCCAAAACAAAATCAAGCATGGCATGACAAAGCATAGGCCACAGTCAAAAACGAGCTCTTTTTACCACATAAGTATGAACTTTCCTACTCTTTTCCAAACCAAACCAAACTATTTGCAAACCAATGTATGAAAGAGGGGGTCCAACCAATTTATTCAGCAAACTAAGAAAACCAAGCAAACGAAAAAACAAAACGAAAATGAAAAATAAGACGCTCCAAGAACAACACAACTATGCGTGAAACAATAAAAATGAAGCATTTGGAAGGAACCTGGAATTTTTATTGATGAAGAAGGGGATGCCTTGGGCATCCCCAAGCATTGACGCTTGTACTTCTTGGATATTTCTTGGGGTGACACGCGTGGCAACCCCAAGCTTGAGCTTTAGTCCATCCTTCATCTCATTACTCATTCCTTCCATACACCTGAAATTTTTCCTTCATACAAAACTTCACACAATCTTTATTAGCAACATTAGTGTACTCAAGATAATAGGTCTTAAGATTCAGTTATAACACCAATAAACTTGCATTAAAACACTAGCTACTGTACAACTTCCCTCAAAAAGCTCAATTCTCCAAAAGAACTCAAAAAGGAACCAACAAGAAGCAAATGCAAAAAATTGCAGAAATCTATCAAAACAGACCAGCAGGTAAATATGAATTTTTTCGAAGACCTTCTGTTGCTCAAATCAAAAAGTGTTGAACTAACGAAAGTTAGATAACAACCTGGGAAGAAGCAAAAAAATCACGCCTCAAAAAGACGTTCAGAGATTGTACACGAATTTTTATGGTAAAGCACAGAAATCTGTTTCGGGACAGCAACTTTCCCAATCATTACTTCTCTCTCATTACAGGTTACTCTTGGCACAAAAAGCAAATAAAAAGGATAAGGAGCGGTTATTACTGAGGTAATAACTTCCAAGACTCATCTAAAACTTTTGGGTTATCTCCCAATAAGTACTTTTCTTTAACGCCTTTAAGTTAGGCATAAGAAGCAAGAAAGAATCAAGTGTTCTCAAATGAAGAAGCATTAAGACCAAATTTCTTGCCCTTACCTCTCTTACTTTTATTCTTAACCTTGGGAAAAATATGATTGTTTGATGGAGAAGAAAGGCGCATGGTCCCATTTCCCACATCTATTATTGCTCCAAGGAGTTCTAATAGGGACCTTCCAAGTGTAATTTGTCCTTTTCCTGCACATTCAATAACAAGATAATCAGTAGAGATCATTTTCCCAAGGATCTTTGTAAACACTCCTTCAGCTATTCCAAGGGGTAATATGGTAGTATTATTAGCAAGAGATATTTCTTTTCCTCCTTTAGTGAGCCCCCAAGTATTCAGAGATTCATAAATATCTTTAGGCATGAGGTAAAATTCAGACATGATATCACAGCGAGCTTGAAAAGTTTCAGTGTTCATCTCAATATTTACTGTAGGGAACCATTTTGATGGTTCAGAGTTTATTGGAACATAATTGTGATGCTCCCTAAGCGTATTATAGCAATTTTCTAAGCTAGTACTGCTAGTCTCAAGAGTGTTCAACCTAGCAAATATTTTTGCGAAAGAAATATCAGTTTGGCTAGGAATGTTGTAAGTGAGGATCAATTTCTTTATAGCTTTAGTAGCATCATCCTCATTACATTGGAGGAAATCTCCTCCCACAACAGCATCTAGAGCATATCTATAGCAAAGAGCAATCCCAAGGTAAAAACTGCTAAGGAACAAGCTTTGAGTCATCTTAGGCTCAGTTTTTTCATGTAGATCAGAGATTCTAGACCAAGCTTCCTTAAAACTTTCCTAAATTCCTTGTTTAAAAGTGAAAATCATTTCCTCATGTGACATAGTGATTGGAGCAAGGCTAGACATAATGGCAACTTAGGATAGGAACTGATTTTTTGTGTTTTTGAAAAGAAAGCAAACTAGTAAAACTAATTTTGTTGTGTTTTTTAAAAAGAAACAAGCAAACAAAGCAAAAAGAAACTAAGCAAAACAAAAACAACAAAGTAAAGAGATTGGTTATGAGGGACTCCCCTTGTGAAGATCTCCTTAACTCCCCGGCAACGGCGCCAGAAAAATGCTTGATGGCACAATGCACGGCGCCCAGAAAAGTGCTGGTGTGTGGTTAATGTAGAGCTCGTTGGGAACCCCAAGAGGAAGGTATGATGAGCACATCAACAACTTTCCCTCAGTTATGAAACCAAGGTTTAATCGAACCATTAGGAGCAAGGAAACACCCCAAAGGTGTTGCTAGCTGAGCTTTGGCAGGGCGCACTACCGGTGCTAGTAGCAACATGGAGACCTGCACAACACAACCACAGAACTTTGTCCCCAACTTGCGATGAGGTTGTCAATCTCAGCGTGTTTTGCAGAAAACAAAGGATTAAACGTATCGAATGGAAGGAAGTAATAGTTTGCAGAAAGTAAACACAAAGAAGTAAAAGATTGTAGATTGTATGTAAAAGACAAGGACCGGGATCCATAGTTCAGTAGAGGTGGTTCTCCTTAAGATAGATAACATGCTGGGTGAACAAATTATAGCAGGGCAATTGAAAAACATCGAGAAAGCAATACATGCATATACTAATAATCTTGACTCCTTTGAGACTTGATTGGGCATTACAACATTATACATAGACCGCCATCCAACTACATCTATGACTAATAATCCACCTTCAGGTTATCATCCGAACCCCCTCCAGTATTAAGTTGCAAGCAACAGATTAATGCTTTACGAAATGCGTGTAAAGTAAACAATACGATTGTTCTATGAATAAAGGATTGTTGTTTTCTCCCTAGTAGCAACAACACATCTAGTACCTTAGAGATTTCTGTCACTTCCCTAGATTACTAGAGGCATGAACCCACTATCGAGCATAAACACTAACTCTTGGAGTTGCTAGCATCTACTTGGCCAAGATAGCTACTAACAACGGAAAGCATGCAAGATCACAAATAACAAAGACATGGTAGAATCAATAATCAATCTGAAATAGCATGTCAATATCCATCGGATCCCCGCAAACATAACACGCAAAATTACAAATAGATGATCTCGATCATGAACGGAGCTCACAAGATCTAGACATGAAAGCACAAGGGAGGAGAACCAGCCATCTAGCTACTACATGGATCCGTAGTCCAAGGATGAACTACTCACGAATCACACCGGAGGCTTGCATGGTGATGAAGAAGGCCTCCAGGGTGAATTCCCCCTCCGGCAGGGTGCAGGGAAGAGCTTCAGATCCCTCCCAATCTAGGGATGGAGATGACGGTGGCTACGGACTCTTTCGTGGATTTTTGATCGGGTACTTAGGGTTTACGTCCCGAGGGCATCTTATAGTCGGAAGGGGAGGCCGAGGGGGTGCCGGGAGCGGCCACACCACCCCCTGGCGCGGGCTAGGCCTGGCCGCACGGCCAGGTGGTGTGGTGGCCCCCTGGCCCCTCTCCATCTTGTATTCTGGCACTTGATGACTTCCGGAAAAATAGGCACTTTTGCTTTTGTCCCATCCAATTCCGAGAATATTCATTTTCTAACTTTCCTGGAACCAAAAACAACACAAAACAGGCAGCTGGCACTATGGCTCTTGCTAATAGGTTAGTCCAACAAATCATATGAAAAGTACTCCAAAGTTGGAACAAAACACAAGAAAGTGGATAAAACCAAGCATGGAACATCAAAAATTATATATACATTTGCAATGTATCATTGCCAACATAGCATCCAAGAGCTTCTTCAATTCCAGTAACTCTGAGGGGTTCATACTATAGGGTCTCTAGGCTATGGGTCCAGTTTCGGGGATTAGTTCAATAATGAACTCAATATCCCTATCCAGGGGCATACCGGGCAATTCATCTGGGAATACGTCGGGGTATTCACAGACTACTCTGACTTGGTCAATGGTGGGTAGGGCTAGACTCTTGTTGCACTTGAATTGACGGGGTAAGGTTTGAGATATATACTCTACTGAGACTCCAAAGCTACTGGTCACGGTGATGGCTTTCTTGGCACAGTCAATCAATCCTTTATGCTTTGACATCCAAACCATTCCTAGTACTACCTCCAAACCTTTGGTTCCAAGTACTATTAGATTGGCCTAAAATATATCCCATGTATTCTGATAGGCACAGCTTTGCAAATTTTTCTAGCTTTTGTAGTTGAACCGGGGATTTGAACTATCATGACATGCTTCAAGTTGGTTGGGTGAATCTTACTAGTGCCTGCAAATTCTTCGGTGACAAATGAGTGCGATGCTCCAGAATCAAACAACACTCTTGCTAAAACTGAGTTGACAGAAAACATACCCAGCACTACATCTGGCGCTTCCTGGGCTTCTTCGGCGATCATGTGGAAGAGACGGCCGTTGCGGTTGTGAGGGTTCCCTGGGGGAATATTTTTCCTGGTTGAACACGACGCTGTTGTTGAGCTGGGGCATTCACATTGGCAGTGGCGGCAATCTTCTTGGGACACTCATTGAAATAGTGACCCTTCACTCCACACTCGAAACAAGTGATCTGAGACTTGTCTTTTGCTGCCACAGGCACATCATTGCTTCCAGTTCTGGGTGCGGTGTTGTTGTTGTTGTTCTTGGGAGGTGCACGGTTGAAATTGCTAGAGTTGACGGGGTGATTGTTGTTTCCTCCGGACTTCACATTTCCTCCGCTACGGTTGGGGTAGCTTGGGCGAGATATTGGGGGTCGATCGTTCCATGGGGCACATCTTGTAGAAGGGTTGGGACGGTACTTCTGGTGACTGTTGGATCTAGCTTGGTGCATCATACGATGTTTGCGGTTGTCATTTGCTTGGTTAATCTTCCCTTCCATCTGAATGACAAAGTCGACTAGTTCTTCGAGATCCTCGAAACAGATGTTGACGAGGACAGTCTGCATCTCATCATGTAGTCCGTTTAGGAATCTCTCCTTCTTCTTGGCCCCCGTGTTGATCTCATCAGGTGCATACCTAGCAAGGTACAAGAATCTGTCACGGTACTCCACTACAGTCATTCTGCCTTGCTTCAACTCTCTAAATCCATCCCTCATTTGGGTGGCTAGACCCTGTGGCACGTGGGTGCAGCTGAACTTGATTTTGAAGGCTTCCCAGGTCATCACTTGGCCATGGTTCATTGTGCGGGTGCTGTTCCACCATGCTCTTGCATCTCCTGCCAAATAGTGGGTGGCAAAAAGAACCTTCTTGTTTGCATCCACTCCGGCTACTTCTAAGTTGTTCTCCATTGTCTACAACCAATCATCAGCATCCAGTGGGGTTTTCAGACTGGCTAAAGATTGGGGGATTGGTATTCTGGAAGTTTTTGAGTTTGGACCCATGATGATCCTGATTTCTATGGTTCTAGTTGTTGTGGGCCATCTGGGTGATCTGCTGTAGTGTTGCTAGATTAGCTTGGCGCTCTGCCCTACTAGCTTCACGGTATGCAATGAGAGTCTGCAGAATCTGTAGCATTGGGTCTTGCGATGAGCTACTCCCTCCTTGGTTTCCACGAGTCATCTGAAGATTGAGATAGATAAAGGGGTAAGAGGGAAAGTTCTAAGGTTCATGGTTTTGATTTCAAAGCTAAAACTTTGAGTTCGACTCAGGTTTTTGCAACTAACTTCTTTTCATTCATTCAAGCAAAGCACACGATACAAACATACACACACCACAACATCAAAGGAAAACAGATGGTTTTAAGAACCATTCTGCAAGCTACGATGCAATGGGACCGGTACTCCTCACTCTACGATAGTTCTCTAGTGCATCTACTCATCATCGATGAAGTCGGAGTCATCATTGTCGGTGTAGAAGTCCACGACATCCTCCTCCAGATAGTCATCATCATTGCTGAGTTACGAGTCAATATCCCCTTGGATATCTTCACCTTCCTCTTCTTCTTCCTTTGCTGCAAGCTGAGCTTCTTGCTCCTTGATGGTCTTCTTGAGGTCGGCCACCTTCTTGCGAATACGGTCGATGGTGTGATCCTTCTTTGCGCGTTGACGGCGAAGAGACTAATGATCCTTGACTAGTAGTGAGAAAGTCTGGGCCTTCTAGGCGGCAAGGGCGAGGTTGTGGTTGGCGAGCTCTCTAGCATTATCCAACTCCTTCTGTCTGTCGCATAGTAGGAAGTCAAGGTTCACCACTTGACGCTTCAATATTGGGTGACTTGGCATCTCTAGCAGCATTCCCATGGAATCACGCCTTGCATAGTGAACAAAGCGGGTGCCTTGGATTAGGTTGACACTCTGGGCACACAAACGTGCGAGAGCTTCATGCATTGCCCTGGCTAATCCATCTAGCCAGTTGTTCTCTCTTACTGAGAACTGAATCCTCCCAGATACTGGTGCTTCTATCTTGCGTCAAAGATCGGCAGTTACTAGCCACTGTAAATCTCCTCCTGGTGGACCCAGGAGTTGAGCTCCAATAAATTTCGGATGCGGACGCTCCAAGAACTCCGACAGTGAATCAAGATCCCTCTCGAAGATCAGTTGGCCTCCGTTGCCCAACTGGTAGAACTTGCTGTATTGGGCCTCCATCTATAAGAATTTAGGATGAGAAAGTTAGTGAAGAGATCAAGTGTGTCAAAGTTTTATGTAGTAATGTAATAATTTGGAGGGACATGAATATTTTTGGGAGAAAGAATTCCCAAGGGTAAGAGAGGAAATAGTTTTCATAAATACTCACTATGGTTTTTGAAACTAAGTTTTTGTTCGGATGTCCATTCTAACTAGGGTCTCCTATGGTCAGGATGGCTCTGATACCAACTTGTCAACACCCGGATTTTTAATCCCAAATGCTTGTTATGCCATACATCGCAATCCCAGGATTACCATTTTTGCGAGACATAACAGATTGGATATCACAGTACATCATCCATTGCAAACCATAATAAGGTCTTACACAAATAACGGATCTCATGATCCAGTCTTAGTACAATCAAGCAGCGAAATAAATAGCGTAGCGGTGGGGTCCATCTTCAGGGTCACAGGCAATGCTGTCGATGGGAGATGATCCTAGTTGTCGTAGTCGTCCTGCTGTCCTTCCTCCTGGTAGTCCTCTTCATAGTCTAGCCACGGGAATAGCCAGGGACAAAAGCCATGAGTACTCTTTAAGTACTCGCAAACTATCACTAACAAGTAAGATAGTTCTAGTAGGAATGCTAAGTTCCAAGTTTAGTTGTAAAGCTAAGTTTGAAACATAAGCTAAGTTCAGAAACAAAGAAAGATAAAAATAAAGTTTGAATTCACCTAAGTGGGAACATAGTTATCATAGTCACAACTCTGTTGTGGTCAAGTCATGTCACAATTCATTTCATAAGTCATTTTGAAAACATCTTACAACGGAACAGTATGGCCACTCCAACTGTCCATAACTGCGGACGCGGCTATTCGAATAGTTTGACACTCCACAGAGGTGGTACACTTTCACCACAAGATTCGATACATCTGTCACGAATAACCCTGAATCATGATACTTAGTATGCATATAATCAAACATAACCTTTCCTTTACACTCTCTAGTATAAGCACCTCTTCTATGAGTATGGCCTCCTAGCCATGACCATCTGTCATCCTGGGCACTGCATAGGTGGACAACATTGAGAGGTAGCCTCATCTCAAACCTCTCTCGCTAGGGAACTAATACTAATTCATATAAACTTCCGGCTAAGCCTTACCCAATTCAGGTATTGTGGTTGTATGGTAAAAATTGGAATGGTATCGCATCTGAACCCAACCATCAGTTTTATAAAAGGGCTAAGGCTCATGCCTCAACATTTTCATCATCATCATAAACCATTTGTGTTTCTCAACACATGTCAAAACATCTCAATAGAATGACTCATCATTCCAAGGTTTTCATAATCATTTTCACCAAGTATTCCCATCTAAAGTAAATCAAGTTTTGGTTTAGCTCCAACTACTAAGTTAAGAGTGTTCACTAATGTGGGATGCTAATCTCAATCTCATGCCATAGAATGACATCTAAGTCTAACTAGGTAGGTCAAGTTTTATACTCTTTATGCTACCTTTAAACAAGGAAAGGACTTTGGTAAAGTAAGGAAGGTAAAGCTTCTAAATAACCCTTGGAGTAGGTATAAGTCAAATTGGTATAACCAAAGCATGCCTAATGCCTTTGCTTAGGTTATCTAGCTTGCAGGGGTTAGCTTGCATTGTTAATGATGGCTTTCCTTGTGTAGTGTAGTGGTTGAAATTCTCTTCCTCCTCCTCTTGGTAGAACTCCTCCTCCTCGAAGACTTGATCGGTACTATCATCTATAAATACATTCAGAATACACAATCACCAAACAATACTTAACTAGTCTACTTAGCACACTAAGGCACACATTTGATGGTCTAGTATCATCACAAACATCACAAGGTTTAATGAACTAGTTTCATTTATTTTATTTGAGAAAACTAATTTCTACTCATTGAAATTAACTAAGATTTAATATTCTCCAATTAAAATATGAGATCATGTGGACAAATGTCATCACCACATATTCTAACATATGGGAATGTGATTTAAAGGTTGTATCATATTTTAATAAGATTAAGTTTAATAATTAATGATTTAAAGTGACTAGAAATGCCTATATAGCATTATTTTGGTACTAGTCCAAAGTCACTGCATGCAAACCTTAATATTATTACATATTCCTATACATATAGTTAAATGTGATTTTTGATAGTTGGAATGAACTCAAAAGCTATTATGGTTGATTTTATAAAAATGTTTGAATGTGTAAAAGCTTATGTCTTGTTATTTTTACTAGGAGAGATCTCTAACTCTAAATAATTTAAATCCAATGGGCTTAGATAGATATTTTCATTAGTTTTACAACAAAATTGGAATCACTCAATTTGGATTTATAAATCTCCCTGAATTGATTTTCAAACTAAGGGACAGAACTAATTCTATGTCTAAAAAGAAAAAACCTAATTTGAATTAACTAGGTCACGTGGGAAACTAATTGGGCCAGCCCAGATTCACTCGGCGGCGCTGAGGGCTGCTAACAGGGGGTCCGCCTGGTAGTGGCTCATTACACGCAAAGCGGTACGGGGCGATACGGACCGTAGGATTAGAACTAGATCAACGAATCACGGTCGTCGTCGACGATAGAATCGTCGCCGGCGAGACTGAACCCTAGTGGCTCGGTGGGGGTGCAGTGGGGACGTACCGGGGCTCCAGCTAGTGCGGCGAGGTGGGCAAATGAACGAGTAGAAGACGGCGAGCTCAGGCAAAGTCGCGGCAGAGGCTAGGGTGGACAAAATCAACGGCAATGTCTCCTCCTCTGTTGCGGTGGTCTCCGGCTCAATTCTGGCGACTGGCTGCTCGAGATGCTCCCGCGAGAGGTGGGGAAGGACTAGTGGAGAGAGGGGAGTCAAATGGTGTGGCGATTGAGGCTAGGGAAGGCCTCCTTATATAGGCTCGAGGAGGGGACCGTAGGGGTGACGGCGAGCTCGTCGGTGACGACGATACACGGTGCTATCGGCATGGGCGGCATAGGCGGACGGTGGCTTGCCTCCTGGCGGTCCTCTACGGCTTTATGGCGCAGCTAGGGGCAGTGGCAATCGGTCAGGAGCATCACGCGCTTTGGGAGACAGAGGTGGTGCTCGACGCGGTTCCTGGCAACTGTGGATCTCGCGGCGGTGCACTGTCGTGTCTGGCGGGGTGAGGTGGTCAAAGCGGAGCGGCATGCACGATCTATGGTCGAGGCGTGGTATGTGGCGTGCTGGTGGTGAAGGCGCTCTGGTGTGCTCTGGCGTGCGTAGAGAGGATAGTGCGGCGCTGCTATGGGGTAGTCCTGTCGCTAGCATGGGCCGTGGGGTGGACCATGGATGGCAGTGAAGTGGCGCCTTGCTTCCTAGAGCGACAGAGAGGGGCTGGCGGTCCGCTGTGGCTTGGGCACGATCGGCCGGCGATCATGGCCTCGGTGCGCTGTTGCATTGATGCCAGGGGCTACGGGATGGGCTGGTTTTGGTCTGGCTAGGTCTGGGAGAGACCAAGATGATTAATGTAGCTCAACTGGCTCGACAAATTTTGATCCAAAAAAGTAGTAGTTAGGCCAGTTTGATTTTTCTCACAAGGTGCTCGACACAATGGCCGCATGAAGAAAACTTAGGAATTTTTGAATGAATTTTGGTGGAGTTGTTGATCTTAAGCTTGAGCATCTCTGGTTGCTAAAATTTGTCAAATGGAATTCATTTGAGTGGTTTTTGAAAAAGTGTGATCTATACATATGAACTAGATTCCATTTTCAAATGTCATTTAAAATTAGAGTTTGAAAGTTTTGGAAGATCACAAAGTGGGCCTTGGCATATCACTACTTGTACTAGCAAGGGGTGCAAAGATCCACAATTGTTTCTGTTGGAAATTGAGTGCTAGGAATACCCAAAGTGGGTTAGGTGATTGAAATGGCAAAAGTGACCATTTCCTTTACTTAATTCTTTTTTATTTCTTTTTCTTTGGTTTTTCCTTGGGAATGATCTAGATGATGTGGCATTCATCATAGAACCATTTTACAACCATTAGAACACACAATCATGGCATTTCAAACAACTCCTATTTTAAATGCACACACATATGAATGCTTAAAGATTTTAAATGGAAAAAGTTTTTTTTACCCCTAAATTGTGTAGATTTGATCTTGATTAACCTTGGTTAAATATTTGGGATGTTACAGGTGGTGTGGCCGCCTCGGTCACCCCCTCGGCCTCCCTCTTCTCCTATAAGTTGCCTCTTGACCTAAAAACCAAGGGGGGTTCAACATTTTTCCAGAAAGAGTTCCGCTAAGCCGCCACCACCAGATTCCGCGATTCAGAGCCAGAAACTCCTTTCTGGCACCCTGCCGGGATGGGGAATTGGAGGAGATCATCGCCATCATCATCACCATCGCTTCTCCATCAACCATCCATGATTCCCCCATCTATGAGCGAGTAATCCACAGCTGTAGGCTATGGGGATGGTAGGGATTGGATGAGATCGTTCATGTAATGGCATCAGATTGTTAGGGCATGGTGCCTAGTATCTATTATTAGTACTTTTTGACTTTGTTGCAACTTGTTATGCTTAATGATTGTCACTAGGGCCCGAGTGCCATGATTTTAGATCTGAACATGTTATTGATTCATGATGAAAGTATTGTTTGTGATCTTACCTGCAAGTTGTATACACATATTGTTGTCCGGAACCAAAGACCCCGAAGTGATAATAATCGGGATAACCGGAGGGGATGGCTTTGATGTGAGGATCACATGTGTTCACAGAGTGTTAATGCTTTGCTCCGGTCCTCTATTAAAAGGAGCACCTTAATTGCCAGTAGTTCCCTTGAGGCCCCGCTACAAACGGGCTGGTAGGACAAAAGATGTTGTGCAAGTTCTCATTGCGAGCACGTATGACTATATATGGAACACATGCCTATGATTATTTAGTACTTGGATGCTTTATCTTATTTATCTGCAATTGCCCTATGTCTTGATTGCTATATGAATTGTCTTGTCCATGCAACGCCCGTCCATCCATCCCTATGCCTATCACTCTTTAATCCTACTGTTTGCTGCAATTGTTATTACTGTATTTACTTTTACTACTGCTATTACTTTGCTATTTCTACTACAAAATTGTTGCTACTGATAAACTGTTGTGAGCAAGATTGTTTCCAGGTGTAGCTGAATTGACAACTCAGTTGTTAAGGCTTATAAATATTCGTTGACTCCCCTTGTGTCGAATCAATAAATTAGGTTTCACTTCCCTCGAAAATACTGCGAGACACCCCCTATACTTGTGGGTCATCAAGACTATTTTCTGGCGCCGTTTCCGGGGAGCATAGCTCTATTTATCAAGTTCATTTGGAATCACTATTGTTCGCTACCCTCCATTCATCATGGGTAAGTCTCGTGATGGAAAAGTTCATATATTACCATCCACTACAAGAAGAGGTACGGTTCTGAACACCTTTGTTGCTCCTGATTCACCATCTGTTATGAGTAAGCTCCTTACACCACCACATACACATACTACACATACTGCTACTACTGCTGAATCTGAAACTTCTGATGCTTATGATGCTGCTTCTACTATGGTTGATAAAAGTGGTCCATTAGGTCCTTTCCTAGATGCTACGATTGCTAGAACTATAGTTGGAAACACTGAAACTCCTAATGAAGACACTATTACACCTGTCAGTTCACCTGAGTCTATAGAGAGCTATGATATTGAAAACGGATATATAGAAATGAATGATGAATTTATTAAAGAATGTCAAAACACTCATGGTAGGAGTGTTATTAAGAATCTCCTTGAGAGATGTACTATAAAACCCAAATTATCTCCTAATGATAAGTTTGCTACATCTCTCACAAACATTAAAGATAAGGATTATGATTTCTCTCTCGATTTATCTTACATAACTATTGTTGAGAAAGAACCTTTTGTGGGACTAAGAATGAAAGTGTTGTAGCACATATGACTGAGCTTTCTACCATGACTGGCCTATTTTCTGATGATATTAAGATGCGCACCTACTTTGTTGCTAAAATTTTCCCTTTTTCACTGAAAGGAGAAGCTAAGGCTTGGTCTAATAATTTACCTCCTGGATCTATTGATAGCCCTGATTGCTTGATTAGTACCTTCCTTCAGAAATATTTCCCTCCTAGTGCTAGACATGCCATTTTGCAGGAAATTTTTGATTTTAAACAGGGAGAAATAGAGATATTGCCTGAATCATGGGCAAGGTTTTGTGCTTTGATTCATGCACAGGCTGGATGTCCATTACCTAAAAATGAGCTTCTTGATATATATTATAATGGACTAACTGAAGAATCTAGGACATACCTAGATAGTTGTGTTGATTGTGTTTTCAGGAAGAGAACTCCCAAAGAATCTGAGGAATTAATCGCTAAAATAAGCAAGAATTATGAAGACTGGACTTCATCTGAGCCAACTACACCTGAGACAACTACACCTGAGTTAACTGTGCCTGAGCCAACACTAACACCAACATCAAAGAAGAGGGGAGATATTGAACTAAATGATGAAGTGATGAAGGAAGCTAAGAAATGTCTTAAGGAGAAGGGTATTAAAGTTGAAGACGTGAAGAATTTACCTCCTATAGAAGAACTATGTAAGCCACTATCCCACTCATCCACTATTGAGGAACACTCTCTCCAACATTTTGATGAAGGTGATATTCCTTATTCTAAACCTCCTGACCAATGCTTAGAAGAATTTGATGTTTTAATTGTTAAGCAAGATAATTTTAATAAAAGGGTGAAAAATCATCTAATGGAAAACTCTAGAGCTATTATTGAGTTGAAAGATATTGTGGAAAGAACCTCTAATGATGTTAAAATGCTTGTTAAACTATTCCAAATGGTTCAAACTCAAATTGATCACCTTATTAAGGTAGAAAAAGATTTGCTAGTTAATGCTTTTAAGGAAAAACAAGCTTATGAAATTAGAACTAGAAGTGGTGCTGCCACCCAGGATCCTCTATATATTGAGGGGCATCCTAAAAGAATTGAGAAAGATTCTCAATAAATTGAAAATAGTGGTACTTATCCTAAGAAAAGGAAAAAAGAAACATAAAACTATTGTAGAGTCTTCTGAACCTGCTAAAGATCCTAACAGTATATCTGTCTCTGATGCTGAAACTGAAAGTGGTAATGAAGAAAATGATGCTCCTGATAAAGAAAAAGTTGAAGAAGAACCTGAAATACACACTAAGAATACTAAATACACTAAAGAAGATTTTGTTGCTAAGAAACATGGTAGTGAAAGAGAGCCTTGGGTCCAAAAACCTATGTCTTTCCCTGAAAAGAAACACAAGTCAAAGGAAGACAAACACTATAATAAGTTTTGTGAGTGGATGAAACCTTTATTTTTGCAAATACCTTTGACTGATGCTATTAAATTGCCTCCTTATTCAAAGTATATGAAGGATATTGTCTCTAATAAAAGGAAGATCCCTAATGAAGAAATTTCTACTTATCTTGCTAATTATTCCTTTTATGGTAAGGTTCCAAAGAAACTTGGAGACCCAAGGATTCCAACTATTCCTTGTTCGATTAAAAATAGCTATGTTAGAACTGCTTTGTGTGATTTAGGAGCAGGGGTTAGTGTTATGCCTTTTTCTCTCTACAAGAGACTTCAATTGGAAAAACTAATACCAACTCATATATCTTTGCAAATGGCTGATAAATCTACTACTATTCATGTTGGTATATGTGAGGATGTACCTGTTCAAGTGGCTCATAATTGCTTGATATTAACTGACTTTGTTGTGCTTGAAATGCCTGACGATGACAATATGTCTATTATTCTTGGGAGACCTTTTCTTAATACTGCAGGAGCTGTTATTAATTGTAATCAAGGAAAGGTGACTTTTAATGTTAATGAAAAGGGGCATAATGTCTATTTCCCCAAGAAGATTGATAGGACTTATAGCTTAAATTCAATTGAACATGTTGAAGGCATCCAAGTTGGAGAAATATATTGTCTCATACCACGAGAAAAATATGAAACTATTATGATTGGGACCACTGGCATCAAGGTTGAGGTAACATAATCATTAGTGGAATACAAAGTTTTGTTTCATATAAAATTGTTTTGGTAACAAGACCTGATCAACCTTGTTAACAAATGGATTTTAATGAACAAAACAATGTTTTCACCATGATTACCTTTGCTTACTTTTATTTTATCTATTTTAGTTTTTGCTTTCACTTAGTTTACTTTTTTGTTGCCAGTTGCTTGCTTATTAGAGTGCCTTAGAACTTCTAAAGTTTTAGTTTTAATTTGTTATTGCATCATTCCAAAGCCATCTTTCTGTCAGAAATTCATTCATCAATACCTGAAAATTGCTAAAAAATAAAGTGTCTCAAAAAATTTCAGAAAATTCATGTTAAATTTTTACTTTAAAAAAGGGGTAGAGAAGTGCCTGGAGTGACCCAAGGGACCCACCAGGCAGGCACACCACCTGGTGGCGTGGCCACACTAGGGGCGCGCCTAGGCATGGTGTGGGCCACCCCTGGCCATCCACTCACTCTCTCACTTGCTACTTCCTTCTCTCTCCCGAGAAAACATCAGTTCATTGCTCAAAATCGTGTTCTTGTTGTTCTTGCCCACGATTTTTTGATCTCCTTGCTCAGCCCATCTTTGCTGCTAAAATTTGGAGCATTTGTTCTCCGGTATGTGACTCCTCTGCTTGTCCAAGTAGATTTGTGTTTAGTGGTATATATCTTGAGTATTTTGGTGCTATAGGTGACAGGTTTTGTGAGCTTGTGATCTTGTTCAATGCTTAGAATTTTTTGACGCATGTTTAGGCTTCTTACAAGTCCTTATGAGTAGTTCCCTTCATTATGTATTCACTTTGAATCACTTGTATAATGGATGTTCAAATTTCAGAATATCAAAGATGAACAACCACACTTTTGGAGAAATATTTGAGAGGGACACGCCCAAGAGAGAAAGGCCTTCAGGATCAACCTCTCAGTTTAGGCCATCATATAATGAAGATCTTATTGCACCACGCTTTAGCAATGAAGGAGATGATGGAGATGCTCACCCATCTACCTTCCCTTGTTTTACCTTTTTGCAAGCTGCAGGGATCCTCGATGATTTCTTACTACTGGTTCAGAGGGTTGGTTTGATCACTTAAATGGAAGATGAGAGTGAGCAATATGCCGTGCTCACCAAAACTTTTATTGAGAGTTTCATTTTCACTAACACCCCTTATCAGTCAACCGTTTCGTTCAAAATTTATAATCTGCCTATTACTATGTCATTGGAAATTTTGCAGCATTATAGGCATAGGCATGGACAGTGAAGAAGATCCAAGGTCGACCCACTGATTTGCTGGAGCTCTACCGAAGTGTGACAAATGACGATGACTGCGTAGCTCAGCGCGGGAAGATAAGGAACATTCAACTCCCAGCTCTTAGATATTTTGATTATTATCTTGCCACTAGCATTCTTGGTAGGGAGAACACTAGTAATATTTCTAATTATCATTTAGCCTTCCTCGTTGCTGCACTTAATAATGATACCAAGTATAATCTTGGTTCTCTCATTGCTCGCCGCCTAGCCGCTAGAGGACCTATTTATGGGGGCATTATTTCCTCACGCATGATTGCTGCTTTGGAACTTTCTGATGATCCTAATGTACTATGTTGACGCCACAAAGGCTTGATCTTGCTGCTATGAAAACACATCACTTTGTCACTACTGACTCTAGTACGGAGGGTTTAATATACAGGATGTTGATTACTGACAGAGACGAGAGGGAAATTCCTTTGCCACAATCCACTTTGTTCAGTATTTACAGGATGCCATGGTCGCGTTCCAAGCAGGAGGTGGACGAGTAGCTCCGCTTGCTTGGTTTCCACGGGTAGCACTAGGGGGATGTGCCCTCTTACGACTATTATGTGCACTATGCTGGGGCGTCCTTGATCTCGTATTAGGACGAGGGCACCTCCTCGCCGTACTACGGAGGTGCTCCATCTTGGCCAGCTTGGGATTGATACCCACTTAGGCCAAAAGCCTAAGCTTGGGAGAGGTACACCGACATCACACTCATCTACATATCATGTTCAATTGGTACTTTGTATATCCATGTTTCGTTCTCTTTTTAGTTTTTGTTATTTCTTTACTTTTGCTTTCCAAAACACAAAAGGACCAAAAATATTTTTGTTGTTTCTCTTTGTTTGCTTCTTTGTCTTTTTAGCCTTGGTTTGCTTCTTCCTTTTTGCTTTGTTTTGATTATTCAAAAAACCCAAAAAGATTTCTCTTTGCTTGTTCTTCCTTTTGGTTCTTGCCTTTAAAAATCGAAAACCCAAAAATATTTGTTGTTCTTCTTTGGTTTTGTGAAGTTTGTTGCAGGGTTCAGCAGTCCTCAGTGGAGTTGGGTTTCATGTTATTATTCAAGCCACACAAGTGAAGGGTAATAATGAAGATTAATGATAACTTGAGGTGTGGTAAGAGGTTGGTAACGAACTCTATTTGTTTTCAATTTTGTACATATACTCATCATTGTGGGGACGCTTAGTCTGTTCATGTAAGGTGTATGTTATTTATGGGTGCTTATTAGTTCTTGCTTTCCTATGATTAGCTCCAGCTTGCTAATGGTTTGTAGCATGTCATATGAATGTTTGCTTGCATTGTTCTATTCATAACTTGGTATGACACTATGGTATCCTCCTCTGAATGTTTCACTTGAGTTGACTTGGCACGTTCTCACGCATGCATATGACTGAAACAATAATCAGTTAAGCCTCGATGAATTATTTTGCCTCAGGGGTCTTGAATCACTTTCATACCATGATTAGTCCTGTTTTGGTACAAGCATGACTATGACAGTTATTGCTCTCTCGTTTGTCACTCCCTCACTATTGCTAGCATTCACTTGCACTGAGTATGAGCTCTACTCGTGTTTCCAACTCCCCCAAAACCAATATTGCCAAAAGTGTCCACCATACCTACCTATTAGCATTATTTGCTTTTCCGTGCATATTCAGTATGCCTTGTTTTCTTTCGAATACAATGTTTGCTTGTTATGAGAAAGTTAGTTAGTAAAGCTCTCACGAACTTGATGGCACACTTTATTTCTTGCACTTAATAAACCTGAACCATTGTGACTGTCCATGAAAGTTATATGCTTGCAAATTATAGGCTAGGGATTAGCAGAACTGTGCTGTCACGGGGAATGCTTTCAACACTTGTAATATATACCCCATTGATATCATGCTATTTTGTTTACGGATGTCGTCGGTGTGAAATAAAAGGGGAGCTTGTAAGTCCATGGAGTTATGTATGTATGTTACAAAAACGCCTAGGCAGCTGGTCTAATCCATGCCTAATCATGGTGGAAACCTGCAGCGTAGCCATCATGAGCAATCTATGAAGCATTCTTCTTATAAAAAAGAGAGAGATAGTTATTGAGAAGAAAAAGAAAAAAAGATGAGAAAAGAGGAAAGAGAGAAAAAAACACCATTTTCCCATGGTAAATAAGAGGATGCTGAGATGCTTATTGTATGCTTGCCTTGTCATTTTGATATGGGGATTCTTCCGTATCATCGGGCAAGGGGTACCCCATTGGCGGTTCTCTATGATACGCATGTATTTACTATGACAAGAACTTACCGGTAACTAAAGTTGAGTAGCATGAGGAGCGACCCTCGTACTCAAGGGACATGAGATTTCCAGTTTATGTTATATCAAGCATATAACTCGTATTGGACCTCACTTCACCTTAATCATTTAAAGATGCTTATGATAGGGGCAATGAGAGCTCAAAGCTAATGAGTACCACTTTCAGCATTTGGAAACTTTTCAAACTTTTCAAAACCTTTTCACTTCCTTGTTGAGTCATCACTTATTCTATGAGCACTTTCTTGAGAGCATAGTTGTCATTCTTAGTGTAATGTGCTTGTCTCAAAACTTGGCTAATTGGGTCATGACTTTGATACTTGTATCTTTGATATCTTTACTTCTAGTCTTCACTTGAACTTCAGAGGTGCCTTGGCATTTATGTTTGCTCTACAATCAAAGGCAAGCGAGATACCACTCTATCACACCTTTTTATGAGCATTGCAATTGTTATATGTTGATCCAAATTCTACAAAGTAGAGGCCAACTTCTGACGGAGCGGAGCAAGGCCCGTCGCCGGAGGCTTGGGACGATATATATACTTCTTGTAAGCCGCTATATATACGGATCATTGATGACCTAGGTTACCACCGCTATATATACTTCTTGTAAGCCGCCGGCTGGGATAAGTTGCATCTGTGAAATCCCCGGCGTTGTGTAAACACTCTCCGTTATAGTGAAGTTTCGCTGGCTGGCGCCCGTGGTTTTTCCCCTCCCTTTGTTAGAGAGGGTTTTCCACGTTAAATCTGTGTCCCCCTTGCTGCGATTTTATTTTCGTTCTTCATTATTTACTTGTCGCAAAGCTAACAGCAATGTTGCTTATGTTTATGCTTCATGCTACTTATTATTTTTGAGTTGGAATCTCTTCATAGCTTGCAATGACTATTAAGTAAATTTATTTGCATACTCTTTATTATGAATTGCCTAAGTAGTTGATCATATGCTGAGAATATATACATCTTATGAAGCAAATGTGTTCGTGAAAGATCTTTTATCGCACTCAGTTTTCAACTGAATTGCTTGAGGACAAGCAATAAGCTAAGCTTGGGGGGAGTTGATACGTCCAAAACGTATCTACTTTCCTGACTACTTTTGCTATTGTTTCTCCTCTAAACTTGTGTGATTTGGATACAACTAACACGGACTGACGCTGTTTTTAGCAGAATTACCTTGGTATCTAGTTTTTGTGCAGAAAAGCAACTATTAGGAAAAATCCTGGAAAATATGCCAAAAATCCTATTTCACCAGAAGACTCACAAAGCCAAAAGATGAGACGGAGGAGGGCCACGAGGGTCCCACAGCACCTGGCCACGCGGGCCAGGCCAGGCCGTGCCAGGGGGTGGTGTGGGCCCCCTAGGCACCCTCTCGGCCTCTCTCTTCACCTATAAGGAGCCTTCTGACCTAAAAACCAAGGGGGGTTCGACGTTTTTCCAGAAAGAGTTCCTTTACGCCGCCACCACCAGATTCCGCGATTTAGAGCCAGAAACTCCGTTCTGGCACCCTGCCGGGACGGGGAACTGGAGGAGATCATCGCCATCATCATCACCATCGCTGCTCCATCGACCATCCATGTTTCCCCCATCTATGAGTGAGTAATCCCCCGCTGTAGGCTATGGGGATGGTAGGGATTGGATGAGATCGTTCATGTAATGGCATCAGATTATTAGGGCATGGTGCCTAGTATCTTTTATTAGTGCTTTATGACTTTGTTGCGACTTGTTTTGCTTAATGCTTGTCACTAGGGCCCGAGTGCCATGATTTCAGATCTGAACATGTTATTGATTCATTATGATAGTTTTGTTCTTGGTCTTATCTGCAAGTTGTATACACACGTTGTTGTCTGGAACCTATGGCCCCGAAGTGACAGAAATCGGGATAACCGGAAGGGAAAGGCTTTGATGTGAGGATCACATGTGTTCACGGAGTGTTAATGCTTTGCTCCGGTGATCTATTAAAAGGAGCACCTTAATTGCCAGTAGTTCCCTAGAGGACCCGCTGCAAACGGGCTGGCAGGACAAAAGATGGTGTGCAAGTTCTCATTGCGAGCACGTATGACTATATATGGAACACATGCCTAGGATTGTCTAGTACTTGGATGCTTTATCTTATTTATCTGCAAATGCCCTATGTCTTGATTGCTATATGAATTGTCTTGTCCATGCAACGCCCGTCCATCCATCCATGTGCCTACCGCGTTTTAATCCTACCGGTTACTGCAATTGTTACTATTGTCTGTACTTTTACTACTGCTATTACTTTGCTATTGCTACTAAAAACTGTTGCTACTGATAAACTGCTGTGAGCGCAATCTTATTTCTATCTATTCTTTAAATAACTATACTAAAAACTAAGAAAACTTGTTTGCATGATTCAAATGATCAAATGAAAAA
Organism: Avena eriantha; assembly: GCA_910589775.1. NCBI lineage: Eukaryota > Viridiplantae > Streptophyta > Magnoliopsida > Poales > Poaceae > Avena > Avena eriantha. The sequence goes on from OU342744.1 coordinate 409,707,697, forward strand.
TCTTTCTCAACGATTCTTCTTCTATTAACAAAAGTAGACATGCAAAATTTATGTTTGCTGCTGAAGAGAAAACCGTTCCAGCTGTTCCTGAATAGCTTCCTTCAAAAGGATTTCCGCTTGCTCGGTGAATGTCTTGCTAGAAGATAGAATTTCTTGGAATTGAGGTTTAGTATCTTTTAGGTCAGTTGTTAAAGCTTATAAATATTCTTTGGATCCCCTTGTGTCTAATCAATAAATTGGGTTTCACTTCCCTCGAAAATACTGCGATACACCCCCTATACTCGTGGGTCATCAAGCCCGCATGGCTTTCTTGGCCCGGTCTGGCAATGCTGGCAGTGGCACTGCAGTCAAATACAGGCCTTGGGTCATGTATGACACACCATTTTGTAGCCTGTAGTTCATCAGTGGCGCATTTTATACAGCCCGCTTGCAAGCTTAGAGCCTAAACGTGAAGCAATTATGTGTGTTTGGTTGCCCCTAGGTCTGGCTTGTTGTCACTTCTTCTCTCAGTGAGTGATCTTACTCTTCTATCACACAAATGAGGTAGAAATCATAATCTGAATAGGAACATTGACAGACAAACCTAGATACTACGAATAGGAGTACATTAGTTTATCATCACACAACCCTAGCTAATACGAATGGCAGTTCATAAGCATAGTCGATTATGAATATTGTTCAGGAACGTGGGAGGGAGGGTACTGCAACCTTCTTCTTTTCTTATCTTCTTCTTCTTCTTCTTCTCGTATCATGGTGTGACCTCTGTCATTCCAAATTGCCATTTCCCACTCCATCCTCTTCTGATTCCAAGATTCATTGTCATATTCCTCAACACCACACTACTAGGAAACAGCCTATCTGTGGCGCATGAAAAGGGGACTTCTGTGGCGCATATCTTTGTCGCCACTGTTACCTCGCCACTGATAACTACTTCATGTGGCGCATATGGATATGCGCCACAGAAGTTCCAGACTTCTATGGCGCATTCCTTCATATGCGCCACAGGAAGAACTTCTGTGGCGCATTTACGTGTATGCACCACAGATATGCCATGCGCCGCTAACTATATAATTATATGCGCCACTGATTGTGTAACATGTATTCGAAGTAAAATACTTTCGTGGTGTATAATCAGGTATTTATACAAGATTTATCCAGATGAGTATAAAATACATTGCACAAGTAGTAGATGCATGAAAACCGACATATATATAATAAAAACACTTAGAGCCCGATCGAGATACATATATAGTGTCAAGTGCCAATTTTTTACACAAGCGCCGAATACAAAGTTCATATCATCTCACATTACAAATATGAAGTGGCCACCGCCGCCTACACTAGGATCAAATATAATACAACTGTGATAATGGTGAGCAAGAGCATTAGCCCGACCAATATCTTCATCCGGTTCTTCTTCCACAAGTGGTTCCTCCACTTGGCTATCGCCTCCTCTCTAGTCGTGTATCCTTTGTAGATGTTGCCGCTGAACTTGTTCACTTGTTTGTGGCAATCCTCCCACTCCTCGTAGACTCCTGGAACCCTACCCATGTACACCACATACCACCTCGTCGCCATCTCTATAGACGACAAGGCATATTAGTAAAAATACAACAAAAAGAATGAATAAAGGGTTCACATCCATATATATATATATATATATATGTTCATAGAATATAAAACAAAGGATCCATAAACCTAAAAGTTAGATCATCATAGAAGCAATAAGTTCAACGACAGCACGACCACAAGGTAGTTTAAGTCTAACAATAATGACCATTTCGACCACGAGATAGTAAAGTTTATGACACACACACACTAATACAGCATGCGTCCATCAAGAATATACACACACTGGATCATGCTAGAGGCACACATCGATCATGATGAAGACTTCCTCTTCTGGCACGGCTTCGAGAACGGTAGATAGCCCTCTTTCGTCATCCACGTCCTTGTGTCACCCTGCTTACGGAGGCGTTCTTCGATCTCCCTCTTACTCAACCCTCTGGCTTGTTGTAGGGCACCGCCCCTTGTGTTGACATCTTCAATGATGATTTGCGACAACTTCATCTGAATGCAATGGAAGTCTTCTCTAAGATCAGCATTGTCGATTTTCGCCAAAGTTTTGGCCCATCCTCGGAGACTAGATGGCAGCGTTAGGTTATGGCAATCCCGAACATAGCCTTTAAGGTGATGGAGGACGTAGAAGGCCTCCTTGGCACCAGCAGTCGACTGCTTGACGCAGGGGAATTCGAGCACATGCTTGAACACGTGTTTGCCATCCTTGATACATTGCCCCCTATCTACGAAGGTGCATCCCTTCTTGGTGTAGCCCTCGAGAGCCTCATTGAGAACACCCCTTATTCTAGTGTAGTCTTTCTTCTTCGTCAAACTCCCCGAGTCGAAATACATGGCTAGCGAATACCTCGGGGCAAGGACGATGAGTGTGCAGTATTTGTCTCTACGCAACACAATTGGAACGGAATGTTGGAAAAAGAGCAAAGGAAAGAAATCTATAAGAAATGCATAAGTTACGGTGACGATGAGAGAGTGTGTGTACTTACTCGGGAAAGAAAGGCAAAAGAAGTGTGCCCTTCCTCTTGTTGTCCACCATGAACTTCTCGAGGTACGTCGTCGCCTTGGTCCGTGTCTCTGATCCTTCGACCAACTGGCTGTCCGGCATGTAGTAGGGATCCACTATCACGATTTCCGGGGTACTTTCTCTCTTGATCGTGAGCGCTAGATTGAGCCCATATAGGCGGACCAAGTTATAGTCCAGCCGTTTCGTGAGAAACAGCTTGAATATGTCCTCGAACGCTATGAAGAATATATCCGCGGGGGGTTCATCGATGAAGCCCATGTCCAATGGCACCTTGGCCGTGAAAACCGGGTAATTTGGATCGTCCTCTTTAAGAAGGAGGGACTCTAGTGTCTTGACACCCTCGTGCAAAGTTAACATGGCTCCAACCGCAATGTGGATCATATCCAGAGTCATTATCGGATCACCAGCTACATGCACTCGGGGCAAGCCAAATTGTGTGGATGGTACGACGACGGCATCCTGACCCCGGATCCTCTTCGGAAGAGGCTAGCTCGCACCCTTCTTCTTATTATTATTACCTCTCTTCCTGTAGTGCTTCTTCTTCACAACAGTGTCAACCACTGCCATCTACTCATTAGTCGCCTTTCGGAGTGTGTTGGGGCTGAAAACCAATCCCGGTTTCTCTTGTGGTGGATCGGCGGCCGGAGGCGTCTCTTGAGAAAGACCATGGAAGACCAGGCATTGCATGCATGTATTGGGCCGACTAGCTTGATGGTCGTCGCGAGCTGCGAAGGGTTCTTCATCCACAGAAGGCATATACAATCCTTTGGCGGCGCCGGTGTTGATGAAGTCGTCAACGTTGACCAATTCATCATCATATTCATGGGTTCCATCATGTGGTGGTGGTAGCGGGGGCGACGACAGTTGCGGCACAACGTCTTTGCCATGTGGCGGTGCACACGCTGCCAAGAGTTGATGATGACGGCTGGTGGTGGCGACAACGGCGGCTACTAGCTTCCGAGGTGGTGGTCGGGCGATGATCGGTCGAGAGGTGGCGCCGGTGCTCCCCCCCCCCCCCCCCCCCGCAAGACGAATCTGGGTCTTCGGCCATGTCAAAGGGCCAGTTGTAGCATTCCCCAAGGGTCTTGTGTTCGTCGGCTCCCTGAGGTTGAAAGGGGGGTCCATGTCATCGCACCCTGGCAGCACCCGAGCCAACATGACCCTCATCATGTCATCATCCATTGGATTGGTGTGCATCGTGCGGCTCGCCGGTTGTATAAGAGTGCCCTTGGCAACATCCTTCAACTCACCGCCGACATCTTTAAGCAGGAGTACGCAAGAAGTGTCCTGAGGAAAAAACATGTTGTTGGGCGTCATGAGATGGCAACAGTCATGCATCAAAGGCATAAAGGAGATGACGTGCACTAACTAATTAGTTACCTTGGTGATGGCGTGGATCTCGGCTAATGTAGAGACACGGTGGATGCCGGTGGCCGGCCTATCATCATCTGCAATCTCCCGCTCGGGTGCCTCACAAAGCACCACCACCGTCGGCTGCGCCTTATTGGTATCTTTGGTGGGAGGGGGCGTCGGTGTGACCAAAACGAGGGGTTGCGTCCCGACGTTGACGGCCGGCGAGGTCACCAGGTCTAGCGACACGGTAACATTGATGCCCGAGTTGCTGCCACTTAAGCTGGGCAGATGTATCGGCCCCTGTCGACCTCCCGCATTCCAAGCAGTAAGCCCCTCGAAAAACTCAGGGGGGATCATCGAGCAGAGCTTCTCTTCCACTAACTTGTCCACCATTTTCTGGTCCACCGCCTTCTCCTCCAGTGTCTGCACCTTCATCTTCAGCTCTGCAACAGCGGCTTTATCCTGGTTCTTCCTCTCCCTTCTTTTATTGGCGTCCTCTTTGTAGAACTCCTTGAACTTCATGCTCGTACCGAAGCCGAACACATGGCCAGCTGAGGACGGCGGCAACCCCTTTTCCCTCTTCTTGTAAGCATTGGTCGCCCTGTTGAAAACCGTGTCCCATAGCTCCATCGAATCCTAGGACGACTATGTGGCAGTAGCATTCAGTTCCTCCTCCTGCAGAGACAAGGAAAGGTGAACCCATTTAGATTCTTGGCTTCATTATCTTAATTAGAACGCAATAGACTTGAGATCGGCGATAAATTCCTTACCAGATTCTTCTTGAATTCCTTCACCTCCGGATCGTCGGTGATGAACTCCCCTGTTTCCTTGTCCAGGTAATAGCTGGCCCGAACAAAGTCCGTGATTTTAAGCCAAGGGTTGTCTTTACCAAGGCGTTCAAGCTCGGCGTCCTCCTTGTCCCAAATGGCATGTTTCCCCCTATAACCGCCGCTTCCAAGGTGGTGGTTACCTATGTTCTGTTCCCGCATACTCCTTCCCCATTGAGTCCATTTTATAGCGTCAGCGGTAGCTATATCCGCCTTGAATATCCCAAACTCCTCTTCGTCGAGCATCGGATTTTTATTACTAATAACCTCCCAGCTTTCACCTTTGTCAATGCTATTCTTCACCCGGGTTTTCCAGCTGCTCAAGGTGTTGCTCATCTTTGTGAGGGCTAGTCTGTTCACCGGGTTCTTATTTCTCTCGAGGTTTCTAAACTGCTCTGGGAACCTGTATCGCTTGTGAAGCTTCTTAAGGAGGTTATCGACCAAAGCTGCATGGTCAGCATGTCTGATGTACTTCGTGTTGATCGACATGCTTTCCTGGACGATGCACCCGAGTTGCAGGCCGTACCCTTTAGCAATCGCCTCTGGCACAATGGGTTGGCCACTTTCTGTGACCTTAGTGAACTCATCGCAGACGGTGGCGAGCACTGGCACCTTCCGCTCCTTCTGTTCCTTCTTCTTCTTCTTCTAAGAAGCGGCCAGGTTGCCGCTACCGCTATCCGTCCTCTCGCTGCCATCAGTGCAGGCGCCGCCATCGGTGGTGTCATCCTCTTCGCCGCCGCCTTCACTAGTTCCATCATAGTCGTCTTCATACCCCTCGTAATCAGGATCTCCGCCCTTATTGGCCCCAGCAGCTCTAGCGATGGTCGCCTCCTCCTCCGGTGGTGGTGTCATCCTCATCGCCTCCTCCTCCTCCTCATGTTGGGACCCCTGCCAGAATGACTGGTTGGCCTGTCTAGCTTGTTCTTCAACGCTGATCATGTGCTTAGAAGGGCCAGACTCCTTGTTGCCCGACATGTTTGCACTACTCTATTTAAAAGAGGCAAAATGTTAGCACAAATCTCGGCCGAAAAATTCGGCATGACCTTTGCTAATTTTTTGACCTAGGAGTGCCCATTTCTCAACCGAAACGGAAGTGAATCGACACTTCGGGAGAAATGGGTAACTCAAATGAAATCCCTGCAAGACAAAACACCCCATCCCCATATTGACAGCCCCATCCCCATAGAACAGCGGCACCATATAGCATATAACAGCACCATGTAACAAGAGCACCATATGACAACACCATATAGCATACAACAATAGCACCATGCATGTAACAACACCAACACAGCAAGCAGTAGCAGCATAGCAAGCACCAGCAGCACCAGCAAGCTTAGCAAGCAGTAGTAAGAACCAACAGATACAAGTATAAGAACTTAAAAAACTTTCAAATTTACCAGGGCATACCCCAAGTGAGCACAAGAATTAAGAATGCTATACAAATCATCAAATAGAAAATGGATAAGCTACCCTTGCTATATATACCTTGGGAAGTACAGAAGAGATAACCAACGTGTGTTGCTTACACATGCCCGAGATAGTAGTAAATAGTACTATCTGCAATTTCAAAGATGTTCCACAGACTCCTTGTTCCTAACAACTTGTGCGAATCTCTGAATCATGAAAAGATAGAAGCTACCCTACGAACGAGGGTGACTAAAATGCGATGGATCACGCAGTAGCCTTTATAGATTTGTGCATGCACGGCACCTGTCCTAACATTTTACTCTATTTTTTCCTTTTCTGAAATGATGGTCATAACTTTTGACCAAGTTCTAGATGTTCCTATTTACTGGTCTGTAGCCTTGTTCTTTTCCACTTAATCAACCACCATCTTAACTTCCTACTATTTCCTTCGTTTTTTCCTTTTCTAAAATGATGGTCATAACTTTGGACAATAGATATACGATATTTACACCGTATCATAAGTTCTAGATGTTCCTATTTACTGGTCCAAACAAGAATCCAATCTGCGAACATCATAAGTTCTAAATGACATCTTTGAAAGACTATTCCGGAATTTCATATAGTAGTAAATAGTACTATCTGCAATTTCTCAAACTGTATTCATATGCTGCAGCAAACATAAAGTCATTACATGATATTGGCAAGTGTAAAATTCCTTATAACTAGAGTAACTGCAAAGCATAAAAGACTAATTGATGGTAATACCATCTTCAACAAAGAAAAGCAGACATGTGCACCACAATGTGCCACACTAGGAAGTCCAGAAAACTAACTAGTCTCAAAAGGTAGAGGACTTGAATCACTAGTTGACTACACCACATCAGTTCTACAAGGCAACAAATTATACCTCGAAATAGAACAGTGGACCATGAATTCTCTTTGTATTCTACATGTGTACATTGATCAACCACTATGAGCATTAGAGGGGGGTGGGGAGTGGGAGGGACGAACCATGCTCCCGGTGCTGCGGCTGCGGTGGTCGACGACGACGAGGGTGGCGGGCTCCGGCGTGGCGACTCCTCCTCCGGCGGCTCCTCCTCCACGGGCTGCTAGGGCTCTGGCACGGCGGTGGCTAGGGCTCCGGCAACGAGGGCGGCGGGCTCCGGCACAGCCACTCCTCCTCCGGCGACTCCTCCTCTGCTAGGGCTCTAGTGACTCCTCCTCTGCTAGGGTTTGCGACGATAGAGAGGCGATGGGGACGGGCTCTGGCGAGATCGATTGGGGAAAAGAAAGTGGAAGGGGAAAGGAGGAAGGGGCGAGCTGTTTTGGCTAAGTGCCTAGGTTCTGTGGCGCATTACTCCAGAATGCGCCACAGAAGCTAAAACTTCTGTGGCGCATTTCGGAGTAATGGGCCACAGAACCTTGGCACTTAGCCAAATAAACGGCGTGAGCCTGTACTTGGACAACAAACACATACTAGCCTAGTGGTTAGATGCATATTCAGAGACCTGTGGCAGCCAGGTTCGAATCCTGGTTGGGTCAAAAAAAAATTCTTTATTTAAAAATGTTATGTTACAAATATATTTAAAACCAAGCACATACACATGCATATTTATTCAAAAAACCCTCCCGAATCATATATACATATATATTATATGTGTGTGTGCTTATCACACATAAATGTTAATTTGTCGAATATCACATTATATGTCTTTGTCTCTAACTAATACCCCCACACTAATAATATCACATTATACCCACACGAATTAATACACCAAAAAGTCACACAATTGCTAGTGTCTCTTCACAATCTTCTTGCCCTTTTTCGTCGCGGTTGAATATTTTAGCCCATGCACTTTGAGACTTCTTCTTGTGAATGGACAACCTTTAGTAGGCAGTGTGGTCTTCCTTCTTACTTTAGTAGTAGTAGGCATGTCGAAGTACTTGTCAAATTCCTCTTCGATCTTCGGGTCGCCGTTTTTGTCGAAGTTTTGCTCGTTGGCGGCTCCTTCCATTCCGATGATGCTCCTCTTGCCCCTCCTAACTACAACACGGTGGGGCTTTGACGGGTCGGTAATAAAAAAGCATTGATCAACTTGGCTAGCGAGTACCCAAGGCTCATTTTTTGCGGAGGCGTTCTTTGTTGATTTGGCATCTGGTATAACCATTGTGGTGAAATAGCGGCCTTCTTTTTCCACGTTCTTGGCCCATCTAACACGGAACATCGGTACGATCTCTCCACAGTAGTCGAGCTCCCATATCTCCTCGATCCTTCCATAGAACCTTTCCATCACAATAGTCTCGTCATCAGCAAAGGATAACATAGTTACTCCTGAGTTTTGATATTCACTATTCTTGTCCTTTTCCTCGGTGTAGAATCTGTAACCGTTTATGTCGTATGACTGATAGGTCTTTAGGTTGTGCCCTGGGCCCTGCGACAAGGAGAATATGAGTTTTTGATCTTCCGTAGAAGGCGTCTGTGGGGGATTATCCAGTTGCCTTTTCTTGAACCAACCCGTGAAGCTGGAATTGTGCTCTCTGGTTACGTCTCCCTTCTTCCTCGGCCGGCCCTGGTCGACGTACTCCTGCTCGATTAAGCTTCTGTGCTCTTCGACCCAAGGGTCGACCACTTCAATGTGTTGTAGCGCGACTCGGTGTGCCCTTTCAAAATCAGTGCCCGCCGGCATCTCCTTCTCCATGTTGATCATGCCCGCCGGCATCTCCTTCGTCATGATGATCATGCCTACTGGCATATCCTTCGTCATGATGATCATGCCCGGTAGACTCTTCGTCTTCTCGCCCGCCCACGTCTTTGTGACCACCACCATGTCCTGTCGGCGCCTCATTGAGGTCGCGCATGAAACCGCGCCTAAGCAGGTGACCCTCCAATTGTCCAGATTCAGGGTCGATCCAGCGCTGCAGTTTGCATGTTCGACATGGACATCTTATCATGGTCTTGTTGTTCAGAATCATGTCCTCCTTCGCGCCTTTCTTGTACCTAGCAATTCGACCTTCGCTCATCGTGAGGACCATGGTTTCCTGAGCGGTCAAAACAGAGAGTATAGGTGAGAACCACACCATATGAACACACACATGCATGAATGCTAGCCGGAAAAAATTCGGCATGACCTTTCCTAAAATTAGGACATATGGGTAGTGCAAAAATTTTCCGAAATGGAAATGAATCAACATTTCGGCAAACATCCATGCAACCACACCGGCCGGGCCCGACAACAACAAGCAAACAACAAAAAACTTCCTCCCATTGCAAACATTCATGCACCACACACAAGCATCGTCTCGCCATGGATCGCACACACACACCGCCCGCGCAACAAGCTTCACCTACATGTTCATGATGGCCAAGTACTCACCTATAGTAGACACAATAATAGCGAGACGAGACCGCGCGATGAGAGAGTATGGACAAATAGATCTACAATGCAAGTTGGTGGAGAGGAAATTAGTAAACAAATAGAGAGATGTGAGAGAGAAAAGTAAGGAACTTTTAGATCTAGAAGTTGGAGCGAAGCTTCTACTTACCAATCTATGGATTAAAGTAGGTTTTGATATAAGAAAATGGAGAAACTATGGGCAAGATGGGGTGTGAGGGAGGAGGAAGACGAGTTGGGAGGAGGTAGAGATGTGAAATGGGTGGTGGTGGGATAGATAGATAAGAAAGCTAGCTCTTGTCACCTTTTTAACATGGATCTCGACGCCCTCATCTGTGGCGCATATGGAGGAAATGCGCCACAGATGCTGAAACTTCTGTGGCGCATAACCCCATATGCGCCACAGAAGTGGGTGAATAAGATTCCCAGTGTGGGGCCCACCTCCAAGTTCTGTGGCGCATGTTGGACTTATGCGCCATAGAAGTGAAACACATCTGTGACGCATATGTCAACATGCGCCACATAACTTGGGTGAATTAGATTCCGTGGTGGGGCCCCCCTCCACTGTGGCGCATGAGGAAATATGCGCCATAGAAGTTGCCTCTTCTGTGGCGCATATTTCAGAATGCGCCACAGAACTTGGATCATCCCCCCTCCCCCCCCGCCGGCGGGTCCCACCAATCTTCTGTGGCGCATGCTCTGGAAAATGCGCCACGGAACTTCCAATCTTCTGTGGCGCATGCTTTCTGGTGCGCCACTGATGTTTTCCTGTGGCGCATAGTTTGGCATATGTGCCACTGAACATCTTATCTATCTATAGGCTGTTTCCTAGTAGTGCCATGGGGGTACTGCAACCTTCTCTTCTTCTTCTTCTTCTTCTTCTTCTTCTTGTTCTTCTTAGATCGTGGTGTGACCTCTATCATTCCACATTGCCGTTTCCCACTCTATCCTCTTATGCTTCCAAGCTTCATTGTCAAATTTATCGACACCATGGCCAATGTCATCGTCGTCAGGAATCACACTCTCCTCATCCGGCACATACTTATCAAGGCCATACCCCAAGATCCAGTTGTGGAGTATGCAACATGCAAGCACTAGATTTACATGGGTGGGGAAAGTGTTGAATGGATTCTGATCAAGGATCTTGAACCTATTCTTAAAAGCAACGAATGCCCTCACAATGGTAACCCTAAGGCTAGAGTGCCTGAGATTGAAGAGCTCCTTGGCATTCTGTGGCCTGTTCCTTCCAGTGAACTCATTGAGATGGTACCTGGTTGACCTGAAGGGTGGAAGAATCCCAGGACAATAACCATATCTAGTATCTCCTATATAGCACTTTCCATGAGGGATATTGATCCCTTCAAGCCTGGACATGCTATCAGCAAGGATGGTTGCATCATGGGCTGATCCTTCCCAACCAGCTAGCATGTGAACATCATGTCGAAATCGATAACAATTAGTACATTTTGCCTGGTGTAGTGCTTACTTCCCTGTAAGCTATAGATTCTGATCTTGGAACTCTAGCACTAACATGAGTACCATCGATTACACCGATATAATCCTATTACATGAACACAAGGATGAAATGAGAAAAGGAGAACACGTGGGACTCAATCGAAGGATGCAATGATAAAACAAGGGAACACATGCTCACCTTGCAATATGGCATCCACTTGATGCTATTGCGTATTTGTTCCGATGTTTGACCCGTAGGCGACTTGATCATCTCCTCTCTCAACTCAGTTATTGCATACAACACTCGGTTGAAATATCGTGATATTGTCTCCATGCTTCTTTTGAAAGTGTAGTGGATGACCCTAAACCTCTAGTTATGGCCAACCACATGAAGGAACATTGCAACTTTTTCTTCGACTGAGGTGTGGATGCTATCTACCAAAAGTCCACCCGTCCTTAACCTTCTGACAAGTGCAAAGAAGGGGGATCTTTTCATCCGGAGCATGCTCAGAGACTCTACATCATTGTAGTTATAGATGTATAGTTCAGATTGGCCATCCTTAATGTACGTCAGTCGAGGAAACGCAACCCGCCTAACAGCTCTCTTGTGCAACAACATGATCTAGGCCTGAATAACACCTACAAGCACAACTGACTGATGGATAAATGCCATCCTGTCAACCTAATAAGGCGGATCTACAGTGAGTTCTTCCTAAAGGTACTTCAACCCTAATCGAAATAGTAGGAGAGAGGGATTCGGTGGTTACCTCACCCATGGCGATGCGCAGCCAGGGAGAAGGAGGGAGATGTGTCGCGATGCCCCTGACCGTCGCTCACCTGCCGGAGTAGGAGGAACCACTAGGTACAGTAGATCTGCGCCACCGCCGTTTGTGGTGTTGAATCAAGAGGAGGGGGGATTTTGGGGAGAGCCAATGCGTAGAGGTGAGCCATCCAAGTAGGTGAGGGTACTCTTGGCGCGAAGCATGGTTGATAAATTTTTGTTTCCCTCCCGCGCGACCGAGGATGCCGTGTGCACACCGTCTCCCCCTTTTGCAGCTCCAAGGCATGGCTCCACGAAAATGCTCGATTCAAGCGTTGTCGTTGGGCCTGACCCTGGGATGCTTTAAAGAGCGTGTTGGCCACAACGTAGTGGGCGTGCGATCAACCAAATGGGCCGATTTTGTAGCATCCTGGCCTGTTTGGAGAGAATGCAGGCTACCAAACACGACCATTGTGTTTTATGCAAATCATAGAACCACTCTGAGAGGTATCAAACGAATGACAAGTTCTACCGTTAGAGTACCACTAACATACATTGTAAATCTGCAAACTGCAAATCGATTTTACAGGTCACCGAATCCATGGTTTACGGTTCAACGTTCATCCGCGCAGATCAGAACCTAAATTCTCGACCCGTATCTTTGAAAAAAACAATTCTTGGGAAATTTTACTGCAATGATCATTCATAGTTCATACATACTTCAAACGTACATCAAAAGTAGCAAATTAAAAGCAGGAATTTAGAACTGGAGGTCATGGGAGCTACACAGGGATGGCAGCGCGACACCTTTCTACCAAAATCGAGCTCATCGGAGGAACTTCATGGGCACGGCGACACGAAGAACGGCGGCGCCTAGTCGTCGAGGAAGATGACCTCGACATCGGGCTCATGGGTAGCTGCGCCTCCATATGGCGGACGAAGGCGATGGCCTGGAGCATGATACATTACAAATGTATCTATAATTTTTGATGCTCCATGCTTGTTTTTATCTAGTTTCTTATGTTTTGTCCACACTTTGGAGTATTTTTCATATGATTTCTTGGACTAACCTATTAACAAGAGCCACAGTGCCAGCTGCCTGTTTTCTACTGTTTTTGGTTCCAGGAAAGTCAGAAAATGAATATTCTCGAAATTGGACGGGACAAAAGCCAAAGTGCCTATTTTTCTAGAAGACTCCAGGAGCCAGAATACGAGACGGATAAGAGCCAGGGGGTGGCCACACCACCTGGTGGCGCGGGCCAGGCCAGGCCCCTCGGTCTCCCTCTTCGCCTATAAGAAGCCTTCTGACCTAAAAACTCCGGGGGGTTCGACGTTTTTCCACGAAAAGTTCCGCTGCGCCGCCGCCACCGAAGGGGAGATTTGGGGGACAGAAAGTCTCTGTTCCGGCACCCTGCCAAGACGGGGAAGTGCCCCCGGAGCCATCTCCATCGACCTCCACCATCATCTTCATCGACCATCCATGTTTCCCCATTTATGAGTGAGTAATCCCCTGTTGTAGGCTATGGGGATGGTAGGGATTGGATGAGATCGTTCATGTAATGGCATCAGATTGTTAGGGCATAGTGCCTAGTATCTCTTATTAGTGCTTTATGACTTTGTTGCAACTTTGTTGTGCTTAATGCTTGTCACTAGGGCCCGAGTGCCATGATTTCAGATCTGAACTTATTATTGATTCATTATGATAGTATTGTTTCTGGTCTTATCTACAAGTTGTATACACACGTTGTTGTCCGGAACCTATGGCCCCGAAGTGACAGAAATCGGGATAACCGGAAGGGAAAGGCTTTGATGTGAGGATCACATGTGTTCATGGAGTGTTAATGCTTTGCTCCGGTGCTCTATTAAAAGGAGCACCTTAATTGCCAGTAGTTCCCTAGAGGCCCCGCTACAAACGGGCTGGCAGGACAAAAGATGTTGTGCAAGTTCTCATTGCGAGCACGTATGACTATATATGGAACACATGCCTAGGATTGTCTAGTACTTGGGTGCTTTATCTTATTTATCTGCAATTGCCCTATGTTCTGATTGCTATGTGAATTGTCTTGTCCATGCAACGCTCGTCCATCCATCCCTATGCCTACCGCACTCGAATCCCACTGTTTACTGCTTTTGTTACTACTGTCTTTGCTTTACTACTGCTATTACTTTACTATTCCTACTACAAAACTGTTGCTACTGATAAACTACTGCGAGCAAGATTGTTTCCAGGTGCAGCTGAATTGACAACTCAGTTGTTAAGGCTTATAAATATTCTTTGGCTCCCCTTGTGTCGAATCAATAAATTAGGTTTCACTTCCCTCGAAAATACTGCGATACACCCCCTATACTTGTGGGTCATCAAGACTATTTTCTGGCGCCATTGCCGGGGAGCATAGCTTTATTTATCAAGTTCACTTGGATTCACTATTGTTCAAGCTAAGTTTATCTTTCTCCTTGTTTGCTTGTTTCTTTATCAAAAATACAAAAAAATTAGTTCTTGCTCTAGTTGTTGTTTTCGTTGGTCTGTTATTGTCTTGCTTTATCATGCTTGTTATCAATGGTTGGTTTCTTTGAAACTGAAGCTTATTGGCAAGGTGGGTTCACGGAAGATCAAAAATATTATTATAAGGAACACCGCTTATCACAAAAAGGGAAACACTTATGGGAACAAATTGATAGATTGTATACCATTGCTAGGAACGTGTGCTCTACTTATAATGTTACTTATTGCTGTGATGAGTCTTGTTGCAGAAAGAGGTATAAACACCTCCCTTTTCAATGTGAGTATAGTGATAATGATACCATATCTTCCTATGCTAAAGGAATTTATGACTTTTATGATGCGGAACAAATTGAAGAATTTATTGCTTGGAAGGGTGCTTTTGAACTTGCTAGTTTGCTTGAAAATATTGATGATTCACCTTACAAATATGAGGTGTTTGGTATACTTAAATTTTGCTTTGATAATTACAAGGATGAAAATTGCTATATTCTTGAATATTTTAATAGATGCTTTCCACAAATGGAAGAGACTAATGCCTTGCAGGATCCTATGGAAGAAGAAATTGATGAACCTGAAATCTCATTAGATGAAAAAGAGGAGAGTGATGAACAAAAGGGGGAAGAATGGATTAGCTACCCATGCCTGCCTTCTAATGAGAGTAACTCTTTATCCCTTACATTATTTGATTTTCCCCCTTGCTTACTAAAGGAGAATGATTGTTATGTTCCTGAGGTTTCTCTTGATAATGTTTATGATGAAGCTCTAGTGCTTGTAGATCATGAAAAGCATGCTTTATGTGATAGTTATATTGTTGAGTTTATTCATGAGGCTACTGAAAATTATTATGAGAGAGGAAAATATGGTTGTAGAAGTTTTCATGGTATTGAAACACCTCTCTATGTGCTGAAAGTTTTGAAGTTCCTCTTGTTTTATCTTCCTATGCCTGTCACTTTGTTCTTTGCAAATTTATTTGCATACACGATTCCTATGCATAGGAAGTGGGTTAGACTTAAATGTGTTTTGGATTTGCTCCTTGATGCTCTCTTTTACTTCAACTCATATTTCTTATGAGAGCATCCTCTCAAACTTTTATGCCTGAAGATGATATTATGTCTATTATTCTTGGGAGACCTTTTCTGTCAACACCCGGATTTTTAATCCTAGATGCCCGTTATGCCATACCTCGCAATCCTAGGATTACAATTTTTGCGAGACATAACGGATTGAATATCACAGTACATCATCCATTACAAACCATACATAAGGTTTTACACAAATAAGGATCTCATGATCCAGTCTTAATACAACAAGCAGCGGAAATAAAAGATAGCGTAGCGGTGGGGTCCATCTTCAGGGACACAGGCAATGCTGATGAAGGCAGATAGTCCTAGTTATCATAGCCGTCCTGTTGGTCATCATCTTGATAGTCTCCTTCATAGTCTGGCCATGATAATAGCCAGGGACAAAAGCCATGAGTACTCTTTAAGTACTCGCAAACTACCACTAACAAGTATTATGAATCTAAGTTAAAGTGCTAAATCTAGGCTTAACTATAAAGTTAAGTTTGACACCTAAGCTGAGTTCTGAAGCAAAGAAAGATAAAGTAAAACCCTAGAATCACTTAAGTTGGGGAAACTATTGTCATAAACACAACCCTGTTGTGGTCAAGTCAAGATTCATCATTCTTTTCAAAGTCTTTAGAAAACATCTGACAACGAAACAGTATGGTCATTCCAACTGTCCATAACCGCGGACGCGGCTATTCGAATAGTTTGACACTCTGCAGAGGTGGTACACTTTCACCACAAGATTCGATACATATGTCAGGGATAACCCTGAATCATCATAATTACTATGCAGATAATCAAACATAACCTTCCCTTTACACACCCTAGTATAAGCACCTCTCCTATGAGCATGGCCTCCCAACCATGACCATCAGTCATCTTGGGCACTGCATAGGTGGACAACATTGAGAGGTAGCCTCAGCTCAAACCTCTCCCGTGAGGGAACTAATACTAATGCATATAAATTTCCAGTTAAGCCTTACCCAATTCAGATAATGTGGTTGTACGGAAATTTTGGAATGGTATCGCATCCGAATCCAACCATCAGTTTTATAAAAGGGTTAAGGCTCATGCCTCAACATTTTTATCATCATCAACCAATTGTGTTTCTCAACACATGTCAAAACATCTCAATAGAATGACTCATCATTCTAAGGTTTTCATAATTCATTTTCACCAAGTGTTCCCACCTAAAGTGACTCAAGTTTTTGATCTACTCTAAACTACTAAGTTAAGAGTGTTCACTAAGGTGGAAAAGATGGGTTCAATCTCATGCCATAGAATGACATCTAAAGGATTTTAAATAGGTCAAGTTTTATACTTTTTATGCTACCTTCCAAAACAAGTAAAGAACTTTGTATAACCTAAGAAGGGTAAAACTGGTAACTAGGACTTGGGGTACTATTAGTTAAATAAGGGGGTGTGATCAAAGCATGCTTAAGGCATCTTTGCTAAACCATCTAGTTTGATTCTAGTTTGCTAAGTACTACACTTGCAAGTGCTAACTTGCAAGGGTTAATCTTGGATAGTGCTAGCTTGCTAATAATAGCTTGCATTGTTAATGGTGGCTTGCCTTGGTTGGTGTAGTGGTTGAAGTTTTCTTCTTCTTCTTCTTCTTGGTAGAACTCCTCCTCCTCGAAAGCTTGGTCGGTACTATCGTCTATAAATACATAGGGAGTGCACAATCACCAAACAATACTTAACTAGGCTAGATAGCATTCTAAGACACACAATTGATGATCTATTATCATCACAAGCATCACAAGTTTAACTCAAAAGTTTCCTTCTTTTTATTTTAGAAAAGTAATTTCTACTCATTGAAAAATTAACTAAAATTTCATATTCACCCCCAAAATATGGGATCATGTGGACACATGTCCTCACCACATATTCTAACATGTGGTAATGAGATTTAAGGGTTGGATCAATATTACTTTGGTTTAAGTTCATTATTTAATGATTTAAAGTGACTAGAAATGCCTATATAGCATTATTTTGGTACTAGTCCAAAGTCACTACACGTAAACCTTAATATTATTACATATTTGGATAGGTATGGTAAAATGTGATTTTTTAGAGTTGGAATCAACTCAAAAGCTAACTTGGTTGATTTTATAAAAATGTTGCAAGTTGCAAAAGCTTCTGTCTTCTTATTTTTATTAGGAGAGATCTATAACTCTAATTGAATTAAATCCAACGGGCTTGGATAGATCTTCTCAATACCTTTCAGACAAAATTAGTTTCATGCAATTTGGATTTGTAAAACTCACAGAATTGATTTTTGAAACACTGGACAGAAACTAGATAAAACTAAAAAGAAAAATCCAGATTTGAATAGGTGGGCTAGCGCGGGAAAAGGAATGGGCCGGCCCAGTGGCGCTCCGCGGCGCGGGGCTCAGCTACCAGGGGGTCCCACGTGTCAGCGGCACTTAAAACGCGAAACGGTACGCGCGCTGTGGGCCGTGCGATTAGAATAGGAATCTACGGCTATGGGTCGTCGTCGATGACGAACAGGTCGCCGATGAGCTCGAACCCTAGCGGCTCGTGGGGGTCTGCTGGGGATGTACCAGGGCTCCAGCAGGGTCCGCAAGGCGGGCAAACGACATGGAAGACGACGGCGAGGCAAGGCGTGGTCGCGGTGGAGCTTGGGGCGGTCGCAATCAACGACGCCCTTCTCCTCCTGCCGCGGCTGCTCCGGCTCCAATTCCGGCGAGGCAGAGCTCGCCTTGCTCCGGCTAGAGGTGGGTGAGGTTCAGAGAGGTGAGGGGAGTGGAATGGTGTGGAGAAGAGAGGCTGGGGAAGGCTCCTTTTATAGGCTCGACGGTGAAACCGAGCGGGATGGGCGGTCGACGGTGGCGACATGGCTACGGCAAGGTAGAGGCATGGATGGGGGTGGCGATCGATGGGCGGTTCCCTGGCGGTGCTCTAGAACTTAAATGCGGCCGTAGGAGCGGTGGCACGCGGTCGGGGCGAGGTGGCGCTCTACGCGGCAGAGGCGGCGGTGTCCATGGCGAGCGGTGGTTGTGGTGCGTTGGGCGGCGAACGGGCGTGTCTGTCGTGTTCCCTGTGTCGTGGCGGACCGGTAGGCGCGGGCTGGTGTCAAGCCGCGGTCTATGCGAGCGGGGACAGGACGTGCTCTGGGGGCGGCGTCGGCATGGTCGACCAGCTCTGGGCGCGGCGGTTCCTGGCCGCTCTGCCCTCTGTCTCTGGCCTGGGGCTGTTTGGGCGGTAGAGGTGGACCACAAGCAAGTTGCTAGACATGAGGAGAGAGCCTGGAGAGGGCGGCTACTGCGAGTGCACTGTCGACCGGCGAGGTTACAGAATGTTTTTAGCAGATCAAAAGGTGGGCCTTGGTACCTCATTATGTGTACTAGCAAGGGGTGCAAAGATCAAGAATTGTTTCTGTTAATTTTTGAGTACTAGGAATAGCCAAAGTAGGCATGAGAGTTAAATTTGCCAAAATGACCATTCCTCCTTTTTAATTCTTTTTGATTTGATTTTCTTTAGGAAAAGTTTGGGAATGATGTAGATGATGTTTAAATCACCTAAGAAACATTTTACAAGCATTGGATCACTCAATCATGGCAATTCAAACAACTCCTAAATTAAATGCACACATATATGAATGCTTTCATTTTAAATTTGAAAAAGTTTTTGTTAACCCCAAATTTGATTGATTGATCTTGATAAGCTTGGATTGAAGTTTTGGGATGTTACAAACCTTCCCCCCTTAAACAAAATCTCGTCCCGAGATTTACAAAGAAAACTAGGAACTAAAGAGATCTGGGAACTCCGTCCTAATGTAATCTTCGTGCTCCCAAGTAGCTTCCTCCTCGGTATGGTTGCTCCACTGAATCTTGAGAAACTTGATACTCCTGGTTCTGGTGGTTCTGTAGGCTTCTTCTAAGATACGGATGGGTACTTCTCAATAGGTCAGGTCCTTGTTGATTTCCACAGCTCTGTGATCGATGTTCTTGAAAACTTCAGTCTTCTCAGGCACTTCCAAGCATTTGTGAAGTAACGAGATATGGAACACATTGTGGATGGCTGACATCTCTTCAGGCAGTTCCAACTGATACGATACTTCTCCTCGGCGGTTCAGAATCTTGAAAGGTCCAATATATCTAGGGGCTAACTTTCCTTTTAGACTAAAGCGTTGAGTTCCTTTCAAGGGTGAAACCTTGAGATATACAAAATCTCCGACATTGAAAGTCAGGTCTCTCCTTCTTTTGTCAGCATAGCTCTTTTGTCTGGATTGGGCTGTCTTGAGGTGCTCACGGACTTTGTGAACTTTCTCTTCCGCTTCTCGGAGAATGTCGGGTCCAAAGATCTGACTCTCTCCTACTTGCGACCAATTCAAAGGGGTACGCCACTTTCTTCCGTAATGGAATTCAAATGGTGCTATATGCAAACTATCTTGATAACTGTTGTTGTATGAGAATTCTGCGAAAGGCAGACAGTCTTCCCATTTTGATCCATATTCTAACAAACAAGCTCTAAGCATATCCTCTAGGATTTGGTTGACTCTCTCAGTCTGTCCATCTGTTTGTGGGTGATATGTTGTACTGAAGTTCAACTTGGTTCCTAAACCTTCATGTACTTTCTGCCAAAATCTTGAGGTAAACTGGGTTCCTTGATCTGATACGATGGTCTTGGGGGTTCCATGCAGACTAACAATCCTAGCAATGTATAGCTCTGCTAACTTTGCACTCTGGTAAGTTGTTTTGACAGGTATAAAGTGGGCTACCTTGGACAATCTATCAACTATGACCTAGATTGAGTCATTTCCCCTACTAGAAGTAGGTAAACCAGTGATAAAGTCCATTCCGACGGAATCCCATTTCCATTCCGGAATCTATAATGGTTGCAACAGTCCTGCAGGTCTCTGATGCTCTGCTTTGACTCTTTGACAGATGTCACATTTGGCGATGTAGCCTCTGATCTCTCTCTTCATCTTGTGCCACCAAAATTGCTCATTCAAATCCTGATACATCTTTGTTCCTCCGGGGTGGATAGAATAAAGAGTATCATGAGCCTCCTTCATGATAACTTTCTTCAGCTCCGAATCTGCTGGAACACAGATACGTCCTTTGTACCATAGTACTCCTTCTTCGTCTTCGGTGAATCCAGGTACCTTTCATGTACCAATACGATGTTTGATTCCGTCGATACTTTCATTCCCCTTCTAGGCTTCCTTGATTTGGCTAATCAAAGTGGGTTGAAGTTCAATGCTAGCTAGGAATCCTTTGCTAACTAATTCAGTCCTGAATTGCTCCAACTCTTCATACAAACTTGGTTGCTTCTCCTTGATCATGGTGTTAAGCCTACACGGCAATCTGCTAAGAGCATCCGCTACCACATTGGCTTTGCCGGGGTGATAGTGAATGTCAAGGTCATAATCCTTGATTAACTCTATCCATCTTCTTTGCCTCATATTTAGATCTTTCTGAGTGAAGATATACTTCAAGCTCTTATGATCTGAATAAATCTCATAGCGATTGCCCATCAAATAATGACGCCATGTCTTTAGTGCTAGAACTACAGCTTCTAGTTCAAGATCATGGGTCGGATAGTTCTGCTCATGCCGCTTCAGTTGTCGAGACAGATAAGTGATGACTTTGTCTTCTTGCATCAATACACATCCTAGACCAATCTTGGATGCGTCACAATACACATCAAATGGCTTCTTGATGTCTGGCATGACCAAAATTGGGGCTGATATCAATCTCTTCTTCAACTCCTAGAAACTGGCTTCACATTTATCTGTCAATTCAAACTTCTTGTACTTTTTCAACAATTGGGTCATGGGTCGGGCTATGCTCGAGAATCCCTCTACGAACTTGCGGTAATATCCCGCTAATCCGAGAAAAGAACAGACTTGGGTTTGAGTGGTTGGGGCTTTCCATTCTTCAACATCTTTGATCTTTGTGGGATCAACAGAGACTCCTCCGGCAGACACAATATGTCCTAGGAATCCTACTTCTTTCAGCCAAAACTCACACTTGCTGAACTTGGCATATAACTGATGCTCCCTCAGGGTTTCTAGGATGATTCTCAGATGTTTCTCATGCTCTTCTTCTGACTTGGAGTAGATAAGGATGTCGTCGATAAACACAACTACAAACTTATCTAAGAAATTCATAAAGATCTTATTCATGAGATTCATGAAATAAGCAGGGGCATTGGTTAATCCAAAAGACATAACCGTATACTCGTATAAACCATAGCGAGTAGTAAAGGCGGTCTTCGGAATATCCGTTGCACGAATCTTAAGTTGGTGATAACCAGTCCTAAGATCAATCTTTGAGAATACCTGAGCTCCGGTCAACTGATCAAATAGATCCTCTATCTTTGGCAAAGGGTACTTGTTCTTGATGGTGACATCATTCAACTTTCGGTAATCTGTCCACAGACGGTTGCCTCCATCTTTCTTGTCGACGAATAACACTAGTGATCTCCATGGCGATGCACTTAGTTGAATCAAACCTTTGGCTAGCATAGCATCCAATTGCTTCTTCGGTTCCACTAATTCTGATGGGTTCATGCTATAGGGTCTCTGGGCTATAGGTCCAGTTCCGGGGATTAGTTCGATAATGAACTCAATATCCCTATCCGGAGGCATACCTGGCAATTCATCTGGGAATACATCGGGGTATTCACAGACTACTCTGACTTGGTCAATGGTGGGCAAGGCTACACTCTGGTTGCACTTGAATTGACGGGGTAAGGTTTCAGAGATATGCTCTACTGTGACTCCAGAACTACTGGTCATGGTGATGGCTTTCTTAGCACAGTCTATCAATCCTTTATGCCTTGACATCCAGTCCATACCTAGTACTACTTCCAAACCTTTGGTTCCAAGTACAATTAGGTTGGCATAAAAATCTATCCCATGTATTCTGATAGGTATAGCTTTGCAAATTTTTCTAGCTTTGGTTGTTGAACCGGGGATTTGAACTATCATGACATGCTTCAGGTTGGTTGGACGAATCTTACCAGTGCATGCAAATTCTTCGGTGACAAAAGAATGTGATGCTCCCGAATCAAACAATACTCTTGCTAAAACTGAGTTGACAGAAAACATACCCAGCACTACATCTGGCGCTTCCTGGGCTTCTTCTGCATTCATGTGGAAAAGACGGTCGTTGTGGTTGTGAGGGTTCCCTAGGGCAAATCTCCTGGATGAACACGACGCTGCTGTTGAGCTGGGGCATTCACATTGGCATTGGCTGCAGTCTTCTTGGGACACTCATTGGAGTAGTGACCCTTCACTCCACACTCGAAACAAGTGATCTGGGACTTGTCCTTGACTGCGACAGGCACAACATTGCTGCCAGTTCTAGGTGCAGTGTTGTTGTTGTTGTTGTTCTTGGGAGGTGCACGGTTGAAATTGTTGGCATTACCGGAGTTGTGATTGTTTCCTCCGGACTTCACATTGCCTCCGCTACGGTTGGGGTAGCTTGGGCGAGAGTTTGGGGGTCGGTTGTTCCTTGGTGCATATCCCGGTGAAGGGTTGGGACGGTACTTCTGGTGACTGTTGGATCCAGACTGCTGCATCATACGATGCTTGCGTTTGTCGTTTTTCTGGTTAATCTTCCCTTCCATCTAGATGGCAGAGTCGACTAGCTCTTCGAGATCCTGGAAACGGATATTGACGAGGACAGTCTGCATCTCATCATGCAGTCCGTTCAAGAATCTTTCCTTCTTCTTGGCCTCCGTGTTGATCTCATCAGGTGCATATCTGGCAAGTGACAGGAATCGGTCACGGTACTCCACCACAGTCATTCTTCCTTGCTTCAATTCATGGAACTCATCTCTCATCCGGTTGACTAGACCCTGCGGCATGTGGGTGCGGCTGAACTTGACTTTGAATGCTTCCCATGTCATCACTTGACCATGGTTCATATTGCGGATGCTATTCCACCAAGCTCTTGCATCTCCTGCCAGATAGTGGGTGGCAAAGAGGACTTTCTCATTTTCATCAACTCCTGCAACTTTGAGGTTGTTCTCCATGGTTTGTAACCAGTCATCAGCATCTAATGGGTTCTCAGATTGGTTGAAGATTGGGGGATTGGTGTTCTGAAAGTTTTTGAGTTTGGATCCCTGGTGATCTTGATTTCCATGCCCTTGGTTGTTGAGAGCCATCTGGGCGATCTGTTGAAGTGTTGCTAAGTTGTCTTGGTGTTCCGCCCTGCTTGCATCACGGTCTGCGATGAGATTTTGCAAGATCTGTAGCATTGGATCCTGCGACGAGGTGCTCCCTCCTTGGTTTCCACGAGTCATCTGAAGATTGAGATATAGGGGTAAGAGGGAAATTCTAAGGTTCAGGGTTTTGGGTTTTCAAAGCTAAAACTTTGAGTTAAACTCATGTTTTCCTACTAACTTTATTTTCATTCATGCAAGCAAGCACACGATACAACACACACCACAACAAGAAAAAGGGAAAGCAGATGGTTTGAAGAACCATTCTGCAAGCTACGATACAACAAGATGATACATCTCAGGCTACGATAGTGCTCTAGTGCATCTACTCATCGTCGATGAAGTCGGAGTCCTCATCATCAGTGTAGAAGTCCACGGCATCCTCCGCTAGAAAATCATCATCGTTGCTGAGGTAAGAATCCATGTCTCCCTGGATGTCTTCACCCTCATCTTCTTCTTCTTTTGCTGCAAGCTGAGCTTCCTGCTCCTTGACGGTCTTCTCGAGGTCGGCCACCTTCTTGCGAAGACAGGCGATGGTGCGATCCTTCTTGAGACGTTGGCAGCAAAGAGACTGGCGGTCTTGGACAAGCAGTGCGAAAGTCTGGGCCTTCTGGTCGGCAATGGCGCGGTTCTGGTTGGCTAACTCTCTGGCATTGTCCAGTTCCTGCTGTCTGTCGTGAAGCAAAAAGTCAAGGTTCTCCACTTGACGCCTCAACTCGGGGTGGCCCGGCATTTCCATTGGCAGTCCCATGAAGTCACGTCTTGCATAGTGGGCAAAACGAGTTCCTTGGGTCTTGTTGACGCTGAGGGCACATAGACGTGCGAGAGCTTCATGCATTGCCCTGGCTAATCCATCTAGCCAGTTGTTCTCTCTCACGGAGAACTGAATTCTTCTAGAAGTTGGTGCTTTGATCTTCCTCTAAGATCTGCGGTGACTAGCCATTGTAGGTCTCCTCCTGGGGGTCCTAGAAGTTGAGCTCCAAGAAACTCCGGGTGCGGGCGTCCCAGTAACTCTGACAGTGAATCCAGATCCCTCTCGAAGATCAGCTGACCTCCGTTGCCCAACTGGTAAAACTTGCTGAACTGAGTCTCCATCTACAAGAATTAAGGATGAGGAAGTTAGTGAAGTGATCCAGTATGTCAAATTTTAGGTAGTAGTGTAAGAATTTTGAGTAACATGAATTTTTCAGAAAGAATCCACAAGGGTAAGAGAGGAGATAGTTTTTCATAAATACTCACTTTGGTTTTGAAACTAAGTTTTTGTTTGACGTCCATTCTAACTAGGGTCTCCTATGGTCAGGATGGCTCTCATACCAACTTGTCAACACCCGGATTTTTAATCCCAGATGCCCGTTCTTCCATACCTCGCAATCCCAGGATTACCATTTTTGCGAGACATAACGGATTGAATATCACAGTACATCATCCATTACAAACCATACATAAGGTTTTACACAAATAAGGATCTCATGATCCAGTCTTAATACAACAAGCAGCGGAAATAAAAGATAGCGTAGCGGTGGGGTCCATCTTTAGGGGCACAGGCAATGCTGACGAAGGTAGATAGTCCTAGTTATCATAGCCGTCCTGTTGGCCATCATCTTGATAGTCTCCTTCATAGTCTGGCCATGATAATAGCCAGGGACAAAAGCCATGAGTACTCTTTAAGTACTCGCAAACTACCACTAACAAGTATTATGAATCTAAGTTAAAGTGCTAAATCTAGGCTTAACTATAAAGTTAAGTTTGACACCTAAGCTGAGTTCTGAAGCAAAGAAAGATAAAGTAAAACCCTAGAATCACTTAAGTTGGGGAAACTATTGTCATAAACACAACCCTGTTGTGGTCAAGTCAAGATTCATCATTCTTTTCAAAGTCTTTAGAAAACATCTGACAACGAAATAGTATGGTCATTCCAACTGTCCATAACCGCGGACGCGGCTATTCGAATAGTTTGACACTCTGCAGAGGTGGTACACTTTCACCACAAGATTCGATACATATGTCAGGGATAACCCTGAATCATCATAATTACTATGCAGATAATCAAACATAACCTTCCCTTTACACACCCTAGTATAAGCACCTCTCCTATGAGCATGGCCTCCCAACCATGACCATCAGTCATCTTGGGCACTGCATAGGTGGACAACATTGAGAGGTAGCCTCAGCTCAAACCTCTCCCATGAGGGAACTAATACTAATGCATATAAATTTCCAGTTAAGCCTTACCCAATTCAGATAATGTGGTTGTACGGAAATTTTGGAATGGTATCGCATCCGAATCCAACCATCAGTTTTATAAAAGGGTTAAGGCTCATGCCTCAACATTTTCATCATCATCAACCAATTGTGTTTCTCAACACATGTCAAAACATCTCAATAGAATGACTCATCATTCTAAGGTTTTCATAATTCATTTTCACCAAGTGTTCCCACCTAAAGTGACTCAAGTTTTTGATCTACTCTAAACTACTAAGTTAAGAGTGTTCACTAAGGTGGAAAAGATGGGTTCAATCTCATGCCATAGAATGACATCTAAAGGATTTTAAATAGGTCAAGTTTTATACTTTTTATGCTACCTTCCAAAACAAGTAAAGAACTTTGTATAACCTAAGAAGGGTAAAACTGGTAACTAGGACTTGGGGTACTATTAGTTAAATAAGGGGGGTGTGATCAAAGCATGCTTAAGGCATCTTTGCTAAACCATCTAGTTTGATTCTAGTTTGCTAAGTACTACACTTGCAAGTGCTAACTTGCAAGGGTTAATCTTGGATAGTGCTAGCTTGCTAATAGTAGCTTGCATTGTTAATGGTGGCTTGCCTTGGTTGGTGTAGTGGTTGAAGTTTTCTTCTTCTTCTTCTTGGTAGAACTCCTCCTCCTCGAAAGCTTGGTTGGTACTATCGTCTATAAATACATAGGGAGTGCACAATCACCAAACAATACTTAACTAGGCTAGATAGCATTCTAAGACACACAATTGATGATCTATTATCATCACAATCATCACAAGTTTAACTCAAAAGTTTCCTTCTTTTTATTTTAGAAAAGTAATTTCTACTCATTGAAAAATTAACTAAAATTTAATATTCACCCCCAAAATATGGGATCATATGGACACATGTCCTCACCACATATTCTAACATGTGGTAATGAGATTTAAGGGTTGGATCAATATTACTTTGGTTTAAGTTTATTATTTAATGATTTAAAGTGACTAGAAATGCCTATATAGCATTATTTTGGTACTAGTCCAAAGTCACTGCATGTAAACCTTAATATTATTACATATTTGGATAGGTATGGTAAAATGTGATTTTTTAGAGTTGGAATCAACTCAAAAGCTAACTTGGTTGATTTTATAAAAATGTTGCAAGTTGCAAAAGCTTCTGTCTTCTTATTTTTATTAGGAGAGATCTATAACTCTAATTGAATTAAATCCAACGGTCTTGGATAGATCCTCTCAATACCTTTCAGACAAAATTAGTTTCATGCAATTTGGAGCAGAGCGGTGGGCGCAGGCTGGTGTCAAGCGGCGGTCTGTGCGAGCGGGGACATGACGTGCTCTGGGGACGGCGTCGGCATGGTCGACCAGCTCTGGGCGCGGCGGTTCCTGGCCGCTCTGCCCTCTGTCTCTGGCCTGGGGCTGTTTGGGCGGTAGAGGTGGACCACAAGCAAGTTGCTAGACATGAGGAGAGAGCCTGGAGAGGGCGGCTACTGCGAGTGCACTGTCGACCGGCGAGGTGGTGCTCGGCATGGCATGGCAGTGCAGCTAGGGGGTAGGGGAGATGCTGGTTAGGCTCTGGTTAGATTAAGAGGGGACAAGGGGATTAAATGGGTATCAATGGGGGGCAAAACCCTGTAGTAAACAGTGAGCTAGGATTAGAGGAGAGATTATGCATGCCAAGTGTTTGATTAAATGGCCGCATGAAAAATCTTTTTGAATTTTGAGTTCAAATTTTTTGAGTGATCTCCACTAGTGATAGGTAGTTTCTGGTTGCAAGGGTTTTGAAAATGGAGCTCAAAAAGATGGGTTTTGAAATAGGGGTGATCTATGCATATGCAATAGATTCAATTTTAAACTGTCATTTAAATTAGTTTACAGAATGTTTTTAGCAGATCAAAAGATGGGCCTTGGTACCTCATTATGTGTACTAGCAAGGGGTGCAAAGATCAAGAATTGTTTCTGTTAATTTTTGAGTACTAGGAATAGCCAAAGTAGGCATGAGAGTTAAATTTGCCAAAATGACCATTTCTCCTTTTTAATTATTTTTGATTTGATTTTCTTTAGGAAAAGTTTGGGAATGATGTAGATGATGTTTAAATCACCTAAGCAACATTTTACAAGCATTGGATCACTCAATCATGGCAATTCAAACAACTCCTAAATTAAATGCACACATATATGAATGCTTTCATTTTAAATTTGAAAAAGTTTTTGTTAACCCCAAATTTGATTGATTTGATCTTGATAAGCTTGGATTGAAGTTTTGGGATGTTACATTTTCTTAAATACTACAAGAGCTGTTATTAATTGTAATCAAGGGAAGGTGACCTTCAATGAACACATTGTCTATTTCCTCAAGAAGATTGAAAGGACTTATGGTTTGAATTCAATTGAACATGTTGAGGGCATTCAAGTTGGAGAAATATATTGTCCCATACGAAGAGAAAAATTTGAAACTATTATGATTGGGACCATTGCTATCAAGGTTGAGGTAACATAATCATTAGTGGGATACAAAGTTTTGTCTCATATGGAATTGTTTTGGTAACAAGACCTGATCAACCTTGTTAACAAAAGGATTTCATTGAACAAAACAATGTTTTCACCATGATTATCTTCGCTTACTTCTATTCTATCCATTTTAGTTTTTGCTTCTTATGCCTAACTTAAAGGCGTTAAAGAAAAGTACTTGTTGGGAGATAACCCAAGAGTTTTAGATGAGTCTTGGAAGTTATTACCTGTAATAACCGCTCCTTATCCTTTTTATTTGCCTTTTGTGCCAAGAGTAACCTCTAATGAGAGAGAAGTAATGATTGGAAAAGTTGTTGTCCCGAAACAGATTTTTGTGCTTCACTGTAAAAATTCATGAGAGGGCTCTGTATGTAGGATTGAGCCGTAATTTTTTTTACTTCTGCCCCAGGATGTTATATAACTTTCATTAGTTCAACACTTTTTTATTTGAGCAACATAAGGTCTTCGAAAAAATTCGTCTTTACCTACTGGTCTGTTTTGATAGATTTCTGCCATTTTCTGCATTTGCTTCTTGTTGGTTCCTTTTTGAGTTCTTTTGGGGAATTGAGCTTTTTGAGGGAAGTGCTAAAGTTGCTAGTGTTTTATTGGAAGTTTATTTGGTGTTAGAACTGAACCTTAAGACTTATTCATCTTGAGTGCACTAATGTTGCTAATAAAGATTGTGTGAAGTTTTGTACTAAGGAAAAATTTCAGGTGTATGGAAGGAACGAGTAATGAGATGAAGGATGGACTAAAGCTCAAGCTTGGGGATGCCACGTGTGTCACCGCAAGAAATATCCAAGAAGTATAAGCGTCAAAGCTTGGGGATGCCCAAGGCATCCCCTTCTTCATCAATAAAAATCCCAGGTTTCTTCTAAACACTTTATTTTTATTGTTTCATGCACAGTTGTGTTGTTCTTGGAGCGTCTTCTTTTTCGTTTTCGTTTTGGTTTTTAGTTTGCGTGGTTTGCTTAGTTTTCTGAATAAATTGGTTGGACCTCCTCTTTCATATATTGGTGTTCAAATAGTTTGGTTTGGTTTGGAAAAGAGTAGGAGAGCTCATGCTTAAGTGGTAAAGAGATCTTGTTTTTGACTGTGCCTATGCTTTGTCATGCCATGTTTGATATTGTTTTGGTTTTATGCTTAGTATTCTTTGTTGTAGCATGACTTGTTATAAACATTTGAGATTGCTTAATGTGCCTTGGATGAATCATGCGTTGTTTTAGCATATTAAAGCATAGTATAGTGGTATTCTCCTTTGATGCTTTATTTGGGTTGATTTGGTACATGCTCACACCATGTTATGACTATCCCAAGTCACCATAAGCCTTTATGGTCCTTTAGTTTTTAACTTGTAGTATCACGTTATGCTTTGATCAATGATGTTTTGTCGCTCTGCATGATTATGGCCATTATTGCTCTCTCGTTTGTCGCTCCCTTACTATTGCTAGCCTTCACTTCCACTGAGTGTTTTACTCATGTTTCCAACTCCCTAAACCAAATATTTCCAAAGTGTCCACCATACCTACCTATTAGCATCATTTGCTACTCCCGTGCATATTCAATATGCCTTGTTTTCTTCCGAATAAAATGTTTGCTTGTTTTGAGAAAGTTAGTTAGTAAAGCTCTCATGAACTTGATGGCACACTTTATTTTCTTGCACTTAATAAACCTGAACCATTGCGTCCTTCTTTGTTGCGTATATGCTTGCGC
This sequence comes from Avena eriantha, assembly GCA_910589775.1. NCBI lineage: Eukaryota > Viridiplantae > Streptophyta > Magnoliopsida > Poales > Poaceae > Avena > Avena eriantha. The sequence continues at coordinate 409,737,719 of OU342744.1, forward strand.
TTTATAAGTTGAAGTTAGCAGAACCATGTATCATGGGGATGCTTTCAACATTGCACTGGTACTTTATACCTTGTTGATATCATGTTCTTTTGCTTATGGATCCCGGCGGTGTGAAATAAAAGTGGAACTTGTAAGATCATGGAGTTTGTATGTATGTTAGAGAAACGCCTGGGCCGCTAGCCTAAGCCATGCCTAATCATGGTGGAAACTTGCAGCATAACCATGATGAGCATTCTATGAAGCATCCTCAATAAAAATCTATGCACGTAGTAAATAAAAAGATCATTGAGATGATCATTGTCTGCTTGCCTTGTTATTTTGATTATGGGATAGCGCCTGTATCATGTGCAAGGGGTACCCCGTTGGCGGTTCTCTATGATACGTATATACTTACAATGACAAGAGCTTACTCGTGACTGAAGTTGAGTAGCATGAGGATCGGTCTTCGTAAGTAAGGGGCATGAGACTTTGATTTATAACTTGTCAAGCATATCCTCTTAGTTGTGTCACTTTCACCTTAATCACATTAAAGATGCTTATGATAGGGGCAATGAGAGCTCAAAGCTAATGAGTACCATACTTTCAGCATTTGGAAGCCTTCCAAACTTTTCAAAACTTGTTCGTTTCCTTGTTGAGTCTCCACACATTCTATAAGCACTTTCTTGAGAGCATAGTGGCCATTCTTAGTTCTATGTGCATTGTCCCAAGACTTGTTGATTGATGCATACCTTGATATTGCTTGTTTTAAACTATTTGTATCTAGTCACTCTTGTAAACTTTGAAGGTGTCCTATGCATTTATGTTTGTTACTCTATGAGGGACAAGCTGGATGCCACTATGCTATGTTTTCTTTATGTGAAACAAACAAACGTCTTGCAAAGCATTGTTATTCATGAATCTTTTGTTTGTGCCTTTTCATGTTACATCATAGTTTCTATGTTTTATTGCTAGCACTTTGTCTATCATGTTATGATCCCAGCTTTGAATGTTTACAAATAATTTGATCAAGTCTTTGATGGTGCATGTCACCTCAAAAATTATTCTTTTCTTATCACTTACCTACTCGAGGACGAGCAGGAGTTAAGCTTGGGGATGTTGATACATTGCAAATGTATCTATAATTTTTGATGCTCCATGCTTGTTTTTATCTATTTTCTTGTGTTTTGTCCACACTTTGGAGTACTTTTCATATGATTTCTTGGACTAACCTATTAACAAGAGCCACAGTGCCAGCTGCCTGTTTTCTGCTGTTTTTGGTTCCAGAAAAGTTAGAAAATGAATATTCTCGGAATTGGACGGGACAAAAGCCAAAGTGCCTATTTTTTCAGAAGACTCCAGGAGTCAGAATACGAGACGAAGAAGAGCCAGGGGTGGCCACACCACCTGGTGGCGCGGGCCAGGACAGGCCCCTCGGTCTCCCTCTTCGCCTATAAGAAGCCTTCTGACCTAAAAACTCCGGGGGGTTCGACGTTTTTCCATGAAAAGTTCCGCTGCGCCGCCGCCACCGAAGGGGAGATTCGGGGGACAGAAAGTCTTTGTTCTGGCACCCTGCCGAGACGGGGAAGTGCCCCTGGAGCCATCTCCATCGACCTCCACCATCATCTTCATCGACCATCCATGTTTCCCCCATCTATGAGTGAGTAATCCCCCGCTATAGGCTATAGGGATGGTAGGGATTGGATGAGATCGTTCATGTAATGGCATCAGATTGTTAGGGCATAGTGCCTAGTATCTCTTATTAGTGCTTTATGACTTTGTTGCAACTTTGTTGTGCTTAATGCTTGTCACTAGGGCCCGAGTGCCATGATTTCAGATCTGAACTTATTATTGATTCATTATGATAGTATTGTTTCTGGTCTTATCTACAAGTTGTATACACACGTTGTTGTCCAGAACCTATGGCCCCGAAGTGACAGAAATCGGGATAACCGAAAGGGAAAGGCTTTGATGTGAGGATCACATGTGTTCACGGAGTGTTAATGCTTTGCTCCGGTGCTCTATTAAAAGGAGCACCTTAATTGCCAGTAGTTCCCTAGAGGCCCCGCTGCAAACGGGCTGGCGGGACAAAAGATGTTGTGCAAGTTCTCATTGCAAGCACGTATGACTATATATGGAACACATGCCTAGGATTGTCTAGTACTTGGGTGCTTTATCTTATTTATCTGCAATTGTCCTATGTTCTGATTGCTATGTGAATTGTCTTGTCCATGCAACGCTCATCCATCCATCCCTATGTCTACCGCACTCGAATCCCACTGTTTACTGCTTTTGTTACTACTGTCTTTGCTTTACTACTGCTGTTACTTTACCATTCCTACTACAAAACTGTTGCTACTGATAAACTGCTACGAGCAAGATTGTTTCCAGGTGCATCTGAATTGACAACTCAGTTGTTAAGGCTTATAAATATTTTTTGGCTCCCCTTGTGTCGAATCAATAAATTGGGTTTCACTTCCCTCGAAAATACTGTGATACACCCCCTATACTTGTGGGTCATCAGAGCACCTCCTCTAGTTCGCGCCGGATCTCCACCTCGCAAGCCTCCTCTAATTCGTGGGCGGCGCGCTCCTCCTCGTCGCCGCGCGCCTAGTCTTCCGAAGAAATGGTGGGGAGAAGTGCCGGGGAGCGCTCGACGATGCCTCCTCGACGTGTGTGTACCTCCAGATGGAGGGGATGTGCTCCGGCGATGGAGGAGCCGGAGGCGGCGACGGAGGGAGCTTCCTCGGGGAGATCCTCCACGTACGGACAGAGCGACGGCGACGGCCTTAGACCCCAGCTGGTCCACCACCGCGGCACTCGCTTCCTCGCGCCAACGGAGCGGACCCACTTACTGTGGAGCTCGTCATCGCACGAGCGCCTTCCACCACCGCCATCTCCTCCGCCATTTCCACGGCCGCTCCCCCAGCCGCTACGGCCACCCCCTGGCCACATCCTCGGCACAACGATACCATGGATCTCTCCCTCACTCCGATCCGTGCTCGCACAACCCGCTATTTCTTGTTGGAGCTAGGACAGAAGGCAATGCCGCAGGTGTGGTAGGGTTCACGATAGGGGGAGGAGTGTGGGTTACGACCTATGTCCGCTGCTTCAACTGATAGATGTAGGACTCGAGCCGAGCCATGTGAGCCCCGTGAAAAACGAATATAGGCTGGGCCGTTTAGAGTTTGTGTTATCTCGCCCGACCGACCCGTAAACCTTAAATCCGCTGGAAATTTACGGGTTTAGGCGGTTTACATTGTCATCTTAGAGCAACTCTAACGGAGCCCGTAAAATTCAACCCTTAAAAATTTATATACAAGGCACCTTAAACCATTTTTACGGTTTCAAATCTATACCTAATAATAAAGGACGGATTGTTTCTTCCGGTTCAACATTTTTTTGGACCGTTTTACCCTCCACCAAACCGTATATTACAACCAACGCCACCAGTAAGTCAAAAAAAACTGTTCCGTGTGTTTTTTCCTCTCAAATCACACCGACCGAAGGAACTCGCTCTATCATCCCGATGAGAGTAGAACCGCGCCTGTCCGCCACCACTTTGATCTTCGGCCGTCTGCAACTTCCGCGTCCTCTGGCCGGTAGAACAGGACCATACAGCCCCAGAACTCCCTGACCCCGGGCTCCAGGTCTCCCGCTACCGAGTCCATGTACAAGGCGCTCCTGTGATTGGTGTCCCATACGCGATGTGGCGGCATGGAGCTCAAAGGATTGACTTTTTCTCTGCAACCCACAAACGTCATGTATGGATTAATCAGATCAGAGGCATGTGTATGCTTGGAATTTTTGTTCTATCCTAGATCGGCACGAGTTGTACATGTTGCCCAAGTGGATTTTCAGATTACATCCTGCCACCATCGCCATTTGACTCATCGAGTAGGGAAAGAAGAATGGGCAGATTGGCTGTCAGTAGGAAACGTGAGTAGAGGAAACGGGGGAGGAGCAAACGCCATCCCTGGTTCCATTCACCCGGTTGTATTTCTTCTTGTGTTGTAAGTCGCTGACAATCCCCGTGATGTTCATTAATCCAGGAGGTGAGACACCACGCCTCACCGGAGAGGATCATGAAGTTGTACGCGCACCTCACCAACGGGCAACGGGAGATGATAGAGGGCGTAGGTTGAGCGAAGAACAGTAGCAGAAGAAAAGAAGATGGGGAATCGATTGGATACGTGTTTCCTTTGTACGTGAAGGCAGGCTTGTAATCGATCGCTCGCAGTGCGATGCTGCTGGGCTTTCTTTGGGCCGATTGTCTGACTTCTGATTATACAGGATTCTATTCGTAAACCAGAGAGATGTATGTATATTTTGTATTAAATAGTCCCACATTGCTCCCTTCAACCGAGTTTCACCGATTTATATACCTCCATAAATTGACTTGAATCAGCCTCTTCTAGAATAAACAAGGACATCGCCTTGATTTGAGCCCTAAAGATCGGATCTAGTGGGAGGTTCAAGAAAGTGGGGAGTAGGCTACTGTGGCCGAGGTAGATGTTGGTAGACATGGAGGGTGTCTAGCAGATGGAACTTCTTCCGATGAGGGAGAGAAGGCATATGGCTGAGGAAGAAAAAGAATCACATTACGGATCACAGATGCGAGCTAGAAGCATGATATAAAACGGACAAGAAAGGGGCAGATGTAGAGAAAAGCAAGTTGTTGGTGCGTCAGCGCGGTCAAGTATCATCGGTGTAGGATAAGAGTCTCCGCCTCTCGTACAGTTTAGGATAGGATTGCTTGGCCGGCATTTGATCCCCTTTTTCTCATTAACCTTTTTCTTTCGTTTTTCTGTCTAAACACAAAGGCTAAGGTTCGAAAACTTTGGGGTTCAAAAAGAGATCAAACAAATTTTAAATTTAAAAACCTTACACTTAATATTTACGTATATATATCAAAGTTATTTAGTTGCTTTGTTTTTTACAACATCAACCGAGTTTTATCAACAAATAACATTGTGCATATCAGATGATTACATGCCCTCAACCGACTAACATCGGCATTGCGTGTCTGCGGCGCCACCTCAGTCCCTCCATCGAGACCAAGCATTCCAAGTTTTGAGGATACTTAGCCTTGCCACTCGATTTGGCACAGCCATATCAAAGGGCCATTACGATGGAGCTGGTAGAGGATAAAAAAAGGGATCGGCATGAGGTAGAAGAAAATGAATGTGCTATAAGAAATCGACATAGGGAATTTGGGTATTCAGAATTGGAGGGTTTGTGAGAACGTTAATGTAAACGTAAGACTAAAACAATTAGAATTTCATTGGCTAGGGTTACCATGGTCGATCTATTTTAGGGTAAAATTTGGGTCGTATCAGTTCTCATCAAGAAGTTTTGTCTTCCGGTGCAACACATGGGCATTCAGCTAGATCGGTTGATCTGCTTTTAGACAATCTAATACTGGATATAGTAATAAGATATATCATTATCTCTGAATTGTGTAGTATTGTATCTAGCAAGATAACTTGATCAGTGCGTCTGGTTTGATCCTAGGTAGAGGATTCAACACAGACTGTGAAATACATTTCCTGGATGCTAGGATAGGTTGTTATGTCACTCTACTTCTTGTAGCAGCCGTGCTTATTAAGTACTAGATTTTGTACATTTGAACTGCAGACAGATGCTCATAGCTGAATATGTGCTTTGGATGATGCGCTGAAACCCTTCAACAGAACTTTGTGTACAGCGGCGAGTCTGATAAGATATTCTTGCACGGTGATTAAGATGGTTCCTTCTCACATGTTGGACACTTTTTCAAAAATAATATCAAAGACGAAAGAGAGAGAATTGGACATTGTTGATGTACGAATAGACATCCGCATATCCGTCTTTTTCGAAATTATAGCAATTGTTTTATTTGCGTGTCCATGTAATTTTTAATTATCCCGTAGCAACGTACAGGTATATTTACTAGTTGACCTAAAAAAAAGGATGCTGTAAAACTCACACCCTTTTTTTTAATCATCTTCTTCCCGAGAATTGCCCACGCCGCCGCATGGGCCTCCGAGCGCCTGCCCCACGTCCCAGCGCCGCCTAGCTTAAGCACCCCCTACTCGCTATCTAGCTAGCTATGTAATCGATCGGCATATATATAATTGATCGGAAGATGAATAAACCACCTAGCTAGCTCGTTTGCTCCAGGCCGCGCACCTACGCTGCTACGCCGTTGGCCCGTTCGCATGCACCGCGTCCTTCGCCTGAATAGGTCTGTATAAAGAGGATTTATTGGAAATTGGCACAGACTTGGTTAGAATTGGAATACGTAGACGAGATTTTGCTAGGAGCGAGCAAGTACATTAGCGTACAGTCAGCTGTCTATAAAAGATAAAATAGTATAATTTGGGTGAGGTGGAGAGAAGATAAGCCGTCTGTAAGTTAAGAGCCAGCTCTAGCACGTGCTTCTAGCCATTTTATGAGAGTGATATGTGAGCCACATATTGATTAAGTAGTACACTTTTGTAGCCAACTATTGTACATATTAACTATAGAACTGGCTATAGATAATGAATCGACGGCTGGAAGTGTTGTACGGATGACGACGTGACGGCTGAGACAGTGGAGAAATTAACAGCTCGGACCCGCAACAGCCCCTCCGCACGGTACATGTACAAGCCGCGGGATCGTGTTTTCGGGACACCGTATGGGCTTCTCCACCGGGCCGACCCAACTCGTTCGAGCGCTTTCGAAAGTATCCACGTGGACGTGCGGGACGTGTGTGGCTTCCAGCGGCACGACTCGAACAGACGCGTCCGCCTCAACCCATTCGTGCATCAAAGGGCAACGGTTGTATCGGCACGGACCCCGCGCTTGTCCTCGTGGTTGTCTGCCAGTCAGTTGCTCGAGCTCATATGTAAGTGAAATATTAGTATTTAAACTTGTTTTTCATTAGATTAGGCCATGCCCATTAAAAAAGGCACATTTGAATAAAATAAAAAGGAGCTACTACTGCTGCTGGAGGAGGCCGTCCCTACGGCTACTCCCCGTCGTTGCCACAGCCACCGTTGGCGCTGCCGCTGGCCCCGTCGATCGCCGCCCTAGCCGACCAGATGGTCTGTTGCTGGATGCGTTCGTGATAGCTTTCGCTCGCTCGCCCATGAGCCTCCGCCTTGCCCGTCGCCTTCATGTGGTCCTCTGCCGCCCGGTGCGCCAGGGCCTTCTCCATTTCGGCGGCCCAGTGACCCCTCGCCTCCTGCTCGGCCAGCTCCGTCGCCACCCTCGCGATCTCCAGGGGGACGGGGATCACCTTCGCCCCGCCTCCTCCTTCGCCATCGCCACCGTTGTCGCCTGCTCCACCTCCTCCTCATCATCCTCCACCTCTGTCTCGTCCCCGTCGATGAGAGCCCACGCGGCATTGGCCACGTGCAGCTCCTTCGCCACCGCGTCGGCGGCATGCTCGGCCTCCTCGACCATCCTGCGCAAGGTGGCGGCGTGGCGAAGCTCGCGGACAGTGACCTTGGCGGCCTCCTTAGCCACCTCCTCCAGCGTGGTCATGGGCGCCTCGTGGCGGATCTCGTGAGGGGCCGCTGATGCGGCCTCCTTGGCCACCACCTCCACCGCGTCCTTGACGGCGATGAGGTGAATCTCACGCACCGTCCATTGGGCAGCCACCTTTGCGGTTGCCTCCACCACCTCCTCCAGCTCCGTCTCGGCCACACAACCTTCCTCCTCGAAGGCCACCACCTTCGCCTCGGCCATGCGCTGGAACAATAACATGGCCTGGAGGTCGACAGCATCGATGTCGGCCTCCGGGAAGCGACTGTGGCACACCTCCCTGATCTTGGTCCAGTTGACGATCTTGAGGTGAGGCATGGCTGGTGGTGGTTGCCGTTTTGTCCAGGGGTGCTTGCTCTTGCTTGTGCTTGTTGTCTCCGTCGCGTCGGTGACCGTCTTTTATAGACCACGACGAAGGCGGGAAACGACCGTGGAGGCGTGGGAAGTTTTCTGGCCGTGGAAGGGAAAACACGCGGGAAAAGGAAAGGTCCGATAGCAGGAAACGCCGGCCGCATGGGAAGCCGCCGGCGTTGATAGCCGACGTTCCGTCGCCATTAACGTCCCATCGCGGAGGGTATCAAGCGGTGACAGCGAAGGAGACAGACAGATGGATTGGGCCACTAGACGCCGCTGGCCGGACCACGACAAAAAACACCGTGGCCCAATCCAAACGAACAGAATCGAAAACATTTGAATCGGTGCGGTGGAGATATCCTGAAAACTGGCTTTTTTACAGGGTTCCGCTAGGCTCGAGCACCGGCTTGCGAAACCGTGTCGTTGCCGGAATTTTATAGGCTGTTTACAGGCTCCGTGTTAGAGTTGCTCTTGCACGGGAACCAGAACCGCGCGCCCCCGCTCCCCAAACCTCCGCCCAAAAGAACAGAGCGCGCGAAAACAGAGCAGCCGCCCGCCACTCGCCCGCCCGCGCCACCGTCTCCCCTACGCCGCGGCGGGCATCAGAGGAGGAGATGGCGCCGCTCGTGCCGTCTTCGCAGCCATGGGTGGAGAAATAGTAAGCGCCGCCGCCGCCCCTCCCCCTTCTCTTCCCCCATTTCCTGCGCAGTTTGCGAATAAGCCCTCGTGGTTTGCTCTAATCGCGCGTGTTCCTGGTGCCACAGCCGGCCGAGGCAGGTGAAGGACGTCGCGCACCAGGAGGAGGTGGTCCGGGTGCTCACCAACACCCTCCAGACCGCCGACGTACGTTCGGGCGCGCTCGCGCTCTTAACCCTAACTCCCCATTTCATTCATGATATTTTTTCCTGATCTGTTCGTGGATCCCCTTGGGAGATTTCTTATTACGGTTTGGTCCCTTGCAGCTGCCGCACATGCTGTTCTACGGCCCGCCTGGCACGGGGAAGACCACCACTGCGCTCGCCATCGCCTACCAGCTCTACGGGTACTCTCTTGCTTGCCATTGTTCTCTTTGGTTTTGTGTTCTTGTGTTTGCTTTGGTCAGTATTTGCAATAAGTTTGGACGGTGTCATGCTTGTCAATTGTGAGCGAGGTGTGACAAGTAAATCTAATGGGAGCATTACATGGGCATGGTGCACTTTGCAGTAGTCGAGTCAATGGATGTTGAGCTTTGATCGTTTCTACTCATGTATAAAGTTTGTTAATCCATTTCATCAGAATGGCATGTTAACTTTGTTGAATGTTGTGTGCGGACAATTTATAGTGACAGGACAACATTTCTTTGTAGAAAGTTGGACACTTTGATAAGAATGTACCATCACCATGTTAGAATTTCTGTTTATTCGGTAGATATCAGCATGCCTTGTTTGTACAACCTTAAGAATTGGGCGCATGTTTGAATGTGGAAATAATTATTTCGAGGGTGTGACTGATTGATTCTGTGGTATGTCAATAGTCACTGGCCCATATAAGGAGTGGAAAGCCTGCTTTATTATTGGATTGGCGACGATATGGTTGTGCCCTAGGCATGGCTATACTCAATTACTCATCAGAAGATACAGGTGTTAATACTTCACCATTGGGTTAATGCGTTGAATGATGTATATTCAGTTCTAACTCAAGTTAAGAAACCAGAACTTTAGTAGTTTAAGCTTTATAGATGGTTCCCCTGAAGGTCTTCTTGTGATGGATAACTAACTGGTTCCAGCATCTCTCATCATTTCAAAAACCTTTTGGTAATTAACATTCAGTTACTAGGACCTACTACATTACAGTGTATTTACTATTCAGCAGATTGTATCTTTTCATTACGAAGTATACTTTAATAGCCATAGCTACAACAACAACAAAGACTTTTGTCCCAAGCAAGTTGAGGTAGGCTAGATATGAAACCCAACAGAAACACCTGGAAGCCAGAGAGAGTACTGATGTGATAGAATACACAATTAAAATTTGAAGTATGTTTAAGGTAGTACAAATAGTAGCAAAGTTACACTTTGTCCAACATACAAAACAAGAAAATAACATTTGAAGACATTTTGTTTCTCACAAAATATATGACATTACTGTCGGTATGTTTGGAGACTCACTTTAGTTTTCTGGTCCTCCTTGGATAATTCAGTCCAGAGCTCTACAAGTCAAGAGTTTTGGAACTTAATGCTAGTGATGAACGGGGAATTAATGTGGTGAGGACGAAGATCAAAGATTTTGCTGCTGTGGCAGTTGGTTCTGCAAAGAAAGGGTAAACTGGATGCAATTTATTGTTTCGGTTTTCATCGGATAGTTACATTCTTGACTGTTTTTGTCTATTTCTGCTTTTCTATGGCCTTCAGTGGTTATCCCTGCCCACCATACAAGATTATTATACTAGATGAAGCAGATTCAATGACAGAAGATGCCCAGGTATATTACCATATGTAGTAGCACTAATATATCGTTACTGTTGCACTACTTATTACAGTGTGTGTGAGTTGATGATACCGTGAATTTTTCCACAGAATGCGTTGAGGCGTACCATGGAAACTTATTCCAAAGTGACTAGATTCTTTTTCATATGCAATTATATCAGCAGGTATTCATTAATCTGTTCATACTTTTTTTCCTGTGGTACATTATTTATTGAATTTATGAACCCACAATCATTGTGCCATACAGGATAATAGAGCCACTTGCATCAAGATGTGCAAAGTTTAGGTTCAAGCCTCTGTCAGAAGATGTGATGAGCAACCGCATTTTGCATATATGCAGTGAAGAAGGGCTCACTCTGGATGCTCAGGTGGCCTTACAGTTTTCACTTCAAAATATATATCGACATCAAGCATATCCCAGCTCAACTGTTGCTACATATCCTCTAATCAGTTGTTGGCTTATATTGACTTATATTGTGTGGCTTCTGTATTTCCACATTAGGCATTGTCCACATTAAGTGCCATCTCTCAAGGTGATCTTCGTCGTGCTATAACTTATCTTCAGGTCTGATAGTTTCATTACTATTACTTTTGCATTATGCTATGCATTAAGTGTGTTCATTTAGTATTACTTTTTGTTGTTGCAGAGTGCAGCTCGTTTATTCGGGTCTTCTATTTCTTCCAGCGACTTGATTAGTGTTTCAGGGGTACTTCACTCACTTTCTTGCATATAGCTAACTTACATGTCACATTACCAATTTTGGTACTTCCTGTAACATAGTACATGCTTGCTTGATAAAGTTTTCCCTTGAACTTAGTGAAGTGGATTGTGGACCAGAATTTGGTAAGGTTCTGCACATGTGTGATCAAATTATTTAGTTCCAAACTCACGTCGTGACAACTTTTACTGTGAAAAGAGTTTGTTCTTTGTGCATGTAACTGTTTCTTTATTTGTCTTCTCTTGGAAGATCAAACTATTTTGTTCATCAAGTTGGCCTTCCTGTATCAGGCTATCCCTGAAGATATTGTCAAGTCATTGCTGGCGGCATGCAAATCTGGTGAATTTGATGTGGCAAACAAGGAAGTTAGCAATATTATTGCAGATGGATATCCAGTTTCCCAGCTACTCTCACAGGTCAGCAATGTTTACGTTGTGCATTGGATAATGTAGTTACCTTTTTACATCTTATAAGTACCGCTAACTGAAGTGCTCTCATTCAGTTTCTAGATGTGATTGTCAATGCGGATGATATTCCAGATGAGCAGAGGGCAAGAATATGCAAGAAGCTTGGGGAAGCTGATAAGGTTTGTCTAATGTTTATATGCTATTTTGCACTGGATAGTCAACTGAATTTGTGGTATGGCAATAGCCCTTTTTTCACCCTTTTTCTTGTGAGTTGCATGTTTTTATTGAGAAACCTAGAACATCAGAGAAATATTAAAATAAGCATAGAAAAATTTGATGACAGAGTATTATGATGGAGGATAAGTAACTTTATGCTTATCTGTTTCTTGGAAGGTCGACATGAGTATTTCAGCAATTTCACTCAAAGTTAAAACAAAACTTTTGGTTTACAGTTAAATATTTCCAGGTTTTCTACTCCCTCTGTCCAGAAAAAGATGTCACAGATTTGTGTAGATTCGCATGTATCTAGACACGTTTTAGTCTATAGATACATGCACATTTAGACAATTTCCGACATCCTTTTCTGGACGAGGGGGAGTATGTGCTGTGATGTGATGATACACTTAAGATGATCTCTCCAAAGAGTTGGCCCTTCAGTCCATTCTCATCATCCTTTTATCTTTGGAACTTGCAGTGCTTGGTGGATGGGGCAGACGAGTATTTACAGCTTCTGGATATGGCTAGCGAGACAATCCGTGCTCTTTTTAACATTCCCCAAGGGCTGGTCTTTTAAGAGAAGATCGTGGATATGGAGACTGATATTGATGCCAGCTGTCTGCGAACTCTGGCAAATATATCTTGCGTCTCCTTTCCAGTTTAAGATGCCGAAGAAGCCTAGCCTTGCTATCACCGTACTCTTGTGTTATTTTTAGGTTGGTTTTGTGATGGTTTAAATGTGATGAACTCAAGCTATTTCTTGACCAACTGAATTGTGCCTGAATATGTCAATGATCTCAAGAACAGTTTCTACTTGCCATCACCATCATCATTCTCTCCCTTGCACTGTATCATGTGTAACATGCTTGCTACTGTACAACTTGAGAGCAATAGTGTTGCCTTGTTACCACCTCAACCGTTTCAGGCTCAGCTTAATCTGATGAGAAGTTAAAAACATGTGCAGATGTGCTTCTACCTTTTGTATTTTAATAATCACATGTGAATGCACACATATTTAAATGGAATGTCGACTTCCAACTTTAAACGAAAAACGTTCATGTGGTGAGCGAGCACAACAACATGGTTCACTAGGGCATGCACAGAGAAGATAGTTTTTCATGTATACTTCATGTGTCCTCTAGAGAAGAAATATGTTATACAATTGGTCATGTCTAGTGTGGCCTCTCGCAATCTGTGCATGTGGCAGTATAAAAATATATAATTGAAATAATTAGGAAGAGATACAATGAAGAGATGACATTTGATATAACGTACAGAATATTTCTATATCTTGTTATATGGACTTCTTTATTCCAACAATGGCAAGAGTGGTATCTCCATATGCATATTGTACTGCCTTTAGCTTATGCTTTCTCAAATTGCACATTACTACGGTCATTTCTTTGTTACATTCCAACTTTCCTATGCCTTCTCAAATTGCACATTACTATGGTCATTTCTTTGTTACATTCCAACTTTCCTTTGCTTTATCAGATTGTTACGTAGGTAGGAACCCCTTAAATATGATAGAACCAGCGTGTTGCTTGGATAGTTAGCAAAGAGAATCAGTCCCTTCAGGGTTCAAATTATTTGTACTTTTACCAAGACAGAAATATTCTTCCATAATGGAAACGACATTCAACGTTTATAGTAAGTTGTAATAGGGCAAACTACATTTGAAAGCAAGGAATTCACTCTTTTACATTGTTTTCCGTTCTTATCTTTGTTTGGGACATATATCTTTTTTCCAATTTCTAGAGAGGTCGAGCCATTCTTTATTAAATTGACATAGAGAAATTATACTTGTATTCTGATCAGTCATTTCACAATTTGATATGATAAACAACATAAATCACATAGACTATTGATCTCTGTAGAGATGTCTAAAAAATTATTCGAAGGGAACGATGATGTCACACACACACACACACACACACACACACACACACACACACACAAAACTTACTTTGGTTACCCGAAAATGAGGTGACAATATGTGAGCTTATGCCAAACAATCAGTACATGTGCCATTATCAAGAATATACTAGCCATATACCATTACCAACACATTTTAGGTATTAACATACTAATTTTTCCCTCAACATATCGAGCAAGGTTGCAACACACCATGACATTTCCTTTATTGAACACAAGTGTCTGGTGGATGAGGATGATAGTTGCAGGTCTCAACACGAGCACATATGTTTGTTAATCTTTTGAGATGATCCTATTATTGCTATATGTAAAGAGATATTAGAACATGAATAAATCACCATGAATAATTGGCATCGTGGTAGGAGTAAATATAGTCAGTAAGACATGTAAGTGTAGCCCATACTCTCCATAAATTCACAGGGCACTATTCTCGGGAAAATTATAGAACAAAATGTGAAAATGCACGTGTTAATAACCATGAGGTTGTAGCCAGCATTCGTGCCATTGGATCTAGATCAAAAAGCCCCCCTCGCTACTTTATATACAAAACTAAACCCTAAGCCTTTCCCCTCACCGCCGCCGCCACCACATCCTCCCACACGAGCCTCCTGTTGGATCTGACATATATACTCCACCACATGCACGTCAAAGGGCAGCTCTTGCTGCCGACACCTTCATAGTTGCTTCCACCACCCATGACACCTGACATCTTGTTGTCCCATTTCCTACCCATTGTCGTTCCACTTGTCCTAGTCATCAACCACCATCCTCTGAGATCTTGGTACCGGCTTCACCGCGTTTGTCGTGCCACCACCCCTTTCTTCGCTCTAGTCATAGGCACCAAAAGCTGAACAAAAACGCCCCGTTGATTGAAACAAAATCTTGAGAAAGATCGGATACTTTTGTTGTTGTATTGTTTAGAGGATGTGGAGAAGAGATATCGTCGAGGGATCACTTTCTTTTGATAGTTTTATTTATCAGTTATGCTTTTTACGTAGGAGCCGACCATCAGTAGTCACTTTTATCATTTTCAAAACCTATTACGTAAGATATTTTGTGTTTTTCGTTTTTGAAGATATTGGGACATCGGGACGATGCTAGGTGCACAAATTCAAAAGGAGAGCTTTACAAAGCGATAAAATTCGAACAGCAGGAGCTCAAACCCTCCTCCGCACTCATCTCGCACGTGCCTGCCCCTCCCGCCGTGGCCCCCCTCACTCGCGGGCATACAGTCCAAGCTCCCACCACCGGTTCCGCCTCCGCCGGCGCCGGCGACGATGCCTCGCAAGGCCTCGTCCTCCTCAGGTACGCGTTCCAACCCCTTGGAGCCTCGTAATTCCCCGAACCTAGGCCCTTCTCCCGCACTCACGCCGCCCCTCCCTCCCCAAAACCCTAATTCCTTCCCAGATGCGAAGCACGAGTGGCGCAAGCGGAAGCGCTCCCAAGACCCTTCCCCATCGAAGCAGTCCGGCGGGGCCGACCACTCCGACGACTCTGACTCCGCGGCGGCGAACGACGAAGACGGCGCACTCCACGGTTCCGCCAACGGGGGCGAAACCCTAGGCGCCGGTGGCGGCGATGGCGATACCGCGCTCGACCTCCGCGAGGCGGAGGTGCTCTCCTCTGCTGAGCCCGTCTCCGGTTTCCCCGTGGCAACCCGCCGTACTATCAGCCGGGTCCATCCCTCCGTGCTTGCAGTTATCGCCGCCGATCGTGCCGTGTCTGGTGACAGCGGTGCCTCGGCTGCCCCTGGCCCCGCGCTCGAGAACATCTCGCACGGGCAGCTCCAGG
This sequence comes from Avena eriantha, assembly GCA_910589775.1. Lineage (NCBI taxonomy): Eukaryota > Viridiplantae > Streptophyta > Magnoliopsida > Poales > Poaceae > Avena > Avena eriantha. The sequence continues at coordinate 409,753,094 of OU342744.1, forward strand.
TTCTCGCAGCCATGCTCCCGGACCATCCATCCCTGTCCAATGACCCTGACACGCCATCCTCCTATGTCTGCACCGTGCCTCCAATCATGGAAGGCCAAGGCGTGCCCAAGCAATTCTACGGCAAGTTACTTGTCGTGCCCAGACACTCAGGTTTGTTCTTCACTCCAAGGAGGCTTATTAGCGAGCTTAAGCATTAGAACCAAATGCTTATTTTAAAATTGTTGGTCATGTGGGTTAATTTGCAATTTGTAGATTGGTTCTCGCCGGTGACGGTGCACAGGTTGGAGAGGCAGGTGGTGCCACATTTCTTCTCAGGGAAGTCCCCAGGGAATACACCAGAGAAGTACATCATGTTGAGGAATAAGGTGATTGTGAAGTATTTGGAGCGTCCTGCGAGGAGACTTGCATTTGCTGAGTGCCAGGGGCTTGTTACGAATACGGCTGAATTGTATGACCTGAGTCGGATAGTCAGGTTCTTGGACACTTGGGGGATCATTAATTACCTTGCGGCTGGATCTGTGCATCGGGGCTTAAGATTGGCATCATCGTTAATCAGGGAGGAGCATACAGGGGAGCTGCAGCTGGCGTCTGCACCATTGAAATCAATTGATGGTTTGATTTTGTTTGATCGGCCAAAGTGCAGTGTCCGGGCAGAGGATATCGCCTCAATGGCGTCAACTTCCTCTGCTCTGGAGGTGCCAAATGGCGATACTGGTTTTGCAGACTTGGATGAAAAGATTTGGGAGCGGCTGTCTGAGAATTTTTGTACTTATTGCTTACAACCTTTGCCCAGCTTGCACTATGAGTCACAAAAGGAGGTACGCATAATATAACTGTTAACTTATGGAGATTTTTCATTCTCAGTATTGGGAGACTCTTTCTCCACATCATCAGAACTGTTGATTATATAATTCTCTTCACATTTGCCCTTAATTAATTTCTTCTATAGAACGATTCCCTATTGTTGAGTATCTTGCATTTAAAGTTTAGCATTGGTTTACCGCATGCGCTACCATGCGGGAAGGAGCTGATTAAGGCTATATGCTATGCTTGAGGATTGCGTTTCAACTTCTAAGCTCATTTACAATTTATGGGATGGTTTGGTTATAAGATGTATCTTTGAGTTATCACCATGTTGCAGTTATCAATGTATTTTCTTTGTTGTAACAAGTATCATGTTAGTCCAGTATAAGTCACATTTTATTTTTGAATACGAATTACCTTATGATGAGAATTTGGCAGCTAACATTTCAGTTCCTCAACATGCATCGATTATTTTATTTGTCCATATTTCTGTTTCTTTGAGATGTGTCAGTAAAATATTTTCCACTACCAATGCACCTCCGTAGGATGTGTAAATAAATCAAATTATGTTGCAGTGATTCAAAGCCTTAAAACACGGTAGGTATTAAAATGCTGCTCACTGCAATGTTTATGCTATCACATGGTGTGCTACTGTTGAAAAATTGCCAACTTGGAATAGTCCTAAACTCCGAATAAATATTGTACATTTGTACTCCATTGAGAAATGCTATGATAACAATAACAAAATTTGGTCAGAAGCGCATGTTTTCGAAGGATAAATAAATAGTGTTCTCATTTTGTGCTGGCACGTTTATGTGTAGTTGTTCAGATTTTCCAACAGATAAATATCTTAATGCAATTAGCTTCTCTGATCAGGTCTCATCCTTCAACTCATCTGAAACGTTAGAAATTGTTACAATGAGTCTTTATGTTATTGGCTTCAGTCTAAATGCATAATCTATTATCGGGATTAGTATCATACATACGTTTGTAAGTTGCATAAAGTACAAACAGTTTGTGAAATGCAAACACAGTGACACAACAAAATCAGTTGGAGAAAAGCACAACACCCAGAAAAATTATGAAAATGCAACACCCCATGAAAATGTACCCTAAATTAGTCAAGAAACTGCAACTTGTCCATGGCATGGAGCGGGGTGGGGGGGATATGTTTCGATGGTATACACTGGAAATTTTAGTGTTCCATCTCTTCGAGAATAATTTCCGGATAGATATGCTTAGTTCTAGTGCATGCTGTTTTTATGAATGGTGGCTATTACATTGCAGTATGATCTTCTCTTCTAGGTATATATCCATGGATATCATTATTTGTATTGCTTCAGAGCAGTTTTACTCTACTTTTGTGAACTCCTCTTTTTGAGAGAAGCTTGTAAGCTACAGGGTGACTCATTTTTACTGATTGAGCAGGCAGACGTTGCTCTTTGCTCGGAATGCTTCCACGATGCAAGATTTGTTCCTGGGCACTCAAGCTTAGATTTTCAGAGAGTGGATGGACCAAAAGATGGATTAGACAGTGATGGGGACAGCTGGACTAATGATGAAACTCTACTGTTGCTAGAGGGCGTAGAGAAGTACAATGATAACTGGAATGGTATTGCTGAGCATGTCGCAACAAAGTCAAAGGCGCAATGTATTCACCATTTTATTCGTCTTCCAGTGGAAGATGGCTTGCTAGAGAGCATTGAAGTACCAGAAGCATCTGTTTCATCTAGAGTACAAAGCAATGGATTTTTGCATTCATATTCCAATGTCAGCATTTCAGGTTTACTCACTATTTGCTCTATAGGAAAACTTATAATTAGGTTTCATTTCAGTTTTAGTGGTGGTGAAAAAGTTTACCTGCTTCTGGTCCGTAACTGTGACAATTATTTGCCTTAGGAAGCTCTCCTCAAAGTAGCCAACCTGGACACCAGCTTCCATTCGTTAATTCGGCTAATCCAGTCATGTCACTGGTAAGTAATTGCACACTATTATATGTCATTGTCTGTAAATTCATTGAACTGCTTTATTGTCGAAAATTATTAATGCCTTTAATTAGTCGCCTTATAGTTACTTCCAGCTCTTTTTATATAGTCGATTTTTGGTGATGTACATGCAAATTCCAAAATTGTCTAACTGAATTATTTGTGAATCTAAGCCCACCCTGGATTTAGGATGAACCATTTTCCAAACTTTGGAAATTGAGTTGTGACCATTAGTAGGCGCTGACCATGTGGTGGCACTGCTAATATACGCATCTATGCTGTTGCCTGAGGCACTGTTGAGCTTTACTCATTTCACAAGTGGATAGCTTATTGCAGTTTATTTGCCACATCAAAAGGTTTTCAACAACATAAAAATATGGATAGAAAGGCACAAAACATGTTGTCAGTTGTTGTGAGTATTAATAGCTTATTGTCACTGATTGAATCCTTGAACTAAAAACACCTGATCGAGGGAACTGGAGGTAGCATTTGATGGGTAAATATTGAGTGCACAGCAAATTTTAGTTCTGACATGATAACTTCGAACACCAACAGTTGAATGGAATTTGATAGCATCATATTTAGATGGACCCGAAGAGTGAGCAGATAAGCCGGCAATTTTTCTGAGAACCCCATCACAAGTTCAGAATCACAGTGGTTCTTGCTAGTTAACAGATACAGTTTCTTGCCATTGTTGTACATCTGTTCAGGCTGCTGTAGATTTATTATATAGCTGGTCTCACTGTTCAGTAATGTTTTGCAGGTTGCATTTTTGGCCTCTGCAGTAGGACCGAGAATAGCAGCATCCTGTGCAAATGCAGCATTATCTGTTTTGACGAGAGATGATGCCAGGTGAGCCACACATATGGCATATAAGTATCATCACTTGTGCTTTGCTGCCGTTTTGATTGCTGATTACTTTAGTAGCAAAACTAATGCAAGTACTGGTATATGCTATTTATAGTCCACAGAGGGTTGTCTTGCATAAAGATTTTTTTCTCAGGAAACAATGTAGCCGGTTTTTCCAGACATGTCAAATCAAAACATCTCTTTAGATTTAAAATGAGTTGGACCCAGTGGGCTGTAATTTCAATGATAAGGTGGCTTATTAGGAATGTGTATTGGGTGTCTATTTTAGATTAAAGAAAGATGCTGCATTACAGATGCAGGATGCCAAGTGATGTGATTGTCAAATCCAGCTTGCAATGTTTGGTTTTATAACAGGAGATGCAAGTCTCAATTTTGTCAAACTGTCATTGTTTTTAAATCGATAAGTCGAGTCCAGTTGGAGATGTAGGTAGGTAAAAAGCTGGTTTTCAAGTCATTAGTGCATGTCTAGGACTACTTTTAGTTGGCATTACACATACAATCATACTTGTAGTGGCTAGGTTTACCGCTCCTCATGCACCCTTCTTTCCTTGGTTGGCGCTTTCTTTTGGCATCCTGCATTATCTGGACAGAGGATACTAACTTAACCCAAGTCAAGCAATTTCGAGTTCTGAATCAATTACTAGTAGGAGCTGCTTGACTTGCCTAGTCAATTCGGTGCACAGAATTTGGCTGGCAGTACCGCCAACTAATCTTGGACTACTCCTCGACATACAGCAATGCTTTTTTAGTCTTTTGTCTTACTTTTCTTGAGTATCTTTTATCATGATTTTTTTACTGTCAGGATGTGTCCAGAAGGCAATGATGTAATGGGTCATGCTGCTCGTCTAAACTATGGTAACTGCTTTATTCCCCGAATTACTCCCTCCTTTTCACAAACCTAAAACATCTTATATTTTGAAACGGAGGGAGTAGTATACAATTTGTGCATAATGTTTTTATACAAAATCTCTAAATTCAATATTATTGTGAAACAGATGCCTCATCATCTGTCTCTCCTGAGAACGTCAAATATGCGGCAATGTGTGGCTTATCAGCAGCGGCAACAAAGTGCAAACTTTTTGCGGATCAGGAGGAGCGTGAAATTCAGAGACTGGCGGCAACCATCATAAATCACCAGGTTCGTAGGAACACCATCATGCTGCAATTTGCTATGACGGCCCTGATACTCTAGTTTGCTTCCTTTTGTTGCATTTAATGTGTGTTCCTGTTGTACCTGTTGTTGCACATTCACTTCATGAGCCAAGATGGAAACCTTGAAATCTGACTTGACACTGAAGTTGCTGTAAACACTGCACATATCTTTTGCTCTCTTTTGATTAAACCTCAAATTACAAGCGCCCTTGACATGGTTTCCTGGCCATGCCTTTTGGAAATGGTAGTTCAGAATTCGTACCACACTTAAGATAAACACTGAGAAAAGCAAATTATTTTTTTGGCATGAAAGAGAGCCACACTTTGGTTGCGTTGGCTATTGCATGAAGCTTGACAGGAATAAGAACGCTGGCTGTGATTCAGAAGTATTGGTTTCTGCTGCAGATGAGTTTTTCTGTTTTTGACAATTCTTGCTGATTCTGTGTAATTTTGGATGTGGTGGAAGAACACAAATTGTTCCGTCATAATATTTGGAAAACTCCCTGTAACTAGGTGATACCTTTGTGAAAAAACGAAAACCATCTTTTACTAAAAGCTAGGAAGTTCCAGCCAAGTATCATTTCAGTATTGGTCTGAAATCTTACCCAGCCTGCTTCTGTTAATCACCTGGAAATTAATACTAGTGGTATTATCATGATCTTCAGACATACTGGGTGATATTTATGTTGCTTTTCATTATTCTTACTATCTTTGTTATAACACTGATTTGCAGTTAAAGAGATTGGAGTTGAAGTTGAAGCAATTCGCAGAGGTCGAGACCTTGCTTTTGAAGGAAAGCGAGCAGGTTGAGAGGGCAAGACAGAATCTTACATCTCAGCGTCTCCGGGTGATGTCAGCTCGGTTTGCTTCCTCTGGAGGTGCAATGCCTGGAGGCAGCAGCACAATGGCATCAAATCCAATGAATCAAGCCAACCCTCGACCACCAGCAATGCAAGTCTCAATGCCTCCGGCCAGCATGCAAGCGTTTTATGCCAATAACATGCAGGGGCATCCAGCCCAGATGGCTTTCTTGCAGCAACAACAGCGCCAGCAGCAGCAGCAGCAGCAGCAGCAGCAGCAGCAACAGCAGATGCTCTCATTTGGGCCTCGCCTGCCACTCTCAGCTATCCACCCTGGGTCAACATCATCAACACCGAGCGTCATGTTCAACCCTGGCATGCCCAGTTCGTCTGCCCCTAACCATCATTCAATGCTGAGACCGCCCTCCGGGAACAATCCGAGTTTTGGTTAAGGAGAGATTCTTGTCTTGTGTCCTAGTTATCCAGGTTTTTAGCTCCGATTTGTGGTCGCCGACTATTGTAATTCAATCACACAATCACAGGTAGATGCATTTAGTCGTTAGGTTTTTCCATTTTAGTTCCATTTGTCCTTTAGAATCTCTCGGATAAGTTCTATATTTAATAGGTAAAGATTGCGTTATAGAGAAGCCGGAGTTTCAAGCAACTGCTGCTCCAGACTGATGCTACAAAATGTCGCAAAATTGAAATGACTTGTGTTCTTTAGCTGGAAGTTTACCGTGGTCTCTTATATTTGTCAGTCTTGGCGTGCTTGTATACTGCAAGACGTTTTGTTTTGGTCAGAGTGTGCATCTGAGTCAAATAAACGCCTGTTTCGGTACGCCCTAATCCTACTAGGATTCAGTGAGATAATGTCAAGGTGCGCATAGTTGCGTCCGTAATTTTTCCTACAAAAGAAATCTGAACAAACGTATCGCTAGGTTCCTGAGATGGAGTGCTTATATTTTTCTAAAAAAAACGTGATTTTAGGATCCCTTAGATTTAGAGCATCTCTAGCAGTGCCCGTAAATAGCAAACCCTAAACGTCGGAGTTACGGGGTGTTGAATCCGCGACTCCTCGCTTCGCGGGAGGCGGCACCTTATGTTTTGCGGTTTTGGATTACGGGGACTGCTCGGCGGGGTGAACTGTAAACAAACTGATGCGGCCCGTCCTACGAACGCTCATACATCTACACCACCGAGTCCCCCAAGTGGACCGATGATCCGTGCCCGAGCCAAGCTCCTTCAAGATAAGGTGAATTCGCTCCTCTCATCATATGACTTTGACATACACCTGGATGGCTTGCTACTTCATACCACTACTCTCTGCATCATCAGGTACGAACCCCTGCCGCGTCGACCCACAAGCCCTGAAGCTGCACCTGTCCTGAAGCTGACTGAGCCGGAGTGTCCACCCGGATCCAGCCGAAGTGTCCGGCGCGACTCGGCCGGAGTGTCCGGCCTGCCCCAGCCCCAACCTGGCGTGGACATTCAGAAGACTAGTTCGGGCACTACCCGGACACTACCCGGAGTGTCCGGCCACCCCGGACTGTCCGGTCAACTCGGCCCGGACTGTCCGGCCTAAGTGATGGGCCTGCGAGCCAACATCTGGGCCCTTGGCCCATATACCCCTCTATTCCGCACCAAACCCTAGTTTTATGCCCAAACTACCCCTGAACTTGTGGTTGGCCTATAAATAGAGCCCCCACCCCCTCATGTATCCCTTAGGCATAGATGATAGACTAAAGAAAACCCCCTTTGTGGAATCTCTAGTTTTGCCTCATCCCCTTCTACCAAAGGGGATCGACTATCGTCACCACCTCGTTGGAGTTTGCATCGCGCCTCCCTCGTTGTACAAGGCCTTGGCATCGGTGTCCCTTTGCCAAGACGTCAAGACCCTCTCCAAGGTGTTCTTCCCTCCCCGCGTGGGACCAAGGGAGCACGTTGACCGATCTTTCCTTGCGAGGATTCTATCGGACCGGTGGCCACCGGTGAGAGCAATCGGCCTTGTATCGTGTGTGTTCTGCGTGTGTTCATCGTGTTCTTCGCGAGGTGTGCGTCCGCTTCCGCTACCTTCTCTCTTTTCCCTCGCTTTCCCATCGATTTGACCACAAGATCCGTGAAGATCGGGCCACCCACGGGGTTACCCCATAACATCTGGTATCAGAGCCCAAGTTGCCACGGATTTCACCCTCGTTCTTTCCTACCAAAATTTTCTTGAAAAACCACAAAAATAGCGACAAATTCGAGTGGATCTTGTGTCAACCCATAACATCTGGTATCAGCAGCTTTTGGTTGCCATGGATTTCTCCTTGATTTGGTCTTTTCCCCCAAAAATTCGAAAATCCCCAAAAAACAGCCCCAATTTCGTGTTTTGGGTCGATCTGTGATTTGAGTGCGTTTTGGTAGGTTTTGATCCATGGATTACTTTCTAAACTTGTTGATCTACCTTTCCCTGCGTTCCCATGGCTTAATTCCTTGTTCCCCCTCATCGATTTGAGGTTTTGGTTCGAGTTTTTCCGCCAAAACTCGTCCCGTTCGTGTTCTGGAACTTCTGGATCGACCATACCGGACTGTCCGGCCAAAACAGACTGGGGTATCCGCCCCACCGGAGTATCCGGCATAAATTTACCGGAATCTCCGCCCCGGCCGGACTGTCCGGCCTGCGTGCCCCGGACTGTCCGCCCCCCTGCTGACAGAAAAATCTGATTAACGGTTTTGAGCATAACTTTTACATACGAACTCGGATTTTGGTGTTCTTTAGCTCGTTTTGAAGAGGAGAAAGAGCTCTACATCATCATCTCCGTGGTTCATGCTATCTAATCCATCCAAATTCCGTGAGCAAGGCGGAATCCACCAATAAAGGGTGAAGATCGGCGATGAAAGGTGTCGTCGGATTGATGACAAGTACGTCATGAGGGGGTCCTCGAGGCGTGCGGAAGAGAGGAGTGTAAGACGTACGGTGTTCCGAGACGGTGAGCACACAAGTTTACCCAGGTTCGAATCCGTCGGCTTTGGACGGACCCTACTCCTGCTATCAATCCAGTAATACGGCAAAGCCGGATTATGGGTTACAAGGGTTTTGCCTATGCGAGTTGAAATTGTAGACTATAGAGGTGTCTAGTGTTATCTGACCTTGCCCTAAAGGCTCTCCCTAGGACGGCTTATATAGATATCCGGCCTAGGGTTTACAGGAGAGATCAATCTGGCTACGACTAAGAGTTGGTTACAGAGTACATCTTGAACTACAAGTAACATTATAAGCCTAAGTCGGTAAGTCTTCTGGGCCTTCCCGTAGCCGGATGGGACTCCGTCTTCTCTCTCTAACTGGGCCGCCCGTAAAGCAAAGCTCTAACCCGAAGTGGGCCACCCTGGTCAGTGAGGAACGTTGAGGATACCCGGAAAGTATATCCCCAACAGTAGCCCCCGGAGGCCTCCAAGATCCAAAGTCGGATTTTATCATCGTCTAGCTTGATCTTTGGCTTGTAGAATCTTGAAGGGTTCCTAAAACTTTATAACAAAGAATACGATCCGGGTCTTAAAAGTAAGTCGGACCTTTCAATTAGTTACTCGGATTTTCCAGCTCGCTTTTAAACTAAGCCAGAAATTGGTCTCTAACGCCATCTGACACAAGCATGGTCAAGTCACGTCATCTGACAGGCGTTACGTCAGTAAGACCATTGGTGGGTCCGCGGTTCACAGAACCGAGGCGCCATTTCAATGCGTGCGTGGAGATCGAGGTGACACAATCATCGCGCGGGCCCTTCCCAGTTCTTTCCACGATGCGTGGCGGTTACACTATAGCATTTGCACGAATCTTGGTGCAGGTAGGTAGATATAAGGGGTCTAGATTTTTTGTTCTCCTCTCCACCTGCCTTTCGCCGTTCCTTTCTTCCCAAATCTCCAGCGCGCCCAGAGCCCTTTCGTTTTCCTCCCACAGAGCTCCTAGCGCCGCCACTTTAGGGTCACCCCTTTCCACCGGAGAGAAATGGCTTCATCCTCTTCTTCCTCTCTGGCGGCGGCGGCGGCAGCGGCGGCAGAAGCAGCTGCAGAAAAAGAAAGTTTCCGAGGAATCTGGATCCCTTGCGCCCTCGACGAGGCGGCCCTCAAGAATGTGGAGAAGGAGGGGCTTCTCGCCGCCGGCTACTGGCGGAGCGGTTCCGGCGAAACCATCCCCAATCTGCGCGAGGGCGAGCGCGTCCACTTCGGCACCCATCTAGACCGAGGTTTGTCTTTTCCTCCCTCGGAGTTCTTCTCCGAGGTGATTGACCATTATGGAGTTCAACTCCATAATCTTCCTCCCAACTCCCTTCTAGAGATGAGCGCATTTGCTGCGCTTTGCGAGGGCTTTCTCGGCATTAGGCCGAGTTTGCTCCTTTTCCGGTATTACTTCCATGTCCGCAGAAATTCTATTACCACCGGTGTTCCTTATATCACCGGTACTATTAGTTTTTCTATTAGACGAGACCGGTCCTATCCCAAAATTGCTGCCAGTGACTCGGTCAAACAATGGCCAGCCACCTTTTTCTATCATAGGGATATTCCAACTCCCGGCAAAGCTACTGCTTTGCCGGCTTTTATCGACGGAGCTGCCACAACCCAGCCTTCCTGGGATGAGGCTGCTCCGGCTCTTACGGACGATCTGATCCTCGCTAAGAGGCGGATCGAATATCTTATCAAGCACAAGGGTCTGAGGGGATCCGACTTAGTCCAGTGCTGGGTCGCACGTCGGATCCAGCCACTTCAGTACCACGGGGATAGACTGATGCACTCCATCACGTCTTCCAAAAAATATTCTCTCCGCATCAGCCCCAAGGCCTATACCAGCCAAGGCTATATAAGCCAGATCAAATGGCTGATTAAAGAGCGGATCGAGAGAAAAATTCTGGAGATCTCTCTGGACATGCACACGGCGGAAAACCCCGTGGTAGCGGTAAGCTTCCATCAGTACACCTTTTACATGTTTCAATCTTTTAAGTCATACATTGCAATGCTGGTATGTTTTCTTGTTTTCAGCTTGCTGATCTCCCCGAGTCGGAGCTTGCTCCACTCGAAGGATATCCTCCTGAGTTTTCTCAGGAGACTGAAGTGGTCCCATTGTCGGACCTTGCGCTCAGGAAGCGCAAAGCTCCGACAGTGGCAGTAGGCACAAAGGAAGTGCCCGTTGTGAAGAGGTAACTTTCATTCACAATTTCCGCCTTTGTACCTTTCTCGAATTTCTTTCTGAGATGTAATGTTTCCGACTTTATTACACTCTCAGAGCAAAGCCTCTCATCAAGGGTAAGGGGAAGGGGATTCCTGCAAAGCCCCTGCGACAGATGAAGCTTACCACAGCTTCCCCTGTCACGGCTCCTTCGACTCCTGCCCCTCAACCTTCTGCAACACCGGTGATTACTCCTTCTCCGGTTGCTGCAGAAGATCCGGCTCCTCCAACGGCGCCTGTGATCCTTGGATCGCACACTGACGTCACCGTGGGTGCGTCAGCTCGAGATAAGGGTGAACCCTCTTCGGGTAATGATCCCTCGGCTGAAGTCTTCGCCGACAACCTCCTCAGCAACCCCGGACATGCCAAATTTGGCTTATCCTGGAAGTCCGTAGAGGAGATCCAGCGGCTGGCCAGGCAAGTCCTGGACAAAAGCCATCTATCCCCCGAAGAGGAAGCGCAAGAAGCAGAGGACGTCAAGTTCTCTGACCTTCTCACCCAAGTCCGCCTTCGCGACGAGAGGATCAAGACTGGAGAGCTTCCAACAGCCCCAGTAATTCCTCTTACTCTCGCCGAGAAGGTGGCAGTTGAGGTGAACACGGGTTTAGACAAACTCACCCGTGAGCAATATGTAAGTCGGAATTCTAACTCTTGTCTTTTACCTTATGTTATATCATATCCTCTAGCCCCCAAGCATGAAGTAGGATATAGAAATCCGAGTTTATGCTTTCATTAGGATGCCAAAGAACGAACTAGTGTAGCCCCCAAGGCTCGTGCTGATATTTAGCAAAAAATATTAGCCCGAGTCTTAAGTAGCTTTCTGACTTTGGGTATTCTGACTTACAGAAAGTGTATTCCCATAATCAGGAATTGTTAAAAAATGTTTGTGATAAGCGGAGAGAAATCAAAGCTCTCCGTCTTAAAAATGCTGAACTCAAGTTAGCCAAGGATGAAGCCGAAGGTAACATTTCGATATTCAAACCTTGTCTTTTACTTTTCCAATATCGAATTTTTCTGAACTGTTGTTCTTTTTGACTTACAGCGTTGGTGAAACAATCCATCGCTATGATTGAAGAGGCCGAGAACCTCAAAACCTTAGTGGTGGAGAACAAGGGACTTCGCCAAGAGTTGGATAAGCTTAAGGCTGATCATGAAAGGAGCATAGCTCAAGTTCTCGAGTCCTCCTCCATGGCCACTGAAGAGCGCGATCTCAAGATTGCCGCTCAAGATAAGGTTATCTCGGACCTCAAGAATGAGGTTGGCAGAGAGAAGGATATCTCCCAGGCGCTCCGGGCTAAACTCCAGAGTCTTCGGGAAGAGAAAGCCAAGATTGACGACGTCATTCTCGGTATGTTCCATCTATCTGATTTATTCTTTCTTCGACTTTCATCAATGTTGGATTTTCATTGACTTGTTTTGTGTGTAGCTACTCTGAACTTGACGGACTCCTCCTCGTCCGAACCCCGCACTCACCGGCTTACTCAAGTCGGTGATCTCATTCATGACTATCGCCAGTCCCTTGAGGACATTGGCGAATCTCTTAGGATTCCGGACATGCCAAGCATGTCGGACTTCCAAGTGCGGGAGAAGGCCAAGGAGATGCCGCAGCTTGTTCGGGACTGGAACATGTCCTACGCGCGGACCGCTGCGCAGAACGCTCTCACCATGGTCATGAGCCACCATGGAAACATGGAGATATGGCAAGTGACCAGAGGGTACTGCAAAGTAGACGAAGACGGCCAGGAGCAAGACCTTCAAGCTATCATGCACTCTTGCGCCGGATATGGGTGTCACGTAGCTGATCTGACCAGCTACGTGACGCCCTTCTTCACCCGCGTGGATACTCCGCCACCTCCTCCAGAAGATGCCGAAGAAGTTTTCGACGATGAACATACCATCTCGGATCCGGACATCTCGGCAAGATACCAAGGCGGAGTAGCCAGCGAGCCGGCAGATCCTTCATCTTCTCCTGTATCATAGACCAGAAAACTTATGTATTATTCTGGAAAAAACCTGATGCGATTGTAAATATTAAGTACTATGATTTTTGCTAGTGCCAAGTTTTTTTATCTATTCAGCACTTTTATCTTAGATTATTTGTGTGCCTGAAATGTTTGCATAAGCACTTGGAATTTTCCGCCTCTACTTATCGTTTATCTGGCTTTCCGCCTCGTCCCTTTCGTGAGCCGGCTAAACCTTCAGCCGGAAACTTTGCCGAGCAACGGAGCTCAATTGCTAAACCAGTTTAAACTCAGAAACAAAGCCGGCTTCCTGTACCAACAATTCACTACTCGGAAGATACCCGCATCCAGCAATCAGAAAAATAACCCAAGTAAAGACTAGAATTTTAGAGTTATACCCAAAGGTAGCAGTTTTAGAATCGGAAATCTAAACCAGAAGGAACAAAGGGGACCCAGAAGTTTTCTGAGATCCAGAACTCTGCCGCCTCCACGGACAAAGGGGACCCAGAAGTTTCTTCTGCCTCTATCATCACCACTGGGGTGGGTTGGGCAGGTTCAGCGAAACCGATGTAAACATCGATCTCGCCAAAAGACATGATTGTATAAGCAGTCACGGCCTCCCTAGCCAGAATCCAAGTCTCGTCGAGAACGATGAGAGGGACGTCGCTGGCGTAGAGGATGCGAGCGACGGTGATGGTCTCGCCGATTCCGATTCTTGCAGATTCCGCTCGGAACGTAGATCCAAAGCTCACTTGCCCCACGGTGGGCGCCAACTGTTGTCAGATTGATGACAAGTACGCCATGAGGGGGTCCTCGAGGCGTGCGGAAGAGAGGGGTGTAAGACGTACGGTGTTCCGAGACGGTGAGCACACAAGTTTACCCAGGTTCGAATCCGCCGGCTTTGGATGGACCCTACTCCTGCTATCAATCCAGTAATATGGCAAAGCCAGATTATGGGTTACAAGGGTTTTGCCTGTGCGAGTTGAAATTGTAGACTATAGAGGTGTCTAGTGTTATCTGATCTTGCCCTAAAGGCTCTCCCTAGGACGGCTTATATAGATATCCGGCCTAGGGTTTACAGGAGAGATCAATCCGGCTACGACTAAGAGTTGGTTACAAAGTACATCTTGAACTACAAGTAACATTATAAGCCTAAGTCGGTAAGTCTTCTGGGCCTTCCCGTAGCCGGATGGGACTCCGTCTTCTCTCTCTAACTGGGCCGCCCGTGAAGCAAAGCTCTAACCCAAAGTGGGCCACCCTGGTCAGTGAGGAACGTTGAGGATACCCGGAAAGTATATCCCCAACAAAAGGTATAAAAATTCCGCGACTTCTCCGCACTTGCATTCCTTTGTGAGCTACACTATCTTTGCGAACAACAAACACCTATTGAGACTAGTTCCTCCTATGATTGCTTGGTCTATGCACATTTGATACCTTGTAGAATTCCGAGCAAAAGTTGTGAGCGCGCTATCGCTATCTCATATAGTTGTTGGCACAAGGAAGGGGCAAGTGAAAAAGAAAATAAAAAGAGAAAAAAATAAAAAATAGAAAAAGAAAAAGAAGAAAAAGGAAAATAAAGAAACAAGTGCCTCATAGAATAGGAAGCGCAAGCTTGATGAACATCAAATAGGTGGTACTTATTGTGCATATCTTGTAGCCCACTAATTTACTAGCATCTCTCCTTGCACTTGTGCGACACGAGCTTATAGTCTTCGCTAGGTAATCATTTGGTTCTTAGCTCACTTTCTTCGTCGCGCAAGTCCCATTTATCCCACCATGTGTGTTTCCTTGTACATATTTCCTCTTGTGGATTGACTTGTTTTGCTTTGTGATCATTGTGGTTCTTTACTTGCCATTACAACATCTTGAGTTCGGATTGGTTCTTGACATGCCACCTTCCATACCGATCCACCATAAGCTTTGTGTGTGTGTGTGTTTTTAGTGGTTAGTTGGTTTTGGTGTTCCGCGTGAACTTCACTTTGCTTGGTTTTGATTGCTCTCAAGTGTTTCCACTTGCACGATACTATCTTCCAAGGTAAAGTAAGGTTTGACGTTGCATCCCTAACCCCCTACCACTTCCATATACACCACTTGGTCTTGTGAATCATGTCTAGGGACTCCGGAACCGAGGATGATATCTATGAAGAATCCATGATGAGCCACCACGACTACGACTCCACAAGTATAGAGGACATGATGGAGCACTACACCGACAATGGCTCTGCATGCTTTGAGGACCCGGAGCATTGCACCTATGACGGCTCCACATGCATGGAAGACATGGAGCACGTCATAAACTATGGCTCCTCAAGCATGGAGGACTTGGAGCTCTACATCGACAATGGCTCCTCATGCATGGAGTACATGGAGCACTACACCGACAATGGCTCCACATGCTTGGGTGATATGGAGTACTACATCAACAATGACTCCCCAAGCATGGATGACTTCGAGTGCTACAACGACGACGCCTCACCAAGCATGGAGGACATGGCGAGCTTTACCCACTTCGAGGGCTCTTCCACGATCCATGAAGAATACCTCCATCGCTTGGAGGTGGAGGACTACTACGCCAAGCTAGCAGAGGCGCATCATCAAGAAACCATGACCTTCAAGGCCAAGCGTGCCACACCAAAGGGCACTACCTACTACGATGATCCACCTCCAAGGCGTGAGACGCGACTACCTACATGGCGTCATGCGCCACCATCTCCAAGGCGACGAGAGCCATCACCTCCAAGCCGTCAAGCGCCACCATCTCCAAGGCGCCAAGCACGACCATCTCCATGGCATCAAGTGCATCTACCTCCAAGGCCTCAAGTGTCATCTACTCTAAGAAGAGTGGCGCCCAAACATCATCTTCCACACAAGGCGCCACAAGACAAGAATCTTCATCGACATACATCCTCTAGGGATCATCGCCAACATCAAGAGGATACAAGACGTCGTTCAAAGAATCTTCGCCATGAAGACAGAGAATACATGTTGAGCACCATCCATAATGCTCAACCAAGCTCAAGAAGGCACCACCATCAAAAGAAGAGTGCCAAGGAAAAGGATCATCGTCGCGAGCATCATGTGGATGACCAGGTGCTTTTCCAACATAAACCTTCGGCAAGGCACGCCAATGACCTCCGTCGACACCATCATAAGGCACCTTCAACTACTAGTGCCACCACCAAAATGGAACCAAGAGCAAGCCTTCTTACACACCATCAAGCTTCAACGCCAAGACTCCAAGTTCAAGAGGAAGCATCCAACTACAAGAGCTTCAATGCAATTTCTTCTTCAAGCACTCCAAGAATGTCATTCAAGCAAGAGATGGACCTCTACTTCGCCAAGTTGGACGAGGCCGTCAAAAACATGACCCCCCAAGAAATAGAAGAAAACAAGTTGCTTTGCCAACAAGTGGATGCAAGAGCGAAGATGGCGTCAAAGACCAATACTTCCATTTTGAGTGCCACCACCACAATGGCACCCAAAGTACAAGGCGACGACAAGGTCAAGAATGGTGAGCATGGGATTTTCCCTTCACCAAAGGAGGCACATGGAGTTGAGAGAACTGAGCCTACCCCCATATGCTTGAGTGATGATGTGGTACCAATCCCATGTGAGTATGAGAGCCACTTAGCCCACTTGAGTGAAAACAAGAGTGAGATGAGTGACTCCACCATACGTGAGATTGAGTGCTTCCACTTGGAGGGCATGAGTGATACACCTAGTGAGTTTAGAGTGGTAGTTGATAGGTCATGTGAGACCACTTTGATTTCTAACAACTTACCCTCTACCTCTAGTGTGTTTTCTCATGATGTGCTAGGTTCCATGGATCAAGAAGCGCCAAGCTTGGAGATGATGATGCCTCCGACTGAGAAGATATACATGGTGGATGAAGATGATGCCATCCCCATACATGATGAAGAAGTCGTCCACATGGAGGCCAATGCTACCACAACACCCACTTCATATGAGAGGTATGAACAAGGTAAAAATAAGGGTGTTGATGATGCCATGATCCCACTAGTGGACATGATGACTTGTGATGATTGGCATGCTATGGATGATGTTTGTGATATCACATATGCTTCATTGAATTTCCATGTGATACTTTGCCTTTGCATAATGTTGAGCATGTGAAATTATTTGATTGTGATGATGTTGCCATAGACATGCCATGCTCTAAACGTTATGTTGATGATATCATTGCTTGCACTTTGTTGAACAATTGATCTTTCCAATGTTTTGCTTGCAATGATGTTACCAATGGTACCCCTCGAACCATGCTTTGTCATGAATGTTTTACAATCTCTCCCGTTGCTTGCAATAAGTTGAATAATTGCTCTTTCACTTGTTTTGCTTGCAACAATAATTCTCATATGGTTTATATTGAGATGCCCCCCGTAGCTTTCTCAAATTTTGGAGATTTTGATGATTGCCATGATAAGCATGTTCCCCACTTGCATACTCACCATGCATATTTTTCATACTTGATTGACACTAATGGTGATGTGCACAAGAAGAGATATGTCATGATGGATGATGTATTTATCTACCATGCACACACATTTTTCCTTTTATCTATGATGTGTGTAGGTACCCGCACAAGAATGTCAACCTCGGTTGAGCACGAGTTGACAAAAAGAGATCTAGAGAGCATCCCCCAAGTGAGTTCAAGATTGAACCCAGCTCTGATAACTTTTGCATGCTTTGCATCTTTCATGTTGACAAATTGCTCTTTCATATAGTTTGATTGCAAGCATGTTAATGGTATTCTTTCACCTTGTGACAATCATGTCTGGTTGCTATTTGATATTGAAGCTTTGTGTGTTGCAACAATAATGTTGAACAATTTCTCTTTCCGATGTGTTGTGTGTAACCATAATGCCATTTTGAGCATGTATTGTCATGAGAGCTTCCAAGTCTCTCGTATTGTTATTGCAACAAACATAAGGACCACTTACACTTTCATATGGTTTGTTTGCAAAGATGTTGTTTTTGCTACCGCTTGCGATACTCATACCCCCATGATTTTGGCTTTTGATGATATGTGTATGGCATCCAACATATTGAACAATTGTTCTTTCTAATGGTTGGTTTGCACACATAATGATGTTGCTTTGGATATTCTTCCTCATGTGTTTTTGACGAATTCTCCTAGATTTGCATCAAAAATGTTGACCAATATTTTAGTCCATTGCTTTGAGTGCCACACTAAGACGTTATATGGAGTTTTCGAGTTCCCACATTTGGATGAGGTTCAATTAACGTCCATGCACTTTGACCTTGCATATGCATCCCGTTTGCTATACTTGAGTTGTGCTAATAGTGTTGTGAACAAGAATGGACATGCCACAAATGACATGCTCCTCTATCACACACAAACATATGTTGCTTGGTATTTGTTGTATGAAGGTACAATTGCATATGCGTCAACCTCTATGGACAAAGAGTTGACAAGACGAATCGAAGAGAGTTACCTAAGGCTACCCTTCAATGAGCTATCTCTACATTATAAGGTGACTTCCTTCTACTTGAGGACTCATGCCATAATCTTCATGAATTGGCTACTCTTTGACTGTTGCTTTGCTTTTGTTGTGAGCTTTGTAGGCTTTATGGAAGGTGAAGGAACATTGAAGAGTTGCCACATCAAGATTCTCAAGGACGACTATATGGTGAACCCCAGGATCAAGAAGGTCTCTCGACATCATCTTCTTAGGATGAGCATGAAGAGTCGAGGGTGACTCTTTTTGAAGGGGGGGGGGGAGGGAGCTGATGCGGCCCGTCCTACGGACGCTCCTACATCTACACCACCGAGTCCCCCAAGTGGACTGATGACCCGTGCCCGAGCCAAGCTCCTTCAAGATAAGGTGAATTCGCTCCTCTCATCATGTGACTTTGACATACACCTGGATGGCTTGCTACTTCATACCACTACTCTGTGCATCATCAGGTACGAACCCCCGCCGCGTCGACCCACGAGCCCTGAAGCTGCACCTGTCCTTAAGATGACTGAGCCGGAGTGTCCGCCCGGATCCAGCCGGAGTGTCCGGCGCAGCCAGAGTGTCCGGCGCGACTCAGCCGGAGTGTCCGGCCTACCCCAGCCCCAACCTGGCGTGGACATTCAGAAGACCAGTTCGGACACTACCTGGACACTACCCAGAGTGTCTGGCCTCCCCGAACTTTCTGGTCAACTCGACCCGGACTGTCCGGCCTAAGTGATGGGCCTGCGAGCCAACATCTGGGCCCTTGGCCCATGTACCCCTCTATTCCGCACCAAACCCTAGTTTTATGTCCAAACTACCCCTGAACTTGTGGCTGGCCTATAAATAGAGCCCCTACCCCCTCATGTATCCCTTAGGCATAGATGATAGACTAAAGAAAACCCCCTTTGTGGAATCTCTAGTTTTGCCTCATCCCCTTCTACCAAAGGGGATCAACTATCGTCACCACCTCGTTGGAGTTTGCATCACGCCTCCCTCGTTGTACAAGGCCTTGGCATCGGTGTCCCTTTGCCAAGATGTCAAGACCCTCTCCAAGGTGTTCTTCCCTCTCCGCGTGGGATCGAGGGAGCACGTTGACCGATCTTTCCTTGCGAGGATTCTATCGGACCAGTGGCCACCGGTGAGAGCAATCGGCCTTGTATCGTGTGTGTTTTGCGTGTGTTCATCGTGTTCTTCGCGAGGTGTGCGTCCGCTTCCGCTACCTTCTCCCTTTCCACTCGCTTTCCCATCAATTTGACCACGAGATCCGTGAAGATCGGGCCACCCACGGGGTTACCCCATAACACAAACCGTAAACATTGTTTCGACAACAAAAGACAGCAATTCCAATAGTTTGTAGGCGATCATCACATAAAATCTAAACTAAAAAGACACGACAAACAACATACGTAGGTCGAGCTCATGCCCTAGCGTCGTCGATGGGCTCTCCGGTAGCAGCAGCCCTTGCCGTAGTCGAAGAAGAACCATGCATCGAAGTGGCAACATCTTCCATGACTTGCTTCCTCCTTGCTAGGATCTCGGCCCTACGAATGTCCCACCACTCTTTTGTGATAGCATCCATTAAGCTCGGATCCATCATCATGATCCTGTTCTCCTCGGCTAGGATCTCGGCATTAGCTTTTTTCTCCTCAAGTGCTATCTTTCTCTCCTCTAAGCCACGAACCGATTGCCACCTTGCTTGCTTCATCTCATTCTTCTTCTCCTTCATGATCATCTTTGCTTCTAATGTCTTCATCGTCATTGTTTCCTTGGATTTCACCATTTCATCAATCTTCAATGACATGTACATAGCTTCTCTCTCAATCTTGATCCACTCTTTTGCCTTGTTGGCTCCTCCCTGCCTCCCTCAATTTCTTCCTCCCTCATCATCACTATCATCCAATTGAAGCAAAGCTCCCTTTTTTTGGTTTTGTTTCTTGATCCCTCAACTTCCACTTCTCCATATGTTCAAGCAACTTCCAACAATATTGGAGAAAAATGGCTTTCCTTTGGAGGCTGCCATCATCTTGTACTTTTCCATTGCTAGGCTTTCCTACAAGTTAATAGAATGTATGTTAAACCATGTCTATATAGCGTTAATCACAACTATAAATGCAAGATAGATGCACTCACATATTGGTCAATGCTCACACCACTTGGAGGATTTGCCCGGATTTGCTCGAGCGCTCCACTCCATCGGCTACAAGTAGCTTTGATCACATCCCACCGGCCTTGTAGTGAACGATAGGTGCGGGTCACCGGGTTTGCTACACGAGGCATGAGTCTCAAAAATCTATCTTCAATTCTAATCCAATAACACTTCCTGGTTTGGTCATTGCCATGGACAACATCAAGTGACACATCCGACCATGCCCGGCACAAGCAAGTGTCCTCGATTTCGGTGTAGTTCACTGTCGTCCTCTTATTTTCTTTCACCTCATCATAGGCGGTTTGATCAACCTCTTCCAATGCATCCTCTTCGCCATCCTCTTCCAATGCATCCTCTTCACCGTCCTCTACCTCATCATCATCTCCATCCAAATCATATGCAGCGAGTGGTGGCTCGGTGATACACACCTCGCCATCCTTGAGTAATTGCTGGAATGATGAGAACGGGGCAGATCCCTCTTCGTACCTTGGTGGAAATTGTCCGAACGAGTTGTGGATGCCAATCGCGGGGGCTTCCGGTGAGGCAATCCCGGCCAACGACGGGGCCTGCTGCAGAAGAACGGGGCGGGACTGGTTCTTGGCGCCACCCGCCGCCGCCGTCTTCCGCGTGGCGGACACCTTCTTGGGCTTAGGTGCCGGGGCGGAGAAAGGCGTGGCGTGAGCCCCGCCTGTCACGAGAGCGGTGGCCGGCGGGATGGCCTGCCCGGCCGCGCGCTTCCTCCTCTTGATGGCCGACGCGGCGGTGGCCGACGAGCCCGTGTGGACTGGCAGAGCGACGAAGGACGGTTGCTGCGGGTGCGGGACCTCAACAGCTACCGACGGGAGTTGTGCGGGCTCCATGGCATCGATTCCGCGTGGAGGCGAGGGAGGGGAGCGACGGGAGAGGTAGATCGACGGTGGCGGCGAAGCAGAAGAGGGAAGAGAGGTGGAGGAAACTTCCGTCCTGCCAAGAAATAAGAGGAGTGAGGGTTGGCGCTCGGTTAGGCCGCAGAAACCAGATATGCTCAGTTCCGCGGGCGATATTTGGCGCGCTCCGTAAAACTTTTTTCGGTCCGGGATGTTTACGGACACTGATCCGGCGCGGGATTTTTTCAGGGCACCGATAAATGGCGGTTATTTTACGATTTTAGGCTATTTACGGACACTGTTAGCGATGCTCTTAGCCCCTACCGAACTGATCTCCTGCAGATAGCATGCAATTCCACCTGGACCAAACATGTTGCGGGGCTTAACTCTCATGTCTCATGTGCACATGCATCCACATAATTCAAAGTGATACATGCATTTCTTAGGAGTTAATAGCATAAAACCACCGCATATCTGCAGAAAGTTTGATTAACCACCACTTTATAAAAAATCGCAAAATGTGACCACTTTTCAGCAAATTCTTGCAATTCGCGCTAAAACCCAATGAAGAGTGAATTGACACCGTTTCTGACTAGTGGTACCCACTTCCAGGTCCATTTTGTTGAGTTAGACCAGGTCCCACCTATCAGGCCAATTAAAGAAGACAAAGAAATACTAAATGAAAGAAAAAAAAGGAAAAAAGAGAGGACCACCGCCCGTACACCGCCGCCGCCGCGCGGCCCGTACCGCGCCGCCCCGCCAGCCCGGCCAGCACCGGCGCCGCGCCCAGGCAAGCACCTCCCCGCCCTGACCTGTCCTAGCCGCGGCCAGCGCCGCCACGCGCCACCCCGTCCCGGCCAGCGTCGGCGCCGCCCCGACCCAGCCCTGGCCCGCCCCAACCACGCCTAGAGCCGCCTCGCCCCGGCCCGCCCCCGGCCAGCGCCGTGCCCTGTCCTAGCCTAGGCCAGCACCGCCATGCCCTGGCCCGCCCCAACCACGCCAGCGCCGCGCCGCCGCGCACCGGCCTGTCCCAGCCCTGGCCCAGAGTTCGCCGGAGAGGTGGTGCCTCGTCGGCGTCCGGTGGCGGTGGACGTGAGCCTGGCACCCACTTATTTTTTTCATTCCCAATTCTTTTATTTTTTGAGTTATTTTATTTTCTTTGTCTTTTTTAATTGGCCTGACAGGTGGGACCCGATCTAACTCAGCAAAATGGACCTGACAAGTGGGTCCCACTAGTCAGAAACGGTGTCAATTCACTCTTAATTGGATTTTAGTGCGAATTGCAAAAAATCTGCGGAAAAGTGGTCACATTTTACGATTTTTTTGTAAAGTGGTGATTAATCGAATTTTGTGCAGATATGCCTCCATTTCTTAGACATTCACATGATGTCGACCTCCTCGTGAATGTTCCTTCTCGCTCCAAGGTGATGCAAAGCAACAGCATGGCTACTGGCTATGTTAACCGTAGACACACGTACAGGAACGTAGGTACTGGGGACAATAGCAACATCCGCATAAACTTGCTATTGAGCTTATTGAGCAGTAGTGTGCCTGTCCCGTTTCAGGGACGCATCTCACCTCACACGCTGCCCCTGCCTTATATCATGTATTCATGTGCATGTCAGTTTGGTACACGCACGAGAGGTGTGCAAGTCGACGCATGGCTAGCCTACACGTTGACACAGGCGGGTGCTGAGGACATCTGCAGCGGTCAAACCGACGACCCAAACAGTCTGTTTTGATCGAACGGACTATTTGAGTTGGCCTATCTGACTTGTCTGAATAGAGGCCACAACGGGCTAACCTATTTAGTTCTTCAGAAAAGAGGCACTAGTAGAAAGAGGGTCTTTGGTCCAGCGCTCAAATTCCATTTGTCCCGGTTCGTTTCTGTAATCGGGACCAATGCCAGCCACCGGTCTCGGTTCATTTGTAATCATTTGTCCCGGTTTGTGGCACGAATCGGGACCAATGACACCGCGACGCACACGTGGCTCTCTGCGAGGCATTGGTCCCGGTTAATGCCAAGAACCGGGACCAAAAACCCCGCGACGGTCAGCAGTCCAGGATTTAATGTAATTTTTTTTGCGGGTAAGGAATTAATGTAAATTAATTCGGCGCAGAAATTAATTCGAGGTAGAAATTGAATTGATCACTATTTTTGAACAAATCTTTCACGAATTAATCGAGACAAAGGTCTAAATTGAGACATTTTATTATCCGACCACAAATTTTTCCATACAAATAAAGATGCGACTTTATAAATTTCTAGTCGACAACACTTCCGCTGTCCTCCGAGCCGTTGTCCTCCGTGCCGCCGGCTTCCTCGTCGTCGTCGGACGAAATCTCCACGATTTCGGCGTTGTTCGGGAGACGGAGCTCGTCTGCGCGCATAGCGGCGTCGATGGCGGTGTAGATGGTCCGTCCAGGGACGGACCAGAACAACTCCCGCCCTTCTTGGTTGCGGTGATCCGGGTGCACCAGGCGCCCGTCCAGGAAACGGTTGCCAGGCTTGGCCTTCCGCTCCTTCTTGAACAGCCGGGGCCAATACTCGCTGCCCGCCGCGTACCGGGGCAACGCCCTAATACACGCGGGCAGTTGGCGGCGACGCTCCGCGATGACGTACTCCATCTCGCATCCACGGGGGTTGAGGAGCGGAGCCACCAACACACCCCCCTCGCTGATGCGAAATCTGGCGGGAAGGGTCGCGCGCGGCGGCGCGAGGATGCCGTAGATCGCAAACTGAGCATGGGCACCTCCATGACGGTGCAGTGGAGATTGGAGAGGGAGGGGAGGCGAAACGGCGGCGCGGTGGAGAGGCAAAGTGGTGGGGTGGAGAGGGACTGCATAGAGGCAGAGGCGATGGAGAAAGTGAGCGATGTGGCCTCGTATTTATGCACGGGGATGACGAAGCGACGAAGGCATTGGTCCCGGTTATTGCCACGACCCAGGACCAAAGCCCCTCCCGCGTGACACGTGGCGGCCCAGCAGCGCGCCCCCCACCGAAGTCATTGGTCCCGGGTCGTGCCATCAACCGGGACCAATGACCTAGGTGGGGTGCGAGCTGCTGGGCCGCCACGTGTCGCGCGGGAGGGGGCTTTGGTCCCGGGTCATGGCAATAACCGGGACCAAAAACCCTCCCCTGGCTATATATAAGCCCAACTCTTTGCCCACCAAATTTTGCTGGATTGTGTGTGAGGAGTGGGTGCTAGATTTTTTTTCTTTGATTGCACACAAGGTGTTCGACGAAATGTCCGAGCCACACTTTAGTTCGCACAACACGGTATCCTCGGCTGAGGTTAGCAACCTTATCTTCTTTATCTGTAACTGATACAAAAATATTGCATCTGTCCATGTAGGGTGGTCATTTTACTATTCACGATGTTATTGTAATGGTTAATTATTATGACGCAGATCGATGCACGGATGCGATGGATGTATGGCGACCGACACCATTCCGATTTTATTGCAGGCCTCCATAAATTTATCGATTTGGCTAAGGCAAACAAAGTGAATAATTTTATGCCTTGTCCCTGCGTCGACTGTCGTAACGTGGCGGAGCACTCTGCTCCGAGAATCCTTCAAAGCCATCTGCTTCGGAGAGGTTTCATGGCCGGATATTATTGTTGGGCCATGCACGGAGAAAGAGGGGTTAGGCTGGAAGAAAATGAAGAAGAGGAGGATGATGACAACTATCCTATGTCCCCTGAAGAATACGGTGATACTGCAATGGAAGACAATGAAGAAGAGGGAGGCGGCAATGAAGAAGAACAACGAGCATCAGATGAGCCCGCTGATGGTCTTGGTCGGGTCATTTCTGATGCAAAGCAACAATGTGATACAGAAAGGGAGAAGCTTAAGTTGGAGGCCATGCAAAAGGATCACAAAAAGTTGTTGTACCCAAATTGCGAAGATGGTAGCACAAAGCTCGGTACCACACTTGAACTGCTGAAATGGAAGGCAGAGACTGGCTTATCTGACAAGGGATTTGAGAAGTTACTGAAAATAATGAAGCCGAAGCTTCCAAAGGATAACGAGCTGCCCGAGACAACGTACGAAGCAAAGAAGACTATCTGCCCTCTAGGATTAGATGTGGAGAAGATACATGCATGCATTAATGACTGCATCCTGTACCGCGGTGAGAAGTACGAGAATATGGATAAATGCCCGGTATGCAATGCATGTTGATACAAGATCAGACAAGATGACCCTGGTGATGTTGAGGGCGATGACGAGCCCTCTAGAAAGAGGGTTCCTGCTAAGGTTATGTGGTATGCTCCTATAATACCATGGTTGAAACGTCTGTTCAGAAATAAAGAGCATGCTAGGTTGTTGCGATGGCACAAAGAAGAGCATAAGAAAGACGAGAAACTAAGACACCCTGCCAATGGGTCGCAGTGGAGAAACATTGAGAGAAAGTACTCGAACTTTGCAGGTGACGCGAGGAACTTATGGTTTGGTCTAAGTACAGACGATATGAATCCTTTTGGGGAGCAGAGCTGTAGTCACAGCACCTGGCTAGTGACTCTATGTATCTACAACCTTCCTCCTTGGTTGTGCATGAAGCGGAAGTTCATTATGATGCCAGTGCTCATCCAAGGACCGAAGCAACCCGGCAACGACATTGATGTGTACCTAAGGCCATTAGTCGATGAACTTTTGCAGTTGTGGGCAGAACCAGGTGTAAAGGTGTGGGATGAACACAAACAGGAGCCATTTGACCTACGAGCATTGTTGTTCGTAACCATCAATGATTGGCTTGCTCTTAGTAACATTTCAGGACAGTCAAACAAGGGATACAATGCATGCACACACTGTTTAGATAATACTAAAGGTACATATTTGGATAAATGTAAGAAGGTTGTGTACCTGGGGTGTCGTAAATTTCTTCCGACCAATCATCAAGTAAGAAAGAAAGGCAAGAATTTCAACGGTGAGGCAGATTACCGGAAGAAGCCTAAGCTCCCTAAAGGTGCTGATGTATTTGGTATGGTGAAGGACCTAGAAGTAATCTTTGGAAAGGGTCCTGGCGGTCAATCTGTTCCGAAAGACCCCATTACCGGACACACGGCCATGTGGAAAAAGAAATCTATATTTTGGGAGCTTGAGTATTGGAAAGACCTAGAGGTCCGTTCTTCAATCGACGTGATGCACGTGACAAAGAATCTTTGTGTGAACCTGCTAGGCTTCCTAGGCGTATATGGGAAGACAAAATATACACCAGAAGCACGTGAGGACCAACAACGTATCAAAGACCCACACAACAAGCATACTGATAAAGGACGTAAATACTTAAGTAGCTACGCTCTTACCAAAGCAGAGAAGGAAATCTTTTTTGAAATCCTTTATAGTATCAAGGTCCCGGCTGGCTTCTCGTCAAATATAAAGGGAATAATAAATATGGCAGAGAAAAAATTTCAGAACCTGAAGTCTCATGATTGCCACGTGATTATGACACAGTTGCTTCTGGTTGCATTGAGAGGGCTTCTACCGAAAAATGTTTGATTAGCCATTGTGAAGCTATGTGCATTCCTCAATGCAATATCTCAGAAGGTAATCGATCGAGAAAGTCTAGAAAGGCTACAGAAGGATGTGGTCCAATGTCTTGTCAGTTTTGAGTTGGTGTTCCCCCCATCCTTCTTCAATATTATGACGCATCTCTTAGTTCACCTAGTCGATGAGATTTACATTCTCGGTCCTGTATTTCTGCACAATATGTTCCCCTTCGAGAGGTTCATGGGAGTCTTAAAGAAATATGTTCGTAACCGTGCTAGGCCAGAAGGAAGCATCTCCAAGGGCTATGGAACAGAGGAGGTCATTGGGTTCTGTGTAGACTTTCTTCCTGACCTTAAGCCGATTGGTGTTCCTGAATCACGGTATGAGGGGAGACTGAGTGGAAAAGGCACGCTAGGAAAGGAAGCAATGATATTTAGGGACGGACATTCTTTGAATCAAGCACACTACATAGTTCTCCAAATTTCTACCTTCGTGGCTCCGTATATCGAGGAACACATGAATGTTGTACGCTCCAAGTTCTCGGGGAAGGATGACTACTGGATTAAAAAATCACATGGAGACTTTTGGCACTTGGTTGCAGTTACATCTCATGAATGACACCACTATTGGAGATCATCTCTACTTGTTGGCCGCGACACCATCTGCGACTATATTGACTTTCCAAGGGTACGAGATAAATGAGAATACATTTTACACGATTGCCCAAGATAAAAAGAGCACCAACCAAAATAGTGGTGTCTGCTTTGATGCAACATGCGAGAATGGGAAAAAGGACACATACTATGGTTACATAGAGGAGATATGGGAACTTGACTATGGACCTACTTTTAAGGTCCCATTGTTTTGGTGCAGTTGGGTCAACATGAATGGAGAAGGGGTAAAGGTAGACCAGCTGTACGGAATGACAACAGTGGATCTCAAGAATCTTGGTTACAGAGACGAACCATTCGTCCTAGCCAATGATGTGGCTCAGGTTTTTTATGTGAAGGACATGTCCTCTAGACCGCAAAAAAGAAAAAATAAGGAAATGAATACATCAGACGATGAGCCCCGGCATCACATAGTTCTTTCAGGGAAAAGAAACATCGTGGGAGTCGAGGACAAGACAGACATGTCAGCAAATTATGATAAGTTTGATGAAATTCCGCCCTTCACCGTGAAAACTGACCCAAGCATCCCGTTAAGCAAAGAAGATGCTCCATGGTTACGGCCTAAGAAGCGATCATAGGCAAGGGATCGACATACGCAACGAAGGATTCATATCCTAAACCCTAAACCCTATGTAAATCTATGTAATGTATGGAAACTTTATGTGATGTATGGAAACTTTATGTGATGTATCGAAACTTTATGTAATGGAGTCTTTCACGGGCTTGTAGGGAAATTTTTCCGAGGCGGAGCTTCCGAAGATGCCGTAGGGCGTGTGCACCAACGACATCTTCGAGAAGCTCCGCCACGGGAGATTTCCCAACCCTTTCCCCAACACTGTTAGAGGAGATGGAGTCTTTCACGGGCTTGCAGGGAAATTTTTCCGAGGCGGAGCTTCCGAAGATGCCGTAGGGCGTGTGCACCAACGACATCTTCGAGAAGCTCCGCCACGGGAGATTTCCCAACCCTCCATCCATGGGGATGAAACTCTCTCTACCTATGTTGGCTTGTTGAGCTGCTTGCCATGGCGTATCGATGGTCCTTTTATAGGCACGGCGCCGCTTCTACTTTGTCTTGTTCCTCCGACAGGGCGTCGTGTGCTACATGCTTTATCTCATCGAGCAGTGCGTCCACCCACACGTCCTTATCCCGCCGACAACTTTAGTCTCGGTTGCACCCACCAGCCGGGACTAAAGGTTACCCACGCGTCCTTATCCCACCGGCATCTTTAGTCTCGGTTGCACCCACCAGCCGGGACTAAAGGTTACCCACGCGTCCTTATCCCACCGACAACTTTAGTCTCGGTTGCACCCACCAGCCGGGACTAAAGGTTACCCACGCGTCCTTATCCCACCGACAGCTTTAGTCTCGGTTGCACCCACCAGCCGGGACTAAAGGTTACCCAAGATGCACATGTGTGCACAGTATGGGCACATTATCACAAACTATGCCCTGATTCTAGCCATAACATTGGTGGTTTGACCTAAATGCCATGAAACCTCGAACATGATAGGTTATTTTGTGAAGGATTTTTTATGATGTTTGCAATTTTTCAAGTTCAATATTTTTCCTTGCAACTGTGACATATAATATGACACCACGCGAAGGTTTCACATTGTTTGGATCATTTTTGAATTTCTTATGCCCGTTTCAAACTATATTCAAAACGGCGGGCATGAAGCTTCTTAGCCCGGGGATGAGCCCCGCTGAACTTGAAGTGGATCTCTGATGAAATATCATGTTGCGAACCTATAAATGATTTTTAAAAAAAATCACAAGCATTATATCATGTACTTGTAGTTCAAATCTTGGCAACCTCCTACCGATTCGACAGGAATTTGTCTTTTTCATGAGGGATGGACAGAAAGGTTCATGATACACCGGTTGGGAAATTGTCCATATAAGGTGGTATAGTATTTTTGAAAAATGGTTTGGTACCAATGCCAAACTTTAATTTGGTGGTTGCTTCACAGAACACCCCGATTTCGGCACCTCAAAAATGGAAGTTGGCTTTTTCGTGTGTCGAAAGGGAAAACTTCCTCCTGCAATATCGTAAGCCATCCCAAGATGCACATATGTGCACAGTATGGGCACATTATCACAAACTATGCCCTGATTCTAGCCATAACATTGGTGGTTTGACCTAAATGCCATGAAACCTCGAACATGATAGGTCATTTTGTGAAGGATTTTTTATGATGTTTGCAATTTTTCAAGTTCAATATTTTTCCTTGCAACTATGACACATAATATGACACCATGCGAAGGTTTCACATTGTTTGGATCATTTTTGAATTTCTTATGCCCGTTTCAAACTATATTCGAAACGGCGGGCATGAAGCTTCTTAGCCCGGGGATGAGCCTCGCTGAACTTGAAGTGGATCTCTGATGAAATAGCATGTTTCGAACCTATAAATGATTTTTAAAAAAATTCACAAGTATTATATCATGTACTTGTAGTTCAAATCTTGGCAACCTCCTACCGATTCGGCAGGAATTTGTCTTTTTCATGAGGGATGGACAGAAAGGTTCCTGATACACCGGTTGGGAAATTGTCCATATAAGGTGGTATAGTATTTTTGAAAAATGGTTTGGTACCAATGCCAAACTTTAATTTGGTGGTTGCTTCACAGAACACCCCGATTTCGGCACCTCAAAAATGGAAGTTGGCTTTTTCGTGTGTCGAAAGGGAAAACTTCCTCCTGCAACATCGTAAGCCATCCCAAGATGCACATGTGTGCACAGTATGGGCACATTATCACAAACTATGCCCTGATTCTAGCCATAAATTCTAAATTCTGCAATAAATATTTTGTTAACACAATTTTAATTGTAAATAGTACAATTGTATAGTTCAAATAAAAATATTTGAAAACAGAAAATGGTTTTTGATTAGTTATTTAAATTGAAGCACTTTTCCTGTTAAAAGTCTTTAAATTCCAAATTATGCAATAAATATTTTGTTAATGCAATTTTAATTGTAAATAGTACAATTGTATAGTTCAAATAAAAATATTTGAAAACATAAAAAGGTTTTGGATTAGTTATTTAAATTGAAGCACTTTTCCTGTTAAAAGTTTTTTAAAATTCCAAATTATGCAATAAATATTTTGTTAATGCAATTTTAATTGTAAATAGTACAATTGTATAGTTCAAATAAAAATATTTGAAAACAGAAAATGGTTTTTGATTAGTTATTTAAATTGAAGCACTTTTGGTGTTAAAAGTTTTTAAAATTCCAAATAAATAATCATCTTAAATTGAAACATCTTATTAATTAAAGAAGAAACAAATTTGAAAATGGCGGGAAGACCAAAAGGTTTGCCAAAATCTGAAAAAACAGGTCAACGATCCCGGTTCGTCCCACAACCGGGACCGATGATCCCTAGATGCGCGCGCTGCCATTAACACGCCACTGGTCCCGGTTGTTGGCACGAGCCGGGACCGTTGATCCTTTGGTCCCGGGTGGTGGGACTAACCGAGACCCAAGGCCGTGCACGTGGCAGCACAGCAACGCTCGTGCCCTAGACCTTTGGTCCCGATTGGTGGCACGAGCCGGGACCGTTGGTCCTTTGGTCCCGGTTATTGGGATGACCCGGGACCAATGGTCTGTACCGTTAACAGCCCCGACCTTCCTCCTCCCCAACTGCCCCAGTTCACAGAGCACATCGACGCGCGGCTAAGGAAAATTTGCGGCGGAGCAAAATCACTCCGGCAGGCTGCCCAAATCCAGAGCGGCCGGTTCACGTCGTCGACACTCCTCGCCGAGCGCCACTAGCCACCGCCGCGAGCGCCACTAGCCGCGAGCGGGGTGACGCCGCTGCAATCGACCCCACCTTCCCCGACTCCGGCCGCCGCGTTCTCCACTGATTCTGGCAGCGCCCTGCCTCCTCTGGCCTTGCCGCACCCTCCATCGGCCTACTGGTGAGCCACTGGTGCTCCAGCACCACTCCTACGTCTCCCTCTCTCACTGTACCGTCCTCCCCACGAGCACCTGCTGCCGCCGGCCACCGTCAAACGGCTTGCTCCGGCGCACCTCCCGTAGCGGCGCCGTCCGTTTTAGGTAGCCCGCGACGCGCTGGTTCGAACCGTGACAATGGCGTCACCCCGCGCCCTTCTCTCCGCCGTCTTCCACCATTGCCGGGCAGTTCGCCGGCGAGCCTACGTGGCGCCACGGTGGCGTTGATGTGGCGCTGCGTGTGCGTGACGTGGGCGTTGACGTGGCTTGGGCCCCCCGCGTCAGTCTCTGTGGCTAGTTTAGCCGTGGAGAAAAAAAAACCCCACCCCGAGCTGACATCATAATGACGTAGTAAAAGTTTAATATTTTTTTAAATAATTTCAGAAAAGAGTTTAATCTTATAAATTCAATAACTAATTATTTTTAAGTTAGAAAAATATGTATAATATATCAAAATGTTCAGAAAAATGAGATCTACACAATAGACTCATAATCATGCATTGTTTAACAACTTTAATTACAAGTTTAATAAGAGATTGAAATCAACCCCTCGTAGGTGATTTCGGGGTCTGTCCTGTACTAGGATTTGGACCATTCGGATCCCACTTAAATTGCCAAGCATGCCTTAGGGTTAAATTTCAACTATGTTTAACTTGTCATATCATTATTGATGCCATGTGTTGATTGTTTAACTTGCAGATAGTATGGATCCAACACATCAGGAAAACATCCTCCAAGGGATGATCTGCGAAAATGAAGACACCGATATCGATATCGATGTCGCGAGTGAGTTTTTGAACGGTTCCGGTCAGGGAGATGAGTATCTCAACCGAGGAGACGGCTCCGGTGAGGTAGAAGCCGAAGCCTGGGACAGGGGAGAAGCCGATAAGGAAGAAGGCGACGGCTCCGGCGGAACCTTAAATCTCGCAAACACCGGCGAGGTCTATATATGTATTTTTGTAATTAAAATGCTGCTGTCTATATATACATGCATATATTAACACTCTTTCTTCTTTTAGCCCTTCGGATCGAGAACTTCTTCCGTAAGAACGAAATGAGGCCCAACAAAAAAGTTGGATGACACTGTGAGGTATAGGATCGACGTGGTCGGTGTAGATGGCGAACCGCAAGCTCCCGTTGATGTCGCAAGAAAATTTGTCAAGCAATGCGGAGTTCTTGTGAGGGACTACATCCCGATCACCGTTCAAGAATGGAATCGGCCAAGCGGCGGTGGAGTCCCGT
Source organism: Avena eriantha (assembly GCA_910589775.1). Classification (NCBI taxonomy): domain Eukaryota; kingdom Viridiplantae; phylum Streptophyta; class Magnoliopsida; order Poales; family Poaceae; genus Avena; species Avena eriantha. Next base: position 409,785,720 of record OU342744.1, read on the forward strand.
ATGTTGGCGACAACGTCAAAGATAAGCTTTTTGACAAGCTCATGACTAATTTCCTCCTGCCGGAACCAGATGTGACTCCAGATGAGGAGGAGAGAGCAAGAAGGGAGCTTGTGCAAAGAGTCAAGAAGTTTGCTCTCATCAAGATGGCCGATGCATTCAAGAACTGGAAGAAGAAACTGTACCATAACTTTGTCAAGGTAGAGAAGACTCCGAATTTCGATGAAGCCGGCTATGCTAAGTTAAGACACCAGTGGGAGGATTTTGTGAACTACTAGACATCGGAGAAAGATAAGGAAAGGTCTAGGATAAATACGGAGAACGCTGCTAAGAAACTGTACCATCATAACATGGGGCCTGCTGGCTATGCCGGTTGCATGCCTAAGTGGGATGCACTTGAGGTCAATTACATAACTGCCGGGATCAGACCAGAGCCCGCAACATGGACACCACGGGCGAGAAACTGGTTTTACGGCCATGGGGGCACGTTGGACAAAGAAGGGAGGGCAATATATAATCAGAAACACAAAGATGATCCCCTACTGCCCATCGACAATATTAGAAATGCAGTAGATGATGTTGCAGGGGGCGGTTCGTTCCCGATAGAGAGAACGGCGAGTTCACACGGGCCCTTAAAAATCCTGAACACGACGGACGAACACGAGGCACACCAGGCTCCAAGTCGTGGAAGGTTGCCTTCCCCCCGGAAATGAAGAGATATCCCGATAAAAGCCATCAGAGGAGAAAGGAAAGGGAGGCAGCTGAGAAAGCGGCCGCTGCAGACCGGCTGCGTAATGTAGAAGAACTATTAAAGCGGCACCAGGATCAACTCGACATACTTAGCCAGCAAGGTACTAGCGGCCAATCTCAGCGGCACGTGGTAGAAGCTGCATTCGAGGGTACCGGCGCCCCATCGAATAAGAAAAGCAGCGTCACTTCCACGCAGCTCCATGATGTTGATGATGATGCACCGACGACATCTCCTCCTAAACGCTACCCAGTGGATGATATCACGGAGACAACAGCTTGTGAGCTAAAGGTGCAGGTTATGAACTTAAGGGTGACGGCGGCGATCGGCATGGCGGTACCAATTGGGCCTAACCTAACTTGGCATTGCAGACCGGTTCCAAAAGGGTACGCTGTCGTCACGGTGGATGAGGTGAAGGAAGATTTTGAGGAGCTGAAGCTAGACCACCCTGTAGGGGAAGATATGGAGCTGACTCAACTAGGAGAAGCCAAAGGGGGGACTATTCTATGGCTAAAGGAGCGCATCATGCTTCCAAATTATGTGCCGCCAAGGCCACCCACTCCTCAGAGTAGCAATCCACCTTCGCCGCCACCTCACCATTCTCCAGCGCAACCGTCGCCTTCACCGCCTCACCGCTCAGCGCAACCGTCTCCATCACCGCCTCAGCCTTCGCCACCGCCGCCTCAGCCGTCTCCGTCCCCTGAGCCTCAGAGACAAAAGCGGAAGTATACTAAGGGGGGCAGCACCACCAGCAGCAGCAAGAGCACGTTCCGATCACCAAAACGTAAGCTATCGCCCCTCCCAAAAGTACCTCATCAGAACATGAAGAACCTACCTTGCGAGAAGACAGATGAGGAAACTGATGTGGCCGCAACTGCCCATTATGAAAAGTGGAAGATTGACATGGCTAACAAGAAAAAGCCGATAGAGGCATTTTTCCCGGTCACCGCAGAAGATAAAGCCAAAGCAGCCGCGCTTAAGATTCAGCTTCACCAACCCATAGCGCTCACATCAGACTATAATCGCTCTATTACCAAGTCGGCTGAGGCAAAAGAGCGGAGAGTCGGGAAAGAAATTGCCCAGCTCGGACAACAGAAAAATCAATCGATCGAACCGCTCAAAGTGTACGATACCAATGAGTGGATGATCCAGGAGCGGCATGATCCGAACATTGATCCGGAGTTTGTTCGACTGTACGGAGAAAAAGCCCAATTATATGGACTGTCTATTACTGAGTACATGAGCCGTATGCATGAGTTCGAGGGGTACCAATAAACAGCATACGTGTACCAGTACGGGGCTCCTCTCGTCAAACCCGAGTTTGTCAAAGATCTACCAAAAAAAATGCGAAGATTGCACCAATGGTACATCCAAGCCTGTGCTGATTCCAAAAACTAGATCTATGCTGCATATAAACACCACCATTACGGTCATGGAGATGGCTTCATACTGATTGAATTTCTAGAATTATTTCAGTTTTACCAACAAGACGCCCTCGACAAAGCTATCGTCAGTGCCTATTGTTTGTAAGTATTATTAATTTCTGTAATTAAGTCTTTCTAGCTCTTCTCATTCGTTGCTTGTATAATCTTACTAATCACTATACTAATTATATATGCAGAATGAAGATTCAAGAATGCAACAAAGGACAAATCTTTGACCTTGGGTTTGTTGACTGTAATTTCGTTCATGAAGTTACTCTAAAAATAAATCCCAAAGAGACAGAGGATAACTTGTTCAAAGCGTTGAAGTATTTCAGCAACAGAAGGGAAATACTATTTCCTTACAACGCTGCGTGAGTGTTACTGTCTTGTACACATTCTATTTTTGATTACTCGATGTTAAGCGTATAATTGACTCGTGTTATATTTTGTTAGTGTGTCAAGCTTCCACTATATTCTCTTAATCATTTCTGTTGACACCGGAGTAGTAAAAGTCCTAGACTGGAAAAGCACACCATTAGAAAAGTGGGCGGACATGCAGGTATGCCTCCAGAGGCCTTGGAAACGGTTCACCGCCAAAACTAGGGGTGTTTGGAAGCCAGAGCTTACATTTCAACCATTGACTATAAGTACTACTTGCTAGATCCATGCATCTCTTTGATTCTAGTTTCAATACCACCATTATCATGCTTGATTATTATTTTGATTGAACTCCGTTCTCGTAAAGTGCTTGAGGCAGGAAGCCAGGAATAACTTATGTGGATACTATGTCTGCGAGTTCATTCGCCAGACGACCAAAGAGAAGGGGGCAGACCGAAACATCAAAAAAATTGAAGTACGATAAACAATAATCACAACTTTATTTTATTACCACCAATTGTGTTTAGTTTCATTCATATATATTGATCCTTTTTTTTATATTAGATCGAACGGATGCGGGACGGTCTTCTATCACAAGAACGCGTACAAGCAATTCAAGAGGAAATTGCCGGATTCTTGTTAGAACAAGTCATAGATCCGAAAGGAGAATACTATTACCCACTTCATTTGGAAGGGTGAAGTGTATAAAAGAAGTGTAAATTAGATCAAATTCGTGTGAGAGTATCATTTGTAATTATAATATGTTTCGACCAAGAAGACGGATGAGACGGTGTATATATTTGTGATCATGCATGATGTGTAATATATATATCGTGGTTTCATTATTGCTGTATATATGTAGTACCATTAAATTTATAAAAAAAATCCTGTCGTGGCAGAAAAATAGCCCGAAACCCTGCCGTGGCACAAAACCCTGCCGCGGCAGAAAACCCTGCCACGGCAGAAAAATAGCCCGAAAATCCTGCCGCGGCACAGAGACCAACGATCCTGGTTCGTGCCCAGAACCGGGACCAATGATCCACCCCCGCTCCCGTCGCTGGTGTTGCCACGCGGGGAACCACTGGTCCCGGTTTTTCCCACGAACCGGGACCAATGATCCACCCCCCTCGTAGCTCGCCCGCCCACGTGGAGACCCATTGGTTCCGATTCGTGCGCGAACCGGGACTAGCATTAGTCCCGAGTGATTGGTCCCGGTTCTGGAACCGGGACCAATGGCCCTTATGAACCGGGACTAGAGGCCCTTTTTCCACCAGTGAGGATTTGTCTGGCTGCACATGGGGTAGCTTGCGACAAGATAGATAGCCAGGACGTGCCGTTGTTCGGGACCCATCCGTGTCCCAAGTTTGATGTATGGATAAATCGATTCACGCGAGTCGGTCCGTTTGAATCATGCCGCTGGAGCATGCGCGGCCTGTCCATCTATCCGTGCGGATCAGTTTGGGCGTGGCATGACGGTTTGTGTCGGACAACAGAGAGAGACAAGCGGGGTCGCCGCACACACTAACACCTGCCTGGATGGCTAGGCAATTGACAAGCATCACTCGCTTCGTCCCACTCCATCACCACCGCAACACGGGCCACACCACCACGACACTGCTACTTCCATTCTGGGGTGTAAATACTATTACTTTGGTACTTTAGATCACCATATCTGTCGATTTTGTGCAGACCATATTTCAAGATAATTTTCCATTGTACAGACATCACGACACATGGCAGGAAGTTTTTGGATTTCTTTACACTTACGAATATGCCCTTCGGTTTTTTACAATAAGGAGCTTTATGTAGCTTTGGATGAAAAAAAATCGTAACTCCACCCTTAGACCCTATACATGTGGTAAATTAGTCATCCATGCCCTATCATTCTAACATATGTGGTCACAAGTTTGTCACCTTATTCGATAAATTGGTAGTACTTCCATAATGGCAAAACCAACCTCCAACAAAGCTCAACGTACGCAGATGATGCCAGCAGATTGTTGAAACTATGAGCACCGAAGACATACTTGGCTATAAAAGAAACAATACATGAGAAATTCATCAACTTTAGGACAAAACCCTTGTAGATATATTGTACGATCTGGAGTTTCTATTTAGTACACCAATTATCATCTCTTCTATTTACTTAAACCTAAAATAGATAACCAGAAATTCTAGAAACCACTGCTAGCTTTAGAGCTCTCAGTTATGATATTTAAGGGAGCTGAAATAGACATTAAAACATGCATTGATTTTAAATTCACACGGTTGCAGAAATTAAAATGCGAAGACATACAATTTTGATATTTTTATTTGATCTAGAAAAAAATGTTTTTGCAAAAATAAAATAAAGAGGGTCCTCGAAATGAATAACTATTTTTTGCTAACTATATCCGAAAATTGTATCGGCTAAAAGAAAAGTTGAGAGAATGGATTCTAATTTAAAGAAGTAAAAGTAATATGTACAAATAATAGTAGCTTGTTTTAACAGCTAATGCCATACAACTTTTTTTGGGCTTGGCTACAAGGTATCCTTGACAATAATTCAAGTGGACCAGGATTGTTATACTTCCATCGACATGGTGTTGTGCATTCTATGGAGAAGATGTGTAGAAACATTACATCGGTTGCAACACAAGATCATTGTCACCAACCCAACCTACCATGATGTGATAGATATGTTTCATCATGAGTGGCGAGACTTTCTTCATAAGAGGACGTTGTTGATGACATTGGTTGTCTTCTTGATTATGTTGTTCTTGCGGATTGAAAATTTGATCTTCTTGGTCTTCACATCTTGGTTATTGTATGTTGTTGTCACGACAAGATTGAGCATTATGAGCTTCATGATTTGGTGGAGGCTCTTCTTGTCGTTGTTGATGCTCTTGGAGTGGTTCTCGAGGGTTCTCTTGTCGTTGTTGGTTTCCTGGGATAGTGTGTATTGCTTGACGCCTTCGCTAGGCTTCTTCATCCACATTTTGGTGGTGTGGGTCTTGTTTTTTTTTCTCACATCGCGGCTTGAGCGAGATCTTGGAGAATGGATGAAGCGGCTTGAGCTTGATGACCTTGAACGACCTTGAGCCAGAGTTAATGGCGCGGTGCCCATGTGGTCTACCAACGACTCCCATCAAAAAGGGCAGCGCCCATGCAGTGTACCCCCTCTCCTTCTCCTCCCGCTCCCCACCACCAAGTTTCTCGGCGAGTTCACCATGGGGCTCAACGACTACGAGGCCGACGACAGCAGGAGTGGTGGCAGCAGCAAGCGCCATGAATTCAACCAAGCTCACTCTCGATCAGGCGAATGTGCTACACGAGAACAACCTACTTGTGCCGCTGCACTGGCGGCTACCCGACAGTTGGAACATCTCCAACAATGGTCGTCCCATCCCGCCGCTCCCGCACGACGAGGACCTGATAGAGGTCATCACGTACCACCAGTCGTTGCTTCTGTCGGCCGTGCAGGCCGACCCGTCCTGGAACAACATCGGGTTATGGGTGGCACTCCTCCACTAGGAGCGCGAGGAAGCGATGGCGCGCCATGCCGTGCCCTATGGTGGGCCCTAGAACCGTGATGGATGCCATGCGTACTAGGAAGGCCGTGACGATGATGCTATCCTAGCCGTGTGTGGCCGCCCAAAATCGCGACGTTCTGAGCCGTGCTGACACATCTTCTATGGGTTGTGCCGCCCGACGATGGTGGCGCCATCTCCACCGTGTCGCCAGGTTCCCTCTCCCCTGCATCGCCATGACCTCTTCCATTCATCGGCGTTGCGGACGTAGCCGCCGCGCATAGGGCCTGCGGGGTCGCCTTCCACCCTATGGCGCCACCAACACAGGAGCAGGAGGACGCAGTCGATGAACGCGTGGACTACGAGGGCCTCATGGCCTGAGTGGCAGAGTATGAGGTCGTCGGTGTCAATAAGAAGGAGGAGGACGTCCCCATCATATGGCTAGACCTCGATGAGGAGGAGGTGTACTAGTGTGCGATGCGCAAATCAGAGGAGCAAGCAGTGCTGGAGGAGTAGGCACACATGGTGGGCACTTTCTAGGCGTTGCATTCTATGTGGCTGCCCAAGGCAACCCTCCACCCCTGTCATCGGCACAACGGACATCGTCTCCCTGCTGCCGTCGGCACAAAGGACGCCATCTCCCTGCTGCCTCCGCCGGCAACACAGATGGCGCCGCCTCCACCGCCCGTCTAGCACCATCCGGTCTAACACTAGCAGCCCTGGAAATTCCTATGGGGAGCGCCGGATTGGATCAACCTAGCCTCCGATGATGAGGACGAGTAGGACGCGACGACGCAAAACCTAGCCTTACCATCGCAAGTACTTATTTTTAATTAAGTTTAGTTTGTATTAGGTTAAATTTTTCATTCAAACCGTGTAAATGTCCCTAAATTTGATTGAAATTCTGTCATGTTTCAAATTTTCTTCAAATCATGATCGTTGGGGGGCACTGGTGTAGGACGCCTCCCAAACCACCGGTAGTTTGGGATGGCCTCCCCAAAGCTGCTGCTGGTGTTGTTGTGGGACACTGGTTGGAGGCACGAAGGCGAAGTTGCTCTAAGAGCATCTCCACCGGCACCCCCAACTTCCCCCCAACCTAGTTGGGGGTGGAGGCCAAAAAAGGCCAATGGCTACCGGGAGATTGGGCTGCCCTCCATTCTGTCTAGCACTCCCTTTCCACCCGTGGCAACAAGGGATAGGATGGGGCTGCCAGCAATGCGCACCATGCTAGAAAGGTAGCACCGACCCCTCTTGCCAGCCAGAGAAGCACCCAGTACATCCCAATTCCATTTCCCCTTGCCATTTTCCCCTCCTGGTCCCACACAGCCGCTCCTTCTTCCTACTCATTCCGTCCTCTCGTCGTCACCGCTGCTCCGCGTGTCGCCACCTCATCGCTGGCGCGATGCCGTAGCTCCATAATCCACACACGAAGCGTCTCACCATTAAGCCGAATGACATTCCAATGGCGGAGTGGGAGAAGATGAAAGGGTGGTTTACCCTCTACTGTTTTTGGTTGACAATGACACCATAGTTAGAGCGGACTAATGCTACCTACTAGTTTCTTAAACAGGTTTTAGTCCGCTGGTGTGTTGGAACATCGTCGGAGACCCCCCCATTTTGATAACGAAGATATGTGTCAGAGTTTTGCTTTTTATATGTAACTTGAGTCTTTAGGAACTCCGCACTATTAAGAGGGGTTATCTCGATGAGTCTTTTGGGGATGAATTTCTAAGCCATATACACATCCCATACACCCACTTGTTCCATCACCAAAGAGAGAGGAGAGGGAAATCTTCTTTTCATGGCATCTCTGCAAAGTTTGGTGTACAAGCCGATTAAACCGGCTCCCATGTCGAGTGGCCCGGTACCAGGGTCGAAAAACCGAACCTAAACCGGGATTGTCGGTTTGTTATACAGAGTCTATCCGGGTCTGCGCTCAGTGACCTAAGTCGGTTTGGATTCTGGTATTCCGGCCTAGAAACCGGGCGGTCCAGTGTGAGGGCCGGTGCAACCGAACTTAACATCGGACTTGAGATACTCTAAATGGCTAGATTTCTCCCTTGGGTATAAATACCACTTCTTCCACCTTGAGCAGGTTAGACATTCAGTTCATATTTCATCCTTTAAGCTCTCTCTCTCTCTCCATTGTTGAAACATAATTCCTTGAGGATCTCCCATTCTACCCAACCAATTCCAAATCCCTTTGGTAGAAAGCAAGAGGAGGTCCTGATCTACGTTTCCACCAAGCCAAAGTTCATCCCCCCTTGAGTTCATTGAGTTAGCTTGTTACTCTTGGGTTTGTGGGAAATCCTAGGCGGCTAGGGTCGCCCAGAGGCATTCGGCTTGTGATTTGCTCCGTGGAAAGTTTGTGAGGGTTTGGAGACTACCTTAAAGTCTACCATGAGTAAGTGAGCTATTACTTTGTGGGATAGGCTCGGAGAAGAAGGTGAGCCTTTGTGGCATTGGGGAATCCTTCGTGGAACCTCACACCTCTCCAACGTGACGTAGCCCCCTTCCCAAAGGTGGTGAACACGGGAATACATCTTCGTCTCCGCGTGCTTCAGTTATTCCTTAACCAATCTCTTACTTGTGTAGTTTACTTTGTGATAGCCTTCGTGCTTGAAGTATCTTGTATCATCATCTAGGTTTCCTCACCTAGTTTGCATTTAGGCACACTTACATTCCGCAAAGCCTAAAACTTGCAAAGGATTATAAAGAATTTTGTAGAAACCTATTCACCCCCCTCTAGGTAAACCATCTTACACTTTCAATTGGTATCAGAGCCTAGTGCTCTTCTAAGGGATTTACCGCCTAAGAGAAAAGATGGTTTTCTCCGATGATGATGATGAGGGGAAGACTTATTTGGTCAAGGAGCTCCATCAAATCTTTGCCAACCAGTCCCTTGAAAAGGCTAAGGCGTATTCGATCTCCTTGCTCGAATAACTTTCCTTGAGGGACATTTTACGGGGATGGGAGAGGGGGTCATGCTTGTCGGACCTTCGGTAGTATCTCAAGGGAGGCCGATGGACACCGGTAAGGAGGCCGTGAACGAGGCCTCTAGTGAGAGTGACCCGACGAAAGCCTCTATGCCTCCTAATCCATTTCCGTATATATCCTAAACAAAAGAGCATCATGCCTCATATTAATGGTTCGGTTCCTGCACCTCACTATGATGGAACTCACTTCTCTCATTGGAAAGTTTCTATGGAATCTCATCTTCACAACTATAGTGTGGAGCTTTGGGAGATTGTGGGCAAGGGCTTCTATCCACAAGATCCCAACAATCTCACTCCGGGAGAATACTATGACCGTTAACTAAATGCAACGGCTTGTGACAAGATAAGGAGTGCCATTCACCACACTATCTATGATCAAGTTAGTAACATCCCCACCACAAAGGAGCTTTGGGAGAGGATTGTCATTCTCCAAGAGGGAATGTCTCTTATCCAAAAGTCTAAGTATGAAGTTGCCAAGTCAGAGATGAACATGTTCATGAACCACAATGGTGAGTCCATCGCAGAAGCATACAAGAGAGTTGTTGCCCTCCATGTGAAGATTGATGGTCTTGGCCATGACAAGTATGATGATGGGTTAAACTTGAATGATGAGCTCATCAAGTCCAAGATTGTATCCATGATCGCCGCCTCCAACAAGAAGCTTGCCTTAAACTTGCAACTCGTAGATTCAGCTCGCCACTTCTCTCCCAATGATCTAGTATCATATCTTGTTGCCACTGATAACATGGCGGATGAAGGACAAAAGATCAAGGAGATCAACAGTGCCATTGGGCCTTCTCACTCCCTAGCATTGAAGGCCAAGTATGTGCAAGAAAGTGTTGCAAATGAAGAAGATGGTGATAGTGATGATGTTCACAACATGTTATCTCAACTTGCTCTCTTCACCAAGAACTTGAAGTTCCGAAGAAGAAGAAGCTCAACCGAGCCAAGTGAGAATAAGAGGACTTGCTACAATTGTGATGAGTCAGATCACTTTGCCGACAAATGCCCATATGAGAAGAGACTTGACAAGCCCAAGTATGAAGAGGGTGCCAAGCCAATATTGAAGCCAAACTCCATCAACAAGAGGTACAAGAGGAACAACACGCGTGATGGCAAAGGCTTCCTAGGCCAACAATACTTATCTGGTGCGAAGAGTAAAGATGAGGAGAAGGTTGTGGGAGTGGCCGGTTTGGCTTTTGCTGAACCCGGGTCACTCTTCACATATAACTACACCAAGGACTATGCCTATGACTCCATCACTCCCAAGGTCGTCGGTACTTGCCTTATGGCACGAAGCTCCAAGGTCACATGCGATGTGGAGAGCGAGGACGAGGAGGAGGTGTGTGGTGAGCCTAGTTTGGTTTACACCAAACCTGGGTCACTACTCACCTACGACTACACCAAGGACTACATCGATGATTCTCCTACTCCCAAGGTTGTCGGCTCTTGCCTCATGGCAAGGAGCACCAAGGTAATCCCTTCTCCTCGATCTCTCTCTAGCATCTTGGATGATCATGTTAGTGCCAATGATAGTGAAAATGATGAATTTGATGAAAACTATATAAAAGAAATGTATAAAATCATGAAACAATGCTCATGATAGATTCAAGCAATTAATGAACCTTGTCAATTCACGTGATGAGACCATTGATAGCTTGGAATCTCATATCGATGATGAGAAACGGAGATTCAATCTTCTTGAGTAAGAGCTAAGCAAGGAAAAGGACATTACCTCCCTTCTTAAAGAACGAACTAAAATCTATGAACTAGATAAGGCAAAATATGTGGATACCCTAGATAGAGCTATCACCTTGTCCCAAGAGCTTGATACTTCAAAGAAAGAACATGAGATTGCTGATGCTTCTCTCAGCAATGACCTTGAGGACCTTGAGAAATCTAATTTTTGTCAAGCGTGAGCTCATAAAACTTGGGGAGAATCATGATCAACTTTGAGTGTCCTATGAAAAGGCTCTTGGTACATTGAGGGATCCAATTATTGTTGAGAATATTACTTGTGCTTCTTGCCGTACCTTGGATCAAGCTTGTCTCCTTAAGGAGAATAAGAAGTTGAAGGAACAACTTGAGATGGAGCATCTCAAACCTACCTCCAAGGGCAAGATTCTTGCTGAGATTCTTGCTCGCCAAACGATGAGAGCTCCAAGGCAAGGTATGGGGTTTGACCCCAGGAACGACAATAATGGTGCCAACCCACCTAAGAAGATCTACTTTATGTGTGAAGGGAACAAGGTGGTTGACCAAGTAAACAAGAATGTTGTGAATGGGGGATCCACAAGGGGCAACCCAAACCACAACTTTGCGGGAAAATCTAATCCATCCTATGTGCTCTGTAAGGGCACCCAAGGAGATGTGTATGCCAAATATGTTGGCCCTCACAATCGTTATGCTTATAGGTGGTACTCAATTTGGGTACCAAAAGATCTTGTTGCTAATGCTATGGAACGCATTACTCAATGGGTTCCTAAATTAAAGAATTGATTTTGTAGGGGTATGCCTCCGGTGGTTCAAAGTGGGCGTTTGATAGTGGATGCACCAATCATATGACTAGAGGTAGAAGTGCGCTTGACCAATTCATTCATAATGTCAACTCAACGTCAAGCATCACTTTTTGAGACAACTCTAAAGGAAAGGTACTAGGTTATGGCAAGTTGGTGGTCTCCAAGGCTTTAACCCTAGAGACCGTCATACTTGTTGAGAACCTTGGCTACAACTTGCTTTCAATTAAACATATTGCGGATGCCGGTTATGATTCCTATTTCTCTAGAACTTTTGTGGAAGTCTTTAGGGGTGATAATCTCAATTTGGTCCTTGTTGGATATGTGGAAGACTACCTTTACATGGTCGACCTCTCGCAAGAGAGTCAATATATTTCCACATGTCTAATGGCCAAGGTTGACGAGGGATGGATTTGGCATCATCGCCTTGGCCACGTCAACATGAGAAATCTTAAACAACTCCTAAAGGGTGAGCATATTGTTGGACTAACCAGTGTGTCTTTTGAGAAAGATCGCGTGTATAGTGCTTTCATTTCAGGAAAGCAACACGGTAAGAGTCATCCATCAATATCCAAGGTGGCCATGTCAAGACCGTTGGAGCTTCTCCATTTGGATCTCTTCGGGCCATCAACATATGATACTCTTGGTGGAAGAAAGTATGGTCTTATCATCGTTGAAGATTACTCAAGATACGCTTGGGTATTCCTTCTCAAGTCAAAGGATGAGACCTACAAGTACTTCATGATCTTCGCCAAGCAAGCTCAACACACTCATGAAGTGGAGATCAAGACCATTAGGACCAACAATGGCACCGAATTCAAGAACTACACCATGCAAGGGTTTGTTCAAGATGAGGGGATAAAGCATGAATTCTCAGCTCCATATACCCCTCAACAAAATGGTGTTGTTGAAAGGAAGAATCGGACTATCATTGAGATGGCAAGAATAATGTTGAGTGAGTTCAAGTCACCCCACAAATTTTGGGGAGAAGCCATCGCTACCACGGTTCACTACTTGAACCGGCTCTTCCTCCGAGCTCCCTTTGATATGACCCCGTACGAGATTCTCACAAAGAACAAGCCCAACGTCAACTACTTTCACGTCTTAGTGCAAGTGCCTCGTCAAGAACAAGAAAGAAAATCTCGGTAAATTCTAATCTAGAACTATAGAGGGTATATTTGTTGGTTATGCGGAAAAATCTCATGCCTATAGATACTACAATAAAGCCAATGTTTGTGGTGAAGTATCTTGTGACATGGAGTTTTTGGAGGATAATGGCCCCCAAGACGGGCAAGTTGTTCCACGTGTTGTAGGTGATGGAGATTCCTCTCAAGTTATCAAGTTGATGGGGATTGGGCATATCTTGCCCACCGAATATCATATCCATGATCAAGATGTTGAAAGGGGAGGATCAAGACCAACTCAAGAAGAGACTAGCTCTACTCAAGTTGAACCATCAAGTGCACCACATGAAGAACAACTCTCGCAAACCTAAGAACAAGAACCAAGCCCTCAACCCGTTGAGAAATACCAAGAAGACGTACAGGTTCCTAAAATCAAGGTCAAGCTCAAAGAAGTTGTAAATGACCAAGGACCAACAAAGGATGAATTTACTGATCATGAAGGGACAATCCAGAAGATCAAGTCCACCTCTATTGCAAGTGGACTCCAAGTTAATAATATACTTGGAATCATATCAAGAGGAATCGAGACTAGCAACAAGAAGAAGCATCTCAATACCTTTTGTGGACATCATGCATTTGTGTCCAACTTTATGCCACTCAAGGTCCATGAAGCTCTAGAAGATCTGGATTGGGTCATTTCCATGCAAGAAGAACTCAAGTGCTTCACCCGCAATGAAGTTTGGTCTCTTGTGGAGAGACCTAAAGATCATCGCATCAATGTCATTGGGACCAAGTGGGTATTCAAGAAAAAGCAAGATGAGAATGGAACCGTCACCAAAAACAAATCAAGGTTAGTGGCGCAAGGGTATGCCCAAATAGAAGGTATTGACTATGAGGACACCTTTGCGCCCGTTGCTCTCCTTGAAGCTATTCGTCTCTTGCTTGCATATGCATCCTTTCATAACTTCAAGCTTTATCAAATGGATGTGAAAAGTGCATTTCTTAATGGTCCCTTGAAAGAGGTTGCATATGTAGCTCAACCCTCGGGTTTCAAAAACACACGCTATCCCAACCATGTGTATATACTCCATAAGGTGCTCTATGGATTAAAGCAAGCTCCTTGTTCTTGGTATGAGCACCTTACGGATTTCTTACTCATGGACGGTTTTAGTGTGGGTAAAGTCGATTCCACCCTTTTCACCAAACGGGTTAAAGGGGGTGGCTTATTTATTGTTCAAATTTATGTTGATGATATTATCTTTGGTGGAACTAACGAATCTCATAACAAAGCTTTTACCGAGTTGATGACCAAGAAATTTAGGATGTCCATGATGGGGGAGTTGAAGTATTTCCTAGGCTTCATTGTGAAGAAACTTGCTCAAGGCACATTCATCTCTCAAGAGAAGTACGTGAAGGACATGCTCGTGAAGTTTGAGATGACCAATTCCAATCCCATGAAGACTCCCATGCCACTCAATGGGCAACTTGGTCTTGGTGAAGGTGAGAAGGACGTGGACCAAAAGGTATATCGCTCTATGATTGGTTCCTTGCTCTATCTTTGTGCTTCTAGGCCAGATATCATGTTAAGTGTTGGAATGTGTGCTTGTTTTCAATCCTCTCCCAAGGAGTGCCACTTGATGGAGGTCAAATGGATTTTTAGGTACCTTGTTCTCACTCCTACACTCGGGCTTTGGTATCCAAAGGGGTCAACCTTTGAGCTTGTTGGCTATTCGGATTCCGATTGGGCCGGTGATAAGGTTGACCGGAAGTCAACCTCTGGGGCTTGCCAATTCCTTATCCGGTCATTGGTGAGTTCATCATCCAAGAAATAAAACTCCACCACCCTATCCATCGCTGAAGTCGAATATATTTCCACGACATCTTGTTGTGCTCAATTGTTATGGTTGAGGCAAACCTTGAAAGACTATGGTGTGTCTCTTGGTAAGGTGACTCTTCTATGTGACAATGAAAGCGCAATAAAGATCACCAATAACCCCGTCCAACATTGTCGCACCAAACATATTGACATATGCCACCACTTCCTACGTGACCATGTCGCAAATGGTGACATCAATCTCATTCATGTGGGAATGATGTTCCAATTGGCGGATATTTTCACGAAGCCTTTGGATGAAGCCCGTTTTATCATGTTGAGGCGAGAACTCGGTATTCTAGATCCTAAAAACTTGGATTGATTTACTTCTTGCATTATATTCTTGCCCTTAACTTTCTATGTAGCCTAGTCGTGCAACACATATAGGGATAGTCATCCTACCATGTCTTGGTTTGATGCATACCTATGTGTGTGGTATTAATTGATCTTGTGTCATGATATGGGTCCAAGCATCTATCTTTGAGGCACTATGACATTTGTGCTTAAACATAGGAGATAAATCCCCCACCAACCATTGGCCTCTTTCTTTAACTCTTATCATTTGTGGCTCTTGATATTTTCGAATCATGGCCTATTGTTGTTATTGAGTGTTTCAATTTGGTTATTCTCCAATAGGCATGCCTAGTTCACATGCCTCCTTTACCCCTTTTGGAGATTGTGGACAAGGGCTTCTATCCACAAGATCCCAAGAATCTCACTCTGGGAGAATACTATGACCGTCAACTAAATGCAACGGCTTGTGACAAGATAAGGAGTGCCATTCACCGCACTCTCTATGATCAAGTTAGTAACATCCCCACCACAAAGGAGATTTGGGAGAGGATTGTCATTCTCCAAGAGGGAACATCTCTTATCCAAAAGTCTAAGTATGAAGCTGCCAAGTCGGAGATGAACATGTTCATGAACCACAATGGTGAGTCCATCGCAGAAGCATACAAGAGACTTGTTGCCCTCTATGTGAAGATTGATGGTCTTGGCTATGACAAGTATGATGATGGGTTCAACTTGAATGATGAGATCATCAAGTCCAAGATTGTATCCATGATCGCCGCCTCCAACAAGAAGCTTGCCTTGAACTTGCAACTCGTTGATTCAGCTCGCCGCTTCTCTCCCAATGATCTAGTATCATATCTTGTTTCCACTGATAACATGGCGGATGAAGGACAAAAGATCAAGGAGATCAACCGTGCCATTGGGCCTTCTCACTCCCTAGCATTGAAGGCCAAGTATGTGCAAGAAAGTGTTGCAAATGAAGAAGACGGTGATAGTGATGATGTTCACAACATGCTATCTCAACTTGCTCTCTTCACCAAGAACTTGAAGTTCCGAAGAAGAAGAAGCTCAACCGATCCAAGTGAGAATAAGAGGACTTGCTACAATTGTGATGAGTCAGATCACTTTGCCGACAAATGCCCATATGAGAAGAGACTTGACAAGCCCAAGTATGAAGAGGGCGCCAAGCCAATATTGAAGACAAACCCCATCAACAGGAGGTACAAGAGGAACAAGAAGCGTGATGGCAAAGGCTTCCTAGGCCAAGAATACTTATCTGGTGCGGAGAGTAAAGATGAGGAGAAGGTTGTGGGAGTGGAAAATTTGGCTTTTGCTGAACCCGGGTCACTCTTCACATATAACTACACCAAGGACTATGCCTATGACTCCATCACTCCCAAGGTCGTCGGTACTTGCCTTATGGCATGAAGCTCCAAGGTCACATGCGGTGTGGAGAGCAAGGACGAGGAGGAGGTGCGTCGTGATCCTAGTTTGGTTTACACCAAACCTGGGTCACTACTCACCTACGACTACACCATGGACTACATCGATGATTCTCCGACTCCCAAGGTCGTCGGCTCTTGCCTCATGGCAAGGAGCACCAAGGTAATCTCTTATCCTCCATCTCTCTCTAGTATCTTGGATGATCATGTTAGTTCCAATGATAGTGAAAATGATGAATTTGATGAAAACTATATACAAGAAATGTATAAAATCATGAAGTCCCTTCCTAGCAATGCTCATGCTAGATTCAAGCAATTAATGAACCTTGCCAATTCACGTGACGAGACCATTGATAGCTTGGAATCTCATATCGATGATGGGAAATGGAGATTCAATCTTCTTGAGTAAGAGCTAAGCAAGGAAAAGGACACTACCTCCCTTCTTTAAGAACGAATTGAAATCTATGAACTAGATAAGGCAAAAGATGTGGATACCCTAGATAGAGCTATCACCTTGTCCCAAGAGCTTGATACTTCAAAGAAAGAACTTGAGATTGCTCATGCTTTCTCACCAATGACCTTGAGGACCTTGAGAAAGCTAATTTGCTTGTCAAGTGTGAGCTCATAAAACTTGGGGAGAATAATGATCAACTTCGAGTGTCCTATGAAAAGGCTCTTGGTACATTGAGGGATCCAATTATTGTTGAGAATATTACTTGTGCTTCTTGCCCTACGTTGGATCAAGCTTGTCTCCTTAAGGAGAATAAGAAGTTGAAGGAACAACTTAAGATGGAGCATCTCAAACCTACCTCCAAGGGCAAGATTCTTGATGAGATTCTTGCTCGCCAAACGATAAGAGCGAGGACGAGGAGGAGGTGTGTGGTGAGCCTAGTTTGGTTTACACCAACCTAGGTCACTACTCACCTACGACTACAACAAGGACTACATCGATGATTCTCCTACTCCCAAGGTCGTCGGCTCTTGCCTCATGGCAAGGAGCACCAAGGTAATCTCTTCTCTGTTGGGAATATGCCCTAGAGGCAATCATGAATGATGATATTCCTGTGTATTCATAAGGTTATGGTCCATGTATGAACTGCTGATATGTATCATCGAATATGTGATTTGATTGTGGAACTATATATTCATGTTGTTCATACTAATTGTCCTTGGTCATTGAAGTTGTGCCGGACACACAACTTAGACCAATGTGAAAGTCGGCAGATGACTAGGTTCCACTTGTCATGGGCATGGAGATGCTATTCCGACTTACACGGATTCAGCTAAAGAGTTTAGCGAGTCGGAGTGACCCATATTGAGATGCAACGAACAAGTCGTCATTTGCATTTCTCAATCAATGTAATCCTTAGACCTGAGGTTATTGCACAATCCGAGTTGACGATCTCCGACTTAGGTTCTGTCAAACGCTGTTCCGTCATTGGGCAGTTATAAAGGCAGAGTTCGGGTCGACTGAGAATCAAGCTGCGTGATGTGAATAACCAAGACGGGATTTTGCCCCTCCATCCGGAGAGATATTCTCTGGGCCCTCTCGGAAGATATGATTCGGAAAGCATGGCCATGCGCGTCTTGGATTAAGTGTTAACCGAGACAACCGACTAAGAGTTAGTCAGATGAATCACTTATCTCGGATCGAGAAAGAGAGACGGACTATTTAAGGGATGACGATCATTCGCCTATAGTCCGACAAGGTATATCGTGAGGCAAAAGGGACTCAGACGAAGGTCGCATTGGAAGGTATGTCGTCATGACTTATTGGTACTTGGGAGTTGGCACGTTCTGCTAGGAGCCGCTACCAACTGATCGATCACGAGTGAGACTCGGAATCGTGTCCGGGTTACCATGAGCCTATCTGGTCACACACTTAAGAGCGGGAGCAAGTTTGGGTTAGACCCAAACAGGAAACCTATTTGGGTTGGACCCAAATAGAGACATGGACTTAGTCAGCAAGTGAGACTTGCGGTGGCTAATATAGGCCTTTTTAGTGAATGGGCCACAAGTGAGTGGAGTCCACTTTCACTCCCTATATAAGCTGGGGCGCAGGTGCTTAGAGCACAAGGTTAGGTCACTCCATGTGTTGGAAACCCTAGCCCCAGTCTGTCCTGTCGCCGCCGTACCGGATCTAGCAGTCCATCGCCGGCGATCCTCCTCGTACATATGGATACCGACGGAGGTGCTGTACGTTCAGCACTTCGACGATCGTGAAGAAAGTACGGATCGTGGATCGTGGAACCGGAACGGATCGCGAGGACTGCACTGCATCAAGCGACGTGCTTCATCAATTCCGCAACTACGCGTCTAGTGGTAATCCTCGTGGCCTTCTACCTGAGCTGGATCTTGGGATCACCGTGTAGGGAAAAAGTTTTATTTATCTCTACGTGGCCCAGCTGTGGTATCAGAGCATTAGCTTCTGGTTTTAGGCTTGAGATCACGCATATGTGATATGCGGTTGGCATTAGATAGGATCTAATTGCAGTTTTTGTGGTCGATCTATGAGATAGATCGGTTTTGTACAAAGTTGATTGGATCAACTGTACTCGGGGGAATGGATGATCTGGGTTCCGTGATCTAACTGCTAAGATCGTGGAACGACATACCCCTACCGGTCGGTTTCCGCCATCGGGGTAGACTGTGACACGTAAACCCGGATGCGGTGATCGAAGATCAAAGGGTTTGATCGAATCGGAGTCCGGATCGGATTTGGGTAAAATTGTTTTATCTGATGATGAAATCCATGTCCGGAATGCAGATGAGATCTGTGTTTTTGGAAAAATCGTCGGGTGCTGCCCGCACCCGCGAGGGGCGCTGCCCCTTCGATCCCCGCCCGCTATCCGGCTAGCGGGACCGCCAGCTTCGCCCTGTCGTAGCGCCTTAGATGTCGTTGCGAGTTTCACAACGCCGGTAGATATCGTATCTATGCATAACTTGTTTTTGCAGGATGATGTTGTGAATGGTATGGCTTATGTGCATGTGATGTGTGTAATCCATACGTGATCTGCGTATCACGGATTTTGTCAGCCGGCTGGAGCCTAGGTGCTGTCATCTTATTGTATAACGGCCCACGTGTCGGATTCTCTGTGTAATTTGGATTACTAGCTAGTGTAGCTATTTGGAGAATCCGGATAGCATGCAAGTCGGTCTACAAGTCGGCTACATGGTGTAAGACAGCACGTGTCAAGAGTTGACACGAGTCGGATTACAGGCTTTATGGAGATGGAGATCGCCATGAAGAGAGCCATACCGTTTCACATTATAATTGCTTTATTTTGTGTTATTGTTATGTCTCTGTTTTACCTCTATTAGATAGTTGGTAGAATATAATCCCTCAAAGAAGGTCTAGTAGGTTTCCCCGCCAATGCTACACCATCACAAGTCGGACATTTTTGGTAGTGGGCTCATACAATTGATGTGCTATCAATTCTTTCCGACTAGGTGGGTTCGAGTCAGACTCTTACCGCGGAAGCACTTGGTAATCTAGACAGGTCTATCACAACGGTTCTGGGACTTGGGGAAAAGTCGGATGGGAGCCGGGGCATGTGATGCCACCCATCCAACAGGAGTCGTATGAGATACGATTGATAAGGAGTTGTCTACCTAGATCACTTGACGGCTAGCGGTGATGCTAAAGCTCACTAGTCGACTTGCTTATTTAGGGTCCTGAATCACTAAGTAACCATCAGAGGGGTGTTGGTTCTAGTGGGAGCATAAATATTAAAGTGTTTAATATGCTTGCTCTTTATGGATACATGTCTTAAGTGTTTTGCATATTTTCTATTGTAGATCAATGGCACCTAGCAGTCTTCCTCAGATTTCCGGTTTTTCTTTGAGAACCATCTTAGAGAAAGATAAACTGAATAGAACTAATTTCACCAACTGGTATCGTAATCTGAGAATTGTTCTCAAACAAGAAAAAAGGGATCGTGTCCTAGACAACCCACTTCCAGCTGAGCCGGATGAGAATGCGACTGTCGCAGCCACCAATGCCTACCGTCGGATCTGTGATGAATCCACGGAGATTAGCTATCTTATGCTTGCTCACATGGAACCGGACTTGCAGCAGCAGTTTGAGAATGTTGAGGCCTACGATATGATCGAAAGCCTCAAAAGTATGTTCCAGGCTCGGGCAAAGACTGAGAGGTATCAAGTCTCTCAGGCTTTGTTGAGCTGCAAGCTTAAGGATAGTGATCCACTGAGTCCGCATGTGATCAAGATGGTTGGTTACTTGCAGTCTCTGGAAAGGCTTGGCTACCCCATTAGCGAAGAGTTCGCTACGGACATAATTCTGAACTCTCTTCCTAGTGCGTATGGCCAGTTCATATCGAACTATCACATGCATGGTATGGATAAGAAGCTCACTGAATTACATGGGATGCTCAAGCAGGCTGAGGCGGATCTCAAGAAAGGTGCCAGTCAAGTGTTGATGGCACAAAACAAGGCTAAGTTCAAGAAGAGTTCTTAGACTAAGAAGAAGAAGGCAAAGTCAGGAGGTAAGGCGGACGACCCAGTCCAAAGCGCTTCCTCAGGGACTAAGCCATCTCCTGCAGCCGGATCCACTTGCTTCTACTGCAAGTCGGATGGCCACTAGAAGAGGAATTGCAGCAAGTATCTGGCTGATAAAGCCAAGAGCAGAGGTGTGACTTTCGGCTCAGGTACGCTTGTTTGCTATGTTATAGACATTTATCTTGCTGATGCACCTGGTAGTTCTTGGATATATGATACCGGATCAGTCATTCACATCTGCAACTCGTTGCCGGGATTGGTAAGAACTAGGAGCGCTCCAAGAGGCGAGGTTGACATTAGAGTCGGAAACAAAGCGAGAGTCACTGCGTTGGAAGTCGGCACAATGCAACTTCATTTACCTTCTATATTCATAATGGAGCTAAATAATTGTTATTATGTTCCAGTGCTTAGTCGAAACATCATTTCTGCCTCATGTTTGATGAGACAGGGCTATGAGTCGAATATTAAGAATAATGGTTGTTCTTTATATTTGAATGATATGTTTCATGGCTTTGCACCCGTCCGGGACGGGTTATTTATTTTGAATCTTGATAGTGAATCTGTCTATAACATAAATGTGAAAAGGTTAAAACCAAATGATCTGAATATGACTTACTTTTGGCATTGTTGGCTTGGTCATATAAGTTGGAAACACATGAAGAAGCTCCATGATGATGGACTCCTAACTTTGTTCGACTTGGAGTCGTTCGAGACATGCGAATCCTGCCTTCTCGGCAAGATGACCAAGACACCTTTTGCAAAGAGTTGTGAAAGGGCGTCCGACTTATTGGGACTAGTACATAGTGATGTATGTGGCCCAATGAGCATGACAGCTAGAGGTGGTTATGAGTACTTCATTACCTTCACTGATGATTTGAGTAGATATGGATATATCTACTTGATGAAACATAAGTCGGAAGCCTTTGAAAAGTTCAAGGAATTCTAGAATGAGGTACAAAATCAACTTGGCAAGAAAATAAAGTTTCTTCGGTCGGACCGAGGAGGCGAGTACATGAGCCATGAGTTTGATGACCATCTAAAGAGTTGTGGAATAGTTCCCCAGCTCACTCCTCCAGGAACGCCGCAGAGAAACGGTGTGTCGGAAAGGAGGAATCAGACCTTGTTGGACATGGTACGATCAATGATGAGTCGGACAGATCTGCCTTTATCAATTTGGGGTTATTGTCTAGAAACTGCAGCGTTCACACTAAACAGAGTACCATCAAAGTCGGTAGAGAAGACACCGCATGAGATGTGGACTAGCAAGAAGCCGAGTTTGTATTTTCTTAAGATTTGGGGTTGTGAAGCTTTTGTCAAGGGACTTCAGTCGGACAAGCTTACAGCTAAGTCAGATAAGTGTATTTTCGTGGGGTATCCGAGGGAAACCTTGGGTTACTACTTCTACAACCGAGAAGAGGGCAAAGTGTTTGTCGCTCGAAACGGTATCTTCCTTGAGAAAGAGTTTCTCAGTCGGGGAGTAAGTGGGAGTACGGTGCATCTCGAAGAAATTCGAGAGATGCCGGCTAGCAGCGAGTCGGCAAATGCATTAGAGGTTGAGCCGGACGTGGTCCCTGAGCCGGAAATTGCACCGACACTGCGAAGATCGGCCAGATTGCGAAGTGTTCATGATGTATTGCTGTTAGACAATGATGAGCCGGAAACTTATTCCGAAGCGATGGTGGGTTCTGATTCCGAGTCATGGCTTGGAGCCATGAGATCCGAGTTAAAGTCCATGGATGAAAATCAAGTTTGGAACTTGGTTGATCTGCCAGACGGTGCAAGACCCGTTGAGTGCAAATGGGTCTTTAAGAAGAAAACTTATATGGATGGAAATGTTTCTATCTATAAAGCACGGCTTGTCACGAAGGGGTTCCGACAAGTTCAAGGAGTTGACTACGATGAGACTTTCTCTCCTGTAGTGATGCTTAAATCAATTCGGATCATGTTAGCTATAGCAGCCTATTTTGACTATGAGATATGGCAGATGGATGTCAAAACGGCTTTCCTTAATGGAAATTTAACCGAGGACGTGTATATGATACATCTCGAGGGTTTTGTCGATCCGGCTAATGCTGACAAAGTATGCAAGCTTCGGAAATCCATTTATGGGTTGAAGCAAGCATCTCGGAGTTGGAACATTCGCTTTGATGAGTTAGTCAAATCGTTTGGCTTCATCAAGAGCGATCATGATTCTTGTTTATACAAGAAGTTTAGTGGGAGCAAAGTAAACTTTCTGATCTTGTATGTGGATGACATATTACTGATTGGAAATGATGTCCTGATGTTGCAAGAGACCAAGGAATCATTGGAAAGGAGTTTTTCGATGAAAGACTTGGGTGAGGCGACTTACATACTAGGAATCCGGATCTATAGAGATAGATCAAAGCGGCTCATTGGATTGAGTCAAAGTACATATTTGGACAAAGTTTTGAAGAAGTTCAACATGGAATCGTCTAAGAAGGGGTTCTTACCGATGTCCCATGGCATAAAACTTAGCAAGACGCAGTGTCCTTCGACAACTGATGAGCGAAGTTGGATGAGTGCGATTCCGTATGCTTCTGCAATCAGATCCATCATGTACGCTATGATTTGTACTAGGCCGGATGTTTCCTATGCTCTAAGTGTTGTGAGCAGATACCAGGCTGACCCTGGAGAAATCCACTGGGCAGCCGCTAAAAATATCCTCAAGTACTTGAGAAGGACTAAGGATATGTTCCTGGTTTATGGAGGTGAGGATGAACTCAGTGTAAAGGGTTACACGGAGGCGAGTTATCTCACTGACTCGGATGATTCTCGTTCGCAATCCGGATATGTGTTTGTGATTAATGGAGGGGCTGTGAGATAGAAAAGTTCCAAGCAAGAAATGGTGTCTGCGTCTACGACAGAGGCTGAGTATATTGCTGCCTCGGAGGCGGCAAAAGAAGCCGTTTGGATGAGGAATTTCCTCATGGATCTTGGTGTGGTTCAGGGCTCGTCCAATCCGTTAGACGTGTATTGTGACAACAATGGTGCTATTGCACAAGCCAAGGAACCTAGACAACACCAGAAGAACAAACATATACTTATGCGGTACCACCTTATTCGCCAGTTTGTGGATCAAGGTGATATCAAGTTATGCAAGGTACATACGGATGCAAACATTGCGGATCCGTTGACAAAGCCACTTCCACAGCCGAAGCATGAGGCGCACCTGAGAGCAATGGGCATTAGATGCCTAGACATGTGATGTCGGAAGATTGACTCTAGTGCAAGTGGGAGACTGTTGGGAATATGCCCTAGAGGCAATCATGAATGATGATATTCCTGTGTATTCATAAGGTTATGGTCCATGTATGAACTGCTGATATGTATCATCGAATATGTGATTTGATTGTGGAACTACATATTCATGTTGTTCATACTAATTGTCCTTGGTCATTGAAGTTGTGCCGGACACACAACTTAGACCAATGTGAAAGTCGGCAGATGACTAGGTTCCACTTGTCATGCGCATGGAGATGCTATTTCGACTTACACGGATTCGGCTAAAGAGTTTAGCGAGTCGGAGTAACACATATTGAGATGCAACGAACAAGTCGTCATTTGCATGTCTCAATCAATGTAATCCTTAGACCTGAGGTTATTGCACAATCCGAGTTGAGGATCTCCGACTTAGGTTCTGTCAAACGTTGTTCTGTCATTGGGCAGTTATAAAGGCAGAGTTCGGGTCGACTGAGAATCAAGCTGCGTGATGTGAATAACCAAGATGGGATTTTTCCCCTCCATCCGGAGAGATATTCTCTGGGCCCTCTCGGAAGATATGATTCGGAAAGCATGGCCATGCATGTCTCGGATTAAGTGTTTACCGAGACAACCGACTAAGAGTTAGTCGGATGAATCACTTATCTCGGATCGAGAAAGATAGTCGGACTATTTAAGGGATGACGATCATTCGCCTATAGTCTGACAAGGTATATCATGAGGCAAAAGGGACTCATACGAAGGTCGCATTGGAAGGTATGTCGTCATGACTTATTGGTACTTGGGAGTTGGCACGTTCTGCTAGGAGCCACTACCAACTGATCGATCACGAGTGAGACTCGGAATCGTGTCCGGGTTACCATGAGCCTATCGGGTCACACACTTAAGAGCGGGAGCAAGTTTGGGTTAGACCCAAACAGGAAACCTATTTGGGTTGGACCCAAATAGAGACATGGACTTAGTCAGCAAGTGAGACTTGCGGTGGCTAATATAGGCCTTTTTAGTGAATGGGCCACAAGTGAGTGGAGCCCACTTTCACTCCCTATATAAGCTGGGGCGTAGGTGCTTAGAGCACAAGGTTAGGTCACTCCATGTGTTGGAAACCCTAGCCCCAGTCCGTCCTGTCGCCGCCGTACCGGATCTAGTAGTCCATCACCGGCGTTCCTCCTCGTACGTGTGGATACCGGCGGAGGTGTTGTACGTTCAGCACTTCGACGATCGTGAAGAAAGTATGGATCGTGGATTGTGGAACCGGAACGGATCACGAATACTGCACTGCATCAAGCGACGTGCTTCATCAATTCTGCAACTGCGCGTCTAGGGGTAATCCTCGTGGCCTTCTACCTGAGCTGGATCTTTGGATCACCGCGTAGGGAAAGAGTTTTGTTTATCTCTACGTGGCCCAACATTCTCCTCCATCTCTCTCTAGCATCTTGGATGATCATGTTAGTGCCAATGATAGTGAAAATGATGAATTTGATGAAAACTATATACAAGAAATGTATAAAATCATGAAGTCCCTTCCTAGCAATGCTCATGCTAGATTCAAGCAGTTAATGAACCTTGTCAATTCACGTGATGAGACCATTGATAGCTTGGAATCTCATATCGATGATGAGAAAACGAGATTCAATCTTCTTGAGTAAGAGCTAAGCAAGGAAAAGGACATTACCTCCCTTCTTGAAGAATGAATTGAAATCTATGAACTAGATAAGGCAAAATATGTGGATACCCTAGATAGAGCTATCACCTTGTCCCAAGAGCTTGATACTTCAAAGAAAGAACTTGAGATTGCTCATGCTTCTCT
Organism: Avena eriantha; assembly: GCA_910589775.1. NCBI lineage: Eukaryota > Viridiplantae > Streptophyta > Magnoliopsida > Poales > Poaceae > Avena > Avena eriantha. The sequence goes on from OU342744.1 coordinate 409,811,586, forward strand.
CACCAATGACCTTGAGGACCTTGAGAAATCTAATTTGCTTGTGAAGCATGAGCTCATAAAACTTGGGGAGAATCATGATCAACTTCGAGGGTCCTATGAAAAGGCTCTTGGTACATTGAGGGATCCAATTATTGTTGAGAATATTACTTGTGCTTCTTGCCCTACCTTGGATCAAGCTTGTCTCCTTAAGGAGAATAAGAAGTTGAAGGAACAACTTGAGATGGAGCATCTCAAACCTACCTCCAAGGGCAAGATTCTTGATGAGATTCTTGCTCGCCAAACGATGAGAGCTCCAAGGCAAGGTATGGGGTTTGACCCCAGGAACAACAAGAATGGTGCCAACCCACCTAAGAAGATCAACTTTGTGCGTGAAGGGCACAAGGTGGTTGACCAAGTAAAGAAGAATGTTGTTAATGGGGGATCCACAAGGGGCAACCCAAACCACAACTTTGTGGGAAAATCTAATCCATCCTATGTGCTATGTAAGGGCACCCAAGGAGATGTGTATTCCAAATATGTTGGCCCTCACAATCGTTATGCTTATAGGTGGTACTCAACTTGGGTACCAAAAGATCTTGTTGCTAATGCTAGGGGATGCATTACTCAATGGGTTCCTAAATTAAAGAATTGATTTTGTAGGGGTATGCCTCCGGTGGTTCAAAGTGGGCGTTTTATAGTGGATGCACCAATCATATGACTAGAGGTAGAAGTGCGCTTGACCAATTCATTCATAATGTCAACCCAACGTCAAGCAACACTTTTGGAGACAACTCTAAAGGAAAGTAACTAGGTTATGGCAAGTTGGTGGTCTCCAAGGCTTTGACCCTAGTGACCGTCATACTTGTTGAGAACCTTGGCTACAACTTGCTTTCAATTAAACATCTTGCGGATGCCCGTTATGATTCCTATTTCTCTAGGACTTTTATGGAAGTCTTTAGGGGTGATAATCTCAATTTGGTCCTTGTTGGATATGTGGAAGACGACCTTTACATGGTCGACCTCTCGCAAGAGAGTCAATATCTTTCCACATGTCTAATGGCCAAGGTTGACGAGGGATGGATTTGGCATCATCGCCTTGGCCACGTCAACATGAGAAATCTTAAACAACTCCTAAAGGGTGAGCATATTGTTGGACTAACTAGTGTGTCTTTTGAGAAAGATCATGTATATAGTGCTTTCATTTCAGGAAAGCAACACGAGAAGAGTCATCCATCAATATCCAAGGTGGCCATGTCAAGACCGTTGGAGCTTCTCCATTTGGATCTCTTCGGGCCATCAGCATATGATACTCTTGGTGGAAGAAAGTATGGTCTTGTCATCGTTGATGATTACTCAAGACACGCTTGGGTATTCCTTCTCAAGTCAAAGGATGAGACCTACAAGTACTTCATGATCTTCGCCAAGCAATCTCAACACACTCATGAAGTGGAGATCAAGACCATTAGGACCAACAATGGCACTGAATTCAAGAACTACACCATGCAAGGGTTTCTTCAAGATGAGGGGATAAAGCATGAATTCTCGGCTCCATATACCCCTCAACAAAATGGTGTTGTTGAAAGGAAGAATCGGACTATCATTGAGATGGCAAGAATAATGTTGAGTGAGTTCAAGTCATCCCACAACTTTTGGGGAGAAGCCATCGCTACCACGGTTCACTACTCGAACCAGATCTTCCTCCGAGCTCCCTTTGATATGACTCCGTACGAGATTCTCACAAAGAACAAGCCCAACGTCAACTACTTCCGCGTCTTAGTGCAGGTGTCTCGTCAAGAACAAGAAAGAAAATCTCGGTAAATTCGAATCTAGAACTATAGAGGGTATATTTGTTGGTTATGCGGAAAACTCTCATGCCTATAGATACTACAATAAAGCCAATGTTTGTGGTGAAGTATCTTGTGACATGGAGTTTTCGAAGGATAATGGCCCCCAAGAGGGGCAAGTTGTTCCGCATGTTGTAGGTGATGGAGATTCCTCTCAAGTCATCAAGTTGATGGGAATTGGGCATATCTTGCCCACCGAATATCATATCCATGATCAAGATGTTGATGGGGGAGGATCAAGACCAACTCAAGAAGAGCCTAGCTCTACTCAAGTTGAACCATCAAGTGCACCACATGAAGAACAACTCTCGCAAACTGAAGAACAAGAACCAAGCCCTCAACCCGTTGAGCAATACCAAGAAGACGTACAAGTTCCTAAAAATCAAGGTCAAGATCAAGAAGTTGTAAATGACCAAGGACCAACAAAGGATGAATTTGTTGATCATGAAGGGACAATCCGGAATATCAAGTCCACCTCTATTGCAAGTGGACTCCAAGTTAATAATATACTTGGAAGCATATCAAGAGGAATCGAGACTTGCAACAAGAAGAAGCATCTCACTACCTTTTGTGGACATCATGCATTTGTGTCCAACTTTAAGCTACTCAAGGTCCATGAAGCTCTAGAAGATCCGGATTGGGTCATTGCCATGCAAGAAGAACTCAAGTGCTTCACCCGCAATGAAGTTTGGTCTCTTGTGGAGAGACCTAACGATCATCGCATCAATGCCATTGGGACCAAGTGGGTATTCAAGAAAAAGCAAGATGAGAATGGAACCGTCACCAGAAACAAATCAAGGTTAGTGGCGCAAGGGTATGCCCAAATAGAAGGTATTGACTATGAGGACACCTTTGCGCCCGTTGCTCTCCTTGAAGCTATTCGTCTCTTGCTTGCATATGCATCTTTTCATACCTTCAAGCTTTATCAAATGGATGTGAAAAGTGCATTTCTTAATGGTCCCTTGAAAGAGGTTGCATATGTAGCTCAACCCCCGGGTTTCTAAAACACACGCTATCCCAACCATGTGTATATACTCCATAAGGTGCTCTATGGATTAAAGCAAGCTCCTTGTTCTTGGTATGAGCACCTTACGGATTTCTTACTCATGGACGGTTTTAGTGTGGGTAAAGTCGATTCCACCCTTTTCACCAAACGGGTTAAAGGGGGTGGCTTATTTATTGTTCAAATTTATGTTGATGATATTATCTTTGGTGGAACTAACGAATCTCATAACAAAGCTTTTACCGAGTTGATGACCAAGAAATTTAGGATGTCCATGATGGGGGAGTTGAAGTATTTCCTAGGCTTCATTGTGAAGAAACTTGCTCAAGGCACATTCATCTCTCAAGAGAAGTACGTGAAGGACATGCTCGTGAAGTTTGAGATGACCAATTCCAATCCCATGAAGACTCCCATGCCACTCAATGGGCAACTTGGTCTTGGTGAAGGTGAGAAGGACGTGGACCAAAAGGTATATCGCTCTATGATTGGTTCCTTGCTCTATCTTTGTGCTTCTAGGCCAGATATCATGTTAAGTGTTGGAATGTGTGCTTGTTTTCAATCCTCTCCCAAGGAGTGCCACTTGATGGAGGTCAAATGGATTTTTAGGTACCTTGTTCTCACTCCTACACTCGGGCTTTGGTATCCAAAGGGGTCAACCTTTGAGCTTGTTGGCTATTCGGATTCCGATTGGGCCGGTGATAAGGTTGACCGGAAGTCAACCTCTGGGGCTTGCCAATTCCTTATCCGGTCATTGGTGAGTTCATCATCCAAGAAATAAAACTCCACCACCCTATCCATCGCTGAAGTCGAATATATTTCCACGACATCTTGTTGTGCTCAATTGTTATGGTTGAGGCAAACCTTGAAAGACTATGGTGTGTCTCTTGGTAAGGTGTCTCTTCTATGTGACAATGAAAGCGCAATAAAGATCACCAATAACCCCGTCCAACATTGTCGCACCAAACATATTGACATATGCCACCACTTCCTACGTGACCATGTCGCAAATGGTGACATCAATCTCATTCATGTGGGAATGATGTTCCAATTGGCGGATATTTTCACGAAGCCTTTGGATGAAGCCCGTTTTGTCATGTTGAGGCGAGAACTCGGTATTCTAGATCCTAAAAACTTGGATTGATTTACTTCTTGCATTATATTATTGCCCTTAACTTGCTATGTAGCCTAGTCGTGCAACACATATAGGGATAGTCATCCTACCATGTCTTGATTTGATGCATACCTATGTGTGCGGTATTAATTGACCTTGTGTCATGTTATGGGTCCAAGCATCTATCTTTGAGGCGCCATGACATGTGTGCTTAAACATAGGAGAGAAATCCCCCACCAACCATTTGCCTCTTTCTTTAACTCTTATCATTTGTGGCTCTTGATATTTTCAAATCATGGCCTATTGTTGTTATTGAGTGTTTGAATTTGGTTATTATCCAATAGGCATGCCTAGTTCACATGCCTCCTTTACCCCTTTGGAGTCTACTATCTTCTTCTACATGCACATGCCATTCTTGAAAATTTTCTGTTTTCCAAATTTTTTTTGGAGTTTTTCCTGGATTTCTAGTCTGTGGCCCGGTTCAACCAGCTCCAGGACCGGACCGTCCGGTGCACAGCCTGGTCTCAACCGAGTCTATTCGAACTACGAAGAGAAGGTTCCTGAATGAACTTCGGTGCCTAGTCCAGTTTCCAGCCGAGTGCTCCAATTCTGGAGTCGGTAGACCGGACTACCAACCAAATCTTCATCACGAACACCTGTCAGTAGATTCGGTTTTAAGTTCGGTGGAACCGGCCTATATACCGACCAGTCCGGTCTAGATCTCGGTTGAACCGGCCTCTACACCGGGATCTGAAGAATCTGCTCCTTCTTCTTCCTGGCCCGCCCCCACCCCTCTACCAGTTACCCTTTCACTTTTCCCGACCCCTCTCTCCATTGCCGCCCCTCCCACCTTCCCCTCCTCTCCTAGGGTGATTCCACCCCTAGGATCCATAGATCGGGCCACCAAATCGCGGATAAGGACCTTTGGAGGCTCTCCACCGAAGGAATATCTCCATCTCGTGGTGGTCTGGGAGCTTTTTGTGTTCATCCTCCTCAAGGGCTTTTTGGTGCTTTCCTCCACGGGAAGCCATGTCCTCGGGTAATCCCTTGATCCCCTCCCTTGTGCTTTTTAAATCCCCATGTTTTGTTATACATCTTGATGGATTTGACAAGTTAGGGTTCCACCATTGTCCTTGTATGCCAATCATGTCAAACCATGATCTACCCCTCTTGTTAAGTTTGTATTTGCGCAAGTTTTTGAGTCATGGGTAAAAAAATTACATTGCATAGATGGGATTTAGGTCCCCCCCCGACTGATTCGGCGTTTGCCCCGATTGTACCGGCCCTATTACCGGGTCGTCCGATTTGAGTCTGGTCTTCCGACTCTACCATCGGACTTCCCGGTCTAGTTCTAGTGATCCGGCGCTCAAATCGAACCTTCCAGTTCTGGAGCCGGTTCAACTGGCCCTGGCACCAGATCTCTCTACAATGTGTCATCTTTTATCGTGCACTTGCCCAAATCCAAGTTTTACCTCCATTTTTTCCTTATGGCATGTGTACTTATCTTTGTGCTCCCTAAACTATCTCTCTTTTTCACAGGTGCAGATGATGATTACTATGTGAGTGATGAATATGTGCCTAAGGAAACTGGTAGAGGCAAGAGGGCTCGTCGAGCTACTCAGTCTATGCAGCGTGAGACAGAGGGCAGCGCCCGCTATGGCCGCATCAAGATCAAGGCCCTCAGGGTAAGCAACCTGCCATGCAGGCTGAAGAGGAAGATGTGCCTACTCAAAATTTGAAGAATATGGAGATTGCTATGTACCGGGCCCTTCGTAAGCAGAATCCCTATCGCTTCATGTCTCGCACCTACTCTGGCACTGACAAGAAGTATTGGACTGAGACTGAAGCCTTGGTGTGGGATCAAATTTACACTAAGTTCAAGGTCACCTCCCGCGGTAACATTCTTGCTTTCAATGTGGATTGGTTCAACATGTATGCAACCTCAGATTATCGTTTTGTTGTGAGGCCCTAAAGAAGATGGATCTGCTTGACCTTGTGTGTCTCAAGGAGGACTACTACCCTGAGTATATCTGTCAGTTCTTCTGCACAGTCTATTTTCATGATGATTATGAGCAAACTATGTCTTGGATGACTGATATGCGGAGGTTTCGTGCTACCTATGCAGATTTGGTGGAAGTTATGGGCTATTCGGGCAAGGCAGGTGGTTTCTGCATTCACAGCGAGAAGGTCAAGCGTGTTGAATCTCTGGATTTCTGCTATCCCAAGGATTATGAGTGGGCTCCTCCATGCATCACTGGCATGTATTTCTATTATCACACTTAGGCCAACATCTTCCATCAGTCCCTTGTTCCCCGAGTTGGAGGTACTACAAACTGTCGTGGGTTCTTTGCCCATCTTCTGTACTATTGTCGCCCTGATAGGTTGAGGAAGATTGATGGATATGACTTTGTGTACTATGAGCTGCGGTGGGCTGCTTTGGACAGGAAGACCCCCACTTTTTGCGTGTATGTGCAAAAGCTGCTCAACAAGGTTGCGCCTTTCGGTGTGATGGCAGGCGAGCGTGTGGAACAGGAGGAGCTTACCCTTTCTCTTCATGGTTTGTCACCTGATGTTCCTGAGATGAGGCCTCTCGAGCACCGCGCCAAGGATATTCATGATGCTCAGCCTCACTTTTCTACTAGGCCTGGTTCTCGTCGTCCTGTTGGTGAGCCTTCCTCTCGCCCAAGGCACAAGGGTGGTGTTTCTATGTTCTTCAGGAGGCTGTTTCAGATGTGCCACTCGTCCTATGATGTGAGCCACAAGGCTCTTGAGATGAGCCAAGAGACTCGGCGCTGGCACAATGAGTTTCTCGCGACCTAGAATGTGACTCCTCCACCTGATGGTCCTGAGATGACTCCCGTTCCCTATGTCAACTATGAGCTACCGCCCATTGATGATGCTATGTTCTTTGTCTACTTCCCTAGTCAGTTTCCTCCTATTGTCCCTAGTGGTTCCTCTGCTGCTCCTCGTGGTTCTGATGATGATGAGGCTGATGATGAAGAGGAGATCCATGAAGAATAAGATTCCCTCATTCACCCTCCGCCACCCACGTTCTTCTAGTTGGGTTTCGTTAGCATCACTCTACTTCTCTTCCTTTTTGGTGTTTTTATGCCAATTGGGGAGAATAGTAGAGTTCATTTATATATCTACGGGTTCCTTGCCGGGGTTTTACGGGGATTCGCCGTTAGCACAATGCCCCTTGCTTTCTCCTTGCTTCTTATGGCATTGCGCTTTCCATTTGCCTTCGTGTTGGAACTATTTGCTCTACTTCCGTGTGTTGGACAAGTTTGTGCTATGTGTGTGAACCATGTATATGTCTATTGTGCTATGACTATGTGTACTTCTATTTGTTGTCTAGATTTGTGTAGATATGCATGCTTTATATCTTGTCATACTTTGCTTACTTCCATGAAGACATGTGGGAAGCTTTCCATATACTATTTAGGTGCACTTTGCATTCAAACGCAAATTCAACCAAGTGTATACTTTATGGGGGAGCTCACGTATGTCTTTATGGAATTTCTCTGTTTATAACTCTCTATTATATCCTTGTGAACTCTAGCTTGGTTTGTCATCGCCAACCAAAAAAGGGGAGATTGAAAGGATAGTTTACCCTGTACTTTTTTTGTGTTGACAATGACACCGTAGTTAGAGCAGACTAATGCTACCTACTAGTGTCTTAAACATGTTTTAATCTGCTGGTGTGTTGGAAGATCATCGAAGCCCCCCCATTTTGATAACGAAGATATGTGCTAGAGTATTGCTTTTTATATGTAATTTGAGTCTTTAGGAACTCCGCACTATTGTGAGGGGTTATCTCGATGAGCTTGTTGGGGATGAATTTCTAAGCCATATACACATCCCATACACCCACTTGTTCCATCACCAAAGAGAGAGGAGAGGGAAATCTGCTTTTCATGGCATCTCTGCAAAGTTCGATGTACAAGCCAGTTGAACCGGCTCCCATACCAAGTGGCCCGGTACCAGGTTTGGAAAACCAAACCCAAACTAGAATTGTCAGTTTGTTATACCGAGTCTATCTGGGTCTGCGCTCAGTGACCTAACTTGGTTTGGATTCCGGTATTCCAGCCTGGAAACCGGGCGGTCCGGTGTGAGGGCCGATGCAACCGAACTTAAAACCGGACTTGAGATACTCTAAACGACTAGATTTCTCCCTTGGGTATAAATACCACTTCTTCCACCTTGAGCAGGTTAGGCATTCAGTTCATATTTCATCCTTGAAGCTCTCTCTCTCTCCATTGTTGAAACACAATTCCTTTAGGATCTCCCATTCTACCCAACCAATTCCAAATCCCTTTGGTAGAAAGCAAGAGGAGGTCCTGATCTACGTTTCCACCAAGCCAAAGTTCATTCTGCCTTGAGTTCATTGAGTTAGCTTGTTACTCTTGGGTTTGTGGGAAACCCTAGGCGGCTAGGGTCGCTCGGAGGCATTCAGCTTGTGATTTGATCCGTGGAAAGTTTGTGAGGGTTTGGAGACTACCTTAAAGTCTACCACGAGTAAGTGAGCTATTCCTTCGTGGGATAGACTCGGAGACGAAGGTGGTCCTTCGTAGCGTTGGGGAATCCTTCATGGAAACTCACACCTCTCCAACGTGAAGTAGCCCCCTTCCCAAAGGTAGTGAACACGGGAATAAATCTTCGTGTGTGCGTGCTTCGGTTATTCCTTAACCGGTCTCTTACTTGTGTTGTTTACTTTGTGATAGCCTTCATGCTTGAAGTATTTTTTATCATCATCTAGGTTGCCTCACGTAGTTTGCATTTAGGCACACCTACATTCCGCAAATCTTAAAACTTGCAAAAGATTATAAAGAATTTTGTAGATACCTATTCACCCTCTCTCTAGGTAAACCATCTTACACTTTCAGAAGATCTTGGATTTGAGGGTGGTACTCATGGGAGACCGCAACGGCAGCCGTGACAGCGCCCTAGAGAGGGAAAAGGTGGTGGTGCAGGAGAAGTCGGTGGTGGCGTACATCCAAATCCAAGATGGCGGCACGCAGGGGAGCAGCAACGCCAACCACAGTACCTTGCTGTGGTTGTCGAGCTTCTTCGAGGACAATAGTAGCCATAGGCTGCCACCATGTCCCCGGTCCTGGTTTTCTTCTCCCGAGATCGGCGAGAACTAGCTCATCCACCCGGTCGACGACAAATGAGTGTTATCACCCATCGTCGTCGATGCCGCCGCCCGCACCCACATAAACCTCAACCAGGCCACCCATGATGGTTCATCGGCCATGCACAGGGGGGCACTATCGTTCGACATGGCCAGCGAAATGACCTCCCATGCCGACCAAAATCTGTTCGACGAGCAGGGTCGTTCTACCTGCGAGGTGGTCGATAAAATTGATGAGAGCCAACCTGCGAGCGCCATGCATTCCCTAATCCGTGGCGATGGCGGTTACTATGTCGGGGGCGAGAATGGCGAGGAAGATGAGTATGAGTATGAGTATAAGTATGATGATGAAGATGGGGAGGGAGAGGTGGATGAGGAAGAAGAAGTGGTCGAGCTTGATGACAAGGGCAAGCCAAAGAAGAAGCGCATCAGTGGCAAGGGGATCCAGTGGAAGATTGCGGAGGACCAATGCTTGGCCAACACTTGGAAGGCCGTGAGCCTTGATCCTATCACCGACGCCAACTAGACCGGCGTGACATATTGCAGGAGAATATACATCCAATTTGAAGAGCGCAAGATCTTCGGCGAGTACTCGAAGTTCCACATGATCCACAACCAAAATGCCTTGTCTCATAGGTGGCCGGCGATTCAAAAGGCTTGCATCTTCTTCCATGTCGCCGTGGAGACCATCCTCAATAGAAAAATGTCCGGCCAAAATTAAGCCGATGCTTGTGTGTTTTGCTAGTTAAAGGCCATCATGGCTTTGTACAAGAGAAACAATGGAGAGAAGGACTTCCATTTTAGTGTCCTCAAGAGGACGACGGAGGATGGCGCCGACTTCGTTTGATTGCTTGGTTTGTACTTATGATGCTGCTGTCAGACTTTGGTGATTTGGGCCACTATGGCTGTGAAGTATGAATTTGACTAGCAAGTGGTTGTAAACTTTGAATTTTATGTTTGAGTGCCATTTTGATCGTTGGGGAAGCCGGTGTGGAACGACGTCCCCAAACTGCTGGACAGCGACCCCAAAACCAACTCTCGGCGCGCCATTGGTGTCCTCAAGGGAGATGGTGAGAGCCAATGGAGACTCCTTGGGAGCGTGGAGGCTGGGCATGGTAGTGACGCAGCTCGAGTCGGTGTCGTAGCTGAACATGCGTCCACAGGGGTCGGCGAACAGGAAGTTGCTTTCGGAAAGAGAGAAGTAATGCAACTGGTCCTGGTGCCACGGATCCACCCTCGGGCATGGAGTTGGTCGCATACTCACCAGTGGTGCCGGCAGCTTAAAGGTGTCTATCTTCTCTGCCAGCTCATGTTTCTGTTTCTTCTTCCTGCGGTTGTTCAGGACAAATCCTCTCCCCACATCCCGCAGGAGCAGAGCACGCCCTCGAGACGCTACTTCTTCCGGTTTTGTGTAGAAGAATTGGTTGCGCGACAGGTCGAATCGGCGTAGAGAATGCTCGCCTCTATGCTGGTTCGCCACCAGCAGATTCAGAAAACGACGGCCGCTCATGGCTGCAAGCTTACAAGATCCTTCCTATGAACCTGTCCTCGCCGCCCTATCTGAGTAGTAGTAGATTAAACAAAAGAAAACACAAAGGAAAAAAGGTATAGCCCATCCTCTTATTCGCTCTTCAGATACGATCGATCATTCGTTATAACAAAAGTAGATAGGGATTGCCTTTCGATCAAACCGGACGGAGACGAAGAGGTCCACAGACGAGGCTGGCGGCGGAGCTAGAGCCGCACACCCCGCTTCAACCTTCGGTGGTTGGTTGGGCCATGGCCCAATGATCAGCTATTTTTCTTCTTTTCTATTTTCTATTTTATTTTATTTTTTATCTGTTTTTTTTAAAGTTCGAACGTTTTTATAATCTAAAACTTTTCAAAGCATTTTTTAAAAATTTAAACATTTTTAAACCGTACAATTTTTCTATCTAAACATTTTTTAAATTAATATGAAGCACTCAAGTGTTCGGCTTTAAATTAATACTAGCAAAATGCCCGCGTGTTGCGGCGGAAGAAATTAAGACGGTGGTGAGTTTTTTTTTTAAATCAGTGGCAAGTCGTAGCATAGATAGTTTTTTTACATGTTCGGTGACATATGCTCCTCGATCAATTTATTCTAATTCGCAAGCAGAATACTTTGTTTCTCCAAACCCTCTCTTTGTCTTTCTTGGTGTGCTTCCCTTTCATCTCCTCGTGGTCTGCTTTAACAAAGAAGCCATCAATACTTAATTTCTATAAATTTTAATAATACTAATTTAAAAACCTGAAGTCAACTTCTTTTGCCAAAAAGGAATAGATACTGCACTTTAGTCTATGTCAAAATATCATGAAATGTGTTACTTTTGACTCAGCTCTTATTATTTCACAACTTTTATATTAGGTCATCTTTTAAGGCTTCTCCATGTGCGCTCTGTCCTCTAGCGAGATCTCTTTTGCAATGCCTGCAGCGTCACGGTCGGCCTGCCATGATCCTTCCGTGGAGCAAGCAAGTACTCGACGGGGGCACAACCAACAACAATCCAATTAGCTGGTCCAGCTCTTCCTTTAACCATGCACCAAATATTGTTTAATTAGTTGCAGGCACCCCACAATCCCTTCTTTTAAATTAGTAATAATTAGCTCACATCAATCGACGATGCAACTTCTTGTTGATTTTCAAGTAGGCTTCCTTGGTATGGGTTTCCGCCTCGGTCTCCTGTGTCCTCATTCGTCTTCCTCAGCCGTTGTCTCTGCTCTTTGTATCGCTGCGGCCTCTCCCTGCTCTGTGCATCGCTGTGGAATCTTCCCCATCAGCCTAGGCCCCTGGGGATTTAATTTCTTTATCTCATTTGATTTCAGAGATGGATCAACGGTAGTGCTACTTATTTGGTTTCCGGCCATCTTGCTGATTCGAAGCACCGTGAGAACGTATATGAACTGGTGTGGAGACGCATTTTTTTTGATTTATAGGTATACTCAGGGCGTGTCGCACCAGCCAACTTTGCGAACGCCTTCGCCTTCCTACCTAAATCATTGTGGATGAACCAGTATGCAAATGCACTCGATCGTCTACTCGGACACAACATCTTCGCCTCCCTAAACACGCATGAGCCATAGGATGCAAGAACCATAGAGAAGAGAACTACGGTTAACTGTTCCGGAGAAATTAGATGGAAAAGCTTGTGCTCATTGATGCAGACCATCTCATTTAAGAAAGCAGTTATTAATCAGACGGTCAACAAAACATCACAGGAAGGAGGTCAGCAAGATGTTAAACTTGTAGCCATCATGTTTGTTGGCATTGCAATCTGGCATATAACAAAATACAAATGTGTATGAAACCTAGATGACTTCAGAGACTTTAGGTTCAGACCCATTAAGATAAGAAAAAGTTCACAGACAAGTCAATATTACTACTCACTCCATCTATAATAAGTGTTAGACTGATCTAGTACTCCAAATTTGGAGTGCATTATGTACGATATGATGATCTATGCCAGTATAGTGGCACCGAGGGAGGTACTGAAGTATTGGGGGATTCCTGCCTCAGTATGCATGGACGAACCAACAATTGTCAACCGGCACATGGACAAATGAGTGAATGAAAGAAGAGAAGAAAGCTAACTTTCTTTTGTAGAGATGCGCTATGATATGCAGTGTGGAGTGTGACGTGTGCGTGTGATCTAGGTGAATGAGCAATAATAGAAAAATTACAAGCGGTGGAAAGAAGCGTCAGTAGTTACTGGAGTTGCTGGAGGTGAGTGTGGCGGACTACCGAAAGTCGTAGTTCCAGGGGTGGTAGCTAGCGCTCTGGTACAACTGGTTCATGGTGTACACGGTGTGGGCGCGCACCGTGCTGGGTTGGAAGCACGCGCCCCCGGGCTCATTAGTGTCGCAGTCCACGCTCACCTGGGAGCACGCGTAGTCCATGTCGGTCTATAGATGCGCGTCCATCGCGCTAGCGCTCGCCACGCACCACCCGAACACCTTTGTCGGCTGCATCGAAGCGCTGGCTCCTTTGCGCGGGGTCGCCGCGCTTCCGCCACTGGGTGTCGCCGTCGTCAGTCCAACATAGTACGCCATGCTGAGGTCGGTGTGGTACAACCCGAATGACCGCTCCGATCCGATCAAAGTCGGCCCGGGCTTCTGGTCCTCGTCATATATAGCGAACAGTTACGTGTCCACCGGCTTGGCCGACATCAGCGGCGTGCCGGTGCCGAACCTGAGTTGCGCCACCTGGTGTTGTCCACTGTGGCCAGCCCGCAGACCACGATCTCCACGTTGCCGTACGTATGGAGAGCGGCCCAGCGCCGACTTGATGGCATCGACCTGCATGTCGAACATGTTGGTGTACTTGATCCTAGAACCGGCGTCCACGCGACCGACATTAGCGTGGAATAGGGAGAAGACCGGTGGTCGGACCTGAGGAAGCCCAGGATCTGTTGGACCTAGGTGGATACTTCCAGCTGGAAGGCGCAGGTGGACGGCGGGTCGGACTGCGCGAGCATGACCATGGTGTTGACGGTGGAGAACTTGATGCCGGCGAGCCGGCAGCGACGAAGGAGAAGGAGATGGTGGATGCCGGGATGAACGGGATCACGTTGTCCGCAAGCAAGCCGGCCACGCCGACCACGAGGGAGCCGCTGGTGCCGGCGAACGCACGGATGACCCCCGCGTCGGCACCACACAATCAAACTTTCGAGATGGCGAGTTTCTATCGATCTGGATAGTATCTCCTGACCCTGCCTCCATCGAATCAGCCGCCTAGGGTTTCATGTAGGGCTACAATATACAGAGGGTTAGCTGCGCGGTTGAATATATATGCCATGAGACGCCTTGCTTTTCGTTATCGACAAGGATTTCGCTTGGCAGGGCGGCAGACCGGTATAATACAGAGATTTGTGGGAGGATAAAACCGTCTAGAAAAGTGTTGGACCGGAAGAAACAATTCGTCCTTTATTATTAGGTATAGATAAAGCTCACAAATGGTTGAAAGATACAAGGGTGCCGATCAAACAGTTATCAAGTAGTTAAAAGTTGTCACCAAATAGTCTTCATCAGGAATTCATTAGTTTTATGTCATCAATCAATGTAAACCTTTGGTACTTTTAGTTTAATGTGTTTAGAATGCACTACTATGTACTCTACAGTTCCAGGAATTTTCGTGAGATTTCATAAATTATATTTGGTAAAGTTTGGGTTGAAATTTATGATATTACTGCTATGGTTTTCTGCCTGGCATGTTGTACTGCGTTGATTTTACATATTTTACTAGTAACTGGGAAAAATCTAAAAAATTGGGATATGGTGCGTAATTACCTTTACTATCTACAAGAATATCATCTAAATTTTCTGACGAGTTTAAGTCAGGCAAAAAATATTGTTAACCGGGCAGTACTATTCTGGCAGATTTCTTGTTTTGCTTATCTGTTGTTTTGCTATGCTTAATGTTATTGTCAACATTATTAAACTATTTCGTAGTTATGTACTGCTAAGTTAAACTCCTGAAACAATGCTTGTATGTGTTTGCTTATGCGATGATTGTTTGCTATTGCTTGTGGATAAATTGTTGTTGCGTGAGCATGATACATGGGTAGGAAACTATTTCTTTAGATGTTTTCTTTCTAAACTTACATGTGCTGAACCGCAGATGCCTCCCCATCGATTACCTGATGAGATCGCCAAGCTCGTGGCCACCCAGACTCAGTTGGCACAGGTGATGACCCAGTTCATGGCTACCTAGAACAACAACAACAATAATAACCACAATGGAAACAATCAGCCTCAGGGAGATGCTCTCACCAGGTTTCTGAGGCTAATGCCAACTAAGTTTTCCTCTACACCTGAGCCCATGGTTGCTCTTGATTTGCTGCGCTCGGTGAACAAGGATTTGGTGACTGTTAGATGCACCGATGCTGAGAAAGTGAGATTTGCTGCTCACTTACTAGAGGGGCCAGCTGCTTTGTGGTGGGATGCTATCCAGATCATCCACCCACTGGACACTGTTAGTTGGTCCATGTTCGAGGAAGGTTTCAAGACCAACCATGTCTCTTCAGGGGTCCTGAGCCTGAAGTCGAAGGAGTTCTGCAACCTGCGTCAAACCAATCGTATTGTGGTGGGCTACATAGAGGAGTTCAATAATTTGTCTTGCTATGCTCCTGATGATGTTGACACGGATGCTAAGAGGAGAGAGAGGTTCCTGGATGGTCTCCGTGACGAGCTCTCGCTGCAGTTGTCCGTGGTTTATTTCCCAACGTTTCAGAAACTGATGAACAAGGCTAGAATTCTGGAAGGGAAACAACAACAAGTGGAAACTCGCAAAAGGAAGCATAATAGCCACTCCTCAGGATCACACCATAGTGCTCGCACCTCTTATGATGGACACTCTGGATACTCTAGGCCTGGAGGGGATAACCACGGCCACCGTGGAGGTAGTGGACATCTAACCATGGAGGTAATGGACATCGCCATGATGGTCACTGGGGTAACAATCACCACTGTGGAGGAAATGACCACCACCATAATGGTCACAAGAGCTACAGCAGAAACTTTGGGAGGAACAGTGGACACAACTATGTGAGAAAGAAGGACCTCAGCAATGTGGAGTGTTACAAGTGCAAGAAGCTGGGCCACTATACGAGTACCTATCCGGAGAAGATCACAGGAGTATGACCCAAGATCGGCCCCAACCAAAAGGTGAATGTGGACCATGTGGACATGGAGGAAGTCCGTGATGAGACAGACCTCATGATTGGTAAGTTCCCAATCAATTCCCATATTGCACTCGTCCTATTTGATACTAGTGCATCACATTCATTTATATCAAGGCCTTTTGTGGATAGACATAAGTTGCCCACTAAGTCACTTAAAGGGACCATTAGAGTGATCTCACCTGCAGGAGAAATGTTAGCTAGTATGGGATGTCGTGATCTGACCTTTGGAATTGGAGCACAAAGCTTCCTAGCACACTTGGTTGCTTTGGAGTCACAAGGATTATATGTAATACTAGGCATGGATTGGTTGTCTGAGCATGATGGCCATATAGATTGTGCACAACGAGCCATTTCACTCAGAACTCCATAGGGTATAAAGACTAAGTTCAAATTGTCAGCACGTCGGTGCTATGGTGAACTCTCTTGAGGGGGTTAGCATGGAAACCGTACCCATAGTGAGAGAATACCCCGATGTGTTTCCGGAGGAGCTACCAGGAATGCCACCGGACCGTGATGTGGAGTTTCTCATTGACTTAATGCCGACAACTGGAGTAATAGCCAAGAGGCCGTACAAGATGGATGTGGATGAACTGAAGGAGTTGAAGAAGCAACTTAAAGAGAAATTGGACAAAGGATTTATTCAGCCTAGTTCTTCATCTTGGGGTGCACCTATTCTGTTCGTGGAGAAGAAAGACAGTAGTAAGATACTGGTGGTTGACTATCGCTCGCTTAATGAAGTTACCATCAAGAATAAATATCCTCTGCCCAATATAAATGATTTGTTTGATCAGTTGAAGGGAGCGAAGGTGTTTTCCAAGATTGATCTAAGATCAGGGTATTTCCAATTGAATATCCATGAGCAAGACATACCAAAGACCGCCTTCACCGCTAGGTATGGTTTGTATGAATATATGGTTATGTATTTTGGCCTAACAAATGCTCCGACATACTTTATGACCATGATGAACAAGGTATTCATGGAGTAATTGGATAAATTCGTAGTAGTCTTCATTGATGATATATTGGTCAATTCGAAGGATGATAATGAGCATGAGAAGCATTTGCGCTTAATTATGGAGAAGTTGAGAGAGCATAAGCTATATGCTAAATTCAACAAGTGTGAGTTCTCATTAAACACCGTGTGTTTTCTTGGACACATAGTGTCGGGTGAAGGAGTTGCACTTGATCCAAGCAAGGTATCGTCAGTTATAGAATGGGAGTCTCCCAAAATGTGGGGGATATTCAGAGTTTCTTAGGACTTGCTGGATATTATAGGAGGTTCGTAGAGAATTTCTCCAAGGTCGCAAAGCCAATGACTGAGCTACTAAAAAGGAGAAGAAGTTTGAATGGAAAGAGGAGTGCGAATCTAGTTTTCAGGAACTGAAGCAATGCCTAGTGAGCATGCATATTTTGTGTTTGCCTAATATTCAGAAAGATTTCCATGTGTACGGTGATGCCTCTCATCAAGGACTTGGTAGTGTGTTGATGCAAGATGGAAGAGTGGTATCCTATGTCACACGCCAATGTAAACACCATGAGAGGAACTATCCTACACATGATTTGGAATTAGCATCAGTTGTGCACGCACTCAAGGTGTGTGATGGCTCAAAATATGTAGAGCTCGTTGGGAGCCCCAAGAGGAAGGTATGATGAGCATAGTAGCAAATTTTCCCTCAATTATGAAACCAAGGTTATCGAACCAGTAGGAGTAAGGAAACAACTCCAAGGTGTTGCTAACAACTTGGAATCCCGCACAACACAACCATAGAACTTTGCCCCAACTTACAGTGAGGTTGTCAATTTCACTGGTTTTGCTGAAAACAAAGGATTAAACGTATAGTGTGGAAGATAGTAATTTCTTGTATAAAGTAAACAGTAAACGGTAAACAGTAGATGGTATATCAATGGTAAAGCAATGGACTGGGGTCCATAGTTCACGAGAGGTGTTTCTCCTTAAGATAAATAGCATGTTGGGCGAACAAATTATAGCGGGGCAATTGACAGATTGAGAAAGCATAACAATGCATATACTAGACATCTTGACTCCTACGAGATTTGATTGGGCATTACAACATAATACATAGACCGTAATCCAGCTGCATCTATGACTAATAATCCAGCTTCAGGTTATCATCCGAACCCCTTCTAGTATTAAGTAGCAAGCAACAGATAATTGCATTAAGCAAAGTGTGTAAAGTAAATTATACAATTTCCCCATGGACAAAGGATTGTTGTTTTCTCCCTAGTAGCAAAAGCACATCTACAACCTTAGGTATTTCTGTCACTTCCCCAGATTACTAGAGGCATGAACCCACTATCGAGCATAAATACTCCCTCTTGGAGTTGCAAGCATCTACTTGGCCAAGATAGTTACTAACAACGGAGAGCATGGAAGATCACAAATAACATAGACATAATAGAATCAATAATCAATTTGACATAGTAACTCAATATCCATCGGATCCCCGCAAACACAACATATAGGATTAAAAATAGATGATCTTGATCATGAATGAATCTCACAAGATGTAAACATGATAGCACAAAGGAGGAGACCAACCATCTAGCTATTGTATGGACCCATAGTCCAAGGGTGAACTACTCACGCATCACTCCAGAGGCTGGCATGGTGATGAAGAAGGCCTCTAGGATGATCTCTCCCCTCCGGCAGGGTGCCAGGAAGATGTAAACTCTTTCGTGGATTTTTGATTGGGTCCTTAGGGTTTTCATCCCGAGGTAATTTTATAGGCGAAGGGGCAAGGTCGCTGGAGGCCCGAGGGGCCAACACCACCTGGTGGCGCCCCCTAGCCACACCACCACAGGGTGTGGCCATGTCGTGGCCCCCCTTCAGCTGCCCTTCAGACTCTGTGTTCCTTCTAGTAAAATATTGACTTTGGCTTTTGTCCCATCCAATTTCGAGAATATTTCTTTACAAGATTTTTTGAAACCAAAAATGGCAGAAAACAGACAACTAGCACTTTGGCATCTTGTTAATAGGTTAGTTCCAGAAAATGTATAAAAATATCTCAAAGTGTGAACAAAACATAAGAAAGTTGATATAAAACAAGCATGGAGAATCAAAAATTATAGATACGTTTATGACGTATCAAGCATCCCCAAGCTTAACTCCTGCTCGTCCTCGAGTAGGTAAGTGATAAAAAGAATAATTTTTGAGGTGACATGCACCATCACAATATTGATCAAGGTATTCGTAAAGCATTGATAGCTGGGATCAAAGTAGTCTAAACATAAGCATGAAAGATAGAGTTCTAACAATAAGACATAACAACTATGTTGTAATATGAAAAGGTACAAACAAAAGATCATGAATAACAATGCATTGAAAGACATTTGTTTGTTTCACATATAGAAAACATAATAAAAGTGGTATTCATCTTGTCCCTCATGGTATAGCAAAACATAAATGCATAGGACGCTTTCAAAGTTCATAAGGGTGACTAGATGCAAATAATTTAAAAGCAAGCAATATCAAAGTTGTTAGCTTTGCGACAATCAAATAACGAAGAACGATAAAGGAATCACAGCAAGGGGACACAAATTTAACGTGGAAAAACCTCTCCAACAAAGAGAGGAAAAAACCACGGGCGCCAGCCAACAAAACTTCACTATAACAGGGAGTGTTTACACAACGCTGGGGATTTCACAGATGCAACTTATCCCAGTCGGTGGCTTACAAGAGGTATATATAGCGGTGGTAACCTAGGTCATCAATGATCCATACCGTCAGGCGACGGGCCTCGCTCCGCTCCGTCAGAAGTTAGCCTCCTTAATAGAATTTGGATCATACTTCAACAAACTCCACCTTGAGACAAATTCCTTCTTGTAGCATCAACAGTAATCATCTCCCTGAACAAACAAAGAAAACACTTTCGGCGCCAACAGCCACTTGGGCTAAGAAGTTATACCAACTAATCTTGAGCATAACTCAAACTTAGCAACAGGAATAGGCTTTGTCATCATATCAGCAGGGTTATCATGAGTGCTTATCTTGCATACCTTTAGTGTACCTTGTGCAACAATGTCACGAACATAATGGTACTTGATATCATTGTGCTTTGTTCTCTCATGGAACATCTAATCCTTAGTAAGGTAAATAGCACTTTGACTGTCACAAAATAGGTTAATGCAAGAATCATCCTGACAAAGCTCAGCATACAAACCTTTCAACCAAACAGACTCTTTGCAAGCTTCAGCAACAGCTATATATTCGGCTTCGGTTGTAGATAGAGCAACAACTGGTTGCAGCGTTGCCTTCCAACTCACGGCACATCCACCTACCGTGAACACATAACCTGTGAGGGACCTCCTCTTATCCAAATCGGTAGCAAAATCTGAATCCACATAGCCTGCGAGTCCCTCACCAGTCTTGCCAAACTTCAAGCAAGCATTCGATGTGCCACGGAGGTACCTAAAAATCCTCTGAACAACTTTCCAATGTTCTTTACTAGGATTAGTCATGTAACGACTCACCAAACTCATAGCATATGCTAAATCATGACGAGAACAAACCATGGAATACATCAAGGAACCAACAACACTAGAATAAGGAACTTGAGACATGTACTCAATATCTTCATCAGAACTAGGACATTGCAATGCTGACAATTTAAAGTGAGGAGCAACAAGAGTACTAACAGACTTTGCATCATGCATATTAAAACGTTGAAGAACTTTCTCAACGTAACTTTGCTGACTAAGAAATAGTATCCTAGATTTTATGTCCCGTTTAATTTCCATACCTAGGATTTTCTTAGCATCTCCAAGATCTTTCATCTCAAATTCACTACATAGGTGTGCCTTCAAAGTAGTGATTTATTTCATGCTCTTGGCAGCAATTAACATATCATCAAGATATAACAACACATATATAGGTGATCCATTGACAAACTTAATGTAAACACAACTATCAAACTGAGATCTCTTAAAACCTTGTGAGATCATAAATGAATCAAACCTGTCTTGGAGATTGCTTCAAACCATAAAGTGACCTCTTCAATTTGCACACAAAATCCTCTTTTCCAGGAACTATGAACCCTTCAGGTTGGTCCATGTAAATCTCCTCCTCCGGTTCACCATGCAGAAAAGCAGTCTTTACAGCTAGCTGCTCAAGCTCAAGATCATTCATAGCAACAATACCAAAGAAAGCACGAATGGAACTACGCTTCACAACCGGAGAGAAAACATCATTATAATCAATACTTGGAATCTGGCTGAAACCTTTTGCTACTAACCTTGCCTTAAATCTTGGAGGCTCATTCGGAGACAAACCTTCCTTTCTCTTGCATATCCACTTACAACAGACGGCCTTCTTCTGTTTAGGCAAGCGCACAACTTCCCATGTGCCATTCTTATCAAGCGATTACATCTCTTCTTGCTAGCAGAAATCCACTTCTCAAGGTCAACGGATGCAACAACCTCATTGTATGTAGCAGGTTCAGTATCATGCTCCACCTGTTCAGCACAACTCAGAGCATAATGCGCAATATTACACTATTTAATTAAACGATGAGGTGGAACTATGTTACGCCTCGGTCTATCAGCAGCAATAGATTCATGTGGCTGCTACAAAACAGTAGGTGAGTGCTGAACAATATCATCATCAATATTTTCCTCATGGGTATCCTCAACGACAGCATTATCAATATTTTCCTCATGAGTATCCTCAACGACAACATTATTATCAACAGTTTTCTGTAGATGCTCCACCTGCACACTAACTACCTCCTCTCCAATGGCAACATGAGAGGGATCTGATGGCAAGCTGTCATGATACATAACGGATTCATTGAAAACAACTTTCCTACTCAACAAAATCTTTTTAGTTTCAGGATTCCATAGTTTATATGCATTAACTCCTGTACCATAACCAAGGAACATGCACTTAACAGCTCTAGGCTCTAACTTTCCATTATCAATGTGAGCATAAGCAGTGCAACCAAAAACTCTCAACTGTGAATAATCAGCAGGCGAACCTGACCATACCTCAATAGGAGTTTTCTTTTCAAGTGGAATAGAAGGTGACCTGTTGATGAGGTAGCACGCTGTGTTGGCTGCTTCAGCCCAGAAACGTCTATGCATACCTTCATTGGACAACATACAGCGAGCCCTCGAGATGATGGTTATGTTCATGCGCTCAGCCACGCCATTCTGCTGAGGAGTATAAGGGATGGTGTGGTGCCTGATCATACCATCATTACTGCAAAACTCCTCAAACTCATTAGAATAGAATTCCATACCATTGTCAGTACGTAGTACCTTTACCATCTTTTCAGATTGTTTTTCTACCATAACTTTCCACTTCTTAAAAGCATAAAAAATATCAGATTTATGTTTCAGAAAATATGGCCACACTTTTTTTGAGTAGTCATCAATAATAGTAAGCATGTAATTAGCACCATCAATAGATGTCTTGCGGGAAGGCCCCCATACATCAACATGCACATAATCTAAAATTCCTTTGGTGGTATGAACGGAAGCATTGAATTTAACTCTTTTATGCTTACCAAAAACGCAGTGCTCACAGAACTCAAACTTACCCAAGTTGCAACCATCAATCGGCTCTCTCTTAACCAACTCCGCCATGCCATGTTCGCTCATATGACCAAGACGCATATGCCACAGATTTGTTTTACCAGAATCATCAAAATCATTAGAAGTAATACCAGCAGCAATACCAGGCAAAGTGCTACCTCTAAGAACATATAACTTAGAAGAATTCAAATCACCTATCATGTGAATAAGAGAACCTTTTGATACCTTTCACAACCTACGCCCACCGGCATACTTGTATCCATCAACATTTATGGTACTTAGGGAGATCAAATTTCTGGCCATGCTTGGTATGTGCTTCACCTCATTCAACGTACGCGTCACGCCATCATGTGTCCTGATCTTAACAGATCCAACTCCGACAATATGGCATGGCTTGTCATTCCCCACACGTACAAAATCTCCAGTCTGCATAGACTCATATGAACTGAAGCAATCTTTGTTACAGCAAATATGAAATGACATGCAGTATCAAGTATCCATTCATCATCACGAGATGCACAAGCAGCAAAAATGTCTAAACATTCGCTGTCAGAACTCTCACCAGAAACAACAGCAGCCTTACCATTACCTTGATCCTTATCTTTCGGTTGGTAAGTCCCGTTCCTTTTCTCCTTATTCTGCATCTTCCAACAATCATCAATAACATGATTAGATTTCTTATAATACCTGCAGAACTTGTCCTTTCCCTTGGACTTCGAATGACTTCTGCCATCTTTGCTCTTATCTCGGTTGCCATAGTTGTTAGATCTCTGCTCGGTCCTACCACGAACCTGCAGAGCTTCATCCTTGGATGACGTGCCATCTGCCTGCACCATAGTTTTCATATTTTCCCTCTATTTGAGGGCCTCTTGTACTTCATCAAGGGTTATTTTATCACGGCTCAACAATAATGTATCACGAAAGTGTGTATAAGAACTAGGTAGCAAGCATAAGAGTAATAGAGCTAGATCCTCATCATCGTATTTTATTCCCATAGATTGCAAATCAGAAACAATCTCTCTAAAAAGAGATAAGTGGCTCATTACCGATCCATCTTCTTGCAATCTATGCGAGAACAACTTCATCTTCGCATGCATCTTATTGGTTGGATTCTTAGACATGCAGATCAATTCCAGTTTCAGCCAAAGAGCAGCAGCAGATTTCTCTGCCAAAACTTCCTGCAAAATATTATTGGGCAGATGAATTGAAACATAGACAAAGCCTTATGGTCCTTCCGCTTCTCTTCGTTAGACCAGCTCTTAACATCATCTTTCCCGAATCCTTCCAGCGCTTCATCCAGATCTGAAGTTTGGGCGAGAATCGCTCGCATCTTCACCTGCCACAAGCAGAATCTTGTGGAGTAATCCAGCTGCGGTAGATCGAACTTCAATGACAACATGTCGCAAACCCTAGATTAGAACCTGGGGATCTGATACCACTTTTTAGCTTTGCGACAATCAAATAACGAAGAACGATAAAGGAATCACAATAAGGGGACACAGATTTAACATGGAAAAACCTCTCCAACAAAGAGAGGAAAAAATCACGGGCGCCAGCCAGCGAAAATTCACTATAACGGGGAGTGTTTACACAACGCCGGGTATTTCACATATGCGACTTATCCCAGCCGACGACTTACAAGAGGTATATATAGCGGTGGTAACCTAGGTCATCAATGGTCCGTACCGTCAGGCCATGGGCCTCGCTCTTCTCGGTCAGAAGTTAGCCTCCTTAATAGAATTTGGATCATACTTCAACAAACTCCACCTTGAGACAAATTCCTTCTTGTAGCATCAACAGTAATCATCTCCCTGAACAAACAAAGAAAACACTTTCGACGCCAACAGCCACTTGGGCTAAGCAGTTATACTTCAACAAAAGTTATGAATCAATCAACAAGTTTTGGGACAATGCACATTAAAATAATAATGACCACTATGCTCTATCAATTGGTGCATAAAGATAGAAGATGGAGACTCAACATAAAAGTAAAAAGAAAGGCCCTTCACAAAGGGAAGCAGGGATTTCAAGTTTCATAAAGAGCTTCCAAAAATTATGGTACTTATTAGCTTTCGGCTCTAATTTCCCCTATCATAAGCATCTTGAGGTGATTAAGGTTAAAGTGACACAAATCTGAGGATATGCTTGACAAGTTATAAGTTGAAAATCTCATACCCCTTGCTTACGAGTACTGAACATCATGCTACTCAACTTTAGTCACAAGTAAGTTCGTGTCATTGTAAGTACATATGTATCATAGAGAACCACCAACGGGGTACCCCTTGCCCCATGACATAGGAGCTATCCCATATCAAAATGACAAGGCAACAGACAATGAGCATCCCAGCGGTCTTTTTATTTGCTATTCTCATAGGTTTTTATTGAGGATGCTTCACAGAATGCTCACTATGGTTATGCTGCAAGTTTCCACCATGATTAGGCATGGCTTAGGCTAGCCACCCAGGCGTTTCTAACACACATACAAACTCCATGAGCTTACAAGATCCCCTCTTATTTCACACCGCCGGGATCCATAAACAAAAGAACATGATATCAACTGAATAATAAGTGCAATGTTGAAAGCGTTCCCCATGACATCATGGTTCTACTAATTCACAACTTATAAAGTGCAAGCATATAAGCAGCATATATGGACACAATGGATCAAGTTTATTAAGTTCAAGAAAGTAAAGTGTGCCATAATTTTGTGAGAGCTTTAATCACTAATTTTCACATAACAAGTTTAATTTGGAAGGTAGATAAAAACATGAATATACTTGGAATGGTGTAACACACCATGCATAGGAATTTATAGTGGACTCTTTGGAATAACTTGGTTTTCTTGGAGGTTGGATGCATGAGTGTAACTCATACTTGGTACAGGTGGAGGCTAGCAAAAGACTGGGAGCGACCAACTAAGAGAGCAATAATGGCGATAATCATGCAAAGTGATACGTCCATTTTGCATCACTATTCTATGTCTTAATTCACTGTTATTCATTGATATATTTCGTATTGAGAGGTCATACTTATGTTATTTCATCTGTTTTTGCATGGTTGATGACTTTTGGAGCATGGACCGCTGCAGTCAGGATTCTGATGGAAAAGGTACTGTTTGGAGGAAAAATTCACGAAGATCAGAAAATCCGGGAAAATATACGGAAAATCCTATTTTTCTAGAAGACTAAGGATGCCAGAAGACGGAGTGGAGATGGGCCAAAGGGGGCCCACACCCCCCCTAGCGCGGGCAGCCCTAGGCCGCGCCAACAGGTGGTGTGGCCACCCTGGCCCACTCCAGCCTCTCCCCTCTGGTGTATATTATCCTCCCGAAACCCTAAGACTCGGGGAGGGACCACAAAAATATTATGCAGCCTCTACGGGGCGGAAAACACCGAGAGAGAAAGATCTCTCCGGCAGACAGATTTCTGCCGGGGGAATTCCTTCCCGGAGAGGGGAGATCGTCACCATCAACACCACCATCAAGCTGGACTTCATCGGGATCATCATCATCATCATCACCACCACCATCATCACCATCAGCACCCTCATCACCATCTCCATATTGCTGTAACAATTGGTTGAATCTTGCATTAGTTCATAGGGGAAACTTTCCCGCTGTTGATTACTCTTTGTAGTTGATGCTATTGAGTGAACCATTGAATTATTGTTTATGTTCAAATTGTTATACATCATTTTCCATCTCTAATCATGATCCATATGATGTCTTGTGAGTAGTTCGTTTTGTTCTTGAGGACATGGGAGAAGTCATGTTGTTAGTAGTGGAGTTGTGTTGAGAAAGATTCAATAGATTGTTATTTAAGTTGTGGTGTACTTCTTCTAGTGGTGTCATGTGAACATCGACTACATGACACTTCACCTATATGGACCTATGGGAATGCATTGTGTATTTGGCTACTAATCGTAGGGGTTCCCGCAGTGACAGAAACCTGAACCCCTGTTAGGAAACCATTGCACAAGGGACGTAAGGGTCTTAGAGTTTAAAGTTGTGGTTAGGTTTCTACCTTAATTACTTTGTTGTACTTATGGATGTTTGCAAGGGGTTTAATCACAGGTATGTATTATTCCTGGATGGGACGGTACATTAGCATAGGTTCACCCACACAACACTTAGCAAGCTAAAGAAGATTAATCAACTATATGAAGCGAAAGCACTTGACAGTCTCCCCATGTGTCCTCGAGAACGTTTGGTCATCTTAAGTAATACATCCGGCTTGTCCTTTGCTGCATAAAGGATTGGGCCACTTGCTGCATTTATTCCTACTGTCTTTTATTTACTCGTACTTTGTTTACTTGCTTTATCAAAAACCCCTAAAATCCGTTTGCTAAGTATTTGTAGAGAATTCCTGATCCATACCACTAGCTAGTACCTTCTGCTCCTCGTTGAGTTCGACACTCTTACTTATCGAAAAAACTGCGATACACCCCCTATACTTGTGGGTCATCAAGACTATTTTCTGGTGCCATTGCCGGGGAGTGAAGCGCTATTGGAGAGTGGAACTGGTAAAGGAAACTTCTACTGTGAGTATTGTTTACTTCTGCTAGTTGCTTTATTTTCGTTATGGATAATTTGCTAAGTTTCTTATTTGGTAATGCTACTACCACTGCTAAGGTAGTAATGATGTTTTCAAAGTACCTACAAGAATTATTGATCGTGTTATGGATAACTACTATGTTGGGGATGGAACGGTCCATCCCGGTGATCATTTGCTCTTTATACATGAATTATGCGGGTTGTTCAAGTGTGCAGGTATTACTACAGATCAAGTTAAGAAGAAGTTATTCTCATTATCACTGAAAGGAAGAGCTGAGGAATGGTATAAGCTGCTGAAGAATGGTCAAGCTCTAGAATGGGAGGAAATAGTGCCTCTCTTTTATTCAAAGTTTTATCCTCCTAGTGAGATTCATAAAGATCGGAATCAAATATACAACTTTTGGCCTCTTGATGGAGAGAGTACAACTCAAGCTTGGGGGAGATTGAAGTTACTAATGCTCAGATGTCCCATTCATGAGCTCCCCAACAATATTATTATCAATAACTTTTATGCAAGGCTCCCTCTACATGACAAGGATTTATTGGATGCTTCTTGTGCTGGATCATTCACTCGTATGGAAGAAGAAGCTAAATGGGATCTTCTGGACCGTATTCAAGACAATGCTAAAGCTTGGGAGAATGAAAAAGGTAGAAAGTCAGGTATAAATTATGATTATGAATGCATTGAATCTTTTATGGGAACTGATGACTTTAAAAATATTAAAAATGCTTATGGTCTAGACTCTCAAGCTATTGCTTCTTATTTTAAGGCTTTTGCTTTCTGCATTGAAGTGCCTAAAAAGAAGTGGAATAAGTATCATGAACCTTATAAAGATATTTCTAAGAGTGTTTCTGCAAGAAATACCGAAGTTTATATTGCTAATCATGTCTTACCTGAACCTTATATTGAGAAAATGCCTTTCCCAGTTAAGATAAAGGAACATTCTATGATGGCTAGTATGGTAGATGAAAGTATGAATAAAGCTGTTGAACCTGATAAACAAATGGTTGATGAACCTATAATAGCAAATGTGAAAGGCTTTGTCACTAAATATGAAAAAGAGGGACACACTATCCTTTGTAAGGATACCTCTAATATTGTCTCACATAGTAGTGTTATGAGAGCTAGTATTCCTGTGTTTTCTGTTAGAATAAGTGATCATTGTTACGATGGTCCTTGTGATAGTTATATTGTTAAGTTTATGCATGATAATGAAAGTTACTATGAAAGAGGGAAAAGTGTTCTTATGCATCTAATAATATCAAGTTTCCTCGTTTTATGCTGAAAGTTTTTATGTTGCACTTCTTTTGCCTTCTTATGCAAGTAGCTTCTGGTTTCAACAACTTGTTTGTTTACAAAATTCCCTTGCATAGGAAGTGGGTTAGACTTAAATGTGTGTGTTTTTGCTTCTTAATGCTCTCTTTGACCTCAATGCATATTCCTATGTGAGCATCTTCAAAATTACCATGCCCATCTTAATGGCTATAAAGAAAGAGCTTTTTGGGAGACAACCCAATTTGTATTTGCTTTCAGTTTGTTTTTGTTTCTTTGAGTCTTGGAAGTTATTACTTTGGTAATAACCGCTCCTTATCCGTTTTGTTTGGTTTTTGTGTCAAGATCAACCTCTAATGAGAGAGAAGTAAGATTTGGGGAAGTTGCTGTCCCGAAACAGATTTTTGTGCTTCACCGTAAAAATTTGTGAGAGATTGCTGTATGTCGGTTTGAGCTGTAATTTTTTGTGCTTCTGCCCCAGGTTGTTATTTAACTTACGTTAGTTTTGCACTTTTTGATTTGAGCAACAGAAGAATTTAGAAAAAAATGATCTTTACCTGCTGGTATGTTTTGACAGATTTTGCCACTCTTGCATTTGCCTCTTTATTCGATTTCCTTTTTGAATTCTTTTTGGGTTTTCAGAAGGAGTTGCTACAGTAGCTTATGTTTTGATGGTTTTCAGTTGAAGTTGAACTCAAAAGGTTTTATCAGTTCACTTATGCTAATGCTGCTAATAAGAACTATGTGAAGTTTTGTGTGAAAGAAATTTCCAGGAAGTGGAGATAATGGTGTAATAAGGAAGAGAAGGGTTTTATGACTCAAGTATCAAGTGTATGAAGATGAAGATATTAATGTTATTCAAGTGATGACTCTGGAAGAATCTACTAGATACCAAATTCAGAGACCTGCAGAGTCTGTTTTCAAATAGGTAATAGTTCTGGTAAGAAAAGTTCCGTGAAAATACAATCCAACTATATTTTTGCAGTTTTCAGTTAACAAGGGAAGTTACGAAGAGAAAAAGGGACGGAAACGGAGCCAGGGTGGCCCACACCACCCTGTGGAGCGGGCCCACCCCTGGCCGTGCCACCAGGTGGTGAGGCCACCTCAGACTCTGTCTCCGACTCGTTTTCTCCCAGTACCTTCCTCTTGTTATGAAACTTCGTAATATATAACCCCCCGGATCCCCCGAGGTTCGAATATTGTGTTTTAGCTGTGCTTTTGTTTCGATCTGTTTTTGCCAGGACATACTCTTTGAAAGCTTAGAAGCACAATGGTGTCCGCCAAGGATAAAGGGGAGGAGCCTGTGGAGGAAGACCTCCAGGACCCCGGGAAGGAGAAGGAGATCAAGAGTGAAGGTGAAGAGGAGCAAGGCCAACATCCGCACACCGGAACTACCGTTGCAAGCATTGGAGTGGTGGAAAACCCAGCCATTGGAGGGAAGCCACCTCATTACCGTTCAGATCCCTGGTCACTTCCTCCACGCACCAAGAATCCTTTCCATACCCTTATCCATGAGCATCAATACCAGAATATGCCCAAGGGGAAATTACCCTCCAATTGGGATTTGCCTCGTTCTAGCCATGCAGGGAAAGAAAAATTCAAGGAGGAAGAGTGGGTAAAGAATAGCAAGAGCTGTAATTCTCAACCCGACATGATCACGAGCCGCATTGAGAAAAACTCACAGCTGATTCGTAATATCATGTTCGAGATTGAGGACTTGGGGAAACTTATCAGAGAGCTCATCGAGAGAATACCACCACCACCGAAGGAGTAATTCGTCATCAGGTTTGGCATCCCCTTGGTTTGTTCCAAGCTTGGGGGAGTGCCGCGGTATCACATCACTATCTTCTATCTTTTTACCTTTTAGTAGAGTCATATCATGAATAGAGGAGTTATTATGTAGTATGGTTTGCATTATGGAAGTGTCCCCTCTCTCGTTAGATATGTATCCCTTGGTGTGAGTTGCCGTTATGGAATATTAATGAGAAGTTCTATCATTCACCCTTTTGCATAGCTTATACTAGTTTTTAATTCGTGGTTATATGATTGATCTTGTTGTTAGTATTGGTAGCACTTTGGGATCATTGAGTTAATCTAGTTGGTTTTGGCAAACCTGGCTCAGTCAGTAGCATCACTATTTTTGAGAGTTGAATAAAAAAGATAGAAGTACTCTAGAGAAAAATAATTTCATCTTCTTTCTTTCTTGATTTGCTCATAAGTCTAGTATTCTCTAGTTAAGATCTTTTGTGCTTCCAAGAAAGATTGCATGTTTGTCTTTATCGCTTGTATGTTTGTTTGTTTCCTTCAACTCTTATACTTGCTACCCAGCCTTGCTAGCCAAAAACCTATACTGAGAGGGAATTCTTCTCGTGCATCCACCTCCATTAAACCAAAACCTTTGCCATTCGTGTCCACCATACCTACCTAGTAGCATTATTGCTATTCCATGTAAATTCCTGTTTTATCTACCTCCCAAATTAAACTTGTTATGCGAAAATTATTGATTAAAGCTCTCACGAACTTGGTGGCACACTTTACTTTCTTGCATTTAATAAACTTGAACCATTGGGTCCTTCTTTGTTGCCTATATGCTTGCGCTTTATGAGTTGAAGTTAGCAGAACCATGTATCGTGGGGACCGCTTTCAACACTTCATTGGTACTTTGTACCTAGTTGATATCATGTTCTTTTGCTTATGGATCCCGGCGGTGTGAAATAAAAGTGGAACTTGTAAGATCATGGAGTTTATATGTGTGTTAGAGAAACGTCTGGGCCGCTAGCCTAAGCCATGCTTAATCATGGTGGAAACTTGCAGCATAACTATAGTGAGCATTCTATGAAGCATCCTCAATAAAAACCTATGCAAATAGCAAATAAAAAGATCGCTGAGATGCTCACTGTCTGCTTGCCTTGTCATTTTGATTATGGGATAGCTCCTGTGTCATGTGCAAGGGGTATCCCATTGGCGGTTCTTAATGATACACATGTATTTACAATGACAAGAGCTTTCTCGTGATTGAAGTTGAGTAGCATGAGGTTCGGTACTCATAAGTAAGGGGCATGGGACTCCAATTCATAACTTGTCAAGCATATCCTCTTAGTTGTGTCACTTTAACCTTAACCACCAAAAGATGCCTATGATAGGGGCAATGAGAGCTGAAAGCTAGTAAGTATCATAATTTTTGGGAGCTCTTTATGAGATTTGCAATCCCTACTTCCCTCTGGGAAGGGCCCTTTCTTTTACTTTGTAGTTGAGTCAGTAAACCTATTCCCTTCTATCTCAGCAAGTATTTTGAGTTGTTGTGTTGCATTCTTTCATATGATGATTTATTCAATCATGTTTCTTATGTTCCTTGTTTTGCACTTTGCTCTTATCTTGATGTTTACTACTTTGAAAGCTATCTTTGAAAACCACCAGTTTGTGAACTCTAGCAAATTATCAACTATTCTTCGACCAAGAGCTAAGTTTGCCATTACCAATTATGATTCACTTTATGTATCTTTATTGTGTTTCCTTTACTTATTACAAGTTGAGTTATATAATAGTGAGTTGTCTTCTATCATGATCTATGTATTGATGAATGTGATGCTTCTTGTCCGTATTCTTTTATCGACTCTTCACTCCATAAACCTGAGGTCATGTTTATTGAGCTTAGTTTCGCTTGGGGACAAGCGAAGTCTAAGCTTGGGGGAGTTGATACGTCCATTTTGCATCACTATTCTATGTCTTAATTCACTGTTATTCATTGATATATTTCGTATTGAGAGGTGATACTTATGTTATTTCATCTGTTTTTGCATGGTTGATGACTTTTGGAGCATGGACCCCTGCAGTTAGGATTCTGATGGAAAAGGTGATGTTTGGAGGCAAAATTCGCGAAGATCAGAAAATACGGGAAAATATACGGAAAATCCTATTTTTCCAGAAGACTAAGGATGCCAGAAGACGGAGTGGAGATGGGCCACAGGGGGCCCACACCACCCCCTGGCGCGGGCAGCCCTAGGCCACGCCAGGAAGTGGTGTGGCCACCCTGGCCCACTCTAGCCTCTCCCCTCTGGCGTATATCATCCTCCTGAAACCCTAAGACTCGGGGAGGGACCACAAAAAGATTCTGCCGCCTCTGCGGGGCGGAAAACACCGAGAGAGAAAGATCTCTCCGGCAGACAGATTTCTGCCGGGGAAATTCCTTCCCGGAGAGGGGAGATCGTCGCCATCAACACCACCATCAAGCTGGACTTCATCGGGATCATCATCATCATCACCACCATCATCACCATCAGAACCCTCATCACCATCTCCATATTGCTATAACAATTGGTTGAAGCTTGCATTAGTTCATAGGGGAAATTTTCCCGGTGTTGATTACTCTTTGTAGTTGATGCTATTTAGTGAACCGTTGAATTATTGTTTATGTTCAGATTGTTATACATCATCATTCCATCTCTGATCATGATCCACATGATGTCTTGTGAGTAGTTCGTTTTGTTCTTGAGGACATGGGAGAAGTCATGTTGTTAGTAGTGGAGTTGTGTTGAGAAAGATTTAATAGATTATTATTTAAGTTGTGGTGTACTTCTTCTAGTGGTGTCATGTGAACGTCGACTACATGACACTTCACCTATATGGGCCTAGGGGAATGCATTGTGTATTTGGCTACTAATCGTAGGGGTTGCCGGAGTGACAGAAACCTGAACCCCCGTTAGGAAACCATTGCACAAGGGACGTAAGGGTCTTAGAGTTTAAAGCTGTGGTTAGGTTTCTACCTTAATGTACTTATGGATGTTTGCAAGGGGTTTAATCACAAGTATGTATTAGTCCTGGATGGGGCGGTACATTAGCACCGGTTCACCCACACAACACTTAGCAAGCTAAAGAAGATTAATCAACTATATGAAGCGAAAGCACTTGACAATCTTCCCATGTGTCCTCGAGAACGATTGGTCATCTTAAGTAATACATCCGCCTTGTCCTTTGCTGCATAAAGGATTGGGCCACTTGCTGAATTTATTCCTACTGTCTTTTATTTACTCGTACTTTGTTTACTTGCTTTATCAAAAACCCCAAAAAATCCGTTTGCTAAGTATTTGCAGAGAATTCCTGATCCATACCACTAGCTAGTACCTTCTGCTCCTCGTTGGGTTTGACACTCTTACTTATCGAAAATACTGCGATACACCCCCTATACTTGTGGGTCATCACAAAGCGACAAAATATTATTAATTAAAGCATAAAGTGGTATTACAAGTCAAAAAACTAAATGATCATAGAGGCTAAGGTGACTGGTTCATAGTCTTAACATGGTGTAAGCATGTGCCAAGTTAACCCAAATAAAACATCAAAGGAGAATACCCCAATATTATGCTTTTGTATGCTAAAACAACGCATGATCCTTTCAAGGCACATTAAGCAATATCAATTGTTTGGAACAAGTCATGCTACAGCAATAGTTACTAAGAATAAGGTCAAAGCAACATCAAACATGACATGATAGAGTCTAGGCCATAGTCAAAACAAGCTCCTTTTGTACCACTTATAAGCATGAAACTTCCTACTCTTTTCCAACACAAATCAACTTATTTGAAACAATATATGAATGTGGGGGTCCGACAAATTTATTTAAGCAAACCAAACAAAACAAAAATAAAAACAAAAACAAAGACGCTCCAAGAACAACATAATTGTGCATGAAACAATAAAAATGAAGTGTTTTGGAAGAAAACCTGAGATTTTTATTGATGAAGAAGGGGATGCCTTGGGCATCCCCCTTGTACTTCTTGAATATTTCTTGGGGTGACACGGGTGGCATCCCCAAGCTTGAGATTTTGTCCATACTTCATCTCATCACATTATTCTTCCCTACACTTGAAAATTTCCTTCATACAAAACTTCACACAATCTTCATTAGAAACATTAGTGTATTCAAGATAATAAGTCTTTGTGTTTAGTTTCAACACAAGTAAAACTTCCATTAAAACACAAGCTACTGTAGCAATTCTTTCTAAAATCTCAAGTGATCAAAGAGAACTCAAAGAGAAAGATATTAAGAGGCAAATGCAAATAATGGCAGAAATCTGTCAAAATAGACCAGCAGGTAAAACCGATTTTTTGGAAGACCTTCTATTGCTGAAATCGAAAAGTGCTAAACTAACAGAAGTTAGATAATAACCTGGAGCATAAGCATAGAAAATTACAGCTCAATCCGACGTACATGGATTTTTTAACGATTGTATATAGTGAAGCACAAAAATCTATTTCAGGACATCAACTTTCCCAAGTCTTACTTCTCTCTCATTAGAGGTTATTCTTGGCACAAAAACCACACAAAAAGGATAAGGAGAGGTTACTACTAAGGCAATAACTTCCAAGACTCAACAAAATAAAAACTTACTAAAAAGTAAAAATAATTTCGGTTATCTCCCAATAGTGTTTTTCTTTAACGCCTTTCAGCTAGGCATAGGAAACAACATTCAAGTATTTTCGAATGAAGAAGCATTAAGATCAATACCAGAAATATCTTCAACAAGGCAAGGTATTGCATCCAAATAAGTTCTAGAGGATCCTCTCTCAATACTCTTTGGTTCACTATTTTCATCAAACGGGTTTTCAGGAACAATCCAATCAAAATTCTTTTCTAAGGCTTCATGCATTCCTACAAGTTTAAAAGGTATTGGTATTTTAATTTCCTATCCATTTTTGGGTTTCGTTTTGTCCATCTTTTCTAGTGTACCAATAACATATACACATGAGCCTAGCATGTTAAAATGAGCAAAGACCTTTCTAGCTTCCTTAACAACATCATTGAATTCTTTAAGCAAAGTCTCTAGGATAAAATCTCTCTTTTCAGTATCCTCAATATCTTTAAGTTTAAGAAACATTACCTGCATCATGGGGTTAAGGTTAACAAACCTAGCCTCCAACATGTGAACTAAAGAAGCTGCAGCAATTTCATAATTTGGAACAAGTTCTGCTAAGGATCTATCCTCAATATCCTCATGCTTGCTAACATGATTGAATAATTATTCAATATTATCTTTCCCAATTACACAGCCACTACCTATGGAAAGATCTTTTAGGGTGAACTTAGGGATCAACATGGTGAGCTAAGAACAAGGTGACAACTATAGAAAGAACTATTTTTTTGTGTTTCTGATAAAAGAGAAGCAAACCAGTACAACTAATTTTTGTGTGGTTTTGATAAAAATAAACAAGAAAAACAAAGCAAAATAAACTAAGCAAAACAAAAACAAAGTAAAGAGATTGGTTGTGAGAGACTCCCCTTGCAAGAATCTTCTTTCTCCCTGAAAAGTGATTGACAGGGAGGAAGAGATTGAAGCTATCCTTAACTCCCCTGCAACGGTGCTAGAAAAAGTGGTTGATGGCTCAAAATATGTAGAGATCGTTGGGAACCCCAAAAGGAAGGTATGATGAGCATAGTAGTAAGTTTTCCCTTAGTTATGAAACCAAGGTTATCGAACCAGTAGGAGTAAGGAAACAACTCCAAGGTGTTGCTAACAACTTGGAATCCTGCACAACACAACCATAGAACTTTGCCCCAACTTACAGTGAGGTTGTCAATCTCACTGGTTTTGCTGAAAACAAAGGATTAAACGTATAGTGTGGAAGATAGTAATTGCTTGCATAAAGTAAATAGTAAACTGTAAACAGTAGATGGTATATCAATGGTAAAGGAATGGACTAGGGTCCATTGTTCACTAGAGGTGTTTCTCCTTAAGATAAATAGCATGGTTGGTGAACGAATTAGAACAGGAAATTGACAGATTGAGAAAGCAAAACAATGCATATACTAGACATCTTGACTCCTACGAGATTTGATTGGGCATTACAACATAATACATAGATCGTAATCCAATTGCATCTATGACAAATAATCCACCTTCAGGTTATCATCCGAACCCCTTCCAGTATTAAGTTGCAAGCAACAGATAATTGCATTAAGCAAAGTGTGTAAAGTATTTAATACAATTGCCCCATGGACAAAGGATTGTTTTTTCTCCCTAGTAGCAACATCACATCTACAACCTTAGAGATTTCTGTCACTTCCCTAGATTACTAGAGGCATGAACCCACTATCTAGCATAAATATTCCCTCTTGGAGTTGCAAGCATCTACTTGGCCAAGATAGTTACTAACAACGGAGAGCATGCAAGATCAAAAATAACATAAACATAATAGAATCAATAATCAATCTTACATAGTATCTCAATATCCATCGGATCTCCGCAAACACAACATATAGGATTACAAATAGATGATCTAGATCATGAACGAAGCTCACAAGATCTAAACATGATAGCACAAAGGAGGAGAACCAACCATCTAGCTACGGTATGGGCCCATAGTCCAAGGGTGAACTACTCACGCATCACTCTGGAGGCTGGCATGGTGATGAAGAAGGCCTCCAGAATGATCTCTCCCCTCCGGCAGGGTGCCGGGAAGAGCTTTGGATCCCCCCTGATCTAGGGATGGAGATGGTGGCGGCTACAGACTCTTTCGTGGATTTTTGATCGGGTCCTTAGGGTTTTCATCCTGAGGTACTTTTATAGGCGAAGGGGCAAGGTTGGTGGAGGCCCGAGGGACCCAAACCACCTGGTGGTGCCCCCTGGCCACGCTGCCACAGGGTGTGTCCACCTCGTGGCCCCCCTTCGGCTGCCCTTCAGATACCGTGTTCCTTCTAGTAAAATATTGACTTTGGATTTTGTCCCGTCCAATTTCAAGAATATTTTTTTACTAGCTTTTCTGAAACAACAGCAGAAAACAGGCAACTGGCACTGTGGCATCTTGTTAATAGGTTTGTTCTAGAAAATGTATAAAAATACCTCAAAGTGTGAACAAAACATAAGAAAGTTGATATAAAACAAGCATGGAACATCAAAAACTATAGATACGTTTATGATGTATCAGTGTGGAGACATTATCTGATAGGGAAGCATTGTGATGTGTTCATGGATCACAAGAGCTTGAAATACATATTTACTCAGAAGGAATTGAACATGAGGCAAAGGAGATGGTTGGAACTCATAAAGGATTATGACATGAGCCTACAATATCTTCTAGGAAATGCTAATGTTGTAGTGGATGCATTAAGTCGCAAGGTTTATGCTGATGGTTTGACTATGGGGAAATTACCTAAGGATTTATGCAAACAATTTAAGGACCTCTGGTTGGAGGTAGTATCCGAGGGATATTTTGCAATAATGGTATTCTAGCCAACACTTCTGTGCATGATCAGGGAAGCTCAGAAGAAGGATAGCGACATGGAAGGAATAAGAGGAAACATACCCGAGGGTAAGGCAAAAGGATTTCATGAGGATGAGCAAGGAACCCTGTGGTATGGGGATCGTCTGTGTGTTCTCAACAATCCGGAAATTGGGAAGTTGATTCTCTAGGAAGCCCATGACTTTCCATACTCAATACACCCTGGTAACATGAAGATGTATATGATTTGAAGGAAAGGTTTTGGTGGATTAATATGAAGAGGGAAATTGCGGAGTATATTTCTCTATGTGATGTCTGCAGTAGAGTGAAGACTGGGCACCAAAAGCCAGCAGGATTGCTACAGCCATTACCAGTACCTGATTGGAAGTGGGATTGAGTTGGAATGGTCTTTATTATAGGATTGCCTAGGACCAGGTCTGGCTATGACTCTATTTGGGCAGTGGTTGATCATTTGACCAAGGTAGCTCATTTTATACCAGTAAAGACCACTTACACCAGTGCTAGGCTAGCCAAGATTTGCATGAACAGAATTGTGTGCCTGCACGGAGTTCCCAAGAGTATTGTGCTAGATAGAGGCATCCAATTTACTTTGTACTTTTGGCGCCAGCTACTTGAGTCGTTGGGGACTAGGTTGGACTTCAGTATAGCTTTCCACCCCAGACAGATGGTCAAATAGAGCGGGTGAATCAGATTCTGGAAGATATGTTGAGAGCTTGTGCTCTAGCTCATGGCTCTAGTTGGGATGAGAATTTTCCTTATGCCGAGTTTTCTTACAACAACAGCTACCAGTCTAGCATCATACGTCACCGTTCGATGTGCTATATGGTAAGAGGTGCATAACACTGTTATTGCGGGATGGTGTAGGTGAACATTAGCTGTTTGGGCATAATTTGATCAAGGATGCTGAAGAGAAGGTCAATTTGATTCGCAGTAGGCTGAAGGTAAAAAAATCAAGGCAAAAGAGCTATGATGATCCCAAGCGCAAGGAAGTGGTGTATGAGATTGGAGATCGAGCATACCTCACAGGTTCACCCCTGCATGGAATTAAGCGATTTGGAACTAAGGGTAAGTTGGCACCCTAGTTTATAGGACCATACAGGATCCTAGCACGCAAGGGAGTGGTTGCATATTAGTTGGAGATGCTAAAATCTCTATCCGATGTTCATGACGTGTTCCATGTGTCTCAGCTGAAGAAGTGCCACCCAGATATGGTGGATATACCGTTGAGAGACACCATGCCACTGGATGAGGTTCAACTAGAGAATGACTCGACTTATTAGGAGAAGCTGGTCAAGATTTTAGAAATAGTGAGAGGTTTACGTGTAGTAAGATGATCAGGTTTTGCAAGGTGCAATGGAGCCATCACACTAAAGAGGAAGCCACTTGGGAGCGACAAGATGACCGCCAGGAGGATTGCCCACACCTATTTGCTAGCCATGTCGAATCTCGAAGACGAGATTCATCTTAAGGGGGTTAGTCTTTCACATCCCAATTATTAGAATTGGTACTGCATATCATCCATGTTATTGCATCATGATCATCATTGCAATTTTTCAGTTTTAAAGCTTTTTTTTGCAAAACCACCACATAGTAGCATGATCATCATATATATATGAATAGCAAAGGTTTTACATTTACATCTACTTGGATGATCTTGTATACTCATCCTAGATGCTTAGGAACATAGGTTATTCTTTTACAAACCTGTAGAATTTTTTTCACTCAAATCGGAGTTGTAAAGAAAAAGTTATGGCCAAATTCAAGTCTAAAGTGAATCAGTTCAGAAAAATTCAGATAGCAGTTCTGTTAACAGATTCAGAAAATGAATAAAAAGAAAAAAGGGAAACGTGCGGCCCAGCCGGGACCATGAGCCGTAGTGGCCCACCCGAGCAGCCGCCAGCATAGAGCAGCTCGCAGCACAGCCCGCCACTGACCCAAGTCAGCCCATGCACGCCATTTCTTTTTCCCTTTTGCTTTCGTTTTTTCCTCCTGATAGGCGGGCGCCGCCTGTCATCTCCATCAGCGACGTCCTCGACCCGTACTCGAGCGTCTGCCGCTATCCTCGCTGTTTCGGTTCGATTCCGAACCACCCAGCCCCTCAAAACCCTCCTCTATATGAGCAATCTCCCTGCCATAAAACGCTCCTCCTAAAACCCTAAGCCACGCCGCCAAGCCACCTGAATTCCTTGCCCGAGTCGTCACCGCGCCATCGACGGAGAGCTCGGTACGAGCTCGAGCTTGACCTCCCGCACCCCTTCTTCTTGCTAAACGTCTCTCAAACTCACGCCGCCCCTCCTTGATCTCTTCCCCTCGTCTGTAGGTCACTTAGCCGCGTCCTCGATGCCGCCAGAGATCACCGCTGACTAAGCAACCCATCTGGCCGTTGCCACATCGAGGCGGAGCGGACAACCTCACACTGACTGTCCCTAGAACCTCCACCCTCTGATGCACACAATAGAGCATCTCGCCACCACAAGGGACCGTCGTCCCCGCCATCGTCATCGCCTGAGTTGCACTACCGCCGCCCACGTCAACCGCCGATGAGCACCACGCCCACCTCGCGCTAGTTGTTGGATCTGTCACCAATAGCCAAGATCACACGTTGACCGCGTTGATCGCTGACTGGTCAAATGATGAGTCAGCACAGTCAGCGCAGACTTTTCGGCGATTAAAAAAGAATTAATTAAATAAGCAGAAAATGATTATAACTTCAAAAATTCATAGGAATTTATTTGCTGGCCAGAAAATACAAATAATACGTTTTTGGAATCACAAAATCGTATATAATTTGATTCTGTAATAATATTGCAGGTCTATAGTACATATATTTTTGAGTTTATTAAAAAGCA
Organism: Avena eriantha; assembly: GCA_910589775.1. Lineage (NCBI taxonomy): Eukaryota > Viridiplantae > Streptophyta > Magnoliopsida > Poales > Poaceae > Avena > Avena eriantha. Next base: position 409,851,818 of record OU342744.1, read on the forward strand.
TATTGTAGTATTTTAATGTTAGAAACATATCTGTAAGTCCTTTTGGCATGATTCTTTTTGCACCTGGCTCTAAATCAATGTATCTACCCATCAGTATTTTTTTTAAAGATTTAATCTTGTTGTTTACATAAGAGGTTTAATAAATTGAATAAAAGCCTATTAACTAGATCAATAATTTGGATTAAATGGTTTTGTTGCATTAAAAGTTTTTCATGCATGTCATCAGTAGGTATGACGACTAGAGAACATAAATATACTACTGAAACATCTATTAAGTTGTCATGCATGCATTATGCATTTGTTTATGATTGTGTGTGATTGTTATGTGTTACAATTGTATCGTGTAGATTGTGACGAGTGCAACGCTATTTTGTGACGAGTGCAACACTATTTTGTTTATGATTGTGTATGATTTTCTATGAGGATTGTACTCACGACACCTGCCACCAAGACAAATAGATGCTATTTTGTTCATGGATTGTCCTACTATTTCTCTTATACTTGTGTAGTATATTTTTGTAGATACACGTGTAGGTATTACTATGCTATTATATATCCTATATATTTTGGTAGGAATCCCTTGTAGTTGATCCCCCGTATGGTAGATATGCTTAGACTTGCTGTATAAATAGGGAAGGGATTAAGTTATGGTGGAATATATATTTTGTTCAAACTAAAACAACATAGTGTCAATGAACTACCTAGGCAGAGTGGTTGGTTTGTCAACTGAGTGGGAATAATGGTGGGGAATGCCGCCCAGGGTACTGAGAAGGATTAGTTTTATTTGTCATAGTAGCTTACTGATGGCTCTGAGATATAGTCATCTAACGTCCACATTTAAACTAGATATTAGTCATATTCTTGATGAAATATCTCTCTAAACCCTGTCACTAATGCTAATATTTAGATGGGCATGCAATCTTTTATTTTTGTATTTTTCTTGCGCAGATAATGTCGTTTAAAGGAGTGAATCACTATATTAAAGTCAAAGATATGATATTTCCTTCAACCAGAAGAAACCAGGAGCCGTCCAACGAAGGCAGACGCTGTAACGACCAACTATACGGCTGGAGCAAAAATTTCGACCGTATAGCTCCGGTGGTATAGTTGGTGCCGCCATCGTTAGGTCAAATAGAACAACTTTCGTGAAGGGACCCCTATATAAAGAAGCCTCAGGCGACGGGAAAACATCTCTCGCTCCACCCCGAAGAAGCCAGACTCCGCCAAAAAGCTGCCTCCAGATCTCCAAACCCTTCTGCATCTCCATAGCCATACTCCACCACTTGTAATAGTAGATCTCTTCTCCGATTGGCGACATTGTAATACTATTGCTATCAATCTTATGATTTTCATTATAATGTTTGTGATTGTTGATCTCATCTCTATGTGTGACTAATTCTCCTTGGGCTAAGGGCTTCGGCCTAGCCATGTAGCAATTGTGCATGTGATTTATCATAGATGGGATCGTGTATTAGTTTGTATGACATGATGATTATTGTATCCTATCTTGCCTCAATCTAAGGACTTGTCAGGTACCCAAGATCCCGAGGGTTGAGCCGGGTATAGGGAGTATGAGTGATGACTGATCTGTAGGTTGGGAACCCCAGTGATAGAAAGGGTAGTACGACTGTATGTGAGGGATTTTCTTGGGATTAACGGTGACATCACGACGCATATCATTAGTTCTCTTTCTTCTATGGATGAGACTAGTAGGTTATTGCTATAAGCGGTTGTGGAGGCAATAGCAATTATGGATGCACTACCCACATATAATTTATATTGCTCTAACAAGTACATGCATACTTTATTTCTATCTTTTATTCCCATCAGATGTTTTGCACAGCTACAGGTGAAACCGAACGCCCTAGCCCTCTCTCTCCATCATCGACAACAACATAAAGACGCAAGCTACTGGTCTGGTAAAAACACAAAAGGAACTATAAAACTCTCGAAGGTCCGTTAAAGTAACTTCACTAAGCATTTGCTTCCCATGGATTCGATAACCTAGGTCTACTAGGGAAAAAGAGCTATACTACATCTGTAATCCAGATCGAAGGTATCAACCCTTTTTTTGGCACCGTTGCCGGGGAAGAAATAGCTACCCTAGTGAGGTTATTAGGAATCTTACTAGTTTTAATTCTTGTTTTTAATTTTGTTAGTTTGCTATTTAGTCTTTATTTGATAAACCAAAAAAAAATAGTTAGTCTTTAAATTCTGTTTTACTTTTATAATTATCTGTCTAAGAAAACCCAAAAACATAGGAAGTGTGGCTGAAAAGAAGCTTGGGGAGTTTGCTACTCCCAATAATGATTATTTGTGTACTCCTATTACTCAGCCAGCAATTGCTGCCGATGATTATGAAATTAAACCCCATTACTTTTGGTTCAACAGAATCAATTTGGAGGCTCTGCTGTTGAAGACGCGGGTATGCACTTATATACTTTCACTGAAATATGTGATACGATCTGTATAAAAGATGTTGACCCTGATGCGGTAAAATTACGTCTATTTCCTTTCTCTCTAAGAGGAAGAACTAAAGAATGGTTGCTATTGATGTCTAAGCACTTCTATTATTGTAGACAGTTGTTGGGCCTCCAAGTGCAGAGGTTTCCCTTAAGTGGATTACCCAAGGTTGATCGAACTCAGGGAGGAAGTGGTCAAAGGTATCCCTCTCAAGCAACCCTGCAATCAAGATACAAGAAGTCTCTTGTGTCCCTAACACGCCCAATACACTTGTCAGGTGTATAGGTGCACTAGTTCGGCGAAGAGAGAGTGAAATACAAGTGGTATATATAATTATAAGTGGTAATGGTGCCAAAAAAGATCTTGACGGGTAGGAAGAGACTAAATGCAATTTGAAATAAAGATGGAAGCAAGCAAACATGTAACAGATCTAGTTGCAAACGGTGTTTCAATGCTTAGAAACAAGGCCTAGGGATCATACTTTCACTAGTGAACACTCTCATATAAATATCATATATGATACTACTCTGAACTACTCTCTAGTTGGACACTCTAATCCATGGTAGATCTATAATAGCACACCTCAAAGTCCGCTTTCCCTATCTAGATTACCCTCACTATCACCTTGAGCGCTAGATGGTTCCAACAAACACCGCAATTTCATAGAGACATCCAACTCAAATTATACTCATGACAAGTATTTATGTAACCTTAGCCAAAGTGCCACACGGTGTGCACACTATCAACTTCACACACGTGGGGATAAGCAGAGATTCATTAAAGCACTTGAGTAGAAGAATAGATATATAGATTACAAAGCTCATGATCTCAATAAGATCACGCATATAGAGAGAGATGAACACATAGCTACCGGAAGAGCCCTTAGCCTCGAGAGAGAACTACTCTCTCCTCATCATGGGAATCAGCAATGGCGATGGAGGTGGTGGAGGAGATCGATGGAGATGGCTCTAGGGGCACTTCCCCATCCCGGCAGGGTGCCGAACAGAGACTTTCTGTCCCCCGAATCTCCTCTTCGGTGGCGGTGGCGCTGCGGAACTTTTCGTGGCTGGAGGCTAGATTATTTAGGGTTTTCTCATCGGGAGGCTTCTTATAGGCGAAGGGGCGACATTAGAGGGTGGACCAGGGGCCCACACCACCTAGTGGTGCGACCAGGGGGACCCGCGCCACCACATGGTGTGGCCAGCCCCTAGCCCCTCTCCGCCTCGTCTTCTGAATCCGTGAGTCTTCCGATAAAATATCGACTTTGGCTTTTATCCGGTCCAATTCCGAGAATATTCATTTTCTAGCTTTTCTGGAACCAAAAATAGAAGAAAACACGCAACTGGCACTGTGGCATCTTGTTAATTGGTTACTCCCAGAAAACGTATAGAAATACTCCAAAGTGTGGGCAAAACATAAGAAAGTAGATATAAAACAAGCATGGAACATAAAAGGTTAAAGATACGTATGCAACGTATCAACATCCCCAAGCTTAACTCCTGCTCGTCCTCGAGTAGGTAAGTGATAAAAAATAATAATTTTTGAGGTGATATGCACCATCACAATCTTGATCAAAGTATTTGTAAAACATTGATAGCTGGGATCATAGTACTCTAACATAGACATGAAAGATATAGTTCTGACAATAAGACATAACAACTATGTTGTAACATGAAAAGGTACAAACAAAAGATTCATGAATAATAATGCTTTGAAAGACGTTTGTTTGTTTCACATATAGAAAACATAGCATAGTGGCATTCAGCTTGTCCCTCATGGATTTAAAGGACACCTTCAAAGTTCATAAGGGTGACTAGATACAAATAGTTCAAGAACAAGCAATATCAACATTATGAATCAATCAATAAGTTTTGGGACAATGCACATAGAACTAAGAATGACAACTATGCTCTCTTAATTGGTGCCTAAGGATAGAAGGTGGAGACTCAATATAAAAGTGCAAGAAAGACCTTCATAGCAGGAAGCAGGGATTCAAGTCTCATAAAGAGCTTCCAAAAATTATGGTACTTATTAGCTTTCAACTCTCATTGCCCCTATCATAAGCATCTTGAAGTGATTAAGGTTAAAGTGAACAAACTATGGAGTATATGCTTGACAAAGTATAAGTTGGCAATCTCATGTCCCTTGAATATGAGGCCCGCTTCTCATGCTACTCGAGTTTAGTTACCGGTAAGTTCTTGTCATAGTAAATACATGTGTATCATATAAAACCACCAACGGGATACCTCTTGCCCGATGATATGGAAGAATCCCCATATAAAAATGACAAGGCCAGCAGGCAATAAGCATCTCAGCATCTTCTTATTTACCATGTGAAAATGGTGCCTTTTCTCTCGTTCCTCTTTTCTCATCTTTTTTTTCTTTTTCTTTTTTCTCAATCTCTGTCTCTTTTTTATAAGAAGAATGCTTCATATATTGCTGATTATGGTTACGCTGCAGGTTTCTACCATGATTAGGCATGGATTAGACCAGGCGCCCAGGCATTTCTCTAACACACATACATAACTCCATGGACTTACAAGCTCCCCTTTCATTTCACACCGACGACATCCATAAACAAAATAGCATGATATCAACTGGATATAATGTACAAGTGCAATGTTGAAAGCGTTCCCCATGACAGCATGGTTCTGCTAATCCCCAACGTATAAGTGCAAGCATATATAACATAGATGACACAATGGTTCAAGTTTATTAGGTGCAAGAAAAGTAAAGTGTACCATCAAGTTCGTGAGAGCTTTAATCACTAATTTTCACATAACAAGTTTAATTCGGAAGGTAGATAAAAACATGAATATACTTGGAATAGCAAATGCTAGTAGGTAGGTATGATAGACTCTTTGGAATAACTTGGTTTTATTTGGAGTTGTATGCATGAGTGGAACTCATACTTGGTTATGGAGGCTAGCAAAAGACTGGGATCGACCAACTAAGAGAGCAATAATGGCCATAATCATGCAAAGCGACAAAACATCATTAATTAAAGTATGAAGTTATATTACAAGTCGAAAACTAAATGATCATAGAGGCTATGGTGACTTGGTATAGTCTTAACATGGTGTGAGCATGCGCCAAGTCAACCCAAATAAAGCATCAAAGGAGAATACCACAATACTATGCTTTAATATGCTAAAACAACGCATGATTCTTTCTAGGCACATTAAGCAATCTCAATTGTTTATAACATGTCATGCTATAGCAAAAATCACTAAGCATAAAGCCAAAAAAATATCAAGCATGACATGACAAAGCATAGGCCACGGTAAAAAAAAGCTCGTTTTTACCACTTAAGCATGAACTTTTCCTACTCTTTTCCAATCCAAACCAACTTATTTGAAAACTAATGTATGAATGTGGGGGTCCAACCAACTTATTCAAGCAAACTAAGCAAGCAAAAACCAAAAACAAAAATGAAGACGCTCCAAGAACAACACAACTGTGCATGAAACAATAAAAATGAAGTGTTTGGAAGAAACCTGAGATTTTTATTGATGAAGAAGGGGATGCCTTGGGCATCCCCAAGCTTTGACGCTTGTACCTCTTGAATATTTCTTGGGGTGACATGGTGTGGCATCCCCAATATTGAGCTTTTGTCCAATCTTCATCTCATTACATAATTATTTCCATTCACCTGAAAATTTCCTTCATACAAAACTTCACACAATCTTCATTAGCAACATTAGTGCATTCAAAAGATAATAAACCTTTGGGTTTTAGTTTTAAAACTGCAAAACTTTCATTAAAAACACAAGCTACTGTAGCAATTCCGTCAAAAAGCTCAATTCACCAAAAAGAACCAAAAAAGAAATCGATAAAGAGGCAAATGCAAATAATGGCAGAAATCTATCAAAATAGACCAGCAGGTGAAAACCGATTTCTTCGAACACCTTCTGTTGCTCAAATCGAAAAGTGTTGAACTAACAAAAGTTATATAACAACCTGGGCCAGAAGCATAAAATATTACAGCTCAATCCGACATACAGAGATTTTTCACGAATTTTTACAGTGAAGCACAAAAATATGTTTTAGGACAGAACTTCCCCAAATCTTACTTCCCTCTCATTAGAGGTTATTCTTGGCACAAAAATAAAATAAAAAAGGATAAGGAGAGGTTATTACATATGTAATAACTTCCAAGACTCAAGAAAACTATTGGGTTATCCCCCAAAAAGTATTTTTTTTAACGCCTTTAAGTTAGGCATGATAGTTTGAGAAGATGCTCACATAAGAAATATGAATTGAAGTAAAAGAGAGCATCAAGAAGAAAATTCAAAGCACATTTAAGTCTAACCCACTTCCTATGCATAGGAATCTTGTAAAGAAACAAGTCATGAAATCACAAAGCAACAAGCATAGTAAAGCAAAACAAGTGCAACTTCAAGACTTTCAACATAAAGAGGGGAAAACTAATATTATTGAGATGCGTAAAACCATGTTTCCCTCTCTCATAATAACTTTCAGTACCATCATGAATAAAATTAACAATATAAATATCACATAAAACATTCTTATCATGAGCCACATGCATAAAATGATTATTCCTCTCCACACAAGCATAGTCATTCTTATTAATTATGGTGGGAGCAAATTCAACAAAATAGCTATCATTATTATTCTCATCACCATAATCATCAAATATAGGAGGCATATTGTAATCATTAATTTTCTTCTCAATAGTAGGTGGACTGAAAACATCATATTCATCATTGTAGTCATCATATATTGGAGGTTTGGTATCATCATAAGTAATAGAATAGCTATCTTCCAAAGCTGGGGAACTAAAAAGATCATTTTCATAAAAACTAGCTTCCCCAAGCTTATACTTTTCCATAGCATTAGCAATAATGGTGTCCAAAGAATTCATACTAACAACATTGTTATTAACATTCAAATAAAGTTTCATAGGTTTTTTAATTTTCTCTTCAAGCACTTCATGTCCTAACTCAAGATATATACTATAAAGCTCTCTAATTTTGTTGTTGTTTTCCATTAAGCCTAACTAGTGAAAACAAGAAACAAAAAGACAAAATTACATAATCTAAAGGAAATAACTTCGATCACTCACACCGGAGGATGTGAGTACCTTTTACCTTACCTCCCCGGCAACGGCGCCAGAAAATAGCTTGATGTCTATGTACTTCTATTCTTGTAGACAGTTGTTGGGCCTCCAAGTGCAGAGGTTTTGTAGAATAGCAGCAAGTTTCCCTTAAGTGGATTACCCAAGGTTTATCAAACTCAGGGAGGAAGTGGTCAAAGGTATCCCTCTCAAGCAACCCTGCAATCAAGATACAAGAAGTCTCTTGTGTCCCTAACACGCCCAATACACTTGTCAGGTGTATAGGTGCACTAGTTCGGCGAAGAGAGAGTGAAATACAAGTGGTATATATAATTATAAGTGGTAATGGTGCCAAAAAAGAGCTTGACGGGTAGGAAGATACTAACTGCAATCTGAAATAAAGATGGAAGCAAGCAAACATGTAACAGATCTAGTTGCAAACGGTGTTTCAATGCTTAGAAACAAGGCCTAGGGATCATACTTTCACTAGTGAACACTCTCATATAAATATCATATATGATACTACTCTGAACTACTCTCTAGTTGGACACTCTAATCCATGGTAGGGCTATAACATCACACCTCAAAGTTCGCTTTCCCCATCCAGATAATCCCTCACTGTCACCTTGAGTGCTAGATGGTTCCAACAAACACCACAATTTCATAGAGACATCCAACTCAAATTATACTCATGACAAGTATTTATGTAACGTTAGCCAAAGTGCCACACGGTGTGCACACTGTCAACTTCACACACGTGGGGATAAGTAGAGATTCATTAAAACACTTGAGTAGCAGAATAGATCTATAGATTACGAAGCTCATGATCTCAAAAAGATCACGCATAGAGAGAGAGATAAACACATAGCTACCGGTAGAGCCCTTAGCCTCGAGAGAGAACTACTCCCTCCTCATCATGGGAATATGCAACAACGATGGAGGTAGTGGTGGAGATCGATGGAGATGGCTCCAGGGGCACTTCCTTGTCCCGACAGGGTGCCGGAACTAAGACTTTCTATCCCCCGAACCTCCCCTTCGGTGGTGGCAGCGCTGCGGAACTTTTCGTGGCTGTAGGCTAGATTATTTAGGGTTTTCTTATTGGGAGGCTTCTTATAGACGAAGGGGCGACGTCAGAGGGTGGACCAGGGGCCCACACCACCTGGTGGCGTGACCAGGGGGACCCGCGCCACCACATGGTGTGGTCAGCCCCTGGCCCCTCTTCGACTCGTCTTCTGGCTCCGTGAGTCTTCCGGTAAAATATTGACTTTGGCTTTTGTCTGGTCCAATTCTAAGAATGAATTCTGGCTTTTCTGTAACCAAAAACAGAAGAAAACAGCCAACTAGCACAGTGGCATCTTGTTAGTAGGTTAGTCCCAGAAAACATATAGAAATACTCTAAAGTGCGCGAAAAACATAAGAAGGTAGATATAAAACAAACATGGAACATCAAAAATTATAGATACGTTTGCAACGTATCACTATCTTTGCCTAAAAAATACTATCACATCATGGGTGGGATGTATTTCTTTATTTATGACTAAATTTTTCCCACCTGCAAAGACTATGCAACTTCGATCTAATATTACTAGTTTTAGACAGGAAGAGTGTGAGCCACTAGCGCTTGCATGGGAGAGGATGAAAGAATGCCTAAGAAACTGTCCTAGTCATGGGGATGGAAGATTGGTTAATCTGCCATTTATTTTATAATGCTCTTAATCCGGTATCTAAGTCTATGCTTAATACTACAGCTGGAGGAACATTTATGGGAAAACATATTACCGAAGCAAAGCAGCTGCTAGACAATATGCAAGATAACCATGCCCAATGGCATGTGGAAAGATCAAACACGAAGAAGGTGAACTCAGTCTCACCACAAGAGAACGAAGATCTAAATGCTAAGTTGGATGAGCCCATACTAGCCGCTAAAGTTAAAGAAACCGAGGTAAGAGCCACCCCTTAAACAAATATTGAAGAAATAGACTTCATAGCTCGTAATGATTACAATCCTGCTTGGAAGAAGAGTTACAGTCCTAACTTTTTTAGAAACATTATGCTAATCTTGCAGGTAATTCTAATAATAATATAGGAAATAATAATGGCAGTCTCCAAGAAACACTTAAGTCTTCCATAGACTCACGGAATGAACAAAATAATATTTTAGTTAAAATTACAGAGAACCATGATTCTATGCTTGGTAAATTATCTAACCAAGCTGTTAGTTTGAGAAATGATTTGCAGGCCCTTCAAGAAAGAACAAGGATCGTTGAGGCACAACTAGGTAAGATAACCGATAGTCAAACTCTCATTCTAGCTAAATTTGCAAGTAAAGCTGAGCCCAATCCAGTTGAGAACTCAAAATGATGAGGATCCAAAGGGAGGAGCCTGAAGAACTTGATTATAGTAATGCCCCTTCACCAAGCTACACCATCAAAGATCTCGTAAAAAGGATCAACATCAAAATTCAGGTAAGTGAAGGTAATGATGAAGCCATGTATCAACACTTTGTTGATCAAGTAGCAATTAAGCTACGCGAGCTTGAAGAATAATACAAGAAAATCTCTAAAAAGTTACATGTTAAACTAGATGACATATTTGAGCCTACTATTAAGATAAAGATTGGAACCGATGAGATAGCTACACTTTGTGATCTATGTGCAAGCGTCTCAACAATTCTAAAGAGTCTTTTTAACAAGTTAAATCTTGGATCTTTTGAAATCACTGAGTTAAAATTGGATCTAGCAGATTCTACCTACAAACAAGCTGTAGGGATTAAGGAGAACACTTTAGTTTACATCAAAGGCTGTCCTGCTCTAATTGATTTTGTTATTGTTGACATGCTTGAAGATATAGTTGCTCCTATAATACTTGGTCGTCCTTTCTTAAGAACTATAAAGGCTTTAATTAATCTGCATGAAGGGAACGTGAAGTTGCAATTGCCTTCATGGGATCCTTTTATTAGTCATTTCCCTAGGAAGAAGAAAGCCAAACATGACAAGAAGGAGGCCATCACTTTGAAGGCCAATTACTTTGGAGTGGGTGTTCCACTCATCTAGCCCAAGTGAGTATCATCAAGGTCAAGCTATTGACCATAAAAGAGTGCTCCATGAGAGGCAACCCATGTTAAATAAAGGTTTGAGTTAAGTTTTAGATTTTGTTAAAGTTTTTGTTTAATAAGAGTGCTAGAAGACTCCATTTGAGGAGAAGAAATTTAGTAGTACTTGAATTTCTGCTTTATTCATGCTATTGTTGGTCGACAATTTTTACTGTCAATTTTCTGTCAAAAACAAGGTATATCACTAGGTTACAGGAAAAGAAATAGTTTATAAAGAAACAGAAACTTTTTGACGCACACAGAGAGTTTAACGACCAATTATACGGCGGGAATAAAAATTCCGGCTGTATAGTTCCGGTCGTATAGTTATCTTTGCCATTGACAATTTTCTGCAATATGTACTAAGAGTTTAACGACCAACTATACGGAGGGAATAAAAAAATCGGCCGTATAGCTCCGGTCGTATAGATATCAATGCCTCCGTACAATTTCTTTTCATATATACTGAGAGTTTAACAACCAACTATACGGCAAGAATAAAAATTCTGGCCGTATAGTTTCGGTCATATAGATATCTATGCCTTTGCAAATTTTCTTTCACAGGGACAGACAGTTTAACGACCAACTATACGGCCAGATCATTTTATTCTGCCTGTATAGTTGCGTCCGTATAGCTGCGCCGCCAGGAGGAAGACCTAATATTTTCACAGAACGCCAACTATACGGCTGGAATGCATGTTCCGCCCGTATAGTTGCACCCGTATAGTTGCGTCCGACCACAAAATCACACGGGAAGGTACTACCAACTCCAAAACTTCAATCCTTTTACTTTCTTCTACCTCCAAACTCTCTCAAAACCTCAAGAGATCTTCATATCTACTCAATTTCGTTCGATTTCTTCACACACAAGTGATCTACGGTATGTTTCTCCTCTGATCCTCCAATTACTTTTTGCAAATTCATCTTCGATCTATTGTCATTATCAATCTAGGGTGAGACCCACTATGAACTTATTTCCATGATTTTCTTACCTAGATTATTATCTTGAGGAGATTCTTTAGTGTGTTTAGATGAGGAATATATTATACTTACTGTTGTTGGATCAAAAAGTTTTATTTTTGCCTTTATTCAATGTTTTAGAAGATGAAGACAAGGATCCAAACTCGTGCTCGTGCCACCGCTAGCGCTTCTCGAGCTGCCGCTCAGGAATTAATGGGGATACAGTTCAGGGATGAGGCCCATCGCGAATGCTTCAACAAGATCAAGAACCATGAAGTGAAGGCCACCAAGTGGGCTTGCCCCATTATATTGAACCAACTCGGTATTTATGATGAATTTAATTTTCTTTGCAATAGAGCTGGCCTACAAAACTTTGTGTACAATGATGTACCTACTTATCGCTGCTTAACCATTGAATTCCTAAGTTCATTGCAAAGCACCGTTAAACTGTGGCAAGGAGAGGATACTATTTCTTTCTGTCTGATGAACAACAACTACACCTTAACATTAGATGAATGGTGTGCATGCTTTAATTTGCCAAACAATGATGTTCATGTTCTACACGCATCCTTTACTGGCTTAATTCCTTCCCCCGATCAATACTATAATGGAATGAGTTTCACTAGTAGAGTGAACAAAGGGAAGAATATTCAACATCCTACAGTTCGCTATTTGTTCTATGTTATTGCTAACACATTGCAGATACGTAATGAGATCACGAGACTCAGTGAGGAGGACATCCTAGTCCTTGCAAAGGCTGCATACATCAACTGCAACTTGGCACTCAACTTGGGCGCCATCCTTGTGCACTACCTGGAGAACGAAACCTCCCAAAGCCAAGGTCCAATCACAGGAGGAGGCACCATCACCGTTCTTGCCACTGCCCTAGGCCTCGACCTAGGTGATTTGCAACCCGTACTAGGTGAGACACGTGTTGGTTTCTCCACCTTGAGAGCCTGTGGAATTCTCACTAGGAGAGGTGATGTTTATTACCTGCATATTGCTAGAGCTGGGCGTATCTACCACGCTCCTATGCATAATGGTCTTTTCTCTATCGACGAAGGTCGTTTGCTATATGATGTGCAGATTGAGCGGTACCAACCCAAGGAGGAGATTTCTGGAGAGGATGAGGACCAAGAGGAGGAGCAAGAGGTTCCTCATCAAGAGGAGAAGCCACAAACCTGGTTCGCCACATACCAAGATTTCCATGGACTTGGAGGGACTGTGGAGAGGATGCACAACCTCTCTTTGAACCTCCAAGAATCAACAAGTAACCTCTCAACTCAATTTGCGAATTGGAGTAACGACTTTTTCCCGCCACCACAGTGATTTGAAAGGCTTGCAAAAGCCTAAGCTTGGGTAAGTTTCCTCATGTATCTTTATTTGGCATTTATTTGCTTTTACTTATTTCGAGGTTACATTTTCATTTGAGTTTATAAGCACTCGTGTTGGTTTCCCCAGTACTTTATCTTTAGTTCTTTCTATTTGCTTTCGAAATTTTCTAGCCGAGCTTTGCTGCTAATTTTCTATTCTCTATTTTCCTCTCTTAAAAATCATAAAAAGATTTCTCCATTTTTCCTTATTTTCCCTCTTTATTTTCTTTCTGCCTCGAGGTCTTCATATATTTGCAGGAGAGTGATCGACTTCGAGTTTCCAAGAAACGAATTAAAAAGGAAGAGAGAAGTGGAACCAAACATGAGAGGTATGCCTTATCACTCCCCACTTTTGAAGTTTGAGAAACCTATGCTAGTTAGTAGTGAACGTTGAGATATTATATTGGTGGAGTGAGTCTTTGTATCATAGTAAGATTATCGTTTGCATGGGTATTTAATTGGGCTCATTTTGTTCCAGCTCTCGTAATTAACCAAGTCTTGTCTAAAAATTGTTAAGCAATTGTAATAAGAAAAGTCTCACAATTGAAGGCTTGGGTGTTGTAGTGCTTAGTCTTGAAGGCTTATTTCTAGAGACACTTGACAACACTGAAAATATTGATTGACTTGATAGCTCTCTTTGATAGGATTTGTTCGATTGAATTAATGTTTAGCGGTTTTTGTGAGCATGCCAAAGTTTGACTTGTTAATCATAAGAATGATATAGCTTTACGCATGTCAAACTAAATGGGATGCCAACAACTCCGTTGGCCTACGAACGATCTCAATGGAGGAAACTCCTAGATTTCGGCTATAAGTTGATTAAACACTTGTAGTAGCAATGCTATAGTGGGTAAGATTATTAGCACTCCCGGGTAGCTGTAATCGTGATGGAATCACTCATCTAGCTATTATGAGTAATAATTATGCAAAATGAATAAAAACCTTAGTGATGCCACGAGTGTCCATCACAGCCCGATAAACTAATAGTTTTTTTGGCATGCTCTCAATTACTTAAAAACTGAAATTCTTGAAGGACAATGAATAGAAGAGTAGTGCTTGCAAAGTCTTGATTCATTAATGTGGGAGAATTGAGATACTCTAGTATATATGTTTTTCATGACAATTCTCACACTCTTAATTTACATGATTATACTTTACTATTCAAAGGCAAGCCTATGAGTTGATTACTTGACATGGAATAAAATTTACTCATTTGGATCATCCATACTTACAATAATTTTGCTGCGTTATAAGGATGCATGAAACCCGTATGATATGCTTGCCATTACTCTATCTATGCTGAAGTTTTTTAGATTTATGAAGTGGAGGAAACATGAGACTATTAATCATGAGAAAGATGATCATCTCGTTATTTCAGTTTAAATGCTGAGTTCCTTTTTGATTTTGGTTTTCTTGCTCGGGATGATCAAGTTTAAGCTTGGGGAGGTTGATGGCTCTGAAATATAGCCATCTATAATCCACATTTAAACTGGATATTAGTCATATTCTTGATGAAATATCTCTCTATACCCTGCCACTAAAGCTAATATTCAGATGGGTATACAATCCTTTCTTTTTGTATTTTTCCTGCACATATAATGTCGTTTAAAGGAGGGAATAACTACATTAAAGTCAATGATACGATATTTCGTTCAACCAGAAGAAACCAGGAGCCGTTCAACGAAGGCAGACGCCGTAACGACCAACTTTACGGCCGAAGCAAAAATTCCGACCGTATAGCTCCGGTCGTATAGTTGGCGCTGCCACCGTTAGGTCAAATAGAACAACTTTCGTGAAGGGACCACTATATAAAGAAGCCTCAGGCGACGGGAAAACATCTCTCGCTCCACCCCGAAGAAGCCAGACTCCGCCAAAAAGCTGCCTCTAGATCTCCAAACCCTTCTCCATCTCCATAGCCATACTCCACCACATGTAATAGTAGATCTCTTCTCCGATTGCCGACATTGTAAGACTATTGCTATCAATCTTATGATTTTCATTATAATGTTTGTGATTGTTGATCTCATCTCTATGTGTGACTAATTCTCCTTGGGCTAAGGGTTTCGGCCTAGCCATGTAGAAATTGTGCATGTGATTTATCATAGATGGGATCGTGTATTAGTTTGTATGACATGATGATTATTGTATCCTCTATTGCCTCAATCTAAGGACTTCTCAGGTACCCAAGACCCAGAGGGTTGAGCCAGGTATAGATAGTATGAGTGATGACTGATCTGCAGGTTCGAAACCCCAGTGACAGAAGGGGTAGTACGGCTGTATGTGAGGGATTTGCTTGGGATTAACGGTGAAATCATGACGCATATCATTAGTTGTCTTTCTTCTATGGATGAGACTAGTAGGTTATTGCTATAAGCGGTTGCGGAGGCAATAGCAATTATGGATGCACTGCCCACATATAATTTATCTTTCTCTAACAAGTACATGCATAATTTATTTCTATCTTTTATTCTCATCAGATGTTTTGCACAGCTATAGGTGAAACTGAATGCCCTAGGCCCTCTCTCTCCATCATCGACAACAACATAAAGATGCAAGCTACTAGTCTGGTAAAAATACAAAAGGTAAAACTCTCGAAGGTCCATTAAAGTAACTTCACTACGCATTCGCTTCCCATGGATTCAATAACCTAGGTCTATTAGGGAAAAAGAGCTATACTACATCCGTAATCCGGATCGAAGGTATCACTGACGTGTGCAACCATGTGCCAGTAAGAAATGGGTGGCTAGTTGGAATTAGTAGGTCGTGGTGACCTGAACCCAGTGTAGCCAGAGATGTAGTGAATGGTAGGTTGGACCGATGCACAGCCGGTTTGGGGAACTACTTCTTGAACGGTCTCTTCTTGGTCTTCTCCCTACCGTTATATGGAATGAGTGTGGTCGTACGAGTGGGTTGACGAGGTCACATGGGTAAAATATACAAACCCTTGTAGGGTGTAAAACTAAGTGCTTAGTCGTGTCCTCAGTTATTGACGATTGAGTTACTAGATATCGAGGCGATGATATATTCTCACTCATCCTTATTTCTTGATTACCAAAACTTGATGGATGAACTTAACAGGTTGCTGTGAATCAAATTGGTTTATGAAAGTAGGACAAAGGTATTTGAATATGCAAGCTACCCAAAGTTTCACTAGCCAAATAAGCATGTAGATGCTAGGTATATTGTATCCTTACTTAGCCCTACTTGTCATACATTGCAAGTATTGATCCTTCTAGACTGCCACGTTTAATGTTAAAGGATATTCCAATTTTGAGTGATCGACTAGGTCGCGGTACTCCTCTTGACACTTGTTCGCTTGTGGGCAGTTTGAAGATTGGAGGAGTTATTTATTTATGTTTGATACTTCAATAAGTTTGATCTATCCTTCGAGCTAAGCGTTATTGTAATAATTGAATACTCTGTATCTTTCGCTATTTATGATACATGGATATTTACTTTGTTATTCATCTATGTTCTATGTATGCCAATGAACCGATCTTGATATTCGCATGTTGCGTGGAAGCTACTGTCTTTTCAGTACTATAGTGTTACACATCTCGGTTGGGTATATAAACCGGTTGGGCTCTCCATAAACTGGTGAGGTGGTACTAAAACGTCCCACACCATTCCATGTAATTCCATGATAGATAGAATGTCACGGTTTATCAGCCCACTATTTTTACCACTTGGAATGAAATATAGCAGAGCACTGGCCTGTAAGAAAAAAGTTGCCATCATCCTATTAGGCAAAACATGGCGAGTGAAATGTTCGAGCCCATGGCTAGCCATAAGCCTTTTAGGCCAAACGTGGCAAGCGAAATGTTTGAGTCCATTATTTTTTATTCAAAACGTGTCATGTTAGTCTTATCACTTCTCTTTTCATCATTTCAATAGAATCACATGTGTACCGGAATGTTTTAGACCATACGTTTGGAAAAATCTAACTGGTACAAATAATTTATGACACATAAAAATCCTGGGATTTTCTTTCGATAATCCAATGCGTATTTCAACAAAAACAAAATAAACCATATGTCTGCCAGATTAATCTAAGACACCTATTTAGGCAGAAAATATCGGTAGAGGAGAAAGCTGACAGTTCATGATTAGACGACATTAGAAAAAATTGAGATAGGACATAGATTCACGAAAATAACCTACATTTCATATACTCTTGTCTATTCTTTTTCATATTTATCTTGTATTTCTTTGTTTTCTGTCAACGTATTTATCTTGTAGATCTCAAAAATCACGATCCACAATCAATGTGTCTACATTCAACTTTCTATCCATTTCAAACACAATGATTCGCTACATTCTCATTTGAGCTAGCTATCTCTATTTTCAACGCAACCGGAATCAATGTGCTCGCATTCAATGTTTTCGCATTAAACTTACTCGTATTCAATTATCATCTGCCTTTTTAGCAACATTAACTAGTTTCATTCTTCCGTCTGTTTGCATGGTTGTTAGTCCATTTTTCATTTTAGCATTTCATCTCATCGAGTCTGAACAACACGAAGTACCAGTCAACATTCTCGCATTCAATGTACTCACACACAATTTACTCGCATCCAACGTGTTCAGTTCTCAACTTTTATTTTCTGAGAAATGGTAACGCGATTCATTCTTCGTTCCATTTGGGTCGTCATTCATCCAGATTTTATTTAACCTTTTTCATCATGTTGATTTAGTACAACATGATTTGGCATGTTGGCAGGAAACGTTTCACAACCAATTTACTCTTGTTCAACATTCATGCATTCCACATATTTGCATTAAACGTCTTCGCTACTTCAACATTTCTTTTCTTAAAAATATTAAAATGTTGCATTCCTAGATCCGCTTTCATCATTTTCATCTCATCTAGTTCAAACATTGTGATTTGGAACGTTCGTAGTCAATGTTTCGCATTTGGTGTAATCGCATTCAACGTATTCGCGGTCATCTGGTTCGCACTCAACATTTTCAGTTTTAGATGAATTTTGACACACCATGCAAGCAAGAAAACAGGGAAAAAAGGATAAGATGATGAAAAGATAAACAAAAAGGGGGAAAGATAAATCAGAAAAAGGAAGAGGATGGAAGATGGTACATACGTCTTCATCAACCTCCCGTGTCCGGAGAGAAGCCCTAGACTAATGAATCGCGAGAGCAACCCCCAACCTACAATTGCACCGAGGTACGAGAAGCTAAGGGAAGCTTGAAGCATAGTCATAGTCTAGATCTAGACTAGCTTTCTTAGCTTCCCACACATATTCTTGTATGTCACCATCGTCGAGTCGGTAGAGAGAAAAGTTGAGATGGAAAGAGAGAAAGAGAGAGAAATAGGCGGCGTGCGGAGGCGTACTTGCGAGGCAAACATGACACCATCAGAAAGAAAGTTTTCTTTTGGTTTTATTTCTAGAGTTTTCAATAAGTACCAAGTTTTACCCATTTGGATGCTTTATAGTTGATGCAACATATGGAGCTGCAAATTCCTGCACAAACACTTTTCAATAAAAAATCTATGATTTTTTTTGTAACCCCGATTGCTCTCATATTTGAACCAAAGCTGCAACTTTTTATCCTCTATATGAATAAGAATTTATTTCATGTATAATTCATGTGCTATGCCTTCAAATATTTCAGAACCATATCTTTTGTGTAGTTTAAAGTTCATGGGAAAGTAAGATGTGGGCTAAAACCACTAGTGCACAACTGCTTGAAATAAAGCATCATATTAATTAAACTTTACCCATTGTGATTGGAATTATGTAAGTTATGTGTTTGACAATTTATGAGTTTACTATTAGCCAAACCATGTTGTCATGGGAAAAGTTTTGAAACATTGCACTACTTTTGTTGATGTCATGTTCTTTTGGTTGTGGATGCCTATCAATGTGAAATAAGCTGGAATCACCCTAAAGTTTTTTGGAGTTTGCATATGTGTAAGAGGGACGCCTAGGCCACCAACCTAAGACATGCTAAGCATCATGGTGCAAATTGACAGCATGGACATTATATGAGGTATTTTTAATAAAAAGCTATGCAAATAGTAAATAAAATAAAGTGCAAAGGGGTTTATTTGTCGGTTTGTCTTGTCATCTAAGTATGGATAGCCTCTCACAAAGGGACTCCTCATATAAGGGGCAAGAGGTACCTTAGTTGATGCTCTCATTTGGAATTGTATACCTATGATGACAAAACTTCTTTGATGTCCTAAGTTGAGTAGCATGAGGAATGGGTACTTGTAGTCAATGGGCATGAGACATTCAACTTGTAAGAGGTCAAACATATAAACTATACTTCCTTTTACTCTAACCATAACCATTAAAGATTCCTAGAACTCCACTCTTATTATCGTTGACATGAACTACATAACCCAAAACTTTATTTTATGTTCTCTCATATCACTACAAGAAAAGTTTCCTCCCGCAACGACTTGGCTAGACGGTCGTAGTAGAAGGCGCGTCTTCCGGGACAAAATTCTCGGTTCGACCGTGGCTGATGGAATTTTTTCGGTTTCGTAGCCCTCTATTACGACAGAACCGCTAAAACCATGGAGGAAGCTCGGCCAGCACGTGGCAGAAGAAATATTTTTTTCCTCGCGCGATGTTGACTCACCGAAGTCTTTTGAGGTGTATGGGTCCCAGATGTTAGTATCTCTAGCAGACCACACTTTTTGGTCGCGCCTCCCTGATTTGAACTCGATAACGTTGCTCGATGCGTCTGCCGTTTAGTCAGGCTGCTAGGTCCAATATGTCAGCCTCTCATTAGGAGAAGCGTGTGTATGATGGAATTTTTTTTCCTTCGCTCGCGCTACCCTGTTCTAAAGTTGATAGCGCTGCTCGATGCATCTATTGTTTAATCAACCTCTTGGGACCCACATGTCATTCTCTCATTAGAATAAACGTGTGTATGATGGAACTTTTTCTTCGCTGGTGCTACCTTGTTTCGAAGTTGATAGCACTGTTCGACGCATCTACAGTTTAACCAACCCCCTGAGCCCCACATGTAATCCTCTCATTACAAAAAACGTGCGTATGATGGATTTATTGCCTTCGCTCGTGCTACCCTGTTCCGAAATTAATAGTGTTGTTCCTACCGTTTAATCACACTGCTGGCCCCCACATGTCATCCTCTCATTAGACGAAACATATGTATGATGGATCGTTTACCCTTTGTCACGTCTTCGTGTTCCAAACTTGATAGTGTTGCTCACTGCATCAGCCATTTATTCAGGCTGGTGGGTCTCTTATGTTAGCCTCACATTAGAAGAATCAGGTATGATGAAATTTTTTTCTTCTCTAGCGCTATCCTGTTCTGAACTAGATAGTGTTGCTCGACGAATCTGTCGTTAGCTCACGCTACTGGCTCCCCCATTTCAGCCTCTCATTACAAGAAACGTGTGCATGTTGAACTTTTTTCTCGCTCGTGCCTCCCTGTTTCGAACTGGCAACATTGCTCGATGAAACATCTGTATAAGGTCACGCTGTTGGGTCCCACATATCAGCCTCTCTATAAATGAAACATGCGTATGATAGAATTTTTTGGCCATGTCTGCTGTTTTGACCTTGGCAACTTTCTAGGTCCCAGCTAACAGTATCTATTTGAAAGAAATGTGTGTATGTTGGATTATTTTTTCGGGTTCCAGATATCAGCCTCAGAGTAGAAAAAATGTTCATAAAGGCCAAATTAAAAATATTTTGGTCTAACTCGGGGCAAATGCCCTATCCGTCATGGCTTATATTCCATGGGATCACTCCTAAATTGAATGGGCTATGGTCGGTGGCCACAAGACCACGAAAAGACCGAATTAGAAGGTTTTGGGCTATGCTTGGGGCTAGTAGGCTAATTTCATGGGCTATACTTGGGCCTGCTGGGTCTGACATGTCAGCTTCTCTGTAAGTGCAACGTGTGTATGGTGGACTTTTTTCGGCCGTGTCCGCTGTTTTCACCGTGGCAACTATGTATGGGCTTACTGCTAGGGTCCTTATGTCAGCCTCTCTGGTATGTTCTGGCTCGTGGGTCCCCGATGCAGCCTTGTAAATTCTATCTGGTTGGTCCCCGATGCCAGCCTCTCTCCACAAGTATTTTAACTTTTTTTTCAAACCCACCCTCAAAAATAAACTCGAGGGACGCTGCACGCTGGTATGTCCATGATATCAGCCTATCCGTAATGCGATATTGCTAGAAAAAAATGTAAACCCAAGACACATACACACACAGGCGATTCGAACAAAAGACCTTCAAATCAAATAAACTTAAACTGAGTGTGTTCCCACTACAACAAGGATATTTATAGAAAAAATATCATAGGCCGAATTAAAAAGAGTTTGGTTATTCTACATAGGCTCCTCTACGTGGGTTATAGTCCATAGGCTATGCTCCATGGGCTTCTTTCTCAAATTTCACTGGGTTATGCTCAGCAGTCTCCTAACACCTAAAAGGCCGAATTAATATGTTCTCGGCTATGCTCCATGGGCTCCTTTCTCAAATTTCACTGGGTTGTGGTTAGCAGACCCCTGACCCCGAAAATACCAAATTAAAATGTTCTGGGCTAAAGAGGGGCCGAATGAGCTACTAGATTTATTCTCCTGGTTAATAAAAATTGCATTGTGATGTGCTCGCCCGGATTTGAAACAAAGACCTCAAAGAGGGAGGGGAAAGCGATAATTCTTTTTGGCAGATATTCATGTCAAAATTCGGCAGTACAGAATAAGATAGAAAAATTATCAACAGACTGGAAGTTCAAATTCAGTAGCACTTGACCAATTCAGTAGCATTTCAAAAGTGACCAATTCAGCAATAAATACATTAAAATACAATAGTAGTACAGAGAGAACCAGTTCTTGTTTCAGCTCTAAAAACCTTGTCGCGCGATCAGTTTTCCTTTTTCACCAGACACACTTGACCATTGGAGCAAGCAAAACTGACGATCGAGTCTTCTTTGAGTACCTTCTTCTCACGTCAATGCCCGTGTGACCCCCGTATGCAACCCAAACTGCCCAAGTCTCATCTAGATTGTGACAAGGCCATGTTCCAAAAGAAAAGCAAGACTATCTACTGCCCTTGATTTAAACAAGTACCAGTACAACAGTATATCCACAAAATTATTTAGTAATAGCAACGACAGAACATTTGAGAGATTCAGTAGCTTTCCTGCTTGAAATTCAATAGCAGTACAGAGATAATAAGTTCTCGTTCCATCTCAAAAAACCTTGGCGCACGATCTGTTTGTCGTGTTCTCCAAACAGGCTCGATCATTGGAACAAGCAAAACTGACAATCAAGTCTTCTTTTGTGTGAATACCACCTCATTTCGTCAATGCATGTGTGACCCAAAATGCCCAAGACTCATCTAGATAGTTGTGACAATACTACGTTTCAAAATAAAAGCAAGACAATCTGCTGCACTTGATCTAAACAAGTAACAATACATCACTATTAGTTAAACAAAATACTTTGGTAATAGCAATGACAGAGCAAAGGCAAAGCAAGACCATCTCCTTCCCTTGACCTAAACAAGTACTACCAGTATATAGTACAAAATACTCCGAAGTACAAGAACTAGTACCATACTAGTACTACTATGCATCCAAAATCCACCCTCCAACACACAGAGATTGATGCATATTGAGTAATGCAGGCCCTAGGTAATATGAGATGGTTCATGGAACAACAAAAAGGAATGCTTTTTCCTCAGGATGATGCCTGGCACCGCCCAGCTCTCAGGCATGGAGGAACTGCAGATTGCATCGGTCCAAAACCCAAGTCTACTGTCGGGTAATAGGCATTGATCAACACATTGTACAAGGGCGACGAGCATGCGTCTGGTTCATATTCAGTAGCATATGACAGATTCAGCAGCAATTTAAAGTGACCGATTCAACGGTGGCAGGAAATGACCAAAAGAATTGACAGATTCAGCAATGCCGACATTGAAATTCAATGGATGTACAACAATGCGGCAAGGCCAAGTTTCAAAAGGAAAGTGTGCCATGCATTTTCTCCACTCGATCAGAATAAGTCCCAGTACATAGGTATTACTACAAAATAGATTAACAGTAGCTGAACTCCATACAAAATACTTAGTAGAAGTGTAAAACTACAAGCTTACACTAAGCTAGGAACCACTACATATCTCATCATACGTACTCGAAGAAACGAGAATGCTTTAGCGTGTCAAAGTGTTGGCCGGGCTGCGCCCTTGATTTCTTGCCTGGGACGTGCCTCTCATTTAATTGTCGCATGTCGGCCTCTAGGTCAGCAGCATACATGTAAAATTCATACGACAAACCAGAAAATTCGGGATCCTTAATTTCGAATCCTCCAATTACGAAGGAAATCTGCCACCAACATAAACTAGCTAATTAGTAGAACATCACATACACTCATAGTAGGATCATCACAAGAGGATTAAGATGTGATATCTCACCGGTGAATCTTGTCCGACGACAAGTTCAGTAGTATGCTAGTAAAGCCATGGCTTGGGCAGAAAAGACGTGAGCACTTCCTGCGTGGCGTTGGTCGGTGACAGCCTAATCGTTGTCTCGGATGACCTTGTTACTACAACCTGATTGAAACTAGCGAACAAGACCAACGACCAAAACCTCACCTCGTATCACGGCGATTCGCACGCCGCCAACCTAACCGGCCTGACGGACAAGAGAAATTCCATGCTATGCCCGTCAATTTGGGTGACGAATAGCTTGCCCTCCTTCCCGATGCTGATGATCTCAGCTCTGAGCGAGCCCGGTGCACGAACCGGCACAAACGGGTCCCATTTTTGGGGTGTATCTAGGCACTTTCATTGAGTGGGCGGATATGAGGTGCTCGATGAACAATTTCTTGATGCCGGTGAACTCGCATCCTGGCTCCATGCTGACACACCAGCGATAGTTGCACGCGATCTTGTGGTCATAGATATCCTTGTAGGATACCAAAGTCTAGCAGATGTCGTTGGGGCATCTACTACCTTTTCCACCAGCAACTTAGTGGTACAGCTCCTTGGAGCATGCGGCTAGCCAGACAGCGCTAGTAGTGTCCAGATGCTTAGCTATTTTGTTGAATATGTTGTCGTTGACCTTTGTCCAGAAGTTGTTCAGCCGGTTGTGCCTCGAATCCACAACCATCACATCCGGGTGGATTGGGGGCAAGGATGGATCTATGTATGATTGTTGGGCTTATTTGGAGGAGAGGGGTGGCGGCCTGGAAGGATCGATGCTGCAAGTGAGATGGCAAGAAAAATGTGTAAAGTGCGTGCTCAAGAAGATCCAAATGCGGCCTCTCGGAGTTGGGAATAGCTCTTTGAAGGAGGGGGGTTTGCCATGCTCCTTCGGCTATCTTCTGCCGAGCATACTGCATCGAGCACACCGACTAGAGTTATGGAGTAGGGAGTACTATAGGTACTCTAGACTGGCACACTGCCATGGACTGTTCTCTCATCACATCTCATTTATTAGAACTGAGAGATGATTTATTTACTGCTTCCATTTTTATACTACTCCCTCCAGTTCGTATTCTAATGGCCTCAACTTTGTCTAGATTCACATCAGTTAGACAGTGTAGTTGTAAGTTGAGTCACTTACGTTTTTCGGTACTTCATAGTACGTACCAAAATACCAAGATGCTGAACCTCATATGAACTTTCTAGAAAGGAACCCCTTTGCAAATATTGGCAAGCCTGCTAAAATTGCTAAAACTTATAGAAAGGCAAGAACTCACGGCCTAAATTGCGTCATGCTAGGTAAAATAACAACGGGTTCCCAGTTCATATTGAGTAGCATTTCAAAGTGACCGATTCAGCAATACAGACTCTGATATTCAATAGCAGGACAACGAGAATCAATTCTTGTTACAACACTAAAAACCTTGGTGCGGGATCAGTCGCTTTCATCCGAACACACTCGATCATCAGAGCAAGCAAAACTGACCATCAAGCCTGCTTTTCTTTGCATACCTTCTACTCACATCAATGACTGTGTGACCCACATATGCAAACCAAGATGCCCCAAGCCTCATCTAGATTGTGACAAGGCCATGTTTCAAAAGAATAGTAAGACCATCTACTGCCCTTGATCTAAAAAAGTAGCAGTACGTCAGTATTAGTTCTACAAAATACTTTAGTACCATAATAAAAATGACAGAACATTTGATAGATTCACTACCATTTGAAAGATTCAGCAGCACTGAATAAAATAGAAAAATATCAATAGATTCCAAATACATAATCAGCGGCACTTGACAGATCCAACAACATTTCAAAGTGACTGATTTAGCAGTACAGATAATGACCAAAAGAATTGATAGATTTAACATTGCAGACACTAAAATTCAATAGATGTAGCAAGACCATACTTCAAAAGGACAGAGAGAACAAATTTTGGCCATGTTCTAAAAGAAGAGCAAGACCATCTAGTGGTCTTGATCTAAACAAGTACCAATACATGACTATTAGTTCTAAAAAATACTTTAGTAATAGCAACAACGGAAGATTTGACAGATTCACTAGCATTTGAAAGATTGAGCAGTACTGAAAAAGATAGAAAAATATCAATAGATTCTTAGTTCATAATGAGCGGCACTTAACAGATTTAGCACCATTTCAAAGTGACCAATTTAGCAGTACAGATAATGACCAAAGGAATTGATAAATTCAGCAATGCAGACATTGAAATTCGATAGATGTAGCAAGTCCATGATTCAAAAGGAAAGAGAGACCATATTCTGCACTAGATTCATCGGTCTGAACAAGTACCAGTACATAGGTATTACTCCTACTACAAAATATATTAGCAGTAGCAGAACTCCATACAAAATACTCAGAATTACCTTAAGCTAGGAACCACATGTCTCAAAATGATAAGAAAAATCCTGTCGAGGAGTACATGTGTTCAAGTTAGGATCATCACAAGAAGATAAAGATGTGTTAATATCTAAGAATCTTGTCGATACGAAGCTTTTATTCCATGGTGAACTCCGATGGTTGATTCCGACGACGAGCAACTAGATTATTCTGATAAACCGACAAAGAGCAAGTAGTTTTAGATTTCGCATAGAATACCTTCTGACCCAGCCATTTACATGTGCAGAGCTCAACTTCACCATGAACTGCGGTGACAAGCGCGTCGCCGGTCTGACGCACATGACAGATATCAAGATGACATCATCGCGCCCATCAAATAGCACGCAGAACACAGTGTCATCATACCCGGTTAGCCCGATATCAACATTCTGTGAGCCCGGTGCTGGCACCGGCTTAGAGATGTACCTGCCTTTCCTACCATAGTGTAAAATGCACAACCTCATGGCGTGGGCTTCTCTGAGGTGGGAGTGGAACACAAACAGAATTGTGGTGAACTCGCAGCTAGGCACCACGCAGTTCCATGGGACTGCATCAGCGAGCATTGAACATGAACACATATTTGGTTGGACAACCCATACCAATTGGGTCTGTCACCAACATAAAGTAATTAATTAGTACAACATTACATATATTCATATTAGGATCATCACAAGAACATTTATATGTGTTAACTCACTCTTGATTGATATTCTTGTAATCCAAGGGGAATTCTGACAACATCTTGAGAAGCTCACAGGTAACACCGCGGTTTCGATAGGTATGACATGAGCCCTTTCAGATGTCACCGCCATTTCGATCGAATGGAGCTTATTCCATGACGGCAGCGACCATAACATCACCTTGTATCGTGGAGATTCGCACGCCGTCGACCTGACATACCTGATGGATAGAAAGATGGTCATGGTGTACCCTCCAATTAGGGTGGCAAACTCAGTTCCCTCTTTCCCGATGCTGATGATCTCTGGTGCGGGCACCGGGTCAGTCGGGTACCAGTGCTTGTTGGAGTAGGTCACTTCAGGCAAATAGTACATCTTGTGGGCAAGTTTCAAGTGGTCAAAGATCTCATGCACAGTCAATGGTCGGGTGGCGAACTCGCATCCTCGCTCCATGCAGGATGTGCACGGGGCATAGCAGCACTAGATCTTGTGCTCGTAGATGTCATTATAGGAGAACAATGAACAACAGCGGTCGTTGGGGCACCTGCTACCTTTTCCATCGGCGACCTGGCGGTATAGCTCCTTGGAGCATGCAGCCAGCCTAACGGCACTGATAGTGTCTAGACACATAGTGATTTTGTTGAAGACGTTGTCACCGACCTTGCTCCATCCGTAGTGTCGCGGGTTGCATCTCGAATCCGCCATCCCGTCTAGACGGATTGGGGGCGAGGGTGGATCTATGTAGAGTTGTTGGTGGTTTTTGGAGGAGAGGGCTGGTGGCCTGGAGGGAGTGATGCAGCAGGCAATATGGCGAGTAAAATGTGTGAAGCGCGCACCAGAGATGTGGCTAGGCGGCGTCGGCGAGTAGGGATAAACTAAACGGAGATGCAGAAGATGGGATGGATCTTTTAAAGAGGTTTTTCTTTTCTTCTGCTATAAGAAGCGGCTGCATCAAGGACGCTAGCTAGCGTGAATGTGTGTTAGACTAACGCGCCCATGTGCAATAAATTAAACATGTCACTTCCAAGCGCAGTACAGTCTCATCACATCAGTTTGACTAGACATATTATTTACTATTTACAGTTTCTATTTTCATACTAGTATTAGGGCATCACCCATGTATGTGGCAGAATTTGTCTATAAGCTGGGAAGTTTTAAGAAAAAGCTTTTCGATAGTTTTGGATGTACTAAATTGCTGGTTATCTTCAAAAGTTTTTTGGAAACTTTTAAGAGCATTTTATCTATCGTGCTTACTTATGGTTAAAATTTGACACGGGCGATGGGAGTACGGTTTACATCGAAGACCTCAAAAAAGAGAAAATTATATAGAGGTCCATAAACTTAGCACAAAGGGCCCTAAAGTTAAGCAAGGAAAAGCACTCGGGTCCTTCTCGAGCAAGAAACTAAGCCATACCCTTCGTACTACTTTACTTGCTTCACACAAACACACAAAACACTCCTCACACTTTCGAACCAGTGTGCTGGGGGTGTGCTTGGTGCTTCCTCTTTGCGGGGTGTCAAATGAAACGATAATGAGGGTCGACGCACGTGGGAAGCGCCACGTTGTGTAAGAGGGAGAGATCAGCGGGCCAGGGTGTGTGTGGATGGTGATGAGGCAGGGAAGGAGAGAGAAAACACAATTTGTTTTACGTGTATATATATAGTAAAGGTCCTGAAATTTTGACAATAGGTTCAACTTCTTGCTAAGATTCTACATCTTGACAACTTAATGAAATTAGGTTAAACTTGAGATACAAGTAAGCGTGATAAATAGCTCTTGCATTAATTGTCTTTTCGAAGGTAGATGGGTGCATCTTCTTTTAGTAAACGATGTCGTTGGTGTGAGTTTCCAACTGTCAAGAAAGAACATTCTCAATTTTCCCATGTTTTGCGAATTTTAAAACTTTCTAGCTAATTCCGCTGACTTGAATGAGACTCTTTGCAAATTTATCGAAATTAGGTCAAATTTGAACTACAAGTAAATTGTAGATTTCTTTGGAAGTTTTACGAAAAAGCTTTTCGGTGGTTTTCGATGTACTCAATTCCTGGTTAGAGCTTCAAAAGTTTGTTGGGACATTTTAAGAGGAATCTATCTATCGTGCTTATTAGTAGTTTTCTCATAACAAGTTTAATTCGGAAGGTAGATCAAAACATGAATATACTTGGAATAGCATATGCTAATAGGTAGGTATGGTGGACTCTTTCGAATAGCTTAGTTTTAGGAGTTGGATGCATGAGTTGAACTCACACTTGGTTATGGAGGCTAGCAAAATACTGGGAGCGACCAACTAAGAGAGCAATAATGGCCATAATCATGCAGAGCGACAAAGCATCGTTAATCAAAGCAAAAAGTGATACTACAAGTTGAAAACTAAAGGATCATAAAGGATATGGTGACTTGGGATAGTCATAACATGGTGTGAGCATGGGCCAAGTCAACCCAAATAAAGCATCAAAGGAGAATACCACAATACTATGCTATAATATGCTAAAACAACGCATGATTCTTCCAAGGCACATTAAGCAATCTTAATTGTTTATAACATGGCATGCTACAGAAAAGAATACGAAGCATAAAGCCAAAAAAATATCAAGCTTGGCATGACAAAGCATAGGCCATAGTCAAAAACAAGCTCTTTTTACCACTTAAGCATGAACTTTCCTACTCCTTTCCAATCCAAACCAAACGATTTGAGAACCAATGCATGAAAGAGGGGGTCCAACCAATTTATTCAGCAAACTAAGAAAACCAAGCAAACGAAAACCAAAACCAAAACGAAAAAGAAGACGCTCCAAGAACAACAGAACTGTGCATGAAACAATAAAAATGAAGTGTTTGGAAAAAACCTGGGATTTTTATTAATGAAGAAGGGGATGCCTTGGGCATCCCCAAGCTTTGACGCTTTTACCTATTGAATATTTCTTAGGGTGACATGGGTGGCATCCGCAAGCTTGAGCTTTAGTCCATCATTCATCTCATTACTCATTCCTTCCATACACCTGAAATTTTTCCTTCATACAAAACTTCACACGATCTTTATTAGCAACATTAGTGCACTCAAGATAATAAGTCTTTGGGTTCAGTTCCAACACCAATAAAACTTCCATTAAAACACAAGATACTGTAGCACTTCCCTCAAAAAGCTCAAATCCCCAAAAGAACTCAAAAAGGAACCAACAAGAAGCAAATGCAAATAAAGACAGAAATCTGTCAAAACAGACCAGTAGGTAAAGACGAATTTTTTCAAAGACCTTCTGTTGCTCAAATCGAAAAGTGTTGAACTAACGAAAGTTAGATAACAACCTGGGGCAGAAGCACAGAAATTCACGCCTCAAAAGGACGTACCGAGAATTTACACGAATTTTACGATGAAGCATAGAAATATGTTTCGGGACAGCAACTTTCCCAACCATTACTTCTCTCTCATTAGAGGTTACGCTTGGCATAAAAAGCAAATAAAAAGGATAAGGAGTGGTTATTACAGCAGTAATAACTTTCAAGACTCATTTAAAACTTTTGGGTTATCTCCCAATAAGTACTTTTCTTTAATGCCTTTAAGTTAGGCATGATAGTTTGAGAAGATTCTCACATAAGAAATATGAATTGAAGTAAAAGAGAGCATCAAGAAGCAAATTCAAAACACATTTAAGTCTAATCCACTTCCTATGCATAGGAATTTTGTATGCAAATAAATTCGCAGAGAACAGAGTGACGGACATAGGAAGATAAAACAAGAGTAACTTCAAAACTTTCAGCACATAGAGAGGTGTTTCAATACCATGAAAACTTCTACAACCATATTTTTCTCTCTCATAATAATTTTCAGTAGCCTCATGAATAAACTCAACAATATAACTATCACATAAATCATGCTTTTCATGTTCTACAAAAACATAATTTTTATCCAGCTCAAAAATAGTGGGATTAAAACCTTCAAACCCACTTTTAACAATTCTATAACAAGATAACTGATCATTCAATATAGGACCATCATCTAGAGCTTTATCATAAACAATTTCTAAGAAAAACTCTTTAGTACCATGCATCTCGAAGTTAGGCACAAATAAAGGATTATCACAGATAACATGACCATAACATTCATCCTCCTTTGGTAAGCATGGGGGACAATCAAATAATGTAAGGGATAAAGAGTTACTCTCATTAGAAGGTAGGCATGGGTAGATAATCCATTCTTCCTCCTTTTGTTCATCACTCTCCTCCTCTTTTTCATCTAATGAGCTTTCAGGTTCATCAATTTCTTCTTCCATAAGATCCTTCAAGTCATTAGTCTCTTCCATTTGTGGAAAGCATCTATTAATATATTCAAGAATATAGCCATTTTCTTCCTTGTAATTATCAAAGCAAAATTTAAGTATATCATAAACCTCATATTTATAAGGTGAATCATCAATATTTTCAAGCAAACTAGCAAGTTCAAATGCACCCTTCCAAGCAATAAATTCCTCAATTTGTTCCACAACATAAAAGTCATAATTTTCTTTAACATAAGAAGATATGGTAACATCATCATTATACTCACATTGAAAAGGGAGGTGTTTGTACCTCCTACAGCAACAAGATTTATCAAAGTAATAATTAACATTATAAGTAGAGCACACGTTTATAGCAATGGTATACAATTTATCAATTTGTTCCCATAAGCGTTTCCTTTTTTGTGACAAGCGGTGTTCCTTATAATAATATTTTTGTTCTTTCATGAACCCACCTTGCCAATAAGATTCAGTTTCAAAGAAACCAACCATTAATAGAAAGCATGATAAAGCAAGACAATAATAGACCAATGAAAATAACAACTAGAGTATGAACTATTTTTTGTATTTTTGATAAAGAAACAAGCAAACAAGGCGGAAATAAACTAAGGAAAAAAAATAACAAAGTAAAGAGATTGGTTATGATTATGCTTGAACAATAGTGATTCCAAGTGGACTTGATAAATAAAGCTATGCTCCCCGGCAACGGCGCCAGAAAATAGTCTTGATGACCCACAAGTATAGGGGGTGTATCGCAGTATTTTCGAGGGAAGTGAAACCCAATTTATTGATTCGACACAAGGGGAGCCAAAGAATATTTATAAGCCTTAACAACTGAGTTGTCAATTCGGCTGCACCTGGAAACAGTCTTGCTCACGGCAGTTTATCAGTAGCAACAGTTTGTAGTAGGAATAGTAAAGCAATAGCAGTAGTAAAAGTAAAGACAGTAGTAACAATTGCAGTAAATAGTAGGATTAAGGCGCGGTAGGCATATGGATGGATGGAAGGGCATTGCATGGACAAGACAATTCACATGGCAATCAAGACATAGGGCAATTGCAGATAAATAAGATAAAGCATCCAAGTACTAAATAATACTAGGCATGTGTTCCATATATAGTCATACGTGCTCGCAATGAGAACTTGCACAACATCTTTTATCCTGCCAGCCCGTTTGCCACGGGGCCTCAAGGGAACTACTGGCAATTAAGGTGCTCCTTTTAATAGAGCACTAGAGCAAAGCATTAACACTCCATGAACACATGTGATCCTCACATCAAAGCCATTCCCTCCGGTTATCCCGATTGTTATCACTTCGGGGCCTTTGGTTCCGGATAATAACGTGTGTATACAACTTGCAGGTAAGATCATAAACAATACTATCATAATGAATCAATAACATGTTCAGATCTCAAATCATGGCACTCGGGCCCTAGTGACAAGCATTAAGCACAACAAGTTGCAACAAAGTCAGAAAGCACTAATAATAGATAATAGGCACCATGCCCTAACAATCGGATGCCATTACATGAACGATCTCATCCAATCCCTACCATCCCCATAGCCTACAGCGGGGGATTACTCACTCATAGATGGGGGAAACATGGATGTTCGATGTAGAAGCGATGGTGATGATGATGGCGATGATCTCCAATTCCCCGTCCCGGCAGGGTGCCAGAACGGAGTTTCTGGTTTCGAATCATGGAATCTAGTGGTGGCGGCGCAGCGGAACTCTTTTTGGAAAAACGTTGAACCTCCCTTGGTTTTTAGGTCGAGAGGCAACTTATAGGCGAAGAGGGAGGCCGAGGGGGTGCCTGCGGTGGCCAGGCCTGGCCCACGCAGCCAGGTGGTGTGGCCGGGCCCTAGCCCCTCTCTGTCTCGTATTCTGGCTCCTTGTGTCCCTCGGTGAAAAACTGACTTTGGCTTTTGTCCCATCCAATTCCGAGAATATTCATTTTCTGACTTTCCTAGAACCAAAAATAGCAAAAAACGGGCAGCTGGCACATTGGCTCTTGTTAATAGGTTAGTCCAAGAAATCATATGAAAGGTACTCCAAAGTATGGACAAAACATAAGAAAGCAGATAAAACCAAGCATGGAACATCAAAAATTATGGATACGTTTACAACGTATCACATGCATATATATAGTAAAGGTCCTAAAATTTTGACAAGAGGTTCAACTTCTTGCTAAGACTCTACATATTGACAACTTAATGAAATTAGGTCAAACTTTAGCTACAAGTAAGCGTGATAGATAGCTCTTGGAATAATTGTCTTTTCGAAGGTGGATGGGTGCATCTTCTTTTAGTAAAAGATATCATCGGTGTGGGTTTCCAACTATCAGGAAAGAACATTCTTGACTTTCCCATGTTTTGCGAATTTTAGAACTTCCTAGCTAACTATGCCGACTTGAATGAGACTATGTGCCAATTTATCGAAATTAGGTCAAATTTGAACTATAAGTAAATTGAGGTTGCTTTGGAAGTTTTACGAAAAATCTTTTCGGTGGTTTTCATTGTACTAAATTCCTGGTTACCTTCAAAAGTTTTTGGAAAATTTTAAGAGAAAACTATCTATCGCGCTTACTTGTAGTTAAAATTTTACACGATCGGTGGGAGTATGGTTTAGATCGAAGACCTCAAAAAGAGAAAATTATATGTAGAGGTCCATAAATTTAGCACAAAGGGCCCTAAAGTTAAGCAAGGAAAAGCAGGCGTGTCCTTCTCGAGCAAGAAATTGAGCCATACCCTTCGTACTATTGTACTCGCTTCACACACAAAAAACGCTCCTCACACTTTCGAACCAGTGTGATGGGGGTGTGCTTGGTGGTTCCTCTTTGTAGGGTGTGAAATGGAACGACAATCTAGGTCGATGCACGTGGGCAACGCCACATTGTGGATGAGGGAGATATTAGCCGGTCGGGGTGTGCGTGGATGGTGATGAGGTAGTGAAGGAGAGATAAAACATAATTTGTTTTGTGTGCATATATATAGTAAAGGTCCTAAAATTTTGATAACATGTTCAACTTCTTGATAAGAAATTGCATCTTGACAACTTAATGAAATTAGGTCAAATTTGAGCTACAAATTAGTGTGATAGATTGCTCTTGGATAAAAAAATCGAAGGTAGATGGGTGCATCTTCTTTTAGTAAACGATGTCGTCGGTGTAGTTTTTCAACTTTCAAGATATAACATTCTCGATATTCCCATGTTTTACAAATTTTAAAACTTCCTAGCCAACTCTGATGACTTCAATGAGACTTTGTGCCAATTTATTAAAATTAGGTTAAATTTGAACTACAAGTAAATTATAGGTTGCTTTGGAAGTTTTACGAAAAAGCTTTTCGGTGATTTTCGATGTACTAAATTCCTGGTTATAGCTTCAAAAGTTTTTTGGCAAATTTTAATAGGAATCTATCTATCGTGCTTACTAGTAGTTAAAATTTGACACGGCCGGTGGGAGCGAGTACGGTTTACATCGAAGACCTCAAAAAAGAGAAAATTAGACAGAGGTCCATAAATTTAGCACAAAGGGTCCCTAAAGTTAAGCAAGGAAAAGCAGTCGGGTCCTTCTCGAGCGAGCAGCTTAGCCATACCCTTCGTACTACTCTACTCGCTTCACACAAAAAATACTCCTCACACTTTCAAACCAGCATGCTGGGGTGTGCTTGGTGCTTTCTTTTCATAGGGTGTGAAATGTAACGACAAGGCAGGTCAACGCACATGTGGGCAGCACCACGTTGTGGACAAGGGAGAGATCAGTCGGCTGGGGTGTGTGTGGATGGTGATGAGTAGTGAAGGATACAAAAAACATAATTTTTTTGCAAGCATAAATACAGTAAAGGTCCTGAAATTTTGACAACACGTTCCACTTATTGCTTAAAATATGCATCTTGACAACTTAACGAAATTAGGTCAAACTTGAGCTACAAGTTAGCGTGATAGATTGCTCTTGGATTAATTGTCTTTTTTAAGGTAGATGGGTGCATCTTCTTTTAGTAAATGATGCCGTCGGTGTGAGTTTCCAACTATCAGGAATGAACATTCTCGATTTTCCCATGTTTTGCGAATTTTAAAACTTCCTAGCTAACTCTGCTGACTTGAATGAGACTTTGTTCCAATTTATCGAAATTTGGTCAAATTTGAACTACAAGTAAATTGTAGGTTGGTTTGGAAGTTTTACAAAAAAGCTTTCGATGGTTTTCGATGTATTGAATTCCTGGTTAGCTTCAAAAGTTTTTTGGAAAATTTTAAGAGGAATTTATCTACCGCGCTTAATTGTAGTTAAAATTTGACACGGTCAGTGGGAGCGAGTACAGTTTACATCGAAGACCTGAAAAAGTACAAAGGGTTGGGGTGTGCTTGGTGCTTCCTATTCGTAGAGTGTGAAATGGAACGACAAGTCAAGTTGACGCATGTGCCATGTTGTGGACAAGGGAGAGATCAGCCGGCCGAGGTGTGCGTGGATGGTGATGAGGAAGTGAAGGAGAGAGAAAACATAATTTGTTTTGCGTGCATGTATATAGTAAGGTCTTGAAATTTGGAAAACACGTTCAACTTCTTGCTAAGAATCTGCATCTTGACAA
Source organism: Avena eriantha (assembly GCA_910589775.1). Taxonomy (NCBI): domain Eukaryota; kingdom Viridiplantae; phylum Streptophyta; class Magnoliopsida; order Poales; family Poaceae; genus Avena; species Avena eriantha. The sequence goes on from OU342744.1 coordinate 409,887,146, forward strand.
CTTAATGAAATGAGGTCAAACTTGAGCTACAAGTTAGCGTGATGGATTGCTCTTGGATTAATTGTCTTTTCGAAGGTAGATGGGTGCATCTTTTAGAAGGTGACGGCGGTGGTGATGGTAGCGGTGGTGTAGAGCAGCAGCTGAGTGCAGTGACAGCGGTCGACGATGGAGAGGAGGACGGCGATAGGTACATCGTAGGTTTCTATGAAAGTTTTATGAAAAAAAATTTGGTGGTACCCATCAGGGGTCAATTATGAGTATATCTGTCAACACCCAGATTTTTAATCCCAGATGCCCGTTATGCCATACATCGCAATCCCAGGATTACCATTTTTGCGAGACATAACAGATTGGATATCACTGTACATCATCCATTACAAACCATACATAAGGTTATTACACAAATAAGGATCTCATGATCCAGTCTTAATACAACAAACAGCGGAAATAAAAGATAGCGTAGCGGTGGGGTCCATCTTTAGGGGCACAGGCAAAGCTGACGAAGGCAGATGGTCCTAGTTATCATAGCCGTCCTGCTGACCATCCTCTTGATAGTCTCCTTCATAGTCTGGCCATGATAATAGCCAGGGACAAAAGCCATGAGTACTATTTAAGTACTCGCAAACTACCACTAACAAGTATTATAAATCTAAGTTAAAATGCTAACTCTATGTTTAACTATCAAGTTAAGTTTCAAACCTAAGCTGAATTATGAAGCAAAGAAAGATAAAGTAAATTCCTAAAATCACTTAAGTTGGGAAGCTATTGTCATAAACACAACCCTATTGTGGTCAAGTCAAGATTCATCATTCTTTTCAAAGTATTTAGAAAACATCTGACAATGAAACAGTATGGCCATTCCAACTGTCCATAACCGCGGACGCGGCTATTCGAATAGTTTGACACTCTGCAGAGGTGGTACACTTTCACCACAAAATTCGATACATCTGTCAGGGATAACCCTGAACCATCATACTTAGTATGCAGATAATCAAACATAACCTTCCCTTTACACACCCTAGTATAAGCACCTGTCCTATGAGCATGGCCTCCCAACCATGACCATCAGTCATCTTGGGCACTGCATAGGTGGACAACATTGAGAGGTAGCCTCAGCTCAAACCTCTCCCGTGAGGGAACTAATACTAATGCATATAAACTTCCAGCTAAGCCTTACCCAATTCAGGTAATGTGGTTGTACGGTAAATTTGGAATGGTATCGCATCCGAATCCAACCATCAGTTTTATAACAGAGTTAAGGCTCATGCCTCAACATTTTCATCAACATCAATCCTTTGTGTTTCTCAATACATGTCAAAACATCTCAATAGAATGACTCATCATTCCAAGGTTTTCATAATTCATTTTCACCAAGTGTTCCCATCTAAAGTGACTCAAGTTTTTGGATCTGATCTAAACTACTAAGTTAAGAGTGTTCACTAAGGTGGTAAAGATGGGTTCAATCTCATGCCATGGAATGACATCTAAAGGGTTCTAAATAAGTCAAGTTTTATACTTTTTATGCTACCTTCAAAACAAGTAAAAGACTTTGTACAAACTAAGAGGGAAAAACTTGTAACTACGACTTGGAGTACCAATAGTCAAAAGGGAGTGTGATCAAAGCATGCTTAAGGCATCTTTGCTAAATCATCTAGTTTGATCCTAGCTTGTTAAACACTAAACTTGCAAGTGCTAGCTTGCATTGCTAAAGGTGGCTGGCACTTAGATAGTGCTAGCTTGCTAATAGTAGCTTGCCTTGGTTGGTGAAGTGGTTGAAATTTTCTTCTTCTTCTTCTTGGTAGAACTCCTCCTCCTCGAGAGCTTGGTCGGTACTATCGTCTATAAATACATAGGGAGTGCACAATCACCAAATAATACTTAACTAGGCTAAGTAGCATTCTAGGACATACATCTGATGATCTATTATCATCACAAGTATCACAAGTTTAATTCCATAGTTTTATTCTTTTTATTTTAGAAAAGTAATTTCTACTCATTGAAAAATTAACTAAGATTTAATATTCACCACTTAAGATATGGGATCATGTGGACACATGTCATCACCACACATCTTAACACATGGGAATGAGAATTAAAGGTTGGATCAATATTACTTTGGTTTAAGTTCATTATTTAATGATTTAAAGTGACTAGAAATGCCTATATAGCATTATTTTGGTACTAGTCCAAAGTCACTGCATGTAAACCTTAATATTATTACATATTTGGATAGATATGGTGAAATGTGATTTTTGAGAGTTGGAATTAACTCAAAAGCTAACTTGATTGATTTTATAAAAATGTTGCAAGTTGCAAAAGCTTCTGTCTTCTTATTTTTATTAGGAGATATCTATAACTCTAAATGAATTAAATCCAACGGGCTTGGGTAGATTACTTCCATACCTTTTAGGCAAAATTAGTTTCATGCAATTTGGATTTGTCAAACTCACAGAATTAAATTTTGAAATAGTGGACAGAAACTAGATTTAACTAAAAAGAAAAATCCAGATTTGAATGTGTGGGCTAGCGCGGGAAAGGGAATAGGCCGGCCTAGTGGTGCTCCGTGGCGCGGGGCTCAGCTGACAGGGGGGTCCCGCTTGTCAGCGGCACTTAACACGCGAAACGGTAAGCGCGCTGTGGGCCGTAGGATTAGAAGCTAGATCTACGGCCGAGGGTCGTCGTCGACGACGAATAGGTCGCCGGCGAGCTCGAACCCTAGCGGCTCGGTGGGGGTCTGCTAGGGACGTACCAGGGCTCTAGCGGGGTCGGCGAGGCGGGCAAACGACGTGGAAGACGACGACGAGGCGAGGCGTGGTCGCGGCAGAACTTGGGGTGGTCGTAATCAAAGGCGCCCTTCTCCTCCTACCGCGGCTGCTCCGGCTCCAATTTCGGCGAGGCAGAGCTCGCCTTGCTCCGGCTAGAGGTGGGGGAGGTTCAGAGAGGTGAGGGGAGTGGAATGGTGTGGAGTGGAGAGGCTGGGGAGGGCTCCTTTTATAGGCCCGACGGTGAGACCGAGCGAGATGGGCGGTCGACGGTGGCGACATGGCTACGGCGAGGTAGAGGCATGGCTGGGGGTGGCGATCAATGGGGGGTTCGCTGGAGTGCTCTAGAACTTAAATGCGGCCGTAGGGGCGGTGGCACGCGGTCGGGGCGAGGTGGCGCTCTGCGCGGTAGAAGTGGCGGTGTCCACGGCGAGCGGTGGTTGTGAGGCTTTGGGCGGTGAACGGGGATGTCTGGGGTGTTCTCCAGGTCGAGGCGGAGCGGTGGGCGCGGGCTGGTGCCAAGGGGTGGTCTGTGTGAGCGGGGACAGGGCATGCTCTGGGGGCGGCGTCGGCATGCTCGACCAGCTCCGGGCGCGGCGGTTCCTGGCAGCTCTGCCCTCTGTCTCTGTCCTGGGCTGGTTGGGCGGTGGAGGTGGACCACAAGCAAGTTGCTAGACATGATGAGAGAGGTTGGAGAGGGCTACTGCTGCGAGTGCACTGTCAGCCGGCGAGGTGGTGCTCGGCATGGCATGGCAGTGCAGCTAGGGGGTAGGGGAGATGTTGGTTAGGCTCTGGTTAGAGCAAGAGGGGACAAGGGGATTAAATGGGGATCAATTGGGGGCAAAACCCTGTAGTGCTAGGATTAGAGGAGAGATTATGCATGCCAAGTGTTTGATTAAATGGCCGCATGAAAGAAAGTTTTGAATTTTGGTTTCAAAATTTTTGAGTGATCTCCACTAGTGCTAGGTAGTCTCTGGTTGCAAGGGTTTTGAAAGTTGAGCTCAAAAAGCTGGGTTTTGAAATAGGAGTGATCTATGCATATGCATTAGATTCAATTTTAAACTGTCATTTAAAACAGTTAACAGAATGTTTTTAGCAGATCAAAAGGTGGGCCTTGGTACCTCATTATGTGTACTAGCAAGGGGTGCAAAGATCAAGAATTGTTTCTGTTAAGTTTTGAGTACTAGGACTAGCCAAAGTAGGCATGAGAGTTAAATTTGCCAAAATGACCATTCCTCCTTTTTAATTCTTTTTGGATTGATTTTCTTTAGACAAAGTTTGGGAATGATGTAGATGATGTTTAAATCACCTAAGAAACATTTTACAAGCATTGGATCACTCAATCATGGCAATTCAAACAACTCCTATTTTAAATGCACACATATATGAATGCTTTCATTTTAACTTTGAAAAAGTTTTTGTTAACCCCAAATTTGATTGATTTGATCTTGATAAGCTTGGATTGAAGTTTTGGGATGTTACAATAGCGGAAACCATTAAGAGTTTGGGCAACAGGTTTAACATCTTGCTAAGATTTTGCATCTTGACAATTTAAAGAAATTTGGTCAAACCTAAGCTACACAAGTAAGAGAACAAGAGGGAGTTAGCGCGAGACTTTCAAAAAAAAAGGCAGCACGAGAACAACGCATAATAGGACTTGAAGGCACTGTGATGTCAGAGCAAAGCTATGATGGGCTGCTGACACGAGGTACAGGGTACACTCCACTAGTAGTAAATGTATGGACCTACTACTAGTATATTTTCGCAAAACAAGTTGTGTTTTCTCTCTCCTTCACTGGATCTCACCATCCATCCTCCATCGATTTCTTCTCTGCAGCCGTGGATGCACAGTCCAGCTTGTCTCTTCCTCGTCCACGGCATGGCACTACGCACGTGTGCCTTGGTACGGCACACCGATCTACTTCCAGCAACCTTTTTTGTTCCAAAATTCAAAATAATCATCAACACCAGTACAAAAAGGCTCAAAGGTAAAAATTATTACAAAAAGGTCCTCGGACCACCTTATGACGACAACAAACCCTACACGATTCACACATTTTCCTCGCCATCTCGCCCGATACATCTCTCCTTCCAGACCACCACCCCTCTCCTCCAAAAAAAACCCAGAACAGTTCTATATAGATCCGCCCTCGCCCCCAATCCTTCTCGACGCGATGGCGGATCGTCTATACAAAATTTGAAGAGGTTCGAGGGAGAGCTAGCGGTGCAACGGCTTTCGCAAGATCGATGACGACGTCTTCAACAAAATCGCTAAGCGTCTGGACGCTAAAAGCGTCATCCGGTTGGCTGCATGCTCCAAGGAGCTACGCCGCCAAGTCGCCAGCGGAGAAGGTTACAGCTGCCTGAACCACAACTGCTCGAAAGTGGTCTCCTTCAACAAACTCTATGCCCACATGATCTCCTTCATCCACAGCCCGTTTATCTGCACGGAGCCAGGAAGCAACTGGGTCGGCAACAAATTAACGGTGTATCTGCACCTCAAATCCACCCACTATATCAAGGTGCCCACAGTCCTCTACAGCATGAAACAATGGGACCCGTCTAAGCTGGTGCCTGTAGGGTGCTCGCGGAAAACAAATATCATCAGTATCGGAAAGACGGGAACACTGTTCATCGGCCAGATTAACGGGCACAATACGAAGATTGTCCTGTGCGTCAGCCGTGTAAGGTCGGCAGTGTGGGAATTGGAGGAGTACGAGGTGAGGATTTCGTCATTGGTCTCTTTTGGTGGGTTCTACCAGCTCGAGTTTTATTCTGAGCCAAAGATTGTGGAGCTGCCAGCCGAAGCGGCGCTGGATGTGCTCTACCATTTCCTATTGGTGCCATGGACTTATTGTCAAGCTCCTCAATCGTTGGTCGGAGTTGCTCGTGGAGTTCCAATATTGGATCTACAACGACATCAACCCATTATGAGATATCACATCTTAATATTCTCCTGATGATCCTAATATGAGTGTACTATTGTATGTAATTTTCTAGTCCCTCTATTCGAATATTAATTACTTTATTTATGTTAGTGGCAGATTCCCTTCGCAATCGGAGTGGTGCAAATTGCTGGAAAGATCCGTGAATTTTACATATATCTTGCTGACGGGGAACATGCGAAATCCTATTATGAGGATCCATAGACAACGGTGAAACGAGAGAAGCGTGCCAGGCCAGAAAGCAAGCGCTACCCGGCCACGACTTGGAAACGATGAATCGTTGGCATACAGATATTGTGGTGATTCTGACCTCTCTCTTTTCTCTCATGCATGTTTGGAGTATATGATGGGACATGTAATTGTTCCTAGCTAGCTTAAGGTACTCCTACGAGTAGTTTTATACTTATACCGAGTATTTTGTATGGAGTTCTGCAACTGCTAATATATTTTGTAATAATTCCTATGTATTGGGAATTGTTCAGATCGAGTGCATAATATGGCCTGTATTGCTGAATCTTTCAAAAGCTACCGAATCTCTCAAATATGCTGATGTTGCTATTATTAAAGCATTTTGTAGAACTAATACTAATGTACTGGTACTTGTTTTGATCAATGGTAGTAGATTGTTTTGCTTTTCTTTTAAAACATGGCATTCTCAATCTAGATGAGGCCTGGGCTTCTTGGGTTGCATATCTGTTGGTCACACATGAATTGATGTAAGAATGAGGTATGCACAGAAATGCAGTTGATCGTCAGTTTTTCTTGCTCCAATGATGGAGTGTGTTCAGAGAAAAAGACAAACTCATCCCATGCCAAGTTTTTGAGAGCTGAAACATGAACTGATTCTCTCTATACTACTATTAAATTTCAGTGTCTGTATTGTTGAATCGGTCCCTTTGAAATCCTACTGAATTTGTCTAGTGCTGCTGAATATGAATCTATGATATTTTCCTGTCTTATTCTATACTGCTAAATCTTTCAAATTTGAACTACAATTAAATTGTAGGTTTCTATGAAAGTTTTACGAAAAACCTGTTGGTGGTACCTAGCGGGGGTCAATCAGGATTATATCAGAAGCCACTTAGAGTTTGGACAATAGGTTTAACTTCTTGCTGATATTTTGCATCTTGACAATTTAACAAAATTTGGTCAAACCTGAGCTACACAAGTAAGAGAACAAGAGGGAGGCAGCGCGAGACTTTCAAAAAAAGAGGCAGCGCGAGAGCAGCACAGAAGAAGACTTGAAGGCGGTGCAATGTTAGAGCAAAGCTATGATGGGCTGCTGACACGAGGTACATGGTATACTCCACTACTAGTAAATATATGGACCTACTACTAGTATATACATGCAAAACAAGTTGTGTTTTCTCTCTCCTTCGCTGGCTCTCACCATCCATCCTCCATCAATTTCTTCTCTGCAGTCGCGGGTGCATAGTCCGGCTTGTCTCTTCCTCGCCGCTGTGTGGCTTTGTGCACGTGTGCCTTGGTACAGCACACCGATCTACTTCCAGCAACCATTTTTTTGTTCCGAAATTCAAAATAATCATCAACACCATTACAAAAAGGCTCAAAGGTAACAATAATTACAAAAAGTTCCTCGGACCACCTTGCGACGACAACAAAACCTAGCACGATAACAGAAGCGTCTCGCTCCTCCACGACCTCTAGTTCCAAAAAATGAATAAATAATGCCACCACCGCAATTTTCAGACAAAGTGTACCATGCTATCTTACAATTCCCAAGTTTTAGGATTTTTCAAGCGTACATAGAAAGGTTTTTCATTTTATTCATGTTCAATGTTCTTGCTTTTTGATGAGGTTGTTGCATCTTAATGCTAGATGTTGTATTGTTCAATCGCTAGGTATTGCATATGTTGGTATAAGGCCGGTAGTAAATGACGTGTCACTTTGTTATACCAAAGACTCGGTTATACTATTTAACTTGCTCTCACGCATTTCTTGTAGATTATTAAATTAGACCTAATTCGACAAATCGACGGAAAGTCATTTGAGTGGGTTAACTTCAGTAGAAAATTAAGCCTGGAAAATAAAACATGTAATTTATCTAACCACTTTATGTACTAGTAAATAAATGGCGTGTGCTATGAACTCTAATTTAGCCATATTAACCATACTTCATTCTAAAAAAACTTTTACTTCTTTACCATGCTAACATGCACCAACCTATACCAAAATATGGACACACCATAATTATAGATATATAGAGTATGTCCATGACCTTGGTCATTTGCCTTTAAACCAAAGAAAGTTCACACATAGTACATGGTATAGTAGGCCATACCGTAAAGTGAGTTTTTCAAGTATTTACTGGTAGAATAAATTAAAGAGCAAAGGATGCCCCCCTCCCCCACAAATTTTCATACAAAGTGGACAATTTTTTCTTACTGTTTCCCAAGTTTAAGGATTTTTCAAACTCCCAAGCCAAAGCTCCACGCACTTAAATGACTCTATGCCGATAAAATTAAATTAGGTCAAACTTGAATACATGTGAGCGCGATAGACTATTACTCTTGAAAATTTCCAAAATTTTATGAAGGAACTCGGATGGTGAATATATCATGGGCCAAAAATAGTTTTGAAAAATGCCAGCACTAATTAGTATTTGCATAACGACAAATAGGATTGAGTGACCAATCAAGGTTATGGCCATATCCACATCATAGTTTTGGACCCATGAGTCTAGCGCGACGGGGAAGGGAGTACAAGGCACGAGTGTCTAAGGACATCTATAATGTAGGACCCACCTGGCTTATATGGAAATTACCACAATGTATAAGGTTAACATTTGCCACAAGATAGGACCCACATAGCTTATCATATTGCTCCTTGAAAGAGAGAGGAGAGAGAGTAAATGATGTTTCTATTCTCTATGGCAATCCACAAGCTTGAGCAAACTTTATGTTCTCCATAATGTATAAGGTGAACCTTAGCGGATGCCACATAGGCCTTAAGGTGTGTTTTTTACACATTATTGCGGATGCCCTAATGAAATAAGCAAATAATGGGCCCGCTTGTTAGTGTATGACCAAGTTATAAAACTCCTATGCAAAAGTTAGCATCTTCAGTTTAGTAGGTCCCATGGACCATCTCGTTTACAAACTATCTTAACAGTGGAACTTACTCGCAGTACAGTAAGTAGTACTCCCTCAGTTTCAATATATTATGTATCTAGTCATCTTTTAGTGTGTAGATTTGGAGTGAACCTCTACGAACCTATACATTAAAATGTCATCTTGAAAATTTAAAGAAATTAGGTCAAACTTGAGCTACAAGTAAGCGTGATATATTGCTCTTGAATTAATTGTCATTTTAGAGGTAGATGAGTAAATATTCTTGTAGTAAATAATGTTGTTGGAGCGAGTATTCAACTATCAGGAAAAAACATTCTCAATTTTTTGAGTGATGACAAGATTGTTCTTTTCCACAAAGAAAGCCCGAAGAATATTGGATCTTAATGCCACAAGCCAAGTTTCAGACATATATAGTGGGTCAGCATGTTTTACTTATGATTCCCATGTTTTATAAGTTTTCGATCTTCCTCTAGCTAACTCTGTTCACTTGAATGACTTTATGTTGATGTAGAAATTAGGTCAAATTTGACCTACAAGTAAATTGTAGGTTGCTTTGAAATTTTTATGAAAAAGCTTTTGGAGTACCCATCTGGCGGTCAATTAATATATCAGAAAACACTATAAGTTTTGATGATAGGTTCAACTTACTGCTAAGATTTTGCATCTTGATATTTTAATCAAATTAGGTCAAACTTGAGCTACAAGTAAGCATGATAGCTTGCTCTTGAATTAAATGTCATTTCAGAGGTAGATGCGTGCATCTCTTCATGTAAATCAGTGTCGTCGGTGTGAGTGTCCAACTACCAGCAAAGAACATTCTCAATTGATAACTGATGTCTACGCACTTCTATTCTTGTAGACAGTTGTTGGGCCTCCAAGTGCAGAGGTGTGTAGAACAGCAGCAAGTTTTCCCTTAAGTGGATCACCCAAGGTTTATCGAACTCAGGGAGGAAGTGTTCAAAGGTATTCCCTCTCAAGCAACCCTGCAATCAAGATACAAGAAGTCTCTTGTGTCCCCAACACACCCAATACACTTGTCAGGTGTATAGGTGCACTAGTTCAGCGAAGAGATAGTGAAATACAAGTGGTATAAATAATTATAAGTGGCAACAGTGATAGAAGATAACTTGATGGCGTGGAAGAGACTTACGGCAGACTGAAATAAAGATGGAAGTAAGCAAACATGCAACAGATCTAATAGCAAACGGTGTTTCAATGCTTAGAAACAGGGCCTAGGGATCATACTTTCACTAGTGAACACTCTCATATAAATATCTTCTCTTTATGATACTACTCTAAACTACTCTCCGGTTGGACACTCTAATCCACGGTAGGGCTATAACAGCACACCTCAAAGTTCATCTTTACCATATAGAAAACCCCAGACTGTCACCTTGAGTACTAGATGAGTCCAACAAACACCACAATTTCATAGAGACATCCAACTCCAAATATAACTCATAACAAGTATTTGTAATCTCTAGCCTAAGTGCCACCATGGTGAGCATGTTGTCACTTTCACACACATGGGGAGAGCAGAGATTCATTAAAGCACTTAAGTAGCAGAATAGATCTATAGATTACAAGCTCATGATCTCAATAAGATCATGCATAGAGAGAGAGATGAACACATAGCTACCGGTAGAACCCTTAGCCTCGAGAGAGAACTACTCCCTCCTCATCATGGGAATCAGCAACGGTGATGGAGATGGTGGTGGAGATGGTGGTGGAGATCGATTGAGATGGATCCGGGGGCACTTCCCCGTCCTGGCAGGGTGCCGGGAAGAGCTTCAGATCCCTCCCAATCTAGGGATGGAGATGACGGCGGCTACAGACTCTTTCGTGGATTTTTGATCGGGTACTTAGGGTTTTCGTCCCGAGGGCAATATATAGGCGGAAGGAGAGGCCGAGGGGGTGCCGGGAGCGGCCACACCACCCCCTGGCGCGGGCCAGGCCTGGCCGCGTGGCCAGGTGGTGTGGTGGCCCTCTGGCCCTTCTCCGTCTCATATTCTAGCACTTGATGACTTCCGGAAAATAGGCACTTTGGCGTTTGTCCCATCCAATTCCGAGAATATTCATTTTCTGACTTTCCTAGAACCAAAAACAGTACAAAACAGGAAGTTGGCACTATGGCTCTTGTTAATAGGTTAGTCCAAGAAATCATATGAAAAGTACTCCAAAGTTGGAACAAAACACAAGAAAGTGGATAAAACTAAGCATGGAACATCAAAAATTATAGATACATTTGCAATGTATCAACATCCCCAAGCTTAACTCCTGCTCGTCCTCGAGTAGGTAAGTGATAAAAAGAAAGAATTTTTGAGGTGACATGCACCATCAAAGACTTGATCAAAGTATTTGCAAAACATTCAAAGCTAGGAACATAGTACTTCAATCATAGCATGAAAGACAAAGTTCTAGCAATAAGACAAAGAAACTATGATGCAACATGAAAAGGCACAAACAAAAGATTCATGAATAACAATGCTTTGCAAGACGTTTGTTTGTTTCACATAAAGAAAACATAGCATAATAGTATTTAGCTTGTCCCTCAATAGAGTAGCAAATATAAATGCATAGGACACCTTCAAAGTTCATAAGAGTGACTAGATACAATAGTTTAAAACAACCAATAACAAGTTATGCATCAATCAACTAGTCTTGGGACAATGCACAGAGAACTAAGAATGGCCACTATGCTCTCAAAGTAGGTGCATAAAGATAGAAGGTGGAGACTCAATGTAATGGTGGAAGAAGGGCCTTTATAAAAGGAAGTAGGGATTCAAGTCTCATAAAGAGCTTCCAAAAATTATGGTACTTAATAGCTTTCAGCTCTCATTGCCCCTATCATAAGCATCTTGAAGGTGATTAAGGTTAAAGTGACACAACTAAGAGGATATGCTTGACAAGTTATAAACCGAAATCTCATGCCCCTTACTTACGAAGACCGAACCTCATGCTACTCAACTTTAGTCACCAGTAAGCTCTTGTCATTGTAAGTACATGTGTATCATTAAGAACCGCCAGGGTACCCCTTGCACATGATACGAGAGCTTTCCCATAATCAAAATGACAAGGCCAGCAGACAATGAGCATCTCAGCGATCTTTTTATTTGCTATTTGCATAGGTTTTTATTGAGGATGCTTCATAGAGTGCTCATTATGGTGATGCTGCAAGTTTCCACCATGATTAGGCATGGTTTAGGCTAGCGGCCCAGGCGTTTCTCTAACACACATACAAACTCCATGATCTTACAAGTTCCACTTTTATTTCACACCGCCGGGATCCGTAAGCAAAAGAACATGATATCAACGGGGTACAAAGTACAAGTGCAATGTTGAAAGCGTTCCCCATGAAACATTGTTCTGCTAATTTCAAGTTATAAAGCGCAAGCATATACGCAACAAAGAAGGACCCAATGGTTCAAGTTTATTAGATGCAAAAAAGGCAAGTGTGCCATCAAGTTCGTGAGAGCTTTAATCACTAGTTTTCTCATAACAAGTTTAATTTGGAAGATAAACAAAAGCATGAATATACTTGGAATAGCATAAGGTAATAGGTAGGTATGGTGGACTCTTTGGAATAACTTGGTTTAGGGAGTTGGATGCATGAGTGGAACTCATACTTGGTTGTGGAGGCTAGCAAAAGACTGGGAGCGACGAACTAAGAGAGCAATAATAGCCATAATCATGCAGAGCGACAAAACATCATTGATCAAAGCATAAAGTGATACTACAAGTTGAAAACTAAAGGATCATAAAGGCTATGGTGACTTGAGATAGTCATAACATGGTGTGAGCATGTGCCAAGTCAACCCAAATAAAGCATCAAAGGAGAATACCACTATACTATGCTTTAATATGCTAAAACAACGCATGATTCATCCAAGGCACATTAAGCACTCTCAATTGTTTATAACAATTCATGCTACAGAAAAGAATACTAAGCATAAAGCCAAAACAATATCAAGTATGGCATGAGAAAGCATAGGCCACAGTCAAAAACGAGCTCTTTTTACCACATAAGTATGAACTTTCCTACTCTTTTCCAAACCAAACCAAACTATTTGCAAACCAATGTATGAAACAGGGGGGTCCAACCAATTTATTCAGCAAACTAAGCCAACCAAGCAAACGAAAAACCAAAACGAAAACGAAAAAGAAGACGCTCCAAGAACAACACAACCATGCATGAAACAATAAAAATGAAGCGTTTGGAAGAAACCTGGGATTTTTATCGATGAAGAAGGGGATGCCTTGGGCATCCCCAAGCTTTGACGCTTGTACTTCTTGGATATTTCTTGGGGTGACACGCATGGCATCCCCAAGCTTGAGCTTTAGTACATCCTTCATCTCATTACTCATTCCTTCCATACACCTGAAATTTTTCCTTCATACAAAACTTCACACAATCTTTATTAGCAACATTAGTGCACTCAAGATAATAAGTCTTTAGGTTCAGTTCTAACACCAATTAAACTTCCATTAGAACACTAGATACTGAAGCACTTCCCTCAAAAAGCTCAATTCCCCAAAAGAACTCAAAAAGGAACCAACAAGAAGCAAATGCAGAAAATGGCAGAAATCTGTCAAAACAGACCAGCAGGTAAAGACGAATTTTTTCGAAGACCTTCTGTTGCTCAAATCGAAAAGAGTTGAACTAAAGAAAGTTAGATAACAACCTGGGGAAGAAGCAAAAACATTCACGCCTCAAAAGGACGTACAGAGATTTTACACGAATTTTTACGGTGAAGCACAGAAATCTGTTTCGGGACAGCAACTTTCCCAAGCATTACTTCTCTCTCATTAGAGGTTACTCTTGGCACAAAAAGCAAATAAAAAGGATAAGGAGCGGTTATTACAGTGAGTGAAGACAGTGCAGGTGTCGCAAGAGAATATCCACATGTGTACTTTACTGTAACCACGGGCTTTGTGGCATTCTATCTTTATCGAAGAGAGCTTATTTCTCACTGTTTCTAGAAAGTGTAAAACAGATACGTTGGCTAGATTGAGGTTCCCTTGGGTCATCAACTTCAAGAAGAAAGTTTGTGGGAAATTACCTGTCCTCAGAGACAGCTAGCATTGATCAAAATATCATTCACCGGATTGATATTGCTTTCCACCAGACTTTGATTGATTGTATTGCTCACACATGGATCCATAAGAATGGTAGCCCCTACACTAGTAAAACTAGACCCATGCTCTCTGCCAGTCCTTGGATTCGTGCTCTTTTCGTAGTCCACAGGCTCATGCTCTTCATCCTCTCGTCGAGATTTTTAACAAGAAGGAAAGAACTAGCCGAGCTAAGGCGAAAGGTCCTATCGCTGCTTTCAAACGAGCGGGTTTTCTCGAAAGCTTTTCCTGGACCAAGCCCGGATCAACAAGGGAATAGTCATTCCCAAAAGCAAGCGAAATCACTATTGAAGAGATTTCGAATTCTACTAAATAGTTCTGTACTTCCAATCCCACCGGATTCATTCCACTTATCTTGCCTCAGACGATCGATGTTATAACCGCTACCCGACCCTATCTTTTCTTTTGTTCCATGCTTCCTCCTCCGGGTCAGCTGTGATTCGAGTCACAAGAAATAACATAGTTGAGGAAGTGAGTAAAGTATCCGGTGACAGTGAAAGCGTATAAAAAACGATCTACGGCTCCGTCGTTTACCAATAAATAAGGTGGCTGATACAATTCAAAGATGTCCTCAAGTCCTTGTTTCGGGTGAGCGGCCCTGGCCAGGTACACAAATAATGGAATCGTTCTCATTTCAAATTCCATCAATTTCTCCTATAAACTGAAGATGGAAAAGCTTAGCCTTTTCCACAGCTTGGGATGTCAGGCTATCCAATCCTTGGCTGACCTTGAGAATTTTTTTCTCCGTGGTCCGCAGGAGCTTCTCGTTTGGATCTTCGGTCATCCAATCTGAGGGACCAGCGGCCATAGCCGTGGAAAAGGAACATAAGAGACCAACAAGGATGGCGCTGCCCGGCAAGATCATATTGGCAAGCGCCTTGATTATAAAAAGAAAGAAGCGATACTGTGCCAATTCCAGTTTTGAACTACCGCGGACTTGTTTCATAGCTTTCAACTGAGCGGCAAACCCGACGCGACTTACGGATAAGCCAACGTTAATAGCAGGTCTAATTCCGCGATAAAATCGTTTTGTTTCCAAACAGATTTGTCCATCTGTAATGGAGATCACATCTAGAACTTTTAGGTTATCTCCCAATAAGTACTTTTCTTTAACGCCTTTAAGTTAGGCATGATAGTTTGAGACGATGCTCACATAAGAAATATGAATTGAAGTAAAAGAGAGCATCAAGAAGCAAATTCAAAACACATTTAAGTCTAACCCACTTCCTATGCATAGGAATCTTGTAAAGAAACAAGTCATCAAAGCACAAAGCAACAAGCATACTAAAGAAAAACAAGGGCAACTTCAAGACTTTCAACATAAAGAGGGGAAACTTAATATTGTTGAGATGCATAAACCCATGTTTCCCTCCCTCATAATAACTTTCAGTAGCATCATGAATAAAATTAACAATATAACTATCACATAAAACATTCCTATCATGACCCACATGCATAAAAGAATTAATACTCTCCCCATAAGCATAGTCATTTTTATTAATTGTAGTGGGAGAAAATTCAACAAAATATCTATCATTATTATTCTCATCACCATAATCATCAAATATAGGAGGCATATTGTAATCATAATCAATTTTCTCCTCAATAGTAGGTGGACTGAAAATATCATACTCATCATTGTAATCATCATATATTGGAGGTTTTGTATCATCATAAGCAATAGAATAGCTATCTTCCAAAGTTGGGGAACTAAAAAGATCATTTTCATAAAGACTAGCTTCCCCAAGCTTAGGCTTTTCCATAGCATTAGCAATAATGGTGTTCAAAGAATTCATACTAATAACATTGCTATTAGCATGCAAATAAAATTCCATGGGTTTTTTAATTTTCTCTTCAAACACTTCATGTCCTAACTCAAGATAAATACTATAAAGCTCTCTAATTTTTTTGTTATATTCCATTAAGCCTAACTAGTGAAAACAAGAAACAAAAAGACAAAATTACAGAATCTAAAGGAAATAACTTCAAGCACTCACACCGGAGGATGTGAGTACCTTTTACCTTACCTCCCCGGCAACGGCGCCACAAAATAGGCGTTTGCCGTGGGAGGTTCTTCTTCTTTAATCCTCCGGTGTGAATACCTTTTACCTTTCCTCCCCGGCAACGGCGCCAGAAAATTGCTTGATGTCTACGCACTTCTATTCTTGTAGATAGTTGTTGGGCCTCCAAGTGCAGAGGTTTGTAGAACAGAAGCAAGTTTTCCCTTAAGTGGATCACCCAAGGTTTATCGAACTCAGGGAGGAAGTGGTCAAAGGTATTCCTTCTCAAGCAACCCTGCAATCAAGATACAAGAAGTCTCTTGCGTCCCCAACACACCCAATACACTTGTCAGGTGTATAGGTGCACTAGTTCGGCGAAGAGATAGTGAAATACAAGTGGTGTAGATAATTATAAGTGGTAAAGGTGATAGAAAATAGCTTGATGGCGTGGAAGAGACTAAAAGAAAACTGAGATAAAGATGGAATCAAGCAAACATGTAACATATCTAATTGCAAACGATGTATCAATGCTTAGAAACAAGGCCTAGGGATCATACTTTCACTAGTGAACACTCTCATATAAATATATTCTTCATGATACTACTCTTAACTACTCTCCGGTTGGACACTCTAATCCATGGTAGGGCTATAACAACACACCTCAAAGTAAGCCTTTCCCATCTAGAAAACCCCACACTGTCACCTTGAGTACTAGATGAGTCCAACAAACACCACAATTTCATAAAGACATCCAACTCCAAATATAACTCATAACAAGTATTTGTAATCTCTAGCCTAAGTGCCACCATGGTGAGCACGTTGTCACTTTCACACACATGGGGGGAGCAGAGATCTATTAAAGCACTTGAGTAGCATGGTAGATCTACTTGATTACAAAGCTCATGACCACAACAAGATCATGCATAGAGAGAGATGAACACATAGCTACCGGTAGAACCCTTAGCCTCGAGAGAGAACTACTCCCTCCTCATCATGGGAATCAGCAATGGTGATGGAGATGGTGGTGGAGATCGATGGAGATGGCTCCGAGGGCACTTCCCCGTCCTGGCAGGGTGCTGGAACAGAGACTTTCTGTCCCCCAAATCTCCCCTTCGGTGGCGGCGGCGCTGTGGAACTTTTCGTGGCTGGAGGCTTGATTATTTAGGGTTTATGCATCAGGAGGCTTCTTATAGGCGAAGAGGCAAGGTCGGTGGGCGGCCAGGGGGCCACACCATGCCCTGGCACGGCCTAGGTGGACCCGCGCCTAGGGGTGGTGTAGCCACCCTGTGGCCCCTCTCCGACTCTCCTTCTGGCTCCGTGAGTCTTCCGGGAAAATAGGCACTTTGGCTTTTGTCCCGTCCAATTCCGAGAATATTCATTTTCTGACTTCCTGGAACCAAAAACAGCAGAAAACAAGCAGCTGGCACTGTGGCATCTTGTTAATAGGTTAGTCTGAGCAATCACATGAAAAGTACTCCAAAGTTGGAATAAAACACAAGAAAGTGGATAAAACCAAGCATGGAACATAAAAAATTATAGATACATTTGCAATGTATCAACTAGCAAATCCAAACATTGCCAAACATTGGATCTTCTTTTCCATTCTTAGCATCTAGAAAGATTCTACTGATAGTCTTTAGCACGATGAACACTAGTATGCATAAACCTCAATACACAAACTTCATTGCTCAGTTTTCAGGGTCCTTGTGCTAATAAATGCATGGAATTGGATGCAATTGTCATTTTTATGAGGTCCTTAATGTAACTTGTACTTCCACCGACCATGTTAACTCTCAAGCACCTCTCTTCTACGAGACCTACCATTTGATAGGCCATTCGCAGTACTTCTTATCTTCTCTTTATCTTGTCTTATCTCTTACAATATAATACAATAAACCACTACATAGTGTACGGATTAACTTTGAACATTGACCGTTGGATCAAGACTATCAAATCCAAACATTGCCAACTGTTGGATCTTCTTTTCCATTTTTAGCATCTAGAAAGATTCTACTGATAGTTTTTAGCATGATGAACGCTTGTATGCGCAAACCTCAAACACACACTTCATTGCTCTTAGTTTCAGGGTCCTTGTGCTAAATGCATGGACTTGGATGCAATTATCATTTTTATGAGGTCCTTGATGTAACTTGTACTTCCACCGACCGTGTTAACTCTCAAGCACCTCTCTCCTACGAGACCAACCATTAGATCGGCCATTCGTAATACTTCTTATCTTATCTTTACCATGTCTTATCTCTTACAATACCATACCATCACTATACAGTGTATGAAACATTGACTGTTTGATCAAGACTGGTAAATCCAAACATTGCTAATAACCGTTGGATCTTCTTTTCCATTTTTAGCATCTAGAAAGATTCCACTAAAAGTCCTTAGCACGATGAATGCTAGTATGCGCAAACCTCAAAACACACACTTCATTTTTTAGTTTTAGGGTCCTTGTGCTAAATGCATGGACTTGGATGCAATTTTTATTTTTTTACGAGGTCCTTGATGTAACTTGTACTTCCACTGACCATGTTAACTCTCAAGCACCTCGTTGCTATGACACCTACCATTAGATCGGCCATTCGTAGTACTTCTTATCTTATGTTTATCTTGTCTTATATCTTACAATACCATACCACTTCATAGTGTACAGATGAACTTTGAAAATTGGCCGTTGGATCAAGACAAGCAAATCCAAACATTGCTTACCATTAGATCTTCTTTTCCATTCTTAGCATCTAGAAAGATTCTATTGATAGCTTTTAGCACGATGATGAACCCTGGTATGCGCAAACCTCAAAACACACACTTCATTTCTCAATTTTAGGGTCCTTGTGCTAAATGATGCATGGACTTGGATGCAATAATTTTCATTTTTATGAGGTCCTTGCTATAACTTGTACTTCCACCGACCGTGTTAACTCTCAAGCACCTTGCTCCTACGAGACCTAAAGTTAGATCGGCCATTCATAGTACTTCTTATCTTATCTTTATCTTGTCTTATCACTCACAATACCATTCCACTGCATAGTGTATGGAACATTGAATGTTTGATCAAGACTGGCAAATCCAAACATTGCTAACCATTGGATCTTCTTTTCCATTCTTAGCATCTAGAAAGATTCTACTGATAGTCTTTAGCACGATGAACGCTAGTATGCAGAAACCTCAAAACACACACCTCATTGCTAAGTTTCAGGGTCCTTGTGCTAAATGCGTGGACTTCGATGCAATTTTCATTTTGTATGAGGTCCACTTGTACTTGCTTAACAAAGGAAATCAGTGTGGTGCTCACTCTTGCAGCCTTACAATGTGCTAATCCTCCTCTATGCAAGGAAAATAAAGTGTATACGACTCTCTCTTTGCTGCATCACGTCCATCGTCTAGCTGATCTCTCCCTCGTCCACAGCGTGCGTTGTGCACGTGTGCCATGATACTACGACGGCTTTGTTTCTATCTCTTTTTTTCATATTGCTCTCACATTGAACCGCATTCAACACCTCTTTGCTGCAGCCCTCTCGGGCTGCCTTCTCTAACCCCATAATCTCTTCTACAGTAGCTCTTTGTTCTCCATCCATTTCGATCCTTATTTTTCCTAGTACTACTATTTGCTTTACAGAATACAATGTTCCAGTTTTCGCAAAAAAATCTTGTCACTTTGAAAATTGAGATCATCTCTTTTCATAATACTTCTTGGAAACTCCCCTTGGCAAAATATTGTTTACAATAATGCCAAGATGCGCCAATCTACATAATATGGGGAAATTACCATAAACTATGATGTGGATCACAGGATATGGCATTGACCTTGGTCGTCCGACTCGAAACCTATTCATATGCATTGCAGGACAATTTTGGGAACCTGGTTTTTGAAAAGTTGTTAAAACTCAAGTTTATCATTTTGCATGACATGTGATACATGCAAAATGACGCCATGCACATGTCTTTTGTAAAGTTTTAAGAACAATCCACCTCAGCCTCATGTTACAATTCCTTTACTTTCTTGTGAATCAAACACTTCTTTAAGAAAAATTCTTGTAGGCTCCAAATCTTGTAGGATTCAACTGGACATGATATTCTAATAATACTGTATTTTCCCTGTTCCTTTGTTTTTCCTATCTCGTGAATCAAACAGTCCCAATGTTGAGACTCCCACGGGCAACATTTCCTACTACGTCAAGATGCACCCATATACCAAATTAATGTGGGAACAGTACATTAACTATGATGTCGATATGGCTATGACCTTTTTTGGTCATCAAGGTTGAAACCTAATAATATTTATACATGGTGGGAAAATATCGTGGGGCTGGTTTCCAGAAGTTGTCAAATCCCATGGTTATCAGTTTCCTAGCAGGCTATACACGTGACGTGATAGGATGTCATGCGTAAATGTTTGTTTTTCTTTATTACATGTGATTGTTTCAAAACAGGTTCAGAATTGTCAAGATATAAATTCTTAGCAGGAAGTTAAATTTGTCAAAACTCTTGATTGTTGATATATTAACTACATGATGCATACCTCCAAAAGCTTTTTGTAGAACTTCAATAGAAATCTACCACTTTCTAGAGCTTCTAGTTCAAATATGACATGATTTTATTAATAGAGACATAAAGTCATTTGAGCGGGCCGAGTTAGCTCGGAAGCTTTGAAAACTCATAAAACTTGGGAATCGTACATAAAACATTGTCTACTATATCTGGAAACTTGGCTTGTGGCATTCAAAACTATGTTCTCTGTACTTTCTGTGCATAGTATATTCATGGTGCTAGAGGCCAACAATAATGGGATCTTCTATATGCTAGACATGACATAATCAAATGTATTAAAAGGTATCTAATGGTCAACAATATCGGATTTTGCCAATCTACATCCAACTACCGATGTTCGAAGTTATTCGTACACTATATAGTTATATGAAAATTGTGAAGCAACATAGCAGTTTTTTTGTTTTGAAAAGAAGTGTTAAGGACTTACTTCTGATTTTTATGGCAAGCAATACGCATAAGAGGACGCCACATGAAAGTATTTGGTTTATTATTTGTTTTATTTTAATGTCTTCAAAGCATTATCAAATTTGTAAGCATGCATATTCTTAGCACGAAGTTGGTTGCATTTTTCAAATCTCGCGATGGTCCTCGATATATTGACAACATTGGTACCAACAAACGGCATCTATAAAATTCATTTCAAAACTTTTTTAAAATTTGACTAGTTTTTAAAACTAATCAAGTAATATATATAACATGAAATCTACATATTATGAAATTACATTTCAAAACGAATAAACTTGTAGTACTAGTTTTGTGTCATAAATATTACTACGTTTATGCATTAAAGTTGGTCGGAAATAGTTAAGTTTGATTTAGAACGAATGCTAGAAGTACACTTATTTGAGGATGGAGGAAGTAGCTAAATGCACAAGATGCATCACAACCAACGTTCATCCTTTATCTCATAATTTCTGAGAACTTGAAAGTACGACAAATAAAAAGGGGTGCGTGCACAACTACTTTGTGGAATATACTTGAGAGACTGAAATGAGGTTATGCAATATACTTGATAAATCTAAGACATCTATTTTGAGATGGAGGGAGTATTATTTGGGCGTTAGCCAAATTCAAAATCTCTGTCAAGCAGCAAAATTTATAGCCTAGGTTGTGTGAATCATAGGTATCCAACATTGCGTGCAGAAATCTCTACTACTATAATGGAGCAGTTTTAAATAGGATCCATAGCACCAATCCTGACTGTTGGGCTGTTAGATCCAATGGTTCAGAGCATCCAGATTCGTGTTGAAGGAGTAGTACCTAGAGCAAACTCTACCATGTTCTAGAACCATCATGTCACCACCACCGAAATTTCATAGCACGGTAGGTTGTATTCTCAATATGGGTAGATAGTTAATATTAATAGACTTAATGTGTGCATTTTTTCTCTAACAAGACTATTGACTTATTTTTTATTAAATCACATTTCATACAGCATATACGTGTGTGGCATGTGCCTTTTACTAGTATGGATATGGATGATCAGTTGATGTGACTCTCGGACTTAAATTCCTGGACGATAGGTTACGGTCTACTACCTTTTTCTATTACTAGATGGATGCTAGCCAAATTCAAAATCTGAATCGAGTGGCAAAATCACCCACTAACTTTGAAGCATTTCTCACCCCATCGATTCAAAACCTTTGAGCCAAAATCTCCCACTGGATAGTACCATTTTCCTATTATTATTAGCTAGACGCTGGCCAAATTCAAATCTCAATCGAGCGGCAATATCACACGCTAAGCTTGAAGCATTTCACGCCCCTCTGTTTCAAAAACTTTTGTCTTTAAATTTCCTGTTCTAACCATTGTTCAGACGATAGATGGGCATGCTAAAGTCAGTACCTCAGGGGCATGATCGTAATTATACTGCTAAACACCTATACTATGGTCCTGATTCGCGTAGTTTTTCTCGCTGACCCTCCCAAAAATCCCAAACTCCTTTGTCGCCTCCACGGACATCGCGCACACCGGCTTGATCTGCGGTCTCGTGCGTCACCGCGGAGCCGTTTCACCAACGCTCACCCACCGGATCTAGTTCACCGGGTCTCTCTGCCACTACATCAGAGCTGCGGTGTCATTCAACACGCTAATGGTGTCATCGACCGCCCAAGCTCTGTTTACTCGCCACCGAAAGCTACCCAACCGTACCGGATCTGCTTCACTAGTCTACACCAGATGTGATCTAGTTCAAGGAGTTCCATATCCACCACTCTAGCCTAGCTGCTCCAGTGGCCGTCGCCATTCACTGCACTGGATCTGCCTTAGCGACGCTCTTGTCCACCATGCTCAAGCTGGCATCGACCGCCCAGGATCTGCTTCCCCGACACCAACAGCCATCGCAACTACAGCACCCTCAGTGACCTGGACGTCACTCACATGGTACAGATGATGCTTAGACGCCTCTCCGACCAAGGTTAACCAAATCGCCAACCCGTTTTAATTTTGTCAGCAGTATAGCAGGCTCAAGCCTATCGCAGTGAACTGCATTTTGTAATTGTGCTAGTATATACAAGTCACCAGGCATGCATGTTCTTCATGCTAGTACATACAAGGTTATTAGACATGTTGGTTTGCATTCGCTACTCTAAAATTTCAAGTCATGCACATCTATGTTATTTTTTCATGCACATATTCTTAGATACTCCATACAAAAGTAATTTCCTACTACCGTGTAATTTTTATAAAATCTGAAGTCAGTGGAAAATATTAGTGTGGATTCCCTACTCTACAGTTGCTGAATCTATCTGGTTCGTCTTGAGACCAGTTCCTGCTATTATTTCCTCCTTGGCATCGTTCTGCTATCCTGTAGTAGCCGTTTAAACTCTTCGTACTAATTCGATTATAATTTTGTTGTTGCCATCTGGTTCTTCAAAAGCTGCATCACTAACTATTTTCCTTTTCTTGCATCGAGCTCAAGATGGAACAATGAACATGTTGATT
The DNA here is from genome assembly GCA_910589775.1 of Avena eriantha. Lineage (NCBI taxonomy): Eukaryota > Viridiplantae > Streptophyta > Magnoliopsida > Poales > Poaceae > Avena > Avena eriantha. The sequence goes on from OU342744.1 coordinate 409,910,584, forward strand.
TGCATAGCCTATTCTACAGGTTCAAAAGGGATTCCATTACTTCCTTATCTGGTGCTGGTTTGTCCTGAGCAACAGCATAACTGTCCTCTACTATGTAGTTCACTCGTGGTTTGCATTCCTGATGCTCTAAAAGTTCTCTTATGATGCCATTATAATTTCTATCCGGTTGATTTTTAGCTATGACAGTAACTACATGCTATTGTGTAGTTCACCACAAATTCTGAGTCACCCAACGACTCTTTGCATTCCAAGAGATGCCACTACTTCCATATATATTTGCTAAAATGACCTCGCTAGTTTATTTTTGCTGAAATTCTAAGAAATACTTTGTTTGATTGCTCATTTCATTCTAGGCACACTTGTCTAATGCTTTTTGTCCTGTTCTATAGGTTCACGAGCGACGCCATTATATGTCGCATATGGTTCTGGTTATGGTTTGTCCTAAGACATGACATAACTATCCTCTACAATATATAGTTTATTTGTGGTTTGCACTCCTGCTCTACAAGTTCTCGTATGATGCGATTATAATTTCTATCTGGTTCATTCTTTGCTATGACAGTAACGGCAAGCCATTTTGTGGCTCAACGCAAATTTCAAGTCACCCAATGTCTCTTGCATTTTAGGATATACAACTGCTTCCATATATATTTGTTGAAATGACCAGGCTAGTTTATATTTGCTGAAATTCTAAGCCACACACACAATTTTTTTGATTGCTTGTTTCACGGTAGACACACTTGTTTAATGCGTGCTTGCTTGTCCTATTTGTTTGACGTGTTGGTCAATAATTGAACCATTGACTAGTTGTAAACTCTAGTTCATAGCTCCTGTCATATCAGTCAAATGAGTAGTTTGTCTTGTTTGATGTATTAACTTGTTATTACTTAGTTTCAAACTGCAATTATTGCTATCGCCACCAAAGAGGGGGTTGCAAGATCATGTCTCCTCCAATGTAGCTATCGCACTCAAAGGAAGATGCAGGTGATCTATTGAAAAAGCAAATTGAGGACTCTGCTATCAACTTGATTGTCAACTGAAATGCCGATTTTTCTTTCCCTTGAGTTGATAATATGTAATAATTTTAAGAAGTTTGCAGCTGATGTAATATCAAGATAACTCGCATAGGCTATGTAGGCATTTAGTTGACACCGTCCACACATGGAGATAGTCGTTACGGTAACTACGCCAAGTAGGTCGAATAGAGAACAATACCGTGCTTTGTTATTGGCATGTCATGTATTCAACTGATGATGAACAGTAAAAAATGCTAGCTTATTATCCGTGTTTTATGATATTGGAATGGGCTTCCAAAAGGCCGAAACTGTAAAAGGCCGTAAACGTAATGGGCCAACCCATATCTGGTAACATGCCATAATAGTAATAGGCCATAATAGTAACATGCCATAACAGTAGCAGGCCGGAGAAGTAGCAGGCCAGAACAGAAATAGCCCATTACAGTAACAGTCAAGAAACTGTAAAATGGCAGAACAATAACATGCCAAAATAGTAGCGGCCTCAATAGTAAAGGGCCGCAATAGTAAATGTCCAGAACAGTGACAAGCCAAAACAGAAACAACCCGAGAAATTTCCAGACGAGGTCAGTAACAGGCCGACAAATTTACCAGGCTAGAACAGTAAAGGACCGCTTGTGGGCCTAAACAGTTGATGACCGAAATAGTAGAATTCTAGAACAGTAACGGACTATCTCAAAGAAGGGTCGTCAGTAGGCAGCCCATGATGGGCTTCGATAATAGTGATGGGCTGACCGCAGGCCTTAAGTGTACAGGAGCGACTTGCGCAGGCTGCTAATGGGCCGCACGGTGTTGGACCAACATGGGCCTTCTGTAGGCTGAAACAGAATCGGGCCTCAAAGTTCGCAGGCCACTGTTGGCTGCATTGTTGGGCCCATTTCAAGCAGTGCAAGACAAAACAGTAACGGGTCATCTTCTTAGTGGGCTCTCCTCATGGGCCGGCCCAGTTAGTATTTAGCAGGCCTTGGCTGGGTCTGGCTTCTGCCACGGTTTCTGTGGCCGTTAACGGCAGTAACCGGCCGCTAACGGCGGCTGCCACATGGCAGTTTGCATGGCATCAGTAGTCAACGCGGCTGGCGAACAGATCTACGACAGAACAAGTTTTCGTGGCTGAAGTGTGCGATCTGCCACGGTCAAAAAAACCATGGTTAATTCATTTGTGACGGAGTTTTTACCACGAAGGTCATCTATCGCGGAAGACTTTTGGCCACGAAAAAAGATCCTTCAACCACACAAATTGTCCGTTGTAAAAGCCAACTTTTCTTGTAGTGTATCTTTTATTTTATTGAAGGACTAGCACATGTATTCCCTACTTACTTTCTATTACTTAAGTGTCTAGGATTGAAAGATACAAAATATGAGGAACCATTCTATGATTCTAAGACCAAATAGGGTGCACCTTGCATGCTTAATTGTCCATAGTACTCTCATTTTTTTGACACAAAATAACTTATTGTTGAGCATGGATATAGTGCATAAGAGATATCACCATATAGTTCATTTTCTTGTTGCTATTCTTTAAAGATTGAACCATTTAACCTTGTGTGACAATGAATATTGTGTATGACATCAAACATAGCAACAAACGCCAAAGTCCATGTTTAATTTTATCACCTTCATGCTCGAGGACGAGCATAGGTTCAGCTAGGGGATGTTGATGCATGTAAAATGCATACATAACTTTGTAGTTTATTGATACATAATGCCACATATTAGCAACTTATATAATGTTATATCCATGTTTTATATTGATTTTTGGGGATTTACCAATGATCCCCTTATTTTGTGTATTTTTATCTTTTAGTGACCTAAACAGGCTCGAATAGAGATAGGATTTTCGAGAGTTGTTTTTTTCATGAAGAGAAGTACCTAGAGCACTTGTACCTCAAGAGGGGATCCCAGAGGCCCAAAAGATACCAGGTGAGACGGACCCCACCCTAGGCCACGCCACCTGACCTCTTTCCCTCCTCGAGCATCACCATCCGTCCATCTTCATCTCCTCATCGCCTTGACCTAAAAATACCTATATAAAGGTCCCCCTATGCACCTCTAGAGGAGAGCGCCTTAGAAACACAAAAACATAGACAAAACCAGCGAAGATTGGAGGGGGGCACCACCGGAGCCGCCGTCGGTGGGGTCTCTACCATCTCCACCATCATCACCATGATGATGAGGGATTAGTCCACCTTTGGACTATGGGTTTGTGTAAATAACTTGATCTATTTCTCTCTTGTGTTATCATATATCTAGTACCATATGAGTTGCCCAACAAGATTATGGTCATATATGTAATTCATATATGGTGGATTTTTATTCTATGAGTTGATATATGAAATTGGAACCTATTCATGTGTGAGATTTATTAGTAGATGCATATGATGTACCATGTTCTTAAGTACTTGTTTTGATCCAACATGTATAAGAGGGCATGTGGGGGGACATGTGTACTGAATGGAGTAACATGCTAGTAGTGATTGGATAGTGACAGAAAATCCGAGATCTACTATGTTTTTTACCTTTCTTTTCTTACCTCACTAGAGATTAAGTGGATTCATGTGCTATAACTATCTAGTGACAGCCAAGATAATCTTGTTAGTTCAAGGTAGCATATTTTTAATTCAAACATCATGTCAAAGTAACTAAGGCTATGCTATGTTAATTCTTAATTCTAAATTATTTGGAGTTTTCTCGTTCTAGAGGAGTATAAGACAGATATGTTGCATCATCTTTATGATAGGACTGATGCCCATATGAACGCTTATCAAACACATAATGATTTTTTATCAATATTATATTGGTTGTGAATTGTTTTATATCCACTACAGCTTAAAAAGAGAATAGACAAGTAAATACATGAACCCTGGTCCAACTTTTATCATAAGAAATAACTTTCCAACACCATTATCATCACTTATATTTTCTATAATTATTAATTTTTAAATATAAAAATACTTTAACTATTAGCAAACACAAATAAAAACACAAAAATATCTTTCTATTATTGCTTTTACTTTACTTGCCTAGTTATAGATTGTTTTATTTTATTTATTTACAAGTTTATGTCAGTTTTACTAATACGAAACCTTATGCTTCACAACCACACGGTATAGTTGGGGACACAAGTCAAAGACTTTGTTTTGTAGGTTGGTTGAAGAGCAGAAGCAAAAGATAACTCTAAGACACTTTCCCGAGAGTTCGATATAAACTCTAGAGTCATCCTTATAGGAAAAAGACGCTTGCTACAACACTCTACACTTAACATCCCAACGAGTTGGTACACACGGAGTTGTTGTCATCAAGGTTAAGCAGGAGCAACAGGCAGAGGAGGAGGTGAAGCCGGAGGTATTGGTGGCCATCATGTCGGCGGGCCTCTCCAGCGAAGAAGCCCCTATCCTTGCCATGCGCCACTCGGAGGAGGAGGCGTGCTGGCAAGGCACCTTCCAGGACCTGCACGTGTCCGCTATGGAGGTCCGGGCCGCTACGCACATGCCCCCGGCTCCGCCGCCATACGTGCAGCCGCCGTAGATGCCTCCACCTCCACCATCACGCCTGCTGCCGCCGCTGCCTCACCCGGAGTGGCCATGGGCGCAACCGAAGTTCATCGACTTCGTCGCCAATGAGGACGACAAGTAGGTCACCGCCGGCGTGGGTGGAATTTAAATTTAGTTCGTTATTATTTACCATTTTATGGCCCTATGTAATATATTTCGTATCAATAGAATTTCAATCAATTTACTCCCTCATTGGGCGCACCCGAGGATAGGGAGGTGCTTCGAATAGATAAAATTGGACACGTTCCTTTCAGGCTTTCGGAGTACTAGGAGTGTAGGGAGGCATGTTGCGTGGTGAGAATGCGAGGGACGTGGTTTACTAAAGTTATTATATCTCAAAACGTAAAATAACAATGTGGAGGCATTTTTTAGTACACAGAAAAAAATCTGGAGGCATTTTTTAGTACACTGAAAAAAGGTTATATTATCTCAAAACGTAAAACAACAATATGGAGGCATTTTTTAGTGCACGGAAAAAATCTGGAGGCACTTTTTAATACACGGAAAAAATGTAAGTAGTCACGCCTGGTGGGACTCGAACCCACAATCGTCTGATTAGAAGTCAGACGCCTTATCCTTTAGGCCACAGGCGCCGGTTTGAGTGGCTCAAACCCACGCTGATTGTTGTTCTTTCTCGATTACGAGAGTAAACACAAACGCGCAGCGTTCTGTTCTCGCCAGTCTCCACATCAAGCTACCCCGTCGTCTCCCATCTCATCACATCGCCGGAGCCGAAGCCGGAGTAGAGACCGTCTGCGCGCGGGATGGAGACAGTGGCGAAGAAGCGCAGCGGCACTGGAGCCGGCTCCACGGCAGCCGCGGAGGAGGAGAAGGGCCGCAAGAGGGGTCACGGATCCACCGCGCTATTCGTGGCGGTGGACTACGCCTTCCTTCTCGCCTTCGCCGGATTCCTCTCCTACCTCGTCGTCTCCCAGATCCTCCCGTCCGCCGCCTAGATCTTCCGTCCCTCCGTTCTCGGGTCTGCCCGTCGTCGTTTGCTTCTGGATGCGATGCGATCCCGATATCTTAGCTTCAGATCTGGCGATCTGCCTCCTTGTCTCCTTAGATTCAGTGGGTTCTGTCTATGTAATGATCAAATATGAGTAGGTCTGATGTTCTTTCTGAGAAATTCTGCGAGGTGAATTTTAATTCTTCAGTCTTACTTTGCTCTAGAAAAATAAAGGGATGCCTCAGTGTTCCTTCGTATGTCCTGGTGTTCACGGACAATCACCATTGTATCAGACTGTTTTCCTCCCCTATGTAACCGCTCCAACTCCCTTTGTTGTCTGCTCTTTTTAGTGTGATTCGAGCTGCTGCCGTTACCATCATTCAAAGAAGGATAAAATTACGATCTAACAAGGATAAATTCCTGGCTCCTGGTTTTTTGAACTATTCATGTCTAAAATTTATCATCTTGTGCGTAGACAGATGATTACGACGGCAGAAAGCTTCATTGTGATTGCTCGTTCACGTTTACGTTATTCACTTGTTGATTGCTTGTTCATGTCTAAGTTAATCTGTTGATGTTGGGAACTTTAAATGATTTCGATACCCTAAAATCTCGCAATTGTTTTTGTTTTCTGGTTTAATTCTTTTGCAAAATCCCGCAATTGTGTAGACAAAGCAGGGACTTAATTTCGACCAAGATCCACCTTTTGCATTTCCTTTCCAAGCGGAAGACACCAAAATAACCTTGTTACTGACTAGAGACGAGAAACTCTCCATGAGGCTACAAGCTACAGAGGTGACCTGATCAGCTAGCACATTCACAGCGTTTTCCTGGACAAACCAGATGCTCACAGCATTGTTTTGCAGTTCAAGTTTACGACAATAGCTGGACAGCTGCAATGGATGGGATCTTCTCTCTGAGCTTCTGAGCTACTGCTACTCGGACGGCCGCCACACCTGCTGCAGGGCCCGTGAGTCGGACTTTCACGAAGGATCTGTTGATTTTGATGAACTTGAGATTACCACCTCCTGCACCAGTAAGGTATGGCCTGATCTCATCGAGTACCTGCAATTGGGTGATGAAAAGAATTTTCTAATAACTTTAGTTGCTCCAGCTACTGGTTTTCGTCCATAAGATGGTGTAGAAAGATATATATACAACAAAGAGACAGTGTACAATGTTTAACAATTATTGGCACAATAGTAGAGAAGACTTGTCGAAGATTTTCACTTGATCAACAATAAAAAAAATGAATATGTTATGCGTTCTGTACTCGAATGTCATCCTAAGCAAGAATGAATGACAACCAACCACATGGAACAGTTATAAACAGAAGCTGGTCTGAAATAGTGTCGATGGCAGGAAGGTTGTTGCTCCAAGTATAAGAGTCCCCAAACCAAAATACTGTTGTGTGCTATACTTGATAGTTCTATTTACTATGCATTTTATTTGTAGGAAATACAGTTGCATAAAAAAGAAAGGACTGCAGCACTAACGTTTTATATGGAGATAACAAAGAAAGATTAACTTAACAAATTTCCGACGCTACAAGAACCTTCTACAATCAGAAATGGGTTGGAGTAAACCCAATTCTAAAGCATTTACATGTATGAGGAAGGCTAAAGCTGACAAATGCCCGGTCTATCTAATTGTATATTAAAGCAATAGTTAATTTGTCCAGATGATTAAATTTTTGAGACATTTACCTTTTCAACATTCTCTTCATTGAGCTTAAGTCCAGCCTCCTTGTCCGTGATAGCTTCAACTGCAATAATCTCTGGTAGTTTAGCCATCAAGCGCCGTTGAATGCCCATCTTCATCGTCATCACCGAGCTTGGGCATGACCCGCATGCTCCTTGAAGCTTCAGCCTCACCACATTCCCGTCGATCTCATGCAGGGCAACATTGCCTCCGTCTGCCTTAAGGTATGGGCGCACTTCATCCAGCACAAGCTCGATACTTTCAGCGGTTAATGGTGAACCGATCACCGGATTCGGGTCGGCAATGGGTCGAACAACTGCCACAACAGAACGTGTTAGATGAAGCGCTTCGAAATCTACCTCTAACAAGGACCATCATATTTGATTGTTATATGTTCAGAATGTTCCAATTGTACTGTATTAGCCATTAACAGTTGCATGTGCAACCTATAACTATATCGCATCGTAACTGCTATCCAAAAACACGTGCAACCATTTATATGATCTATCCTATAAACATGTGCAGGAAACTGGATAGAAAAGGAAAGCTGCAATCTTGACGACACGGAGACATACTCCTCATGAATTGTCTAGATAGTCACAGGGAAGAAGGCAACCGTACAGCTGTGACAAGCACGGAATCCTCACCTTGCGGCGGCCCGAGAGTGGATATGGCGACCGATGTTGCCGCGGCAGAGGGGGTTCTCCTCCCACGCGACCACGACGCAACCTCAACCTTGAAACGAACAGTTCCGCCTCAGTATCACATCGCAAAATGAAGCAGAGAACCAAGAAGAGAGGGAGAAACAAGAGGATGCCAACCCGACCTTGAAGGGCGAGTAGGAGGTGGAGGTGGACGGCAAGGTGGTCGGCGTACACGTCGCCGCCGCCGCTGCCGCCCCCTGCATCTCCGGTGCCCAATTGGAGGGCGTGGTTGGTTCCAATCGGTCCTGGCTGGCCGGAGGTATATATATTTGTGTGCCCGCATTCCCGCTCCAGCGCTCGTTTGGTTCTTTTCTTTGCCAAATTTTGTGCGGTTACTATTTAACCCAAATTAAAGCAGTCCCATGCGGTGCTCGTGCATGTAGTACATGCTTTTTTTTTACAATCAATACCACGATATATTCGTAGAAGTATATATCATATATAGGTTGTCTCTACCGATTACAAAATAAAGTCTAAAGTAAACTAAGGCTCTGTTTGGCTGCTTGGTTTTTGTGAAACCAAAAGTATTGTAAAACCATAGTATATCAACGCCTGGGCAAGCAATACCACAGTTTGCACAAAACCAGAGTATTTGTAAAAAAAGAGCTCCATACCTCTTTCTTGACTCCTGCAAAAAAACCTCAGTTTTTGCAATACTACAGTTTTGAAATTTTAGTATTTTACTGCGGCTAAACGGCTCAAAGTATTAAAAACTATAGTATTTTTAGATACTACGGTATCTTTCCAATACTGAGAAAAAACACCAGTACCAAATGGAGTCTAAGATCTTTAAACCCTTTCTAAAGACAGCCAAGAACTAATAGATACAAACCACAATCTATAAATACCAATGAGGGTTCTTCTATAATTTTAATTTGAGCCGCAGTGCTAAGGCTGCGTGCACGCGCACAGTCACTAGAGTAATCAGTCAACATCGGCAAGAGTACCAACACCAGTATTCCAGTCCAAAGTAACCGGATAGCCTGATCGACGTTGCTGGTGAATCGATAGTACGAAACACCTGTTGAGAAATAGAGCAATTTTCCAAGAGATTTAACCATAGTAAAAGACAGATAAAACACAGGCAGAATAATAGAAAAGGACCAGAAGATCATATACATCACGGTAGAGAAACCGCCGGTGTTCCCGTTAGCGTTGGCACCGTCGTCAGCCATGTTGTCGAGGAAAAGATTGTTGATGTCGGGGAAGAAGTCGTCGTTGGAGAAGACGTCGGTGCAGTCGCTATCCGTGAAGGAGTCCGTGATGAAGTCAGTAGTCGCGCTGGTAGCGCTCCCCAAAAACCTTATCGCCCTTCTCCCGTACAGGAATCGAAGCAGCGGGGTCTCGGAGGCCTACTGTCCCAGCTCGCGGTGCACGCCGCAAGACGGGATAGGGAAGATCTAAGCAGAGCAGTGCTCTGGAACTGGAGGCGCAAGGTGTGTGCATTGGTGTGTCTGAGGAGAGGAGCAACCACTCGCTCTTATAGGCACGGGTAGGCAGGCGAATAGTCGGCGTCGGGAGAGGAAGCAAACAAGCATCCACCGAAGCCGAACAGCCTCCATTAAGCTTGAATTAAATCTCCAATGAGTTCGTATTAAAAATACACTCACGCAGACTGTTCAAATTATTATCCATTTATGCGTGGCAAAAAAAAAGAGAAGCTCTCGGCTCGAGGCATTCCCGCAACCCGCGACGTGCGCGCGTCGTGACGAGGCGGGCGGCGGCGGAGGAGGAGCGCGTGTGTATATGTCTTCTCTTCTCAAGCTCGTACAAGTGGTGGAAGAGCTCTCCTTATAAGCTGGTCCAACTTCCACTCAACTAGCAATGTGGGACTAAACCTTGTCCCACCTCTTGCCTTGCATGAATGGGCCAGTGGGCCTCTAGGATTTCAGAAATTGTTGAATAATATAAATGGGCTGGGCCTTTATTAGGCAAAATTCCAACAATCCCCCATCAGATCTCAGAGGCACACATAAATTTGTCTATGGTTTCAAAACATTGTTTATATACTGGTACTAGTGGAGACTGTTAAGTTAAACTTCCACCTAGAGCTCTATGCTACACTAGTTTGCAACTTGTACAGTGGACTATGCCTTGAACTGCAAGTTTGCTGCATTCTAGCTTTACACAAAGCCTTGACCAATACTGGGTTGCCGTGGGACTTCCCCTCGGGTGGAGCTTATGCATCATACTCCATAACCTTTCATGAGTTTATTAGAGAGCACCCAACTCTCATATTCTGCGACATTTAACAGTCAGACTCATATAGGTGTGTTCTTCAAAAGATGTTCTGCAGAACAACATCTCTGCTTAAACTAAGCCACTTAGAACACATTAAGATAAATCAACCTGCCATGCAGAATAGGAAAGTATTGCATCTTCACGGAGTGGTGTTTTAAAGTAGAGATACTTTCCTCTCAGTTAACCAACAGCTTGTCTCCCAATTCTAATTCACGGGATCTCTGATCACATAGAGTGGTTTACCACTGTGGAAAACTTATATTGTGGGTCTCATACCCATATCCTTTGATGCATTTTCTATCACGTTACGTGATAGACCCTTTGTGAAGGGATCTGCCAGATTCTTAGATGTTTGGATATAATCCAATGCAATAACTCCGGAGTTTCTCATTTTCCTGACAGATTTCAATCTTCTCTTCACATGTCTTGAGGACTTCATATTATCCTTAGAACTATTAACTTTAACAATCACAGTTTGATTATCACAGTTCATTCGGATTGCGGGTATAGGTTTCTCAACCATAGGTAAGTCCATCAAGAGTTCTTGAAGCCACTCTGCTTCAACAGTGGCTGTGTCTAATGCTGCGAGTTTTGCTTCCATAGTTGACCTCGTTAAGATGGTCTGCTTGCAAGACTTCCAAGAAACAGCACCACCACCAAGTGTAAATATATATCCACTCGTGGCCTTTATCTCATCAGCATCAGATATCCAATTTGAATCACTATATCCCTCTAGCACCCTTGGGTACCCAGTATAGTGAATGCCGTAGCTCGCAGTGCCATTTAGATAGCGCATGACTCTCTCAAGAGCTTGCCAATGATCATCTCCAGGATTTGAAACAAACCGACTGAGTTTGCTTATAGCAAAAGTGATGTTAAGCCTCGTAGCGCTAGCTAAATACATAAGCGATCCAATAATCTAAGAATATGTCAATTGATCTCTAGTAGTGCCTCTATTCTTTCGAAGTAACACACTAGGATCATACGGTGTTGGAGAAGACTTGCAGTTGCTATACCCAAAGCGACTCAAGATCTTTTCCACATAGTGAGACTGAAGTAGTGTGATCCCACCATTATCATCTCTCAATAGCTTGATGTTCAAAATAACATCAGCTACTCCTAGATCCTTCATCTCAAAAGATCGAGATAAGAAATCCTTGACTTCCTTAATCACATTAAGATTGGTCCCAAAAATCAGTATGTCATCAACATACAAACAAATAATTACTCCCTCGCCCCCACCATAGCGATAGTACACACATTTATCAGCTTCGTTTACAGCAAAACCTGTAGTGGTTAGGGTTCTCTCAAACTTCTCATGCCACTGCTTAGGTGCTTGTTTAAGGCCATATAAAGACTTCAACAACTTACACACTTTTCCTTCTTGACCACTCACTACAAATCCATATGGCTGATCCATATAAATTTCCTCGTCCAACTCTCTATTTAGGAAAGCCGTCTTAACGTCCATTTGATGAACGAGAAGACCATGTGAGGCAGCCAAAGATAGTAGTACGCGAATGGTGGTCAATCTGGCTACGAGTGAGTAAGTATCAAAGAAGTCCTCACCTTCTTTTTGGGTATAGCCCTTGGCTACAAGTCTTGCCTTATACTTCTCAATAGTACCATCAGGTCTAAGTTTCTTCTTAAACACCCATTTGCATCCTACAGGTTTGCACCCATAAGGACGATCAGTGATCTCCCATGTTCCATTCGCTAAGATGGAATCCATCTCACTACGAACGGCTTCCTTCCAGTAGTCAGCATCAGGAGATGCATAGACTTCTGAAATAAAAGTAGGAGTATCATCCACAAGGTACAAAATGAAATCATTACCAAAGGATTTTGCAGTCCTCTGTCTCTTACTCCTCTTAGGAATTTCATTATCATCCTCCTCAGGTTTTTCCGAGTGTTCAATAGGAATGGTATATTCAGGAATTGTGGGTATTTCCTGATTCAATGAGTTAGGTATCTTCTGATTTGATGAGCTAGGTATATCCTTCATGGGAAAGATATCATCAAAGAAAGTCACATCATTTGACTCCATGATTGTACCAACATGTATTTCTGGTACTCCAGATTTTACTATCAAGAATCTATAGCCAATGCTATGAAAAGCATATCCCAGAAAAACACAGTCCACGGTTTTTGGTCCAAGTTTGCGCTTCTTTGGGATTGGCACATGAACCTTTGCCAGACATCCCCAAGTTCGCAAGTAAGAAAGATTTAATCTTTCTTTTCCCATTCTTCAAATGGAGTAATCTCTTTGTTCTTAGTGGGAACTCGGTTTAGGACATGACATGCAGTTAGTAATGCCTCCCCCACCATTCCTTGGAGAGACCCGATGTGTCTAACATGGCGTTAACCAAATCTGTTAGGGTTCTTTCTTTCAGCTACCCCGTTTGATTGGGGCGAGTAGGGAGGCGTCCTCTCATGGATTATACCATGTTCCGCACAAAAAGAATCAAACTCGTTGGAAAAGTACTCTCCACCACGATCAGACCTAAGCCTCTTAATCTTTCGATCAAGTTGGTTTTCTGCTTCAGCGTTATAGATTTTGAAGTAACTCAAAGCCTCATCTTTTGATTTCAGAAGATACACATGACAATATCTCGTAGAGTCATCGATCAATGTCATAAAATATTTCTTTCCACCTTTTATTAACACACCATTCATCTCACAAAGATCTGAATGTATGAGTTCTAGTGGCGCCAAATCTCTCACCTCTGCAGTCGTATGTGACTTGCGAGGTTGCTTTGCTTGCACACAAGTTTGGCATTTAGATCCCTTCACAGTAGTGAATTTTGGGATTATGTTCATTTTAGCTAACCGCGTCATGCAACCAAAATTAACATGACAAAGACGTGAATGCCAGACATTTGATACAAGATCAGATGAAACATGATTCACGACTTTATTACACACATCTGACAGTGACAGGCGGAACAAACCTCCACACTCATAGCCTTTACCAATAAATGTTCCAAACTTAGACAGTACAAATTTATTGGACTCAAACACAATCTTGTAGCCATCACGACATAGAAGTGATCCACTAATAAGATTCTTATTTATTGAGGGAACATGATGCACGTTCTTCAGGCGCATGGTCTTTCCCGAAGTGAACTTCATATCGACCGTACCAACACCATGAACAGAAGCATGCGAGTCCCGGAGGCCATATAGTCTATTCTCCAAGTCTGACTCCTGCAATTCAGCTCTTCTCTTTGTCTGATCTGAATGATGATGCTATGGATGCTATTCACAGTGTTCCGGTGGTCCGTGAGTTCCCAGATGTTTTTCCTGAAGAGTTACCAGGTATGCCTCCTGACCGAGAGGTCGAGTTTGTGATTGAGCTTGAACCTGTAACCGCTCCTATCTCCAAGCGGCCTTATAAAATGGGTCCTGCTGAGTTGGCTGAACTAAAACGTTAGCTTGATGAACAAGAGAAGTTGGGTTTCATTCAGCACAGCACTTCTTCTTGGGGTAGCCCAACCATCTTTGTGAAGAAGCGAGACCGCACTGATCGACTTTGTGTTGATTACCGAGCTCTCAATGCAAAAGCAATCAAGAATAAATATCCCCTTCCACGGATCAATGATCTATTCGATCAGCTTGCAGGAGAAGTGGTATTCTCCAAGCTTGACTTGAGAAGTGGTTATCATCAAATCAAGATTCACAAGGAAGATGTTCCCAAAACAGCTTTCACCACCCGCTATGGCTTGTATGAGTACACGGTCATGTCTTTCGGTCTCACCAATGCACCTGCCACCTTCTCGAGGCTTATGAACTCGGTTTTCATGGAGTATCTTGATAAGTTCATCGTGGTCTATCTGGATGACATTCTAGTCTATTCTAAGTCAAAGGAAGAACATGAAGAACACCTTCAGTGTGTCCTAAACAAGCTTCGTGAGAACCGTCTATATGCAAAGTTCTCCAAGTGTGAATTTTGGCTTCCCGAAGTCACCTATCTTGGTCACATCATCTCTGCTAAGGGCATTGCCGTCAACCTAGAAACTGTTCGGACAATTGTTGAGTGGCTTCCACCCAAAAATGTCAAAGAAGTCCGGAGTTTCCTTGGTTTGGCTAGTTATTGCCGTCACTTCGTTCAGAACTTCTCGAAGATTGCGAAGCCTCTCACCGATCTCCTCAAGAAAGGCAAGAAATACCTTTGGTCTCCTGCATGTCAGGCTAGCTTCGAGACACTCAAAGAGAAGCTCACTTCCACACCAGTCTTGATTCCTCCAGATACATCAAAGCCTTTCCAGATCTTTTGTGACGCCTCATTGCAAGGATTGGGTGCGGTCCTCATGCAAGAAAAACAAGTGGTTGCTTATGCCTCTTGTCAGTTGAAAACTCATGAGCTCAACTATCCAACACATGATCTTGAACTTGCAGCGGTTGTCTTCGCTCTAAAAGTATGGAGGCACTACTTGCTTGGAAATCGTTGTGAGATCTTTACTAACCACAAAAGCCTGAAGTACATCTTCACACAACCTGATCTCAACCTTCGCCAAAGGAGATGGATTGAAACCATCAATGACTTCGATCTCACCATCAACTACACTCCTAGCAAATCTAATGTCATGGCCGATGCTCTCAGCCGAAAAGCTTATGTCAACAACCTCATGGTGGAAGAACAACAGCCTCTCTTGTGCGAGGAATTCCGCCAGCTCAACCTTGAAATTGTGGATCAAGGGTATCTTCTGAATCTTCTGGCAACCCCTCTCTTGGAATAAAAAGTTCGCTCCATTCAACTTGGTGATCCTTACACTAAAACATCATCTCCAAGATTCATCTTCCGAAGTATGAACCTTTCCACCATGACGACCAAGGCACTCTATTCTTTAAGCACCGGATGTTCATTCCGAAGTATCCGGGTTTGAGAGAGCAAGCTCTTAAAGAAGCTCATGATTCTGTTCTTTCTATCCATCCTGGCAGCACAAAGATGTACATGGACTTGAAAACACAGTATTGGTGGCCTGCGATGTCTTTCGTAGAGTTAAAGTTGTCCATCAAAAACCTTCTGGCCTTCTTCAACCATTGAAGCCTCCGGAATGGAAATGGGAGAAAGTAGAGATGGACTTCATAACTGGGTTTCCAAGGTTGCAGAAGGGCAACAATGCAATCTTTGTTGTCATCGACAGGCTTTCTAAAGTGGCTCACTTCTTCCCCATCAAGGAAACAATTTCGGCAATTCAGTTGGCTGAGCTCTATATCAACAGAATTGTCTCTCTGTATGGGGTTCCTCTTGAGATCAGCTCAGATTCTGGAAGTATCTTCACTTCCAAGTTCTGGGGAAGTTCCCAAAATGCTTTGGGGACAAAGTTGAACTTCAGCACAACTTACCACCCCCAGTCGCAAGGGCAAGTTGAAAGGATCAATCAGATTCTGGAAGATATGCTCCATGCTTGCGTCATCTCTTTCGGCATCCCCATCAGCACGGACTGAGCCCCTCTGACCTGATATGAAGAAAACATGGAAACATCAGAACAAACATGTACATTAGCGCCCGTGTCAATCCACCAATCAGGAGAATGACATAATGAGAGAACAGTAGGTAATATACATGCCCAACATCTTTCATCTCAACGTCGCCCATGACAACATTAGCAATCGTGTTGCCTTTTCCATGCTGGCGCTTGTCAAAGCGGTTGGGGCAAGCAGGAGCCCAATGATCAGGATCACCGCACACATTACAAGCACCTTTCTTCTTATCAGTTTTCTTCTTAAAGCTAGTAGACTGTGAGGCTTTGTTCTTTCCATCAAACTTTTCTTTTTCATCAAACTTTCCCTTGTTCTTGGACTTGTGTGACTGGAAGTTCTTTTTCTGTACCAGATTGGCACTTGAACCTCCCTCAGCACCTCGAGCACGTGTGTCTTTTGCTCTCACCTTCTCTTCCACATCAAGAGTTCCAATAAGATCCGATACAGAAAACTCTTGTCTCTTGTGTTTCAGGGAAGTAGTAAAGTTCCTTCACGAAGGGGGAAGTTTGGCAATAATACCCCCGACAATGAACTTGTCCGGTAAAACACAAGGGAAGTGCTCAAGCTCCTTGGCCAATGATTGTATTTCATGAGCCTGCTCAACCACGGAGCGGTCATCAGTCATCTTGTAGTCATAGAGTTGTTCCATGACATACAGTTCACTGCCAGCGTTCGAGACCCCAAACTTGGCCTCGAGCGCAGCCCACATGTCCTTGCCATTATCAAATGACATATAGGGTTCAACAATGTTATCCCCTAGAATGGACAGCAAATCAGCCTTGAACAGGGTATCAGTTTTTCGAAAAACTTGTTCCTGAGTAGGAGTAAGCTCTCCCTCAGGCTTGCCAAGAGTGGCGTCATAGCAGTTCATGTTCTGAAACCAGAGAATTGCTCTCACGCGCCATCTCTTATAATGCGTACCCTCAAAAACAGGTGGCTTCATAGAAGCAACGAAACCACTTGGAGCAAATTGCCTATAATAAGGTTTTTGGATTGTTGAGAAATAGAGCAATTTTCCAAGAGATTTAACCATAGTAAAAGACAGATAAAACACAGGCAGAATAATAGAAAAGGACCAGAAGATGATATACATCACGGTAGAGGAACCGCCGGTGTTCCCGTTAGTGTTGGCACCGTCGTCAGCCATGTTGTCGAGGAAAAGATTGTTGATGTCGGGGAAGAAGTCGTCGTTGGGAAAGACGTCGGTGTAGTCGCTATCCGTGAAGGAGTCCGTGATGAAGCCAGTAGTTGCGCTGGTAGCGCTCCCCAAAAACCTTATCGCCCTTCTCCCGTACAGGACTCGAAGCAGCGGGGTCTCGGAGGCCTATTGTCCCAGCTCGTGGTGCACGCCGCAAGACGGGATGGGGAAGATCTAAGCAGCGCAGTGCTCTGGAACTGGAGGCGCAAGGTGTGTGCATTGGTGTGTCTGAGGAGAGGAGCAACCTCTCGCTCTTATAGGCACGGGTAGGCAGGCAAACATTCGGCGTCGGGAGAGGAAGCGAACAAGCATCGACCGAAGCCGAACAGCCTCCACTAAGGTTGAATTAAATCTCCACTAAGTTCGTATTAAAAATACACTCACGCAGACTGTTCAAATTATTATCCATTTATGCGTGGCAAAAAGAAAGAGAAGCTTTCGGCTCAAGGCATTCCCGCAACCCGCGGCGCGCGCGCGTCGTGACGAGGCGAGGCGAGGCGAGGCGAGCGACGGAGGAGGAGGAGCGCGCGTGTATATGTCTTCTATTATCAAGCTCGTACAAGTGGTGGAAGAGCTCTCCTTATAAGCTGGTCCAACTTTCACTCAACTAGCAATGTGAGACTAAACTCTTGTCCCACCTCTTGCCTTGCATGAATGGGCCAAGTGGACCTCTAGGATTTCAGGAATTGTTGAATAATATAAATAGGCTGGGCCTTTATTAGGCAAAATTCCAACAACACCATTGTCGAGGACGTAGCAGCCGGGACAAATATTGCAAGGATAATCCTCGCGACAACTATGCAAAAAACTCTAAAATTGACTTGATGAAGTAAGATCTGAAAGACTGTACTTATAGAACTGTAATCTTACAACACTGCCATTGACGCCGGGAAGAAGATCTCGTCGTCGAACGAAAGGCCGGAGATCACTTATTGTAGACGATGTCATCTTCACTGACGGAGAGGCCTAAAAGATAACTATCAAAACTCTAATCTAATCTCTCGAAACACTAATTTTACTAAAAACTCCACCCATAGCTCGGGTTCTCCACCCCTCCTGATGCCGGCAAAGCCGGCCGGAGGAGGCAGAACCGGTCTATAGAGGAGACGGAGGAGACGCGGCGGCTAGGTCAGGAGGCGGCTGAAAGTTTTCTTGCCTCACTTTTTGATGTGCATGTACTACATGCTAATATGATGTGTACTAGTCCCACAATAGTAAAGGTCACCACTACGGCAACATATCCTATGCATCCAGGGTGCTTTGTGTATCCGTGTATCGGTCCGTTGTTGACCCTTAGATTTAGACCGCACGCACAGTTGAAAGACGTGGCTAATTTGCAATTACACGCCCGCCGGAAACTTGACCAGACCCCGTCGATGGATGGCTGACCGGCGATCACAACGCGGTTGTCGCCGACCGCAGGCCACGACAGAATTCAGCTCCTAGAAATGACTGATGCGGCCAAGAGTCGGAATCAGATGTCGCGGAGGGCGGCTCGCGAACCACATAATATGACGGCCGACGGGCGGCGGCAGCCATGTAAGGCGCATCTTGCGGCTGCAATGGCCGCGTATTAGCGGAGATCTCACATAACGGGGAAACATGCAAGATAACCGGATCGTACACACATGTGCTGGGCTGGGTGTGCTAAGCTTTGGATAAACCGTGATGGCATGCATGTGACGAGTCCTTATGGCTCCATCAATGGTCGCCACCGGCCACATGTGTCGTCGTCGCCGCGACTGCCCTGTTGGGCGATCGCCGCCGATCGCCGCGTTATGTACTGTTGTCACTCCGCTGCTGCCGCCGCAAGCCGTGTTGCGTAGTCGCCGCCGGCCGCCGAGTTATGTACTCTCCGGCCCTCCGCAGCCGCTTCATGCATCGCCGCCGGCCAAGTTGCCCAGTTGATCTAGGAAGAACAGGAACGCGTCAAAGGGTGAAAATTAAAAACTTGGTGTAAAGGCGGGCGTGTTATTGCATATTTGCCATAGTTATAATAGCGTGATTGCGATTTAGATCAAATGGCTGAGGATGGACGGATGCAAGATATAAATTTTGCACCAAGTCAAGCTTTTTAAAGTTCGATTAAGTTTTAATACGGAAATTGTCTTGGACTCGCGAGCACCGGTACTCTCTTTGTTTAAAAAAAAAATTAAAAACAATATTTTACAGGTTATAAAAATATCTGAAAATAATTCGGGATATAATCAATGTTGTATCCGACAAACATGTAAAACCGTGATTTGAAATTCTTTATATTTTTTATATAAAAATGACAATTCTGATAAAATTTGGGGATTTAAAAACAATACTTGCATAGGTCTACACTCTTGTCATTTTTGTACAGATCAGAATACGAAGTATTTAAAAATCATATTTTGCACATTTGTCGACTAAATCATGGGCTACATCCGGATATTTTTTTAACATTTTTTGGAACTCGCATATATGATTTTGAAAATTTTAATATAGCAACAGCACTAGAGTTCGGGAGCCAAAAATCACCATTT
This sequence comes from Avena eriantha, assembly GCA_910589775.1. NCBI lineage: Eukaryota > Viridiplantae > Streptophyta > Magnoliopsida > Poales > Poaceae > Avena > Avena eriantha. The sequence continues at coordinate 409,929,959 of OU342744.1, forward strand.
TGACTCCAAGCACCAGTGCTATAAATAATTACGACATATCACATACATAAAATATAAAAATAATTTGGATGAATCTAATGATATCGATTTGGTATGGTAGATAACTAGATATTGATATTTTTATATAAACTTAACACGAATCGTTGATCTATAAAGAAAACTATGTGCTTTCTCGCGGTTCCTGAAAAAAGGAAGTTGGACTTAAAACAATTTATACACCTACTCGTATAATACATGTGTGTTGCCACGGAAGCTAAATAAAATAAAATGCATAGTCATGAAGGGTTGTTCTACTCCGTGAATGAGTAACAACTTAGAGCATCTCCACTCGTGGCTGTCAAAGACCCCCCTTTGAGGGGCGCATGTGTCAATTTTCTGACTCAGCCGTGTCTCCCAATTTGGTTTTGGCGTCAGCGCCGGCGTGCGCTCGATTTACCCGGCGCATCCGGTCGAAACCCAATTCCAATGGAGGCTAGCGGGGGCGCCGGAGGGCGGGGAAAAGTTCAGTGGACCAGCCTTGTCGACGACCTATTTGAAATTATTTCCTGTTCCCACTAAAATTAGCGCAGGTTCCCTCCAAAATTAGCCCCTATCTCTCCCCTCCCCTCCCGCCTCGCCTCCCACTCCCGCCATTTCCCAGCAAAGACCAGATCGCGTTACCATGCCGCCAAAGAAGTACGCCGCTCCCCGCGCGACAGCAGCAGCGCCGCCGATGAAGAAGAGGGCAAGCCGGAGAAGGAGCGACCGGAGGGGATGATCAACGCGGAGTGGGCGTTCGACCTGCAGTGCCGACAGGTCGAGAGCGCCAGTCGCCGACAGAGAGAGCTCAGGGCGAGGAAGAAGCGGGCCTCGGAGGCTCTGGCCGCGGAGGTACTCATGGCGTAGAGAGCCGCCCACATGGCAGGCATGCCGAGCTTCCTCCCGCACGTGTGGGGGAGCCAAGGGAGCGTCTCATCGCCATCGCCGTCTTCGGCAATAACCCAGGCTAGGCCGATGTCCCAGGACATCCAAGGTATGCCCAAGCTATCTCGCTTCTCGCTGTGCGGGCCACTAGACGCGGCCGGCAGCTTCAACCCCAATGCCTTCAACGCCGTCGACCTCAACGCCAGCCTCAACCTAGCTGCCTCTCCTGCTCTCCGCCGCCCCCTCTTCCACGGCGGTATGCCCACCACCGCTGTTAGCAGCGGCAGCGGCCATAGGGTGCTCGACGGAACGATGCTAGGCACCGACACCATCATGACCGACATGATCAACGATGGGGGGCTGCCACCGTTCTACACGCAGAGGAGGCAGAGGCCTACGATGGCCGCGATGACAACCAAGAAGCTTGGGAGAATGAGGCATACGCGTTCACCGAGGACAACAAGGAGGAGGTGCAGGCGCCCGCGCCGATGCCCGAGGCCGTGCCCGTGCCCGAGGAGGTGCATGTGGTCAAGAAGAAGAAGAACGGCGGCCGCGGCCCGAAATGGAGCTCACGGGAGGACGAGTGCCTCGCCGAAGCTTGGAAGTCGGTCAACATCGACCCCTTCACCGGCACGAACCAAAGCTCCGAGGCCTACTAGATGCGCGTCAAGGCAGCGTACGACGAGCGGCGACTCTTGGACCCCTACTTCAAGGACTTGTACCACGACCGCAACGACTCCGGCATGTCACACCGCTGGCACATGATCCAGCATGCTTGCAATAAGTGGCATGGCGTCGTGGAGGAGGTGCGCCATGTCCATGTCAGCGGCACCAACTTCGAGGACCAAGTAACTGAACTCACCGTGTCCACTGTCCATCGTAGCCTAGTGTTTGGTCGGCGGCCATTGATCATGGCCGTTTGTTCGTTGCATTGCATTGCTTTTGTAGATGCATGCCATGATCACCGCCTACCGTGAGGACAATGACGACGTCGAGTTCAAGTTCATTCATGTGTCCGCTAGGATCGATATGTGCGAAAAGTTGACCGAGACACGCACGACGCTCTCCAAGGGCAAGTACGACCCCGACGCGCCGCCAGCTCTCTCCTCGGGAGGCCGTCCGATCGGGCAAAAGAAGGCCAAGGCGGCGAAAGATGTTATGCTGGCCATCGAGAAGCTACACAACTCGATCATGGCCTGCATGGCGGATGCCGCCTCGCACGCTGTCGAGAGGGCGGAGCAGGCTGCCAAGATGGAGCAGGTCACCACGGTCAGGTGGGCGTCGGTCATCGAGAGGTAGGACGCCAAGCTCGAGCTGATCAGGGCCAATGTGGCCGCGAAGAAGAGGAGGGAGGACCTGTCGATCCTCATGGTCGACACCAGGGACATGGACGTCGATGTGTGGGCGTGGTGGGAGGTCCAGCGCACCGCGATCCTGTACGAGGTCTGAAGTCCACTGACATCCACTACCCCAGCACCTGCGGCGTCCACTACCCTAGCACCTGCGAGCGCACCAGCGGCAGGCACTCCCCCGCCGGTCGTTGATGTCGACGCCGCTGTCTGATGCGCCTCTATGCTTTGTGATGTCGGCGCGGCTTATTTTGATCGCTAGACTATGATGATTTGCAGCGATTTGCGACAATGGGATCATCAAGACTTTGTTTTGTAACCGTTAAACGCCCAGACTATTTATGTTCGGCTATGCGATCGGCGATCGTCCGTTCTACCCGCCATATTGTTTCTTGTCAAATTTCGAATTTCTAATTTGGGGGCCGATTTGGGGGTTACGGCTGGAGACCGGCTCCCCTCCATAGCCGGTTCTTGCGCCGGTGGCCCCCATATTGTCTTACGCCGAGGTTAAATTGGGGGTTACGACTGAAGATGCTCTTAGTTACCACAAAATAGGCAGTCTTCCAGCTCTCTCCCTTCCTCTATATAGGACGATGTATCGCGGTTCACATTGTCCAATAATTTCTTCTACTCACTCTGTCACGTCGCGTTTTTTAAATTTAGATGTATCTATATACTAAATAGTATTACATTTATCTAAATTTAAACAAACCTTTTACATCTATTTTTAGACGGAGAGAATAGCAAAGGGAAATCATCTGACTGTGTCACGGTGACCGGGTCAAAGTCACCTGGCCGCGTGCCCATGCCATGGTGACTGAGGGTAATGCCAACTAGGTCGTTGTCAGCATGCAGGGTGACCAGTCTATATGTACCAAGGTATTGTTACTGCTTACTTACTGGTGTTGTTGATGTTTCTCTAGGCCAAGTTTTGCTAGGAGAAAAGTCCAAAACAAACCATAAATTCATAGGCAAAAGCTATATCGAACCATCAACTCTTAATCCTTGAAATTGATACCCTGAAATTACGAATCCTGATCTATTTTGGACCCCGGCCTGTTTTGCACATAAAACTAAATATATTTTTGCTCTCACTGACGAAATGGACCCACATGGCATATTAATCTTCCACCTTCAATCTCTCTCCACCAACGCCCACCGCTTCTGCCCCCACCAGTTTGTGCGACGGTAGCCTCCATGTTCCCAAGCGTAGAAAGATAGAGAGATATTGGCGGGATATGTTGGATGCATTATTGAGCCTCATGAGCGAGTATATATCAAGTGCGTGGGATCATCTTGGAGTACAAGTCAAGTTAGTATTGTATGGAAACAGATCATGCATCTATCCTATACTACTGTAATAGTCATATACGCAATACTCTAACATCCCCCGCGGTTGTATCCGGTAGCGTCGTGAACATCTAGAACATCGTGGATGGTTAGACTTGAGAGAAACCGAAATAGAACCAATGGGTTGACATCCCCCTAGTAGGAGAACATCGTGGATGGTGTCGAGGCACGGTAGCTTGCGCTGCAGAGGAAGCTGATGATGCACAACCAAGGTCGTAGCCGTTTTACCGATGTTGAGGGAGCCGAGAGCATGGGGTGGTGACATGGTCGAGGTAGCCGTGCAAGGAGTTGTCGTGGTCGATGTCGTTGTCGGGTGCCAGTGTCGAGGTAGTCTCACATGAAGTTGCATGCGCATAGTGCGAAAGTAGAATGATGGATACGTGTCGAGGCATTCGTTGAAGAAGTCGATGTCGGAGATGATGCAGTCTGAGCCGTCCAGGATGAGGTGGACCCATGGTTTTGCCAGAACTAGGCGCACGTCGGGGAAGAAGACATACTCCGGTTTTTCCAGAACTGAGCACACGAAGAAGAACTCATCGGTGACATAGTCGAGACAGTCATAGAGGAGATAGTCGATGCCGAATATGATGTTGTCAAGACCGATGAAGACGAGGCACCGATCCGATTTTTCCAAACTCAGGAACGCGTCGGGGCGAAGGAACGCCCATTGTTGCCAGTACCAGTTGTTGCGAGGGTAGGGTCCATCATGAACTTGTGCCATGTCATATAGACTAGCAGAGGAGGCCTCCAGAATGGTTGCGAGGTGCTGAGCAAGGAAGGAAGAGATGTCAATGATGCCCGCGGCTATCGGAGTAAAGGAGTAGGTGGCGATGATGCTGGCAGCAAAGTTGTAGTGGATGAATACGTAGAGGGCGGTGAAAACAGCGACAACCTAGGATTGTCATGCTAGATGCCTAGAGTGGCGATGGGGTAGTCGGTGGGACCTATGATAGCGAGAGGTCGCCCTACAGTTACCTTGTGAAGCACGGTGACGATGCTCAAATTAGACTAGTAAGAACCCGGTGGCATGACAAAGACCATGTGTAGACGACGGCAATCCACACCGTAGGAGATGGCGCGATGGAAGCCAAGGACGTTGATGTGCGGGGATGACGAGGTAGACTCCGTGCAGCGACACTATGGCTCGAGTGGGAAGAATAGCTACAGGGTGCGAATCGGTGAAGAGGCTAGGAGACCACCAATGATGTACACGCCAAGGAAGACGCGTTGGAAGCCGGTAGCATGGACCAAAGACAACAACACCGCAGCCCGAAGGAGCGACGTAGCGATAGCCCGTAGTGCGATCGGTGGTAGGTGCATGCTCGAGGATGTTCTTGGCAAAGACGTGCAAGGGGTCGGTTGATCAGACTAGCGGCGGAAATACACACCATGGCATGGTCGACGAGGCATAGATCTAAGTCGATGCAGCATTATCGATGGTGTCCCGAGCAGTTACGACAAAGATGGACCGATGATGGAGACCACACGGACAAGCGGCTGGAGGCAACGCAGGAAGGTGTCCCTTGTGTGGCGCATCTGGCCTCACACGATGATGACGAGTTGGTCGGTGTAGAGTTGATGTTGAGGTTGGAGTAGAGGCTCGAGAGGACGACGACGATGGGCGAAGCAATCTGATCTATGATCGGTGAACCAAAAAGAAATCACCGGTCGAGCGACCGGTAAACAGAAAAACCAATCTAGAGATCGGAAAAAACTCACAAGAGCAGCCATTAAGAATCGGTGGGCGAGCCCTAAAAGGGATTGCATGGCACCCTACGAGGATCATGGAGATCGATCCCCCGGGGGCGACACAGTGGAAGTGTGTTGGTGGCGTCTAGGGTTAGGATAGGTTTAGTTGATACCATGTAGAACTATTGAGAGATATTGGTGGAATTTGTTGGATGTATTATTGAGCCTTATGGGCGAGTATATATAGGCGTACAGGGAATCACTTTCGAGTAAAGGTCAAGTTAGGATTGTATTGAAACAGATCATGCCTCTATCCTATACTAATGTAACAGTCATATACACAATACTCTTAACACCGAGCTCATCAAGCCACGCGCACCGCCACCAGGATGTCCCGTCCAGTACCTCGCTGCTAGCATGCACTTTTCCTCCATCCCGCATGGCTACGTGGTGCCTGACCCCATGCCTAACATACCTCTCACTCGCATGTCGCACGGCCTGCCTCTGCTTCCTCGTAAGACTACACATTGTTGCCCCGAGTTGTTCCTCATTTTTGCCCTGTTTACCACAAGAAGCGCCACCTCCCCAAGCACAATGACCCAAAACATCGATGCTACTCTGTCGCCGCACATGAGCACTAGGTCGCCCCTCATCCTGCTACCAGCTCTGGTGGTCCTCTACCAATGCACAAGAGCATGAGATCAACACGAATCAAAATATGGGATCGATTCGGGATCTCTATGGCCAGAATCGAGGCGGCATACTATGGTGAAGGAGCTCCAATCTGTGAGTTGGGGCTGATCCTGGGAGAGTAGGGGCTCAGACTATCGACGAGCCCGTGAGGGATTGTTTGATTCAGATGGATGGATTGGAGATATAAGACGAATATTGAAGAGTTCTGTGGAAGAAAAACAAAAAATTCCTAGTAGCACGAACGATATAGCCAAGATCTACTATATGCAGATGTAAGGTAATGGAGGTATTCGGTGTTCATAACTTTAAAGACCGAAAGCATTTAATGCTTCACGAGAAACGTGGATGATGTAGTCGTACGGTGATGCCGACCTCAAGGTCGTGTATGCGTACAATATCCAAGCGACGAGCACCACAACTGGCAGTGCCTCCGCAGTTCTACACGCATCTGGTGTAGAGAGGTATCCCGGGCTTCGGTCCAGTGAAGTAGTGGAAGAAGATTGATCCGGACCAAGATTTCAACAATTCCATGGCGTGCGTATGGTGGAGAAACCATATCCCTGTATGCACGTTCTAACTTGGGAACCACACATGATGGAGAGGGAGAGCGGGAGAGAGAAAGGCAAAGGCCAATTGATTGGGTTTGAGGGGAGGGGGCTCCCCTCTTTATATAGGAGGAGGAGGAGTGCCACCACAAGGAGGTAGGTGGGGTGGGACGAATCCCACCCTCGAGCCTAGGTGGCCTCACATAGGGTAGGCCCATGGTTGTTAGCCTCCCTTGAACCTCCTTGGGACGCCTCCACATGGGCCTTTCCCTTTGGGAAGGGACCAATTAGGTGGGTTGCCCCTAAAATTAATAAAAAACATTTTCTTAATATTAATTCAACTAATTAAAATTAAATATATATTATTTAATACCTCTTACTCCGAGACACCTTTAGTACCCCTCCGATCATCATCGAATGTCCCCGAAACCTTTCCGGTACCACCCTGGAAATATTCTGGTGTTCTGTATCTTTTGTCCCAGGATCTCAGATCAATCCCTAAGCATAATCTACCATTAAGCATGCCACTCTAGGTTCGGTAATATGAAGACATGATCGAGATATATCTCTGATTAATGACCAACAAAGGGATCTAGAAACGCATGATGCCGCCCATGCATTCTACAAATTAACTTGATCGCTTGAACCTTGAACATCGAGTCTCATTCCATTTGTTGCACGATACCTGGTTTTTCCAAGACTTGAACTTTGGTATCTCTATACCTAGTTTGATCTTGTTACCGACAAACATATTTAGTTGTTCTCGTGATATTACATCCATGTGACCTAGTTACATGTTTGCAAACTTGTAGATGTAATCTCACCGAGTGAGCCTAGGGTATCTATCCATCACGTGGATGAGTAAATCCCGTGATGCATATGCCTCAACCTACCCCTCTAGAATACCTGACGACACCTTTATGATCACCTTGTTACGGTGTGATGGTTGGTGAAGTCAAAGAAGCCTCGGGTGATAGTGATTACATGTGATCTCACGGTCAAACGAATGGGTTACTGCGTTTTACTAGATATCGCAATGTTGAACTTTGTGACTTGATCTCATTGCAATACTATGGTTGGGTGTGTTCCATCACATAATTAATCCAATGACATGACCCCGCTGTCAATTGACATAAATGTCCATGATCAGGAAACCTCGATCATCGATTGCCAACGAGCTAGTCTACTAAATGATACTAGGGACTTGGTTTGTTTCCATACCACACGTGTATTAATGTTTCCACTTAATAGAGTTATAGCATGGTATACAACTTATTATGAACACTTGAGATATGACAATAAAACATCTTTATTAATTGCCTATATGGAATATCTCCTACAGTCTCCCACTTGCATTAGAGTTAATAATCTAGTTATTGCTTCACGCATTCAACACTTATGTCATTTTGGTATTTTCATACCTATGGACTTCCGGTGTTGTCCACACGAGTTGCTTGTGGTAAACCTAATCTCCAAAACTGACACTTCCAGTTGTGTGTGTATTTGCATGTCTATGCGTCACAATGCATAACTCATTCTCCGATGAGATGGCATTGTATAAATTTGGTCTTCTTGTGAGACCTCAATTCCTTAGACAAAACGGTGTTGACACTATTGTCATACAATAGATCTTCATAATATAGCCCACTTGGAACTGCAGCTAGTTTGATAACAAACTACTTGACACAAAATCCATCTTTATGTTGCTGCTAGAGCAGTCATATACTCAGCCATCATTGTAGTATCCGTCATAATGTTACAACTTTGGAACTAGTACAAATCCATCATGGAACTTTCTTCTATTTCACTATGCTACCTTATTTCTTAACACATAGCCTAAATTGAGATAAAAATTCATTTGTATATGTGACAAAAACTTGCATCAATGTAACGCATTACAATGAACTATTTCGGCACTTCTGCATACAAAGCATATTCTTGGTTCTTCCAAAGTACATAAGAATATCATTACCATTGCCCAATGATCATATTATGAATCACTCCGGTGTATGCTCCTAACACCGAGAGCATAGGACTCATCTAGATAAGTACATATCATGGCATTCATGATTCATCAATCATGAGGTTTCACTTACGAATTGTCAACACAATTGATCTTTCTACCATGTGGCAAGAACTTTTCTTGTCAAAATTTGACTAGGAAACTCACTCAGCTCCCACTCAAATATGTCACCATATTAAACCAATTCAATATTTCATATATGTACTTTGGCATAACCATATTAGCCTTTCAGTCCATCTGTATAGACTTTGATGTCTAACATTCTAGTTTTACCTAAGTCTTTCATCAATCCAATTTTAATGAAATTCTTAATTCACGTTAAAATAAAGGTACAACACTTCCAATCAAGAAAATGTCTTTTACATAAAGCATTGGAGGTATGGCTTAACGCCCCCGCTTACTTTCTTGTAAACACAAGCATCTTTATCATTTCGGATGAAAATAAACTCTTCAACAGATTCAGCACGGTGAAGATTCCAACTCCGCAATGCTTACTTCAACCATTGAAGTTTGCATATATTTTAGCACCCTTTGAATTAACAAAACATTTCTTGGATAGTGTCATGTACACATCCTAGGTAACCATTCTATTGTTTTGTTTATTCAATTATCATATCTCAATATGTAGTGGTTGCTACAATAATCCGTACAAACTAAATATCGACACGGAAGATCAAATCTTGTCGCAGTCAACTCTTTGATCTTTGTTGTAAACTTCTTTCCAACATGTCGGCATTTCGCAGATGTAAACATACATGTATGTTTCTTTATACATCTACTTAGGCTTTGAAAAGCTTCACGCCTTCCTGAGGGTATGTAACACCCTTAAATCGACCCTATGCAAGTTTCAGCGATTCCCGCCCAAACCCGCATAGAAATGATTCAAGGACGCCCACCAGGCACTTGCGTGCGAGTGGAGAACGAAGTAATACCATTACACATTAGTCCACGATGGAACCCACAGAACATATATATACAACAACGACTCCATGAGTCAAGAATACAGATGTACAATACAAAGATCCAAATCACCTTGAAAACAATAGAACATCCGAGTACGGACAAGATGCAAATGGGGCTAAGAGCCCTGAAGAATAACCAATGGCGTCCATAACCCTGCCCAGGCCAAGCCGGAAGGGTAACCCTGCTAATGACGTCGAACTTATACCTGTTAAACAAAAGGGGTGCCGACAAAGGGCGAAGGAAAAAAGGGAGCGGTCAGTACTGAGGCCAGTACACGGCGAGGCTAGAATTTGGCGGCTCTCGCCTACATAGGTATGGTGGACTGAAGCGGCAGCGCAACATGCATTAAACAATCTATAGAGACTCGATTCAACTGTCAGCTATTAGAGAGGGATAGGAAAGACCTATTTGGATCCAACCTGATAGTAACACCGAACATACCCATCCTGGTATTCCCCCCTCGAGACCAAACGAGGAAGTCAAATCGAGGAACTCACACAGTTGGCAGTTTTATTCATTCCATTATAGTTGAAGCACTTACTAGTCAGATATAGATAGCATGAGTCATCCTGATAGCATAAGTAGTGGGCAGTTTTAGTTAACCATTCAATTGTAGTCGCAGTACTTACTAGTCAGATACAATTAGCATGTGACATCCCAAACCCAGCAATTGTTGGCACTTCTATTTCATTCAATTGGAGTTGCGATACTTACTAGGCAGGTATAACATGACATGATACACCCCAGTTCCACGAGTCGTTGATATTTTTATTATCCATTCCATTGTAGTGAAGCTGATTACTAGTTACATATTAAGTCAAATTTATAGCACTACTTTAGTTATGCTTGTCGATGATCGAGATACTGTGCTCCAAGTCGTCCATAACCATGGACACAGCTTTCAGAAAGATTTACCCTGTAGGGATGCACAAATAGCAACACACACATGATCAACCTCGGGAAGAACCAAATAAAACGCAACGAGGCCTCACGACAAAGCATTCACAAGATTCATAAATCATTTCAGGGGGCCACCGCACTAAGCTACCCGCAACGAAGTTGACCGGTTCTGAGACGGACCCAGGGTTTGTGTAGACGGCAGTAAATGACTGGGAACCCAAAAGTGTGACTGGGCTTGTCAATACAGCGAAAACGTGTCGCGATCCAAAATAGTACAGGTGCTCCACGCACAATCGTAAATAAAGCAGTAAAGCATGACATAAGTACATGATAGTAATAAAGCCCCAAACTAGTTTGTGGCCCCAAGAAATAAAGTGTGAATCAAGCTCAGGCAAAGGGGGATTCATAGAGTCTCCCTTATGTGGATAGTGCGAATAGTCAAGGAACAAGTATCAAGTACTCGGGGCCTACAGGACACGAGTGGACATGAAAAACCAAATAGCATATATTGCCCACCGGTGCCTCTTTCATTAGTTATCCCAGCAATTTAATAGTTATATTTAAAGTCATGATCCTCTCCACCGTAAAGCATATGACAACATTCCTACAACTGTGTGGTACTTCACGACACGGGATCGCACCTGAGCAAGCGACTACGACTTGCAAGATCATCTATCTACCAAACAACAGGTAATAGGAGGTGTCCAAGGCAATATAAAGGCTACACGGAATATATCTGTTACGGAACACTAAAGCATCACGACACGGATATCAATAGATCAACGGGAGGAAATAAAGACTATAAATGCAAAATAGGTAAAAAGGGGGAGAATGCTCGTCTGGAAAACACTGCCGAAGATACACCAAAGAACTTGTCAATACTCGCATCCACTCAACGGCCTAATCCGTGAAGAAGCAAAGCACTAAAAGAAACACCGGATGCACTATTTAATACTACGGCAGAAGATCCAGCATGATTATGATATGATGCATGGCATGGCAAGATGCGGTGCAATTAGGCAATATTAAGCGAAACCGGGGTCCCGACAATTAATAGAAGGTTCAAGTTATTTAGGTACCCCACAATTTAAATGTTGGCTTAACAAGGCAAAACATGGCATCGGTTCGCTACACAAATTTATATGGGGCCATTATAAGACTAGAATAGCCTGCATATGGTCTCCATATTTACTTATTAGGTGAATCGACATAATGCCCCCCAAACCACAATAAGATGTATGCAATCATATTCAATTTACATGCAACAAGATGGATATCATATTATAAAATAAGGTCTTGAACAGGGGATCACATTAGGGGCGACGATCTTGGTTTCGGAGGGGTTCGGTCTCCGGGATCGGGCTTCAGATCCATGAGGTAGACATCGACGTCTCGGCATGGTCCCTGGGGTTTATCCCGGTGGATGTCGATCTTGTCGCCCTGAAGATCTTGATGGAAGCCTGGAGTTCTTCGCCGGGATTATTTACTCTTCGAGTGCCATCACACCAACTTCACATGGACTTCATCCACACAACACCACCACACCATTGGGGCAAAACTAGGAGTGTATATGGACAGAAGTAAGGTTCAAGAGCCTAGCGATTCCACACATGCATCAACATACAGAGTAGCACGCCTGCGGCAATAACTTCTGCAGATACGCACCCGCGAGGCAGCATGCTCTTGCTGGCCGGAGCGGTACTGCAGAGGAGAGGTGATGGAGTCCGTGTGAGCGGGGTCGATGCAGAGGAGGGGCCGCGGTCGGCGCACAGGTCGGGGCTCTGGGAGGGCGACGCTAGGGGATGGCCGAGGAGAGCGACGGTGGCGACCTCGAGCGAAGGAGAGCGACAACAAGGGACGGCGAACTGCAGAGGAGGCAGGGCTTGAAGGAGCACGCGCAACGGCGGGCACCGAAGCGGCCGCGCAATAGGGTGACCGCGGAGGCGGCCGGCTCGACAGCAGAACAGGGGACACCGCAACGCAGGGCTTCCTGGGTCGCGACGACGCGGGGCCTGGCAGCGGCGGCGCCCTGGTTCACAGACGGAGGCGGGAAGCGGATGGATCAGCGAGGGAAGCTCGGCGCAGACAGAGGCCGACAGCGGCGACCGAACACGGGCGAAGTTGAGGAAGAGCTTGGCTCAGGGACGACGGGGAACGCGCAGGTCGACGAGGCGACGCGCTTGGGATGGAGGACGGCGAGACCAGTGGACGACGAGGTGGAAGGGGCATGGCGGCGGGTTCGAGCGGACAAGGTCGCTAGTTGGCTGGGCGCGGAGCGGCTTGGCGGCGGAAGCCTCACCAGGGAGAGGAGAGTGCACGGCGGCGCTTCTCGTGGAGCAGAGGCGGGGCTGCAGGCAGGTCCAGGCGTCCGGCGAGGGCGACGGCTGCGAGGCAAGCCAGGCGGCGGTGGTCGAGGACAGGGGAAGGGCGAGCGGGGGTTGGTGGCGACGGGGCTCTGCTTCAGGGAAGAGGACGCGAGCGAGAGGCGTACGGGAGGTGGGTCGCGTGGCTGCGTGCGATGTACCTAAGGTGGGCCAGGGATGGGACCGCATGGGGATAAGAGGGTGGGACCCGCGGCGACGTGGTGGTTGCGGGCCGGTTGACCTGGTCGTGTCGGTGAGAGGGAGTGAGACGGGGCGGTGTGCGGGGGCAGCGGCAGGAGTGCGTGCGTGTAGGTAGGCTGGTGGCGGCAGGGAGTAGATATGATGAGGGTTAGGTAGATTTTTATTCTAAGGTTTGGTCTAAAGGGCTAGGTGGTTTTGGGCCGGGTCAGGATTGTAGGTAGCTGGCTGTGCCTTTGGCATGGCCGGCTGCCTCTCCCTAAAAACACTTTTATTTTTATTTCTCTTTAGAATACTTTTGTAAATATCTTTTGACAAATAAAAATAACTAGAAGAGACGAGGGTTTTGATTTGGATAAAGATGGGGATATTTTAGAAAACAAGACTAGGCTTTTAGAAAATAGTTTTTAATGAACTTATGCATGATGACATGACGATGCTCAAATGCAATGTGGCATTATGATATAAGCATGTGGTCATGATGATGCACAAAATAAAAATTTCATGAGATTTTCTAGTAGTGGTTTTACCGGGGTGCTACAGGGTATACCAAGTCCAAAACTTGATTTTCGTATATGGATACTATCATGAATTCTTATGGCCTCTAGCCATTTAACAGAGTTGGGGCACATCATCGCTTCTTTGTATATAGTTAGTATATCATTGTTCAAAAATGACACTTTGTCCTCAGATCTTGCTATTTGATTATCACTCGATCCACATGGTTCAATAGGAACTTATATTTTTGGAACTACAACATTTGCAGGAACGGTAGTCATGAGCATTGTAGCAGCCTCCAGAACACTTTCCAGTGTTACACTACTCTGATCATGTCACTTAGGTTCAAATAACCTTATCAAAATTTCTATTGTCCTCCCACTTAACTTTTCACAAAAAAATATTTCTCAAAGAACTCATCGTTTTAGCAACAAATACTTTTGTCTTTAGTGTTATGGTGGAGGAATTCCCAATGATTAATGTGGGATAACCTACAAAGACGTGCATATCCGACTTTTATTTTCTAAACATTTTACATCTGCCTTGCATACCAAAATTTAAGAAAAGACAAACTAAGTTATACCTCTTTCCATTTCAATGGATCATGATGTTGCTCTTTATAGTGGAAAAGTGGTAGTAACTATAGCATAATTTTTTAAATCATAATGGCAATTTTATATTGGATCTCACCAAGCCAAACTAGGTTCGATTATAATCTCAAAACATTCCATAATATTATGGTGTTTCAGGAAACTCAAGTTTATGAAACAATTTCAGATGTTTGCTAAACTTGTAACTCAAATATCTTATTTTATGATCCAATCATAAACTCTTGATTTTTTGTTATAATGATTTCTACTCCATGCTAAAACCTTTGAACATGTTTTAAAATGTCTTATACTTCTTCCTTATTAAATAGATATACTCATATATCTATTCAAGTCATCGCTGAATGTATATGAGGTAGAATAATCCACCACACACGGTCTTACATAATAAAACACATACATAAATATGTATTACTTCCAAAAAGTTAGCCATCCATTCAACTTTTGCTCATGAACAAAGTTTAGTTATTTATAGGAAAGTCTTAGAAGCTTCAATTCATTTGAAAACAACTTGACTCCAAAATTCCATCAACATGGAATTTCTTCATGTTCTTATTTCCAATATAACTTAAATGGTGGTGTCACACTTAAGTGAAATTCCAATCATTTCATCTTGCAACTTTTTAGCATTTATTTTTATGAATATTATTTTACCAACAAGATTTATAATGGTTCATCCATCATCTATGGAATAGAGTAATTATCTGTATGAAAACTTGTTCTCACAATACTGGAACCAGATAACAATTATTAGAATAAATCTTGATGGCTTGGTCTTTGATGTAGATGACAAACATAATAACATATTATTTGTTTAACGATGAACATCAACACCATATTCACTTGCTAGTTACTTGGGCCATTGTATTTATTATATTGAGTTGCTTTGTATAAGACTTCATACCAACCAGTACAGTATCCAATACCGAAGAATCACATCGGTTTAACAAGCAAAGAATATGCATTCATAACATATATATCTTCTATATACTTGAGCTGGAAAATTCCAGTCTTTTATATCTGCCAATTACATTTGTAGATTCTCTTTCAAAGTGTTCATCCCTTTCAGAAGAATCAACTATAACACCCTCGAATCGGCCCTATGCAGATTTCAATGATTCTTGCCAAACCCGCATAGAAAATATTCAATGATGCCCGCCAAGCACTTGTGTGCAGGCGAAAAACGAAGTAATACTGAAAGAGCATGTGTGCCCCATGTGTGATTTTGGTAATTAATGATGATATATATGGACTAATGTTTACATTGAGTTGCACTTGTAGGAATTGTCCATTGGCATTGCTTGGTGTGAGGACCGGAACTTAACTTCCAGAACCCCGTGTGTTTATTCGTCAATCCCAAGATCAATGTTGACGACACAGCAAAATGTATATCATTACAGACATACAAAAGTAATTTATTACAAAGTCTGGATAACAACATAGTAAAATGTCTAGTGACATTTATTACATCCAGAAAGCACAGCGGAATATAAAACGCGTAGTGACTCCATCTCAGCCACAGGCAGTCGATGTAGTCCACGAGGCCTCACTCATCAGCGTCATCATAGTAGTCATAGTCCCCCCCTTTATAGTATTCTGAATTCAACAAAAGTATTGCCATGAGTACATGAAGTACTCAACATACCCCTTATGCAAAACCTGATATATCTGCATGTGGCTTTATGTGGAGGTCATAGGGTTCTTTTGCATAAAAGCCAATTTTATTTGCAACTGGTAGTAGTTTTGATAAAAGCGGTTTCGGACAAAAACATGTTTATCAACAATGTGGTATTTCTCAATAGTGTGATTGTCCACGACAACTCACATAGTTCATAGATTCCAAGAGAAGGATAGGGGCAAAGAGGGAAGTAGCAAGACAGGTTCCCGTATGTCAAGAAAGATTCATGTGTCGTCCATGACTGTGGACACGACTATTCAAATAGTTTAAACTCTGCAGTGGTTGTACACTTTTCCCACACGACACAATCCCGTCCTGACGCCCACAAGCCGTCGCTGGTTTAATACACACCAATTGGTGTACCGACAGAGGGATTGTGACAAGGTCTTTTAGCTAGATCCCCCAAAGATGTGACATGCCCACCGGGTATGGCGCACGGAACTGAGAGTACGTCCCCAAACCGGTCCCCCCATCTGTGCCGAAGGCTCCCCTGCAGGCAGACACCTCATCAGCGGTACGGCGACATCGACACCTAAGGCTGACTAACTTACTTGACCAAGCCAGTGCCCATTATAGCATGTGGTTGTACGGTGGTCACAATCTTCAAATCCAAGACTTATTAGGCCCTCATGCGGCACGGACGACGGATTGCCCCCTTCCACTAGTGAAGGGCAGCCAATCGCTCCTTCCTTTGATCCAGCTGTCGCCCGCTCCAGTGTTTAGATGGTAAGTTTCACCCAGAGTAGAATAGAGTAGAGGAAGCAACAACGGCTAGCTCAACAAGCTCATCCAGTTTCAAAAGGGTATATCTGACCCCAAGGGTCATCCAATTCCTCCGAAGAGGAGAGATCAAGGATCCTAAATATTATATAGCATGGCTAATCAATTTTACTCTACAAGATTAATATATAATCTCTACTCAGAGTTGTGTATGGCGACAGGTGTATCAAGGTATGTGCGTAACCAAAATAGCAGTAATATTTGTAAAACAATAATAACATGCACTTGTAAAACATGGGATAATTATGAAAGGGGCATGCCTTCATTGATGAATCCTTCTTCTTCAATAAGCTGATTATGTCCACGACCAAACTCGTCACTCCCTACTCGTTGTAATGCTAGCAAATGAAAACCAAATAAATACCAAATGAAATACAAATCAGAATGAATGATGAGCTGGTGTAGAATAGTATAGGACAACTTGATTAGGATTGAGAAAGTGAGTTGTAGTAACTCAAATATGGATCAAATAGAATGGAAGCTTGGATAGATTATATCAAGAGAATGTTTTGATAGGATTTATGGATAGGCTTTCGAATTGACTACAAACATTACATGTGGTTTATAACATAGTTGGTTCTACTCATGTAATATAGTAAACCAACAAAGAATAATGTAGCATAATTATATATCTAGCAAACTTGTAAGACATATCAATAAACCATATCATACTAGTTTGCAATCATCAAACAATACCTACCGTACTAGTGCTATAAATAGTATCAAAGATTATCTAGAATACATGCTATCACAAGCATATAAGAAATACAAAATCTAAGATAAACATCCATCATAAACAATAAGAAAATGGAAGCTAAATATGATACTATGAAAACATGCATCACACTAGCAAACCATAGATATACACAACCTCACATAATAGTAACACAACCAATAAACATCCACTACCATGAACGACCATATTCCAAGAACTTAGTATTGTATAACAAAAGGCATTCATAGAAAAGGTCTCAACTACGAAAATAAAGAACAATGAACGGCAAGTGTGTATATTACTATCAGTAAGCATACTAACACATGCACAAAGTAGCGAAGCATAACCACTGCTGAGAAATGTCATATCATAACACTATATGACTAATCATGAAGGATTTACAAGACCATTTGTTTAGGAGATACTATAACATGGTGCCAACTGATAAGGTTATCATTACCATCATGAGATAATAAAGCATGCAAGTCTATACTAAACAAACACAGCCATGTCAATTATTTTCTTAACAAGAAAACTTATACCCATAAGCATAAACAAATATATGATATCATCATGTATGCACTACTAACATGAAAACCAAACTAGATTAAGCATGTGATGGTCTACTACGAAATTAACAAACACCTCATAAGCTAACACACATGTATGAGACTTGATATAAATCTCGAATCAAACATGAACAAGACATATTACTATCTAGTTAATGAGTAAATTTATTCTAGTATACTCGAAGACACATCAAGAGAAAGCATTTACTCTTAACATGAAAACGAGTTACAATCTATGTATACAAAACAAAATACCTATGAATTGATACATCACATGAAATGACAACCTATAACTCTAGATACAAACAAGCATGAACCACCCTACTATAAAGATACACGACTAGAATGCATTCAAACGGTACATTAGCCATATGAAAACTATAGGGACAAAATAATATGCTACTGTATCTCAAGTAAATATAATAAAATAACCTCCTAGGTAATAAATCAATATCTAATATTAATAAAATAATATTCTAACAACAGCGGCAGCATATCAAATACTGTTTAGACATACTCAACTGATCTAAAAATACCAAGAATAAACAAGATAGGGCAATAGTAGCATGATACAAAAAAAACTAAACAACACCATATGTACATGACATGTTCTAAGCATGCAATTAATTCTAAAGCATCTGTAAACAAGGTACATATCGACATGCATCTCGTCTAGTATACATGCCCCGAAAAACCTACAATCTAGCAAGTTGCAGACTACGTACTATACATTCATCGAAAAATGAACACTCAACAATATATGCATGCATTTATAATTTCAAAATCTACACATCAACTAGATCAAACTAGACAGCCATACACTAGGAACATGCGACCATATGCATAAGCGATGTATAGGAACTAACGATTCTTAGAAAATAAACCTACTGATTAATCTAGCAGAAGCGGTGATTCATGCATGCAACTACAGATACATGATCGTATGCTCACAACAATGCACCAAAATCAAAGCTATCCTCAAAACAATTTGACAAACATCGAATATAATCATATCTACACACACTGGTGGGTTCCTAGAGTTAATTTACACGTTTTCTATGTGAAGCTTGATCGAAACCGAGGTGTAAAAGGTTGTCTGCATGTCCATGCCATCGATCGGCATTCGATTCACTGGCAACACTGTCAACTAGAAAGCTACTATGAGAAACCATGTCTAGGAGGTAGGCTTAGATGTGATGAGACTACGGTGAAAAGGAATTGATCTGATTCTCAACGTACGTGACGAATTTGTCCGAAGAACTTCTAGATCGAGTTGTAGTATATCGCGAAATTAACGAGCTGTAGTCGATGGGTCGAGGAATAGATCGTCTGAATGAGTTGCTAGCGGCATCGCTGTTCTAGTGGCGAAGTAGGTCCTCCTGGAGTGGCCTGATTCACCGGCAATGACCATGGTGTCCGGCGGCGGTTTACAGCGGCGTTCAAGATGCAGCCATGCGGGCTGCAGCAGTACATTGGGGCGGCGGGAGATCAAGACGATAGAAGGGAGGGCGACACAGCGATTTATAGGAAGAGACAAGTGGACGGCGTGACGCTTCAGCGAGCTGGTGTTTGAGGCAGGAGCGTATACAGGTGTGTATATGTGCGGGAAGAAGAAGGGGTGCATTGCTTCAGCTGGTTGGAGTGGTGGGCGCTTCGCTTGGTACAGCCCAGGTGTGCATGTTGTGTTGGGACTCTGTCCCGTGCGTGTAAGTGTGAGTCGAATAGGAGGAGTCGCTGTATAGTTCATGTCGGAGGGCGTTCGTTTGCTGGCTCAGCTGGGCTTCCTATGCCAACTCGATTGGCTTTGGTGGACTAGCTGAAACATAAATGAGAGAAAAGATGTGATCGTGCTAATATGAGAGCAGATGCGATGGGGTGCTAGTGCATGTACATGTACGTGTATGTGTATGTAAGGAATGGGAAAAGAAGCTAGCTAGGAACGTGCTAGTGCATGTACATGTACGTGTATGTGTATGCCACACGATCAAATCTAAAAGAGACTTTTAGAAAGAAGCAAACTCAAGATAAATCAAGAAATCCAAACAAATTCAATAGAGCACATTTAAAAAAATGCCCAAGCCAAGAGAAAAAAAATCCAACCCGAAGAACAAATAAAACTGAAATTTATACACACGTCGGTATTAATTCATGTTGAAGCCATTTGTCTAGGAAATTTCCAGTGAAGCTTTTATTGATTGAACGAAATTTTCTAGTGCATTTTTTTAGATAAAAGATTTTTTGAAAACTCTCAAAAATCGGTCCGTTACACTTGGACCATGTATTGGATTCAAGGTTGAAAGATGAAGAAAATATGAACAATAAGAATATCCAAGGGCTTTGGGCCTATTGGAATCATGTTGAAGAAATAAGATGATTCAAGTTTGGTCAAGACGAAGAATTGATCAACAATGAATAAGAAATGAAGTTGTGCAAGTTAAAGATGCACAATCTCTAGAAGATCAAATGATTTAAGCTTCCCATCCTCAGTGATCTTTGATAGATGAAGACAAGTTTAAAGAAGAGGTTTCCCCATGGTGTATGGGGAGAAATTCGCAAGTCTTCATCAAGTGAGTGTGAGCAAGAGCATTCAAGGAAGATGTTCCCTATTGAGGAGGACAAGATCGTCTACATCAAGCTTAGGTTGAATGCTTAAGGCAAAGGTTTGATCTAGATATGTTCTCTTTTTCCGGTCTCATGTTGGTAGCTGGGAGACCGGGTTTAGGATAGATAGTCGTACTATCAAGAAGGGCTCTTGAGTGAGTAGCTTGATCATATCTTTCTGAGAGAGAGCTCAAACCTTTTCGTACTTGGCATCGTCTTTATTGGTTCTTATTTGATTCTTATCCATGGGAGGATTTAGAGATTGTGTTAATCTCCATGACAAGCTCAAGTTCATCAAAAAGGGGTTTCATATGCAATCTATTGCATTTTCGATTTGGAGGTTTTACAGGTTCGTCTTTTATAGATAGGTTAACCACTTCATCATTTTATTCTATCGTACCTTGATGTACTATGATGTTTCCCTATATGATCTTGTAGATCTCGTTACTATCTTCAAAACGAGCCCATGATCATCAAAATTGGAGTCTGTATGCAAAAGTTATGGTTGTTTTCGTATTGTTTTTTATATCAGTTTTCAAGAGGAGACTCCGGTCCAAATTCTGGCCCAGACTCTAGAGGTGTACTAGGAGCATCTAGAGGCTCGCCCAGAGTCCTAGATGGAGTCTGGACCCTGAAGACTCTGGTCTTGGGGGTAGAGACTCCGGTCCTGAAGGCCGGAGGCTCCAGGGTAAGTGTTCTGCAACAGCTAGATGATGTGGGGGACCTATAAAAGGCCCCCTTATTCCCTAAGTGGTTGTACACTAGTAAGAAATTCCCTAGTGGCACATGCCACTACTTTCTGAGAAAATAGTAATGGTGTCCTATATTTACCAAAGGCCACTAGTAAGACCTTTTAGTGGCGTTTGGAAGCAGGCAAACACCACGCATATATGGTCCCCGGAAATGCAGCCGGGACAAAGTAAGTAGTGGCATTCGGATTATATAAACGCCACCACTAGTCACACATCTAATGAAGTTTGATTCTTTTGAAAGCCACCACTAGCTACTTACCAAAACAGTTCCAAGTTCGATTTAGCCACGCGGATTTCCAGGTTTCACACTCTCGGTCCATCACTCCTCTGCCTTTCGTCCCCGACCACTCCACGCGCACCACCGCACCGCCCACGCCTTCCCATTTCCCTGTGCACTCCCCTTCCCCAGCACCACCATTTCCGTCCATGCCATCACGTCATTGTGTTCTCCGTCTTGGCTCGCCCCCCCCCCATCGTCACGGTGAGTCTCGATCCGATTCCATAGTGAGATTTCACATCGCTGCCTTCTAAGATTAGTGTTTATATGTATGTGTAGATTCATATGGTAACTAGAAAATATATTGTAGCTAGAGATTTATATGTATGTGTAAATTCATATGGTAGCTAGAGAATATATTGTATCTAGAGATTTATATGTACGTGTAGATTCATATGGTAACTAGATATTCATATGGTAGCTAGAGATTTGCAATGCAGGGAGCTCTTGGTCCGAGAATCATTGTGTTCCTTTTAGTGATGACGAGGAGGGTGATGCCGAGGAGGGTGATGGCAAGGAGGGTGGAGATGAGGAGGGTGACAATGAGGAGGGTGCCATTGAGGAGGGTGGCCCATTGGATTTTGCAATTATCACTCAAAGATGCAATATTACCGATAGTGAGGAGAAGTACCTGATCAACATATATCCTCCAATGGCATCCTTCATCAGACTGTCATTTGTCACTCGCTTCACAATGATGCATATTGAGCTACACAACATGGTATGTTTTCACTTACCATTCTTTATTCAATTGGTACTTTATTCATATTGTGTGATGGTGCCTATTGAGATATCTAACTTATCCATCTTAGAAATTGCCGGAGAGGATGGTTTCTTCTCTTCATATTCCTGAAGAAGGCATGGTTGGAGTGTGAGTTGGAGCAGGATGTGGCGTTAGCATCATTTCGTACAAGACATTGATAGATAACCGCATTGTCTTCAACAAGCGGGAGTGGAAGAACTTCCTTGACTCTCAATACCTGCATATTGGGCAAGTCATTCTTGTCACCGGCAGGACCACCTCACGCCGTGACCTTCATATGATGTTCGTCATTGACATCATTATTCATAATAACTAGTTGTAGTGATGCTACTTCATATATATGATGTTAATAAAATGCGGTGAACCAACTTGTGTGATTGATTATTGTTTCAAACTATTTGTTTTCTGCTATGCAACTTCATATGTAGAAATAACTAGTCATTTCTGCTATTTCTGATATTATTGTTGTTGTAATATCTAAATTCAACTACTTTTTAAATTCTCGTAATTTTATTAGTGGTGTTTAAATAAATTGGAACGTCATGGGTGATTTAATCACTAGTGGAAGTCGACGCACATGCCACCAGTATGAATGTTTCTGGTGGTGTTCAGGAGAAACACCACCAGTACATGTTTACTAGTGGTGTTCGATCCAAACGCCACCACTAGTAGCTACTAGTGGCGTGAAGTTAGTGGCGTGTGTGTTCAACACCACTAACCTCATTTTCCGAACGCCACTAATGAGCTTTTTCCTACTAGTGATAGCTTCTTCCCATTCTATCTCCTCCATTGTTGACCTTGAAGAGATTGCCCTTTCTCTCTAATCCCCCCATGTTTCTTGCATATCCTTGAGGGGAAAGAGAGAGGAAATCTAGATCTATATTTCCACCAATCAATATCCTCTCTAAGTGAGGGGAACATCTTGGGATCTAGATCTTGGAGACTTTTGTGGTTTTCCTCTTGTGTTCTTCCTCTCTTATTCCCCCACTAGCTTTTGTAGCTTTGGTGGAATTTGGGAGTGAAGGACTTGCCATTGCATTAGGTGCATCGGTTTGAGTTCTCCTCGGAGGATTTGCCATTGTTGGTGAAATCAAGAAGCTTCTTACTCTTTGGTTCTTAGAATCCTAGAGGGTTTGACTTGCCATTGCATTAGGTGCCATTGCATTAGGTGCATTAGTTTTCCATTGTTGGTGAAATCAAGAAGCTTCTTACTCTTGGGTTCTTAGAACCCTAGATGGTTCATTGGACTTTTGTGGTGAGTTCTTGGGGCCTCCGATTAAGTTGTGGAGCTCTCCCCAAGCTAGTGTCCTTGGTGGTGATTCTTGGGAGCCTCCACTTAAGTTGTGGAGATTGCCCCAATCTTGTACGGGTTTGGTGACCGCCCTCGAGTGTCCCATAGTGGATCGGGTGCTTGCCACACGTCGGGTGCTCAAGAGAATAGGTGAGGCCTCTTGTGGCGCTGGTGGTATTAGTACCGCCCACCCCTCCAACAAGATGTAATCCCTTGAAGGGAGGAACTCGGGAATACATCGTCGTCTCTGCGTTCCTCGGTTATCTCTATACCCGAGATCTTTACTTATGCTATTTACATTGTGATAACCTTTGTGCTTGAAGTATTATATTGCTATCACCTTGTTGCTTATCTTGCTTAGCATAAGTTGTTGCTGCACATAGGTGAACCATAGTATATATAGGTTTTGTGCTTGACAAAGTAAATGCTAGTTTTATTCTGCCTTTGTTAAGAACATCTCATAAAAATATTAAACCACCTATTCACCCCCTCTAGGCGGGGCTTGTTCGTCTGCGGTACCAAAGTTGGCAGGCTAGCGCATGGCGGTACCTAAGTTGCCTGAAATCACCGCGTTTCGAAAAGTTGGGCCGCCAACTACCGAGAGGGGCCATTTCGATGCAAACTCGTCTCACCCCTAACAAATCCAAACATGCCGTGAAACTGCCCCGTGAAGTAGATGGTCGGGACCCTCATGTCAGTAATATTTCCGTGACGCGAGCGCCAACGCGGCAACCATGTAGGCGAAACGAGATACTAAAGGAGCATCGTGTGTTGACCAAATTCACAAATCCACCCCCTCCCTCCTTTCGCATGAACCCTAGCACCGGCGGCATCGAAATCCCCTCTCCAACCAGAATGATCTCTTCGGGCATTTGACTTTCGGCGCCAGGTTGCTGCGCCTACTCGCTGCTACCGAGCTCTAATGCCGAATGCCGTGCCAGACGTTGCGACGATCTAGCCCGCCTCTACCGCCGACGAGCTGAGCAGCGCGGAGGATGGCAGATCCATTTGCCGAGGAAGAAGTACTTCTAGCTAATTTCGGGTGAGCTACTCTTCTTTTTGCTATTCGCACTACTTATAACTGCTAGCTGGCTATTGTTATTACAGAGATATATTGAACATAGAATTGTTTGCTAGCACGACGCTGACAAACAATTCTTATCTTTTGTCTCCAATTTTCTGTCAACTAGGATCTCCGCTGAATCCAAATACACGGTTCTGGTGAGCATCTGCGGCTACCTCATTAAATTAGCACATGGGAAGAGCACGTGGAAAGAGGCTCAGAGTCTGAATATGGAAGTAGCGCCTGCGTAGTTATGCACCATCCCTGGTTTGGTTGCTGCTGTGTGTGAACTTGCTGAAATGAGGCCAGAGCAGACTGCACGGTTTAGCCTCGTTGATGACCGAGGCTTCAAGGTTCCTATAGTGTGTGACAGTCAGCTAATTGGGTTGATGAAACATCATGTTAGGCTTTGCGTGGTTATGCTGGTGTGTAACATAGTGGATGAGGAAGCTCCTGCTACTGGGAGTCACCCAGCTATTATTGGACAAGGAGGTCTAACTCGAACCCCTGCTGTTGTTGAGCAAAATGTGGTTCCTCGTCCGCGACATGCTTCTGTCAGGCAACCTCCTCGTAGGAGTCCCCGTATTGCCATTGTGGAAAACTCTGCTCTAGAATCTGCTGGTACTGGTCGTCCCCTTCCCCGTGCCCGTGTTGCTGCGGCTGCTGCTCACCCAATCCATGCCGTTGTTGAGCAAACTAAGGCGTCCAGAGGCTGCCCTGCTGTTGTTCCCAAGACCGCCGCCTTGTGTGCTGCTCCTCCTCGATACCGTCCTCAAGTTGTGCGAACCCGTGCTCTGGAATCTGCTGGTACTGGTCATCCTCGTGTTGTTGTTGATCTAGACGCTGTTGACCCAATCCCTGCCGCTGTTGAGCAAACTAAGGCTTCCGGAGGCTGCCCCACTGTTGTTGCAAAGACTGATGCCTTCTCTCCTCCTTGAACCCGTGCTCGGGTTCAGCGAGCTGCTGGTCTGAAGCCAGCTCATGGTCTGGACTCTGCTAGCACTCGAAACACTGCTGTTGTGGGAACTGCTCCTGATCGTCGAGGTGGCATGGCAGCAGCTGATCCTATTGTGGCTGCCGTTAGAAGGGGCCCTGCCTTTCCACCATGTAATGTAGCTCCCGCTGCTAAGGGCCCTCGTCTTGCTCCTGGTCCTGGTACTTCCACCGAGGTTGATCCAGCTAACGATGACGCTGGTGATGACGGCGGTGGCATTGGGGCTGGGTCTGATGGTGCCGCTCCATCTCTCGAACCTCTCGGAGGTTTCTATCCTGAAGAACCTGATGATGGCAAAGTAATCGTTCGTATCGGTGTCGCGGATTATACTGCAAAATTAGATGATGGCACAGAAAAATTCTATGATGAGTTTGATGTAATCCTTGGCAGATAGGACCCTGAAGTGGTAGAGTTATCTGACTTGATGGCATCGTTATGTGTGAAGGTCCTATGGGGGTCCTCCCAGGAAGCACGTTTGTTATATTATGGTTACAGGAGCAAAAAGGCTATCGAAGTCAAAGATACCAGGGATTTAGTCGTACCGTTTACAAGGAAACATTATAGAGGTGAAGTTTACTTCCACTTGGTAGTGCTCACGCTTGGAGAGGAATTGGAACTCGACAATAGAGATGATGGACTTTTAGAAGGCATGCATGACCTGATCCATGGCATCACTGGGGCTGGTGCGACTGGGGGTGGCTTCGAACAGATGAGAGTCTTACAGAGGAGCGTCATAAAGAGGAGCAGGAAGAGCATCCCCAGAAAGGGCACCCCGAAGAAGAACGTCACCAAGGAGACCACACCAGAGAAGAGGACGCCCAAGAGTCGCACGACAAAAGGCACCATGCCGCAGAGTACACCCCTCAGATCCAGTCAAAATGCCACACCGAACGGTAGTAGCAAAAACGCTAAGAGGGCTAGCACGGTGGTGAACACTCCCAGGAGTGGTAGCAAAGAGACGAAGATGGCAGCACGGAGGCTACCACACCCAGTGGGAGCAGAAAAAACACTAATTTGGAGCGGAACACGCCGTTGTCAGGGAATTATGCCAGCACGAAGGAGAACACGCCCAATAGTAGCAGCAAAAGGGCTAATTTGGAGTGGAACACGCCACTGAGGTATGGCAATAATGCCAACACGAAGGAGAAGACGCCCAATAGTAGCAGCAAAAGGGCTAATTTGGAGTGGAACACGCCGCTGGGGTCAGTCAATAATGCCATCACGAAGGAGAACACACCCAATAGTAGCAGCAAAAGGGCTAATTCGAAGAAGAACACGCCGCAGAGGTCAGGCAATAATGCCAGCACCCTGGAGCCAACACCCGTGAGGGGAGGCAGTAAGGAGATCACACCCAAGAGCGGCAGCAAAAGGCCTAGTTCGATGGGGAATGGAACGCGGATGTCAAGCCCTACTGATACCATCA
Source organism: Avena eriantha (assembly GCA_910589775.1). Taxonomy (NCBI): domain Eukaryota; kingdom Viridiplantae; phylum Streptophyta; class Magnoliopsida; order Poales; family Poaceae; genus Avena; species Avena eriantha. Next base: position 409,956,947 of record OU342744.1, read on the forward strand.
GGAAAGATTACATCAGGAAGGAGGATGTACACAAGAAGAGCAAGAGGGTTCTGTACACTCAAGATGAAATTGATTCTGACTGCTATTTGTCCACTGAAGTACCTGGGATGCATGCAAACGTAAGACCACCCCATGTGGTTGCAGCAAAACCAACCGAGTGTCTTAGAGAAAACAAAGTTGCCTGTGAGGTGGACTGGGCAATGTTCATGTCCATCCGGGTGGAGACGATGGTACAGCCCCACCCATGGGAGTCAATATGATGTGTGCAGTACTAGGCATTAGAGACGATGGCGAAGATTCTGAATCAGATGAAAAAGGAGGCACTGTAGAGGATCAAGAATCTGGTGAGGATGAAATAGACGAGGAACTTAATGATGAGGCTGGTATTCCAGTCGATGATTTGGGTGTTGAAGTGGAAGAAATTAAACATGACCACGAGTATCCTATAATTTCGGTCGGCACTGAGCTCAGGAGCATGCATGAGTTCAGGATGTCGTTCCAGCATTTTTGTATCAAGGGGGAGTTTGACGTTTATCGACTAAAGAACTCTGCCGAGAGGTATGAGGCCGTTTGCAAGTTAACGTGGATGAATGGACGGGCCGAGGTACATTGTCCATGGAGGATCACATCAAGATCCTTACCCGCGTCGACTGCAATTAGGGTATTGGGGCAATGAATGCAGCAAACCATTAGAACTCTCTCTCTTTTCACTATATAACTACAATTGATGTGCGATATATTTCTGGCAACTAGTCGACTCCGCTTATCTTTTAAATGAATCTGTGTTGAAGGTGAACAAAATGGGCCCTCCACACATGTGTCTGACAGGCAGCAAACTGAAATCCTCAATGGCTGATACGGAGTGGGTGGCTATGCAATCTATGTCCATACTAAAGGATAACCCTAAGGAGACCGCGAAGAATATTCAGACTAGCCTCGGTTCTAAATACAACATTGTCCTTCCGTATTACACGGTTTGGAAAGGTAAAGAGAAAGCTCTGGGGGTCTTGCACGGGGATTGGACCAATAGCTTCAGGATGCTGTACAACTTCAAGGCAGAGGTACAAGCTAGGTGTCCGGGGAGTGTTGTGGAGATTGACACCGAATCAGAAGGTGGTAAAATATATTTGAAAATATTTTTCATGGCGCTTAAACCTTGCATCGATGGATTCAAGGACGGTTGTAGGACGTATCTGAGTGTAGACAACACTGTCCTAATTGGCAAATGGAAAGGCTGCCTGCCATCTGCCACAACACTTGATGGTCACAACTGGATGTTCCCAATGGCATTCGGGCTGTTTGAAACAGAAACGGAGGAAAACTGGGTCTGGTTTATGAGGCAGCTCAGGAAATCAATAGGCCACATGGATACATTGGCTATATCCACGGATGCATGCAAAGGGCTGACGAATGCAGTGAAGGAGGTGTTCCCGCGAGATGAAGGTAGAGAATGCCATGCCCATATGATGCTCAACTTGTACTCACACTACGCAGGCAGCGTATTTCGTTACATGTTTCATGCTGCTAGAGTTTACAAACCTAGTAGCAGCGATTATTTCATGAGCAAGATTTTTGCCGAAGCCCCTGAACTTCCAGAGTACTTAGCCATCCATCATTCGCAGCTATGGAGGAGGAGTCAATTCAACCCTGACATCAAAGTTGATTACATAAACAACAACCTTGCAGAATGCCTGAATAACTGGGTGAAGGACATAAAAGTGCGTCCTGTTCATATCTTGATGGACAACATACGTGGTATGATCATGAAGTTGTTAAATATAAGGAGAGAGATCGGTAGGAGACTTAGAGGACATATGCTACCGCCAGTTGTACATCAACTGCACAAGAGAAGCCGAGGACTTGCTCATCTTAAGGTTCTCCCGTCAACCAGCAGAAGCTGTGAGGTGGTCGATATGTCCAAGAGTGGCAAAAGGGATGTTGTGAACATCCAGCTGCGAGAATGCACCTGCTTAGAGTGGCAGCATACTGGGAAACCTTGCGACCACGCCTTGGCCTTCTTGGTGAAGAAAAGAACTCTACCACATTTGGATCAGTATTTGTCAGACTACTACTCTATGGAAAAGTTCAGAGCTACGTACGCTGGATCCGTCGAGCCATGTACAGACCCATCTCAGTGGCCTCAAGTCCAACTGTTTTCGAGCTTTGCCAGCCAGTTACAAAAAGGGGCAGAGGAAGACCCCATGTGAATAGGTTTAAGAATTTTCTCGAGAAGAAGGGTTCGGCTTTCTGTGCTACAAAGAAGGGCAAAAATAGATTCAAGACGTGCCATCTTATAGGCCATAGAGCAGCTGGATGTCCCCTTAATGATCCCAAACCTAGGTATGAGATGGTACATTCACACAAAAAAATTGTTTATAGTCTGTAGATATAAGGTAGTAATCCATGTACTGTTTTTTTTAAGGAAGCGCAAGGTAAGAAACAAGACAGCCGACTCCGTGATTTTGCTGCGAGAAGAAAACCAAAACGAGTGGAGTAATGATGCCGAACAAGATTCTGGTGCTGATTGGCCTGACTTCCCTCGGCCCGGAGATGCAGGGTACGTGAAGGTAAGAAAATTGGCACCAGGAAGAGGAAGTAGGCAAGAGATAAAGAAGCTAGTGGACATGAAGGAAAGAGGAAGAAAGTTGGCACCCAAGCAGAGAAAGAGGGCTAGCAGTGTAGCAGCCTAATGATGTATTGAACTTGAACCTATATATGTAGTTCGGTTAAACTCTGGAGCTGTGTGTGTGGAACTTGTTAGGCAAAACAATCTGCCTCCCGTACTCGGAGTAAAATGTATCGCGACTTTAGGATTTGATACGGCCGAGGCCACTAGTTGAATCCAAAACTGTGACTGTGCCACTACTATCTGGACAATCGCGATAGCTGAGCGGTTAAATCCTCTCCAAAATCGATGGGTGTTAGTGGCACAGACATGATTTATTTATAGGCACTTAATAAATCCCTGCTGTTGGCATTACACTTATGATAAGTTTCTGGGCTGGAAAACAATTTCTTAAGCTGGCCGCTACACTCCATGAAGCAGCAACTTATTTCAGCTGCTGGACAACGACATGGCAACATAAACTGCAAATGCAACAGATAATGCCCAGATAATGAGGAAATTGTGTCCACTATCTGGCCTAATCTTGAGCCCGTCTGTCTCACCACCTCCCTGCCCTGCCTCCCCTGCACCTGGCGAAGCTCCCGGATCTCTCGCTCCATCGCATGAATCTCCTCTTTCTTGTCCCACATAGCATCATGCAGATCCTGAACAAGCTCTCTGTGAAAACCTGTCAGTGGCTTTTCGATCCACACAAACTTGTCACAGCCAGTCCCCCTCCCTTCCTGCATAGTAGATCGAAGGAAACAAGAAAAATTACATTACGCTTTCCGGATCCGGGTTACCATTGTACCTATAGTAGGAACTTACCGCTCTGATGCTGCAGTTGCTAAATTTTCCTGCAGTATTTTCGTCGGTCCACGAAATCCATCTCGGCATCTTCTCACCACACAAACACAGCATATCGGGGTAGTAATCATAGGGCGCCCTCCAGTACCTGATGGGGGCACCCGCCTGACGGCGTTGAGCCGACTGTAGGGGTTCCGCGCATAAAAACAATAAATTTTACTCTACGCCCCGGAACCCCTGAAGCTGCCAGGACCTATCTATTAGTAATACAGTAATGGGAGGGGCTTTTCGCGAACTTACCCTTGAAGACCGAAAAGCGTTGTCAACGCTCAGGAGAGCGTGGTTGATGTAGATGACCCGAAGCCGACCTCAAGGTCGTGATGAAGTCCTTGCGCTCCTTCCGGCTCCAACGACTTGAGTGCCTCAAGTGTGACACCTTGTGGGAGTTACACACGTCCGGTGCCTGATGATGACTCCCGCTTCCCCGATCCAGCAACAGTTGTGGAAGTAGAGCTCCCGGGTCCGAATCCCGCAACGCGACGGTGCTCCGCGGTGAATATGTCTCTCGCTCGCGCAGTCCAGACTTGGGACCACGGTCACGAGAGAGAGGGGGAGAGAGAAAATATCAATTGGAGGTCCTCCCAAAAGTGGGGAGACCTTTATTGATTATTGGTTGTATTTTCTAGGCCAATATACCCCACTATATATAGGGGGAGGGGAGGTACTACCTCCCCTCAAGTCCCGGGGTGGGACTAAAGGAGAGGAGGGGGTGGGGAGGCCGCCGGCCACCCCTAGTGGGCCCCGCGGGGGGGGGGGGGGGGCAAGGCCCAGCCGGCCATCCCCTTTGGTCCCTCTCCCCTTCTCCTTTCCCTCATGGGCCCTTTCCCTCCCGAAATTGGCCCATTAAGCCTTTTGACCTTTTAATTTATTTTCTCTTTATTAAATAATTATGAATAAATGATTAAATCAATATTTAACATTCATTCCCATATTACCTAATCTCCGTGGCCATGGAACACCTTCCACCTCCACTTCGGACATCCTCCGGACTTATCGAAACCCTTCCGGTTTTCTCCCTTCTTTTCTTCGGCGATTCTACTGATCCTATAAACACTCTCTAAGCATCATCAAGCCCTTATGCGTGATACCCTACGGTTCGGGAACACTCCAGACATGGTCGGGACACTCCCGTACCAATGATCAACAGAGGGACCTGGATGGCCATGTGACCTCTGTGCATTCCATGAAGATCTTTCGTCGTTTGAACCGGTGACAGTCGTGTCTTATTCCCTTTGTCATTCGATACTTGCATTGCCTGAGACCTGATCAATGACATCTTCATGTAGAGTTCAATCTCGTTACTGAACAATGCTATTTGACTTGTTCCGACAAGTGATATCCCCGTGATCTAATCACACATTGCGCAGCTATTGGATATAACTTCTCCGAGTGGGCCCTTGAGTATCTTTCCGTCACATGGACGGACAAATCCCGCTCTTGACATATATTTCCTCTAAGGTTTCCTCCGAATACCTGAACACACCTTTATAACCACTGTTTTACCAGATGGCGTTTGATGCTATCTAAGCACTCTCGGGAGACAGTGATTGATATAGCCTCACGGTCTAACGAATAGTCTACGAGGATCCTTTTCTAATCATCGTAACTTGAACTTCGTGACATGATCGAATCACGATGTTTAGGTTGGGTATTGGTTCATCATCTCATTCTCAGAATGAGATGACCTCATTTCCAACTGGCATAAATGCCACATGATCAGGAAACTTGATCATCTGTTGACCAATGAACCAGTGACTAGAGTTTCACTGGGAACCCCTGGTTTGTTTGTATATCACACGTGTATTGATGTTGCCACTCAATACAGTTATAGCATGATATAAAACTTAATCATAAACTATATGAAATATGATAATAGTCCTTACTACTATTTGTCTTTAGGGCATATTTCCAACACCGACCCTGGTTCCGCCCGAGACGAACTGCACGAGCTGCGACCCATGAGCGAGGGGAGCGAGGGTAGAGGAAAGAGGAGCCTTTGGATGCCAGGGTAGTGGTGAAGCGTGATTTATCCCTACTTAATAACTCGGGCAGAATCCTACCGTCCACATTCGGCTGACAGGTGGGGGACCTAGGGTGTGGACTTGTCAAAAAAAACTCGCGCCTTCGTGGTTCAAAAGCCCTGTCGCGCGCATTGGATGAAATTTTTTGGTACCTTGCCCGCGTACATATCACTGGGAGGTCTTGCTCAGGAACCAGACACGCCTGGCCCATAATCTTACTCCCTCCTAGGAACTTGTCATGGCTCGCGCCGGTAGATCCATCCGCTCCACCGCTTCCGGTAGGGCTCGCCGTGGCGGATCCACCCCAAGATCCTACCGTCACAGTATCAAATGGCCATGGTTTATTGAGAGGAGCAACGACGCTACGTATGCGAGATTGGCCCCTCCTACCTGTAGAAGGACTGATGCATCGTCGAGCTCAAACAGGAGCCACCAGGCGCGACGGCGCTCGGTCCACGCCAACCCCGTCACCTTCATCATTATCGATTACGATGTGGAGGACGACGGGGACGAAGTTGTCCATAACACCATTGTTGCCTCCTTGGCGAAGGGCAAGCCACGGGCGGGAGTGGATGTTGCCGGGAAGGGCACGACGGTGTCACCAATCGAGGTGGACTCAGACGACAGTGGTGTGATGTGGGTTTAGATGTTGTTTAGGATGGTTGCAATTTTGGTTGTGTTTAATGCGAGTACAATTATTGTAATGTGTTCGTCGAGCTATATTGAGAAATATGTGCAATAGCAGCGTGTGAGTGCTTCCACTTTAGGAATTGTGTCTGTGCCATTTGCATGTTGCATTATCAACGTAGATTACTTGTAAACAATCCAACGAAAATCATCAGATTACAACCATCGGACGGGAGTGGCAGGATGGAAGAGAAGTTGGGACAGTGGCTTCGTGGGGAAGGAAGAGGGGGGCGTGACACTGGCAGGTGGGCCCTCGGAACACGTGACACTGACATGCGGGAGCGGGAGCACACGGTATTGCCGGTCTGTCCAGAGCAAGCGGACTTTGGAACGTGACAACAGCAAGCTGATTAGACCAATATAATAACTCGTCGAAGTATTAAGGAGTACTGAAAACTATAACTGGGGTACATTCGCACAACACGTATGCTCTAAGCACCTGAGAAGCATCGCTTAAGTCAAACAGTAACGACAGCACAAGTACTACATTTGCCTATCGGTCTTCTCGATACAAATGTAGAAATGCATCTACCTGTTCGGTCTAGCACCGACAAGGTACTGAGATGGCATGCATAGGATCGACCTTAGGTCCACATACTCCACCTCCCGCGGCATCTGGCTGCTCGGCGCCTCGGCTAGCACATGTGTGTTCCATATGTGGTTTGTGAAAAGAACACACATGCAATGACCACTGGTTGATCCATAAGTTGTTTGTGGAAAAGAACACACATGCAATGAGTCTAGTGGATCCATGTGTGGTTTGTGGAAAGAACACACATGCAATGACCACTGGTTGATCCATATGTGGTTTGTGGAAAATAACACACATGCAATGACCACTGGTTGATCCATTTGTGGTTTGTGGAAAGAACACACATGCAATGACAGTGGTGGATCCATGTGTTGTTTGTGAAAAGAACACACATGCAATGACTCTAGTGCTGGTTTTAGTATAAGAACACACATGCAATGACTCTAGTGGGTTCACATGTGGTTTGTGAAAAGAACACACATGCAATGACAATGGTTGATCCATATGTGGTTTGTGGAAAGAACACACACGCAATGACACTGCTTGATCCATGTGTGGTTTGTGGAAAAGAACACACATGCAATGACCACTAGTTGATCCATGTGTGGTCTGTGGAAAAGAACACACATGCAATGACCACTGGTTGATCCATGTGTGGTTTGTGGAAAGAACACACATGCAATGACCACTGGTTGATCCATGTGTGGTTTGTGGAAAGAACACACATGCAATGACCACTGGTTGATCCATATGTGGTTTGTGGAAAAGAACACACATGCAATCATCACTGGTTGATCCATATGTGGTTTGTGGAAAGAACACACATGCAATGAACACTGGTTGATCCATGTGTGGTTTGTGAAAAGAACACACATGCAATGCCACCGGTTGATCCATAAGTGGTTTGTGGAAAAGAACACACATGCAATGAACACTGGTGGATCCATAAGTGGTTTGTGGAAAGAACACGCATGCAATGACTCTAGTGCTGGTTTGTGGTTTTAGTATAAGAACAAACATGCAATGCCACAAATGGATCCATATGTGGTTTGTGGAAAGAACACACATGCAATGACACTGGTTGATCCATGTGTGGTTTGTGGAAAGAACACACATGCAATGACTCTAGTGGTTGATCCATGTGTGGTTTGTGGAAATAACACACATGCAATGGCTCTAATGCTGGTTTTAGTTTAAGAACACATATGGATCCATATGTGGTTTGTGGAAAAGAACACACATGCAATGACCACTGATTGATCCATAAGTGGTTTGTGGAAAGTGATGACCCACAAGTATAGGGGATGTATCGCAGTATTTTCGAGGGAACTGAAACCAAATTTATTGATTCGACACAAGGGGAGCCAAAGAATATTTATCAGCCTTAACAACTGAGTTGTCAATTCAGCTGCACCTGGAAACAATCTTGCTCACAGCAGTTTATCAGTAGCAACAATTTTATAGTAGGAATAGTAAAGTAGCAGCAGTAGAAAGCAAGGATAGTAGTAACAAAAGCAGTAAACAGTGGGATTCGAGTGCGGTAGGCATAGGGTGGATGGACGGGCGTTGCATGGACAAGACAATTCACATAGCAATCAGAACTAGGGCAATTGCAGATAAATAAGATAAAGCACCCAAGTACTAGAAAATCCTAGGCATGTGTTCCATATATAGTCATACGTGCTCACAATGAGAACTTGCACAACATCTTTTGTCCTGCTAGCCCGTTTGCAGCGGGGCCTCTAGGGAACTACTGGCAATTAAGGTGCTCCTTTTAATAGAGCACCGGAGCAAAGCATTAACACTCCATGAACACATGTGATCCTCACATCAAAGCCTTTCCCTTCCGGTTATCCGATTTCTGTCACTTCGGGGCCATAGGTTCCAGACAACGACATGTGTATACAACTTGCAGATAAGACCAAGAACAATACTATCATAATGAATCAATAATAAGTTCAGATCTGAAATCATGGCACTCGGGCCCTAGTGACAAGCATTAAGCACAACAAGTCACAACAAAGTCATAAAGCACCAATAAAAGATGCTAGGCACCATGCCCTAACAATCTGATGCCATTACATGAACGATCTCATCCAATCCCTACCATCCCCATAGCCTACAACGGGGGATTACTCACTCATAGATGGGGGAAACATGGATGGTCGATGGAGAAGCGATGGTGATGATGCTGGCGATGATCTCCTCCAATTCCCCTTCCCGGCAGGGTGCCAGAACGGAGTTTCTGGTACTATTTCGTGGAATCTGGTGGTGGCAGCGGAGCGGAACTCCTTCTGGAAAAACGTCAAACCCCCCGAAGCTTTTAGGTCAGAAGGCTTATAGGCGAAGAGGGAGACCGAGGGGGTGCCTGGGGCCACCACACCATGCCCTGGCGCGGCCAGGCCCAGCCCGCGCCTTGGGGTGGTGGGGCCAGCCCTTGGCCCTCCTCCGTCTTGTATTCTGGCTCCATGAGTCTTCTGGAAAAATAGGCACTTTGGCTTTTGTCCCGTCCAATTCCGAGAATATTCATTTTTTGACTTTCTTGGAAACAAAAACAGCAGAAAACAGGCAGCTGGCACTATGTCTCTTTTTAATAGGTTAGTCCAAGAAATCATATGAAAAGTACTCCAAAGTGTGGAAAAAACACAAGAAAGTGGATAAAACCAAGCATGGAGCATCAAAAATTATAGATACATTTGCAATGTATCAACATCCAAGCTTAACTCCTGCTCGTCCTCGAGTAGGTAAGTGATAAAAAGAAAGAATAATTTTTGAGGTGACATGCACCATCAAAGACTTGATCAAAGTATTTGTAAAACATTCAAAGCCGGGATCATAGTACTTCAATCATAACATGAAACACAAAGTTCTAGCAATAAGACAAAGAAACTATGAAGCAACATGAAAAGGCACAAACAAAAGATTCACGAATAATAATGCTTTGCAAGGCGTTTGTTTGTTTCACATAAAGAAAACATAGCATAGTGGCAATCAGCTTGTCCCTCATAGAGTAGCAAATATAAATGCATAGGACACCTTCAAACTTTACAAGAGTGACTAGATACAAATAGTTTAAAACAAGAAATATCAAGGTATGCATCAATCAACAAGTCTTGGGACAATGCACATAGAACTAAGAATGGCCACTATGCTCTCAAGAAAGTGCTCATAGAATGTGTGGAGAGTCAACAAGGAAATGAAAAGGTTTTTTGAATAGTTTGAAAGGCTTCCAAATGGTAAAAGTATGGTACTCATTAGCTTTGAGCTCTCATTGCCCCTATCATAAGCATCTTTCATGTGGTTAAGGTGAAAGTGAGTTCCAATCTGAGTTATATGCTTGACAGACTATAAACTGAAAATCCCAAGTCCCTTGAGTACGAGGGCCGCTCCTCATGCTACTCAACTTTAGTTACCGGTAAGTTCTTGTCATCATAAGTATGTGCATATCATTGAGAACTGCCAACGGGGTACCCCTTGCCCATGATACGGAAGAATCCCCATATCAAAATGACAAGGCAAGCAAACAATGAGTATCTTAGCAATCTTCTTATTTACCATGGGAAAATGGTGCTTTTTTTCTCTCTTTCCTCTTTTCATAAATCTCTTTTTTTTTCTTTTTCTCAATAGCTATCTTTCTCTTTTTTTATAAGAAGAATGCTTCATAGATATCATTATGGTTACGCTGTAGGTTTCCACCATGTCAGCATTGATTAGACCAGCGGCCTAGGCGTTTCTCTAACACACATACATAACTCCATGGGCTTACAAGATCCCCTTTTATTTCACACCGACGACATCCGCAAACAAAAGAGCAAGGTATCGACTGGGTATATATTAACAAGTGTTGAAAGCGTTCCCCGTGACAGCACGGTTCTGCTAATCCCCAGCCTATAATTTGCAAGCATATAACTTTCCTGGAGAGCTCACAATGGTTCAGGTTTATTAAATGCAAGAAAATAAAGTGTGCCATCAAGTTCATGAGAGCTTTACTAACTAATTTCTCATAACAAGCAAACATTTTATTCGGAAGAAAACAAGGCATAATGAATATGCATGGAAGTAGAAAATGATGCTAATAGGTAGGTATGGTGGACACTTTGGCAATATTTGGTTTTGGGGAGTTGGAAACATGAGTAAAACATACTCAGTGAATGTGAAGGCTAGCAATAGTAAGGGAACGACAAACGAGAAAGCAATAATGGCCATAATCATGCAGAGCGACAAAACATCATTGATCAAAGCATAAAGTGATACTACAAGTTGAAAACTAAAGGATCATAAAGTCTTATGGTGACTTGGGATAGTCATAACATGGTGTGAGCATGTGCCAAGTCAACCCAAATAAAGCATCAAAGGAGAATACCACTATACTATGCTTTAATATGCTAAAACAACGCATGATTCATCCAAGGCACATTAAGCAATCTCAATTGTTTATAACAAGTCATGCTACATCAAAGAATACTAAGCATAAAGCCAAAACAATATCAGGCATGGCATGACAAAGCATAGGCCACAGTCAAAAACAAGCTGCCTTTACCACTTAAGCATGAACTTTCCTACTCTTTTCCAAGCCAAACCAAACTATTTGAAAGCCAATGTATGAAAGAGGGGGTCCAACCAATTTATTCAGAAAACTAAGCAAACCAAGCAAACTAAAAACCAAAACAAAAACGAAAAAGAAGACGCTCCAAGAAAAACACAATTGTGCATGAAACAATAAAAATGAAGCGTTTGGAAGAAACCTGGGATTTTTATTGATGAAGAAGGGGATGCCTTGGGCATCCCCAAGCTTTGACGCTTGTACTTCTTGGATATTTCTTGGGGTGACACGCATGGAATCCCCAAGCTTGAGCTTTATTCCATCCTTCATCTCATTACTCATTCCTTCCATACACCTGAAATTGTTTCCTTCATACAAAACTTCACACAATCTCATTAGCAACATTAGTGCACTTAAGATAAATAAGTCTTAAGGTTAAGTTCTAACACCAAATAAACTTCCATTAGAACACTAGCTACTATAGCACTTCCCTCAAAAAGCTCAATTCCCCCAAAGGAACTCAAGAAGGAACTAACAAGAAGCAAATGCAGAAAATGGCAGAAATCTGTCAAAACAGACCAGCAGGTAAAGACGAATTTTTTCGAAGACCTTCTGTTGCTCAAATCAAAAAGTGTTGAACTCACAAAAGTTATATAACAACCTGGGGCAGGAGCACAAAACATTACAGCTCATTCTGACGTACAGAGCTCTCTCAGTAAGTTTTACGGTGAAGCACAAAAATCTGTTTCGGGACATCAACTTTCCCAATCATTACTTCTCTCTCATTAGAGGTTACTCTTGGCACAAAAAGCAAATAAAAAGTATAAGGAGAGGTTATTAAAGAGGTAATAACTTCCAAGACTCAACTAAAAATCTTGGGTTATCTCCGGACAAGTACTTTTCTTTAACGCCTTTAAGTTAGGCATAAGAAGCAAAAACTAAAATGGATAGAATAGAAGTAAGCGGAGATAATCATGGTGAAAACATTGTTTTGTTCAATGAAATCCTTTTGTTAACAAGGTTGATCAGGTCTTGTTACCAAAACAATTCCATATGAGACAAAACTTTGTATCCCACTAATGATTATGTTACCTCAACCTTGATAGCAATGGTCCCAATCATAATAGTTTCAAATTTTTCTCTTCGTATGGGACAATATATTTCTCCAACTTGAATGCCCTCAAAATGTTCAATTGAATTCAAACCATAAGTCCTTTCAATCTTCTTGAGTAAATAGACAATGTGTTCATTGAAGGTCACCTTCCCTTGATTACAATTAATAACAGCTCCTGCAGTATTTAAGAAAAGGTCTCCCAAGAATAGTAGACATGTTATCATCTTCAGGCATAAAAATTTGAGAGGATGCTCTCATAAGAAATATGAGTTGAAGTAAAAGAGAGCATCAAGGATCAAATACAAAACACATTTAAGTCTAACCCACTTCCTATGCATAGGAATCGTGTATGCAAATAAATTTGCAAAGAACAAAGTGACAGGCATAGGAAGATAAAACAAGAGGAGCTTCAAAACTTTCAGCACATAGAGAGGTGTTTCAATACCATGAAAACTTCTACAACCATATTTTCCTCTCTCATAATAATTTTCAGTAGCCTCATGAATAAACTCAACAATATAACTATCACATAAAGCATGCTTTTCATGATCTACAAGCACTAGAGCTTCATCATAAACATTATCAAGAGAAACCTCAGGAACATAACAATCATTCTCCTTTAGTAAGCAAGGGGGACAATCAAATAATGTAAGGGGTAAAGAGTTACTCTCATTAGAAGGTAGGCATGGGTAGCTAATCCATTCTTCCCCCTTTTTTTCATCACTCTCCTCCTCTTTTTCATCTAATGAGATTTCAGGTTCATCAATTTCTTCTTCCATAGGATCCTGCAAGGCATTAGTCTCTTCCATTTGTGGAAAGCATCTATTAAAATATTCAAGAATATAGCAATTTTCATCCTTGTAATTATCAAAGCAAAATTTAAGTTACCATACACCTCATATTTGTAAGGTGAATCATCAATTTTTTCAAGCAAACTAGCAAGTTCAAAAGCACCCTTCCAAGAAATAAATTCTTCAATTTGTTCTGCATCATAAAAGTCATAAATTCCTTTAGCATAGGAAGATATGGTATCATTATCACTATACTCACATTGAAAAGGGAGGTGTTTATACCTCTTTCTGCAACAAGACTCATCACAGCAATAAGTAACATTATAAGTAGAGCACACGTTCCTAGCAATGGTATACAATCTATCAATTTGTTCCCATAAGTGTTTCCCTTTTTGTGACAAGCGGTGTTCCTTATAATAATATTTTTGATCTTCCGTGAACCCACCTTGCCAATAAGCTTCAGTTTCAAAGAAACCAACCATTGACAACAAGCATGATAAAGCAAGACAATAACATACCAACGAAAATAACAACTAGAGTAGGAACTAATTTTTTTGTATTTTTGATAAAGAAACAAGCAAACAAGGAGAAAGATAAACTTAGCTTGAACAATAGTGAATCCAAGTGAACTTGATAAATAAAGCTATGCTCCTCGGCAACGGCGCCAGAAAATAGTCTTGATGACCCACAAGTATAGGGGGTGTATCGCAGTATTTTCGAGGGAAGTGAAACCCAATTTATTGATTCGACACAAGGGGAGCCAAAGAATATTTATCAGCCTTAACAACTGAGTTGTCAATTCAGCTGCACCTAGAAACAATCTTGCTCACAGCAGTTTATCAGTAGCAACAGTTTTGTAGTAGGAATAGTAAAGTAGCAGCAGTAGTAAAGCAAGGACAGTAGTAACAAAAGCAGTAAACAGTGGGATTCGAGTGCGGTAGGCATAGGGATGGATGGACGGGCATTACATGGACAAGACAATTCACATAGCAATCAGAACATAGGGCAATTGCAGATAAATAAGATAAAGCACCCAAGTACTAGACAATCCTAGGCATGTGTTCCATATATAGTCATACGTGCTCGCAATGAGAACTTGCACAACATCGTTTGTCCTGCCAGCCCGTTTGCAGCGGGGCCTCTAGGGAACTATTGGCAATTAAGGTGCTCCTTTTAATAGAGCACCGGAGCAAAGCATTAACACTACGTGAACACATGTGATCCTCACATCAAAGCCTTTCCCTTCCGGTTATCCCGATTTCTTTCACTTCGGGGCCATAGGTTCCGTACAACGACGTGTGTATACAACTTGCAGATAAGACCAAGAACAATACTATCATAATGAATCAATAATAAGTTCAGATCTGAAATCATGGCACTCGGGCCCTAGTGACAAGAATTAAGCACAACAAGTCACAACAAAGTCATAAAGCACTAATAAAAGATACTAGGCACCATGCCCTAACAATCTGATGCCATTACATGAACGATCTCATCCAATCCCTACCATCCCCATAGCCTACAACGGGGTATTACTCACTCATAGATGGGGGAAACATGGATGGTCGATGGAGAAGCGATGGTGATGATGATGGTGATGATCTCCTCCAATTCCCCGTCCCGGCAGGGTGCTAGAACGGAGTTTCTGGTACTGTTTCGTGGAATCTGGTGGTGGCGGCGGAGCGGAACTCCTTCTGGAAAAACGTCGACCCCCCCGAAGCTTTTAGGTCAGAAGGCTTCTTATAGGCGAAGAGGGAGACCGAGGGGGTGCCTGGGGCCACCACACCATGCCCTGGCGCGGCCAGGCCCAGCCTGCGCCTAGGGGTGGTGTGGCTAGCCCTTGGCCCTCCTCCGTCTCGTATTCTGGCTCCGTGTGTCTTCTGGAAAAATAGGCACTTTGGCTTTTGTCCCATCCAATTCCAAGAATATTCATTTTCTGACTTTCCTGGAACCAAAAACAGCAGAAAACAGGCAGCTGGCACTGTGGCTCTTGTTAATAGGTTAGTCCAAGAAATCATATGAAAAGTACTCCAAAGTGTGGACAAAACATAAGAAAGTGGATAAAACCAAGAATGGAGCATCAAAAATTATAGATACATTTGCAATGTATCAGAAAGAACACACATGTAGTGAACACTGGTTGATCGATGTGTGGTTTGTGAAAAGAACACACATGCAATGCCATTGGTTGATCCATATGTGGTTCGTGGAAAGAACACACATGCAATGACACTGGTTGATCCAAATGTGGTTCATGACAGGAATACACATGCAATAAATCTTGTGGATACATATGTGGTTTGTGGAAAGAACACACATGCAATGAACTCTAGTGGATCTATCTTGGCATAATTTGATGTATGCCACGATGCATTTCATTGTAAAAGACACCCACTTTCCATTTTTATACTACTCAGCTTTGCCCCCTCCCCCCTCTCTCTCCCTCTCTCTCTTTCATAGAAGCCTGTGCCCACTCTGTCTACTACACCCTGATTGGTTGTCACTGTTGTCATGCGGATCGTGCTCACCAACCGTTGATCCTGTGTGATCCAACGAGGCTCGTTGCACACGTCGTGCCCTTCACAGGACAGCGCGAGACAGCACAGACGTCTCCCTCAACGAGACTTCTACAAGAAGGAACATGATGCCGTCCATGGAAAAAGTCGTCGAGTGGTCATGTCATGTTTAATCTAATCTGCAAAGGCTACAAGTCTACTGCACGGCAACTGGTCATCCACGGACCACCGGCTATACCGTTTTTACTACACAGCGCGCCTGCACTCTCACTTCCGCCAGGCCCCCACCACACGAACCTTCCACGCGGCAGCCGCAGCCGGAAGAGCTGTCAACCGTGGCCCTCGAGGAGGCCTAAACGTCCACGCATTAAAAACCCAGCCTATCGGGTCCTCCATTCGCACTCATCCACTACTCTCTCATCCCTATCCAGCAAAACCCCACAATCTTGAACGTACTTGCACGAACCTTCTCCATGAAACCAGTGCATGGGGGTGAGTGTCCGGGCATCACCGCCGGGGTGGAGCTTCACGCGGCAGATCTGGAGGAGCATCACGCAGCACATGCCGAGGAGGACGTGCAGTTCAACCCCCTGGGGGACCATGTGCACACCGGTGCTAACGACTTCGGAGGCGCCGATAAGGGAATGGAGTTTGATGAACACGCTCCGCTCGTGTACCAGGAGGTACATCTATTTCTACATGTTTCATATTTTCTGCTCGAGCTTAATCTATCTAGGCGTCATAAAAAATCTAGTCCTAATGATTAGATGCAACATACGAACCGGTACATGGAGAGATCTAGTCTGTTCTGAATGAATCCACATTATTTATTTATTAGTAAGTTACCAAGAACACAAACCACATTAATTTAGGAGCGGGCTGGGGAGACGGCCGTAATGAACTGCTGAACCTATATAGACGTGTTATTGCATCGAAAGTAACTTGGAATGGTGGAAGAATTATATATTTATTATTTTGCTCATTTCGGTTTGTATTCCATACATTATAGGTGTATTCAAGTGAGATGGACTCTGACAAGGAGATCAGGGACAACAAGAGCCACCATGTCATGAAGAAGCTCAAGAGCGGGATAATCCCTTTCCGCACTCGCCTTGGGGAGCTCAGGTGCCCTTTGTATAAGAAAGGAGTCAACCCGAGGATTGCCAGCTTGATTCTGCATGCGGTTGGCAGCGGTAAAAGCCCGGCTAGTAAACACAAGTCAGCGACCAAGGGTAAGCACGCTGCTTATGGCAAGTTCCTGAGGGAGTATGTCAAGAAGGGCCTAGTGTACCCTACTTAGGAATCAGCAACTTCTAGCCGACCAACCCCGTCACTGTGCTGGCTTGGCCACTAATAATATTTAGTTCTCTTACCGTATCTAGACCCTTAAACTACGGGGGTTTCTATTTTCGACCCCTTCAAAATATATTAAAGTCCATATGTTTATGTTGTTAAAGTTCCGATGGCATACTCGTTATTTTGCATGGATAGAGGGGTGCCCCCGACAGATATAAGGGTTATCCTGTCCGCTAGATCACAGAGGATCAACAGTTGGTGGGCAAAACTGGGTACAACTGAATCGCCATGGTTAGACACGAGGGAAAAAACGTGACTCACGGTACGCGTGTGCGGTGCACGGGGCGGTAGCGGACACGTGTGGCCATGCACGGCGCATTAGCGTATGCGGTGCACGGTAGTGCAACGAAATGCCGCTTCCCTTCTCCTTTAATAGAGGCCTCCCCACTCCCACTAATCACGCACTCGCTCACTCAACCGTCTCCACGGTCCCATCACCTTCTGCAAACGCCCAACAAAACCCCAACCACGCCGGCGATGGAGAAGATTGGCGCGGTGGCCATCGGTGCCTCCAAGGCCACCGGTGAGGAGCCCCCCCATTCCCGTCCCCGCATCCGCCGTAGCCGCCGGCGAGGAGGCACCCGCCGGTCTCGGACAGATCCCGCTCGGCTGGGACCCCTACGAGGAGGTTGTCTACATAAGGCCGGAGAACCCCTACGACACCAGCATCGCCGACCCGTGGTCTGAGGTAACCAGGGTTTTCTCCCCTTCCCTTGTTCTTCCCCCATTCCCATCGTTGGATGCTAGATCGTATGTTATTAGGGCTCGACTGTTCTTATTTTTTATAGTAGCTAATTCTATTGTGTTAGATCTCGATTTTCGATGAATCCCCCTGTTCGTAGTTGGGATCAGTATTCGATTTGGTTTGAGATTTGGGGAATAATTGGGAGATCTCATTCAGTTAATTGATGCAAAAATCAATCCCGATAATCAAAGTTTCTCAATCATGTCCTTATTTTACTCTAGTGTTTTTTTCCAACAGGAGGATAGCAGCGACCTCCGCAGCGACGACGAGTCGCAGGACACCAAGACTCGACATGTGCTGAGGAGGCTAAAGTCCGGTCAGTACAACAACTTATTCGCCGGCGACGTGTATAGGTGCCCCTTCTGCCCCACCAGGAGGCTCCGTGGCACGGACTTCAACTCCCTCGTGAAGTATGCCGAGGATGTGAGGATCTGCGGCGAGTCTGTGAATTTCCACGGCTTCAGGGCCAAGCACCAGTCGCTCGGTCTTCACCTCCGCAACCTCCAGAAGGTGGCTATCAAGGAGGGTCGCATGCCCCCGATCAGACCCAAGGTGCCCAAGGTCAAGGGGCTGGGCAGCAAGAAGTGGAGGAGGCGCCAGAGGAAGGAGGCGGATGCCCTCCTAGCAGAGGCCACGACGGGCCACTGATCAGTTGCTGCTGCTGTAAAGCAGCTTCTTTTGTCTTGTCTGTGTTGAAGCAGTCCGCTGCTGCTGCTGCTGCTGAGTAGCCTAATTGTCGAACCTTGTTAAGTACCGAACTATATAACCTATATTAGCTGCTTTATCTACATCTGCTCTGTTTACTGAATTTATTTATGGTGTTGGTTTGTTTTGCTGCTCTAGATTCCCTACCTTTTTGGGCAAAAAAACACAATTGTTAGAGAGAGATGGGAAAAGTTGCTCTTAAAAAGGCCAAATAACAAAAAAAAACTTCCACCTTAGGCGTCATGGCGCACGTAATGGCCAAGCCTTTGACCAGACGACACCCCCCTCCGAGCGCATGTGAGGGATTCGGAATATCGGGAGGGAAAAAGTGAGGACAAACAAGACACAATGTTGCTATAGTTAAATCTTACAAAAAGTTGAATTTGGCTTTACCATGCAATTTGTCTAGAGCTCCACAATGTAGCTATTCTAAATCCCTAAACTATGTGGTGCGTTGAAACCTAATGCTTTTCCACCGACACGTGTGTTGCAAAGTTGCTTGATCGTGCATGCTTACACAAGTGGCCTACAGAGAAACTTATAGAAGCATGGGCAAACAAGCTTCATTTTGGCAAATTCGGGACAAGCTTTGCGCAATCGGCAGGCCTGATCGGCTGGGCGGCAGCCCCGGGGTGCAGGGATGCTAGGTCCATGTCTATGCTTACACTTCTTAAACTTGTTAGGAATTAATAATAATTGTACACTTCCTTCTATCCTGTCACGTTACGTCGGGTCAGCACCGCGCACCCGCTGCAGATCGGCAACGGGACGGTTGTCTACGTGACCGGTCTCTGCCACGCCAAAGCCACGTCGCACACCCGTCCCATCGCCTGCCGGGACGGATGACGAATTTAATCGCTAGGATTGGAAACCATCGGTGCTCGCCCGATCAAACTTGCTTCCGCATGGGTATAACCGGAATATTGGTAAATGGAATTTAAGCATCGCCTTCTGTCTCCTCAGCACATCACTGTGCAAAAATCCCCAACTCATTCCTTCTGCCGGCGCCGCCACCGCAAGAACCATCGACGTTGCCGCAGGCACCGCCTCCGCCTGGCCATACCACCGCAACAGATCAATCCACCTCCACGCCCAGTCCCAGCCACCGCTACCGACCCTAGGCCACCGTCGCCGCATTAGCTGCTGCCATGGACGCAGAGTACGGCGTGTTCGGCGATGGGAGCAACTACACCGACGAGTACACCGTCACCGCCCATGGCACCACCAAGCTAATGGTCGTCCATGATACGTCCAATTTGCATCACTATTCTATGTCTTAATTCACTATTATTCATTGATATATTTCATATTGAGAGGTGATACTTATGTTATTTCATCTATTTTTGCATGGTTGATGACTTTTGGAGCATGGACCGCTGCAGTCAGGATTCTGATGGAAAATGTGATGTTTGGAGGCAAAATTCGCGAAGATCAGAAAATCTGGGAAAATATACGGAAAATCCTATTTTTCTAGAAGACTAAGGATGCCAGAAGACGGAGTGGAGATGGGCCACAGGGGGCCCACACCACCCCATGGTGCGGGAAGCCCTAGGTCACGTCAGGAGGTGGTATGGCCACCCTGGCCCACTCCAGCCTCTCCCTTCTGGCGTATACCATCCTCCCGAAACCCTAAGACTCGGGGAGCGACCACAAAAAGATTCCGCCGCCTCTGCGGGGCGGAAAACACCGAGAGAGAAAGATCTCTCCAGCAGACAAATTTCTGCTGGGGGAATTCCTTCCCGGAGAGGGGAGATCGTCGCCATCAACACCATCATCAAGCTGGACTTCATCGGGATCATCATCATCATCACCACCATCATCACCATCAGCACCCTCATCACCATCTCCATATTGATGTAACAATTGCGTTGAATCTTGCATAGTTCATAGGGGAAACTTTCCCGGTGTTGATTACTCTTTGTAGTTGATGCTATTGAGTGAACCATTGAATTATTGTTTATGTTCAAATTGTTATACATCATTATTCCATCTCTGATCATGATCCATATGATGTCTTATGAGTAGTTCGTTTTGTTCTTGAGGACATGGGAGAAGTCTTGTTGTTAGTAGTGGAGTTGCGTTGAGAAAGATTCAATAGATTGTTATTTAAGTTGTGGTGTACTTCTTCTAGTGGTGTAATGTGAACGTCGACTACATGACACTTCACCTATATGGGCCTAGGGGAATGCATTGTGTATTTGGCTACTAATCGTAGGGGTTGCCAGAGTGACAGAAACCTGAAACCCCCTTAGGAAACCATTGCACAAGGGACGTAAGGGTCTTAGAGTTTAAAGTTGTGGTTAGGTTTCTACCTTAATTACTTTCTTGTACTTACGGATGTTTGCAAGGGGTATAATCACAAGTATGTATTAGTCTTGGATGGGGCTGTACATTAGCACAGGTTCACCCACACAACACTTAGCCAGCTAAAGAAGATTAATCAACTATATGAAGCAAAAGCACTTGACAGTCTTCCCATGTGTCCTCGAGAACGTTTGGTCATCTTAAGTAATACAACCGGCTTGTCCTTTGCTGCATAAAGGATTGGGACACTTGCTGCATTTATTCCTACTGTCTTTTATTTACTCGTACTTTGTTTACTTGCTTTATCAAAAACCCCTGAAAATCCGTTTGCTAAGTATTTGCAGAGAATTCTTGATCCATACCACTAGCCAGCACCTTCTGCTCCTCGTTGGGTTCGACACTCTTACTTATCGAAAATATTGCGATACACCCCCTATACTTGTGGGTCATCAAACTATTTTCTGGCGCCGTTGCCGGGGAGTGAAGCGCTATTGGAGAGTGGAACTGGTAAAGGTAACTTCTTCTGTGAGTATTGTTTACTTCTGTTAGTTGCTTTATTTTTGTTATGGATAATTCGCTGAGTTTCTTATTTGGTAATGCTACTACCATTGCTAAGGTAGTAGATAAGTCACCACCTACTGAGAATGATGTTTTCAAAATACCTACAAGAATTATTGATCGTGTTATGGATAACTACTATGTTGGGGATGGAACTGTCCATCCCGGTGATCATTTACTCTTTATACACGAATTATGTGGGTTGTTCAAGTGTGCAGGTATTACTACAGATCAAGTTAAGAAGAAGTTATTCTCATTATCACTAAAAGGAAGAGCTGAGGAATGGTATAAGCTGCTGAAGAATGGTCAAGCTCTGGAATGGGAGGAAATAGTGTCTCTCTTTTATTCAAAGTTTTATCCTCCTAGTGAGATTCATAAAGATCAGAATCAAATATACAACTTTTGGCCTCTTGATGGAGAGAGTACAGCTCAAGCTTGGGGGAGATTGAAGTTACTAATGCTCAAATGTCCCATTCATGAGCTCCCCAACAATATTATTATCAACAACTTTTATGCAAGGCTCCCTCTACATGATAAGGATTTATTGGATGCTTCTTGTGCTGGATCATTCACTCGTATGGAAGAAGAAGCTAAATGGGATCTTCTGGACCGTATTCAAGACAATGCTGAAGCTTGGGAGAATGACAAAGGTAGAAAATCAGGTATAAATTATGATTATGAATGCATTGAATCTTTTATGGGAACTGATGACTTTCAAAATATTAAAAATGCTTATGGTCTAGACTCTCAAGCTATTGCTTCTTATTTTAAGGCTTTTGCTTCCTATATTGAAGTGCCTAAAAAGAAGTGGAATAAGTATCATGAGCCTTATAAAGATGTTGCTAAGAGTGTTCCTGCAAGAAATACTGAAGTTTATACTGCTAATCGTGTTTTACCTAAACCTTACATCGAGAAAATGCCTTTCCTAGTTAAGATAAAGGAACATTCTATGATAGCTAGTATGGTTAATGAAAGTACGAATGAAGCTGTTGAACCTGATAAACAAAAGGTTGATGAACCTATTATAGCAAATGTGAAAGACTTTGTCACTAAGTATGAAAAAGAGGGACACACTATCCTTTGTAAGGATACCTCTAATTTTGTTTCACATAGTAGTGTTATGAGAGCTAGTATTCCTGTGTTTTCTGTTAGAATAAGTGATCATTGCTATGATGGCCCTTGTGATAGCTATATTGCTAAGTATATGCATGATACTGAAAGTTACTATGAGAGAGGGAAAAGTGTTCTTATGTATATCAATAATATCAAGTTTCCTTGTTTTATGCTGAAAGTTTTTATGTTGCACTTCTTTTGCCTTCTTGTGCAAGTAGCCTCTGGCTTCAACACCTTGTTTATTTACAAAATTCCCTTGCATAGGAAGTGGGTTAGACTTAAATGTGTGTGTTTTTGCTTCTTAATGCTCTCTTTCACTTCAATTCATATCCCTATGAGAGCTTTTTCAAAATTATCATGGCCATCTTAATGGCCATAAAGAAAGAGCTTTTTGGGAGACAACCCAATTTGTTTTTGCTTTCAGCTTGTGTTTGTTTCTTTGAGTATTGGAAGTTATTACTTCGGTAATAACCGCGCATTATCCGTTTTGTTTGGTTTTTGTGTCAAGATCAACCTCTAAAGAGAGAGAAGTAAGATTTGGGGAAGTTGCTGTCCAGGAACAGATTTTTTGTTCCCCACCGTAAATATTTGTGAGTGATCTCTGTATGTCGGATTGAGCTGTAATTTTTTGTGCTTCTGCCCTAGGTTGTTATTTAACTTTTGTTAGTTTTGCACTTTTTTATTTGATCAACATAAGATTTTCGAAAAAACTGATCTTTACCTGCTGGTCTGTTTTGACAGATTTTGCCAATCTTGCATTTGCTTCTTTATTCGATTTCCTTTTTGAATTATTTTTGGGTTTTCGGAAGGAGTTGCTTCAGTAGCTTTTGTTTTGATGGTTTTCAGTTGAAGTTGGACTCAAAAGGTTTTATCACTTCACTTATACTAATGTTGCTAATGAGAATTGTGTGAATTTTTGTGTGAAAGAAATTTCCAGGAAGTGGAGATAATGGTGTAATAAGGAAGAGAAGGGTTTTATAACTCAAGTAATAAGTGTATGAAGATGAAGATATCGATGATATTTAAGATATGACTCCGGAAGAATCTAGTAGATACCAAATTCCGAGACCTGCAGAGTCTGTTTTCAAATAGGTAACAGTTCTGGTAAGAAAAGTCCCGCGAAAATACAATCCAACTATATTTTTGCAGTTTTCAGTCGATAAGGAAAGTTACGAAGCGAAAAATGGACGGAACTGGAGCCAGGGTGGCTCACACCACCCTATGGCATGGGCCCTCCCCTGGTCGTGCCACCAGGTGGTGAGTCCACCCCAGACTCCGCCTCCGACTCGCTTTCTCCTAGTACCTCCCTTTTGACATGAAACTTCGTAATATATAACCCCCCGGATCCCCCGAGGTTCATATGTCGTGTTTTCGTCGTGTTTTTGTTTCAATCTGTTTCTGCCAGGAACTATTCTTAAGGCTTAGAAGCACAATGGTGTCCGCCAAGGATAAAGGGAAGGAGCCCATGGAGGAAGACCTCCAAGACCCCGAGAAGGAGAAGGAGATCAAGAGTGAAGGTGAAGAGGAGCAAGGCCAACATCCGCATGCCGGCACTACCATTGCAAGCATTGGAGTGGTGATGAAACCTTCCAGGGTTAGAAGGACTGCACAGATGCAGACTGGGGGAAAAGCTCCTCGTCACAGTTTGGCTCCACGGTCACTTCCTCCACACACCAAGAATCCCTTACATACCTTTATCCATAACCATGTAGGAAAAGAAGACTCCAAGAGGGAAGAGCGGAAAAAGAATTACAAGAGCTGGGATCCATAATCCGACATGATCATGCACCGCATCGAGCACAACTCGGAGTTGATTCGTACACTCACCTTTGAGATTGAGGACTTGGGGAAATTGGTCAAGAAGCTCATCGAGAGGATAGCACCACCACCTAAGGAGTAATTCGTCATCAGGTTTGGCATCCCCTTGGTTTGTTCCAAGCTTGGGGGAGTGCCGCGGTGTCACATCACTATCTTCTATCTTTTTACCTTATTAGTAGAGTCATATCATGAATAGAGGAGTTATTATGTAGTATGGTTTGCATTATGGAAGTGTCCCCTCTCTCGTTAGATATGTATCCCTTGGTGTGAGTTTCCGTTATGGAATATTAATGAGAAGTTCTATCATTCACTCTTTTGCATAGCTTATATTAGTTTTCAATTCGTGGTT
Organism: Avena eriantha; assembly: GCA_910589775.1. Classification (NCBI taxonomy): domain Eukaryota; kingdom Viridiplantae; phylum Streptophyta; class Magnoliopsida; order Poales; family Poaceae; genus Avena; species Avena eriantha. The sequence continues at coordinate 409,981,571 of OU342744.1, forward strand.
ATATGATTGATCTTGTTGTTAGTATTGGTATCACTTTGGGATCATTGAGTTAATTTAGTTGGTTTTGGCAAACCTGGCTCGGTCAGTAGCAACACTATTTCTGAGAGTTGAATGAAAAAGATAGAAGTACTCTAGAGAAAAATAATTTCATCATCTTTCTTTCTTGATTTGCTAATAAGTTTAGTATTCTCTAGTTAAGATCTTTTGTGCTTCCAAGGAAGATTGCATGTTTGTCTTTATCACTTGTATGTTTGTTTGTTTCCTTCAACTCTTATACTTGATACCCAGCCTTGCTAGCCAAAAACCTGTACTGAGAGGGTATTCTTCTCGTGCATCCACCTCCTTTAAACCAAAACCTTTGCCATTTGTGTCCACCATACCTACCTAGTAGCATTATTTCTATTCCAAGTAAATTCTTGTTTTATCTACCTCCCAAATTAAACTTGTTATGTGAAAATTAGTGATTAAAGCTCTCACGAACTTGATGGCACACTTTACTTTCTTGCATTTAATAAACTTGAACCATTGGGTCTTTCTTTGTTGCGTATATGCTTGCGCTTTATGAGTTGAAGTTAGCCGAACCATGTATCATGGGGACCGGTTTCAACACTTCATTTGGTACTTTGTACCTAGTTGATATCATGTTCTTTTGCTTATGGATCTCGGCGGTGTGAAATAAAAGTGGAACTTGTAAGATCATGGAGTTTATATGTGTGTTAGAGAAACGCCTGGGCCGCTAGCCTAAGCCATGCCTAATCATGGTCGAAACTTGCAGCATAACTATAGTGAGCATTCTATGAAGCATCCTCAATAAAAACCTATGCATATAGCAAATAAAAAGATCGCTGAGCTGCTCACTGTCTGCTTGCCTTGTCATTTTGATTATGGGATAGCTCCTGTGTCATGTGCAAGGGGTACCCCGTTGGCGGTTCTCAATGATACGCATGTATTTACAATGACAAGAGCTTGCTCGTGACTGAAGTTGAGTAGCATGAGGATCGGTACTCATAAGTAAGGGGCATGAGATTTCAACTTATAACTTGTCAAGCATATCCTCTTAGTTGTGTCACTTTAACCTTAATCACCTAAATATGCCTATGATAGGGGCAATGAGAGCTGAAAGCTAGTAAGTATCATAATTTTTGGGAGCTCTTTATGAGACTTGCAATCCCTGCTTCCCTCTTTGAAGGGCCTTTCTTTTACTTTGTAGTTGAGTCAGTAAACCTACTCCCTTCTATCTCAACAAGTATTATGAGTTGTTGTGTTTCATTCATTCATATGTTGATTTATTCAATCATGTTTCTTATGTTCCTTGTTTTGCACATTTCTCTTATCTTGATGTTTACTACTTTGAAAGCTATCATTGAAAAACTAGCTATTTGTGAACTCTAGCAAATTATCAACTATTCTGCGACCAAGAGCTAAGTTTGCCATTACCAATTATGATTCACTTTATGTATCTTTATTGTGTTTCCTGTACTTATTACAAGTTGAGTTATATTATAGTGAGTTGGCTTCTATTATGATCTATGTATTTGATGAATGTGATGCTTCTTGTCCGTATTCTTTTATCAACTCTTCACTCCATAAACCTGAGGCCATGTTTATTGAGCTAAGTTTCGCCTGGGGACAAGCAAAGTCTAAGCTTGGGGGGAATTGATATGTCCATTTTGCATCACTATTCTATGTCTTAATTCACTATTATTCATTGATATATTTCATATTGAGAGGTGATACTTATGTTATTTCATCTATTTTTGCATGGTTGATGACTTTTGGAGCATGGACCGCTGCAGTCAGGATTCTGATGGAAAATGTGCTGTTTCGAGGCAAAATTCATGAAGATCAGAAAATCCGGGAAAATATACGGAAAATCCTATTTTTCCAGAAGACTAAGGATGCCAGAAGACGGAGTGAAGATGGGCCACAGGGGGCCCACACCACCCCATGGTGCGGGCAGCCCTAGGCCGCGCCAGGAGGTGGTGTGGCCACCCTGGCCCACTCCAGCCTCTCCCCTCTGGCGTATATCATCCTCCTGAAACCCTAAGACTCGGGGAGCAACCATAGAAAGATTCCGCCGCCTCTGCGGGGCGGAAAACACCGAGAGAGAAAGATCTCTCTGGTAGACAGATTTCTGCCGGGGGAATTCCTTCCCGGAGAGGGGAGATCGTCGCCATCAACACCATCATCAAGCTGGACTTCACCGGGATCATCATCATCATCACCCCATCATCACCATCAGCACCCTCATCACCATCTTCATATTGCTGTAACAATTGCGTTGAATCTTGCATAGTTCATAGGGGAAACTTTCCCGGTGTTGATTACTCTTTGTAGTTGATGCTATTGAGTGAACCATTGAATTATTGTTTATGTTCATATTGTTATACACCATTATTCCATCTCTGATCATGATCCATATGATGTCTTGTGAGTAGTTCGTTTTGTTCTTGAGGACATGGGAGAAGTCTTGTTGTTAGTAGTGGAGTTGCGTTGAGAAAGATTCAATAGATTGTTATTTAAGTTGTGGTGTGCTTCTTCTAGTGGTGTCATGTGAACGTCAACTACATGACACTTCACCTATATGGGCCTAGGGGAATGCATTGTGTATTTGGCTACTAATCGTAGGGGTTGCCGGAGTGACAGAAACCTGAACCCCCGTTAGGAAACCATTGCACAAGGGACGTAAGGGTCTTAGAGTTTAAAGCTGTGGTTAGGTTTCTACCTTAATTACTTTCTTGTACTTACGGATGTTTGCAAGGGGTATAATCACAAGTATGTATTAATCTTGGATGGGGCGGTACATTAGCACAGGTTTACCCACACAACACTTAGCAAGCTAAAGAAGATTAATCAACTATATGAAGTGAAAGCACTTGACAGTCTTCCCATGTGTCCTCGAGAACGTTTGGTCATCTTAAGTAATACAATCGGCTTGTCCTTTGCTGCATAAGATTGGGCCACTTGCTGCATTTATTCCTACTGTCTTTTATTTACTCGTACTTTGTTTACTTGCTTTATCAAAAACCCCTAAAATCCATTTGCTAAGTATTTGCAGAGAATTCCTGATCGATACCACTAGCCAGCACCTTCTGCTCCTCGTTGGGTTCGACACTCTTACTTATCGAAAATACTGCGATACACCCCCTATACTTATGGGTCATCAGTCCACACAAATGCGTCAGTGGAGGTGGCCAAGGTCATCGCAATATACGAGCGATGGCTATAGGATCCGATGGACAAGTACAAGATCGTCGGCCTTGACCTCGAGTATACCAGAGATAGGAAGAGGACGGCACTTTTACAGCTGTCCATGTCGTCAATCACGTCGATCTCCAACGTTTGTGGAGGTACCCAGATGGAGTTACGAGGAAAGCCGGCATGGCTAGACTTGCTTCCGACATCATTGACCACGAGTACGCCGGCATGAAAATCGAGTTCCCGAAGCACCTGCACGAGCGATGGGAGTGGAGGCACCTGGATTACGATGCGATCAAGTACGCAGCCAGGGAAACGTATGTCTGCTACGAGATGCTCAACGTGATCTGGCGGGTGGGTGAGTGTGCTGTTTACCACTAGTTTTGCATTTGTTCCTAGTTTTATCTCGCCTGTATTTTATCTCGCATGTATTTTCTAAGCATTCTGTGTGTAAGAACCAAGCTCGTATGATCCCTGTGCTATTAGCTACTTAACCTATATGAATTACATTCCCCCTTGTGTATGCTCAACGTTCATTCTTACAAATTCTGTCTGTGCCATTTACATGCGGCAGAATCCAGGACTGACATGCATAAGGTGTGATACAGTCATAAGTCATAAACAAACCTAGATTATAGAGAAGGATACAGTCATAAACCAGATTATAGTTTGACAAAGGTAATACATAGTAGTTCGTTGCTCACATAGTGTACTTATGAAATAACATGTTTTCATAAACACAACAATCATGCACTAATAGTCTACATCCTAGCCTGTTGGAGAAGGCAACCGATCCCAGGATGCCTTCGGTCGTTTGCCCCGGTTTGTAGATTCATCTACGATCCGGCATCTGGGGCAAACAACCTGCCTTGGTGGTGGTTCAATGATGCGATGCCTGGAACGAGATTTTACAATCTGGCGGTACAGCTCGTGGCTAACATACCCGTCAATTGCAGCGTACTTCATATTAGGTTCAGAAAGTGGCTTATCCTCCCAGTAATCGTGCCCTAAACGCCTCCACGAACATCTCGGCAATCTGTCCTTCATGTCAGCGTACCACGGGTCTATGAGTTCGGAGGCAAGAGCGGCCATCCCGGTCTTGCCGCCCTTCGTCCCTAGGATCCAGTAAATTTCCTAGATGTCCACTCTGCACTCCTTTGGGATTCTAATGTTGACAGTAGGGCTTTCAAGTAGTTTACTGTCATTCATGATGTCAACACTGGTAAATGTTATGTGCTGGTTCACGAGAAAGTCATGAAACAGATCCCTAATGCTTTCGCCCCACCTGCATGAAAATGAATTCAGACAAATAATATAGCAATAACTTTTGCAAATAGACGGTTCAGGAACAAAAAGACAGCAAAGTCTACCAGATCCCGTCAGCCCCCTTCTCGCAAAAAGGCTTGTATACTAGGACGTGCCCCTTCATGGAGAGTTGCACCACGGCGATCCTACGGCGATCGCGGGTTTACTCGAGGTCGAGACCTACGAACCTGTTTTCTTTGAACAGCAGCCAACTCGTGAAATTTTTCAGAGTGTTCCTCACCGTCTGAGGGTCGGTGGTGTAGACGACATCGATCTTCTTCTAGCCATGTACTTCGATGTCGAAGTGCGCAGTTTCTTGCATGCCGTCGTTTCGAACGTCCGGAGCGTCCATGACTACAGGCAAGAGGGAAAGGATACGGACGAAGAGGGTGATGCGGTGGTGGAGGAAATGGGTGACGCTGTGGAGGAGAAAGACGATGAGGCCGTGGAGGAGGAAATGAGATGGAGAAGTGAAATATTGGAACCGCCCTTACCAATATCTGGAATGGTGCACGACCGTTCGTAGTAGGGTGAAGGTGGCGAAAAACGGCGGTTTTACACGTCGACGCTAGCACTTCCTAAAATTTGTTCTGTGCCACTTGCATGCGGTGGAATCAATTCAAACGTAGGCACGTTTGCGCGTGCCGACCTTCATCACTGACAGGCTGGCCGCACATTTCCCTTTTATGATTTATTTTTTCACTTCCTCTAGACGGTTCTGGTGCCCGCCCTCAATAATTACGCCCCCTTCTTTTCTTCCACGCGGACAAGAATCGGCAGCGGTTCCTTGCAGATTCGCTCCCCACTCGAACAACCGCCCCCATCCCTGATTCCACCCCCTCTCGAATCCATCCGCCTCCTTATCACAACGCCTCCATTAATCTACCGGATTCCAGACTCCATTTACCGCTATGGGTAGAGCTTGAGGTAGCAGCAGGCTGAAGCGAAAGGCATGCGACGACGACGCGGATGACCAGGGCGACCGCTACCGCAAGGATTGGGGATGGCCGAACCTCAGCACCACGAACATGCACAGGATCGCCTCGGAGTTGGACATCATCTCAGCCGGCCGCCTCGCTCGCTGCATCCCTGGCTACCGCGTGACGATGCGGAACATGGACGAATATCCATTCGGCACGCCAGGCCTTCTTTACCCCGATAACAGCAAATGGCCAGACGACCACAATGGCCACGTAAGTTCAAGTATCTAGCTTATTCGTTCAGTCATATCATTGATTCATATGTGCTGAACTCTCATCGGAATCCTATGTTCCTTTCGTCGAGCGTGTTGTGTGCATGCGCGGTTTGAACAAATCGAACCATTTAAGACTATTCTGTATAGTGGAAGCTCTGCTCGTACCTGATATTCTAGTATTTTCATAGTGACACAGTCTTACTTTAGGTGATAGACGAGTTGTCAATTTCGATTTTGCAATGGAATGCCTGCTAGGTGATATTCTGTTTCCTAAAATAAAAACAAACAGATTAGACGATTTAAGGCTGTTATGCCCCGAGCTGTTTAATTATGATCATCGTCAGGAGTTTGTTCTGGGGGGCTCTGCTCCTACTCCATATATTGAGTATCTTCGTAGTGACACAGGCACAATTTAGGCGATATCTGAGGAGACACTCGTATTTAGGAGATATTTTGTGTACTTTAAACTAAAGGTCCAGTTGTCAAATTGTATTTGCAATGGAATCCATGCTAGGTGATTGTACCAACTGACAACAAACTCTGCAGAATATTCATGCAAAATTGATGTTGCTGGATAAGTGGTCGGAATCAGTAGTGGTGAATATCAAGGAAGAAGAAGAGACGGAAATGGGAGATGACCAGAACTGGGTGGGTGGCAACGGCGAGTGGCTGGTCCTTTTATCCCAGGATGGGAGTACTTGGACTCTAAAAAATTGCTACAGATCGAAGAGACTTGTAGTGCCATCTTTGAAGGGTGTCGGCATTACTGCATTCAACAGCGGGTGGCCGCCGCCCATTTCCGAATACGCTTACAGGTTCAACATGGCAGAACTTGAGCTCGTGAAGGTACAACTCCCACATAGACCGCGGGAGGGGGCATGGAAGAACTGGGAGTACGACTTCTTAGCGGTGTTCGAAAAGGCAATCACATTCATTAGATGCCCAGAAGACAAGGAATGGACAGTCTTGCGCAACGACTTCCTGCGGCCGGAGAAGTATGTCGACGCCGTCTTCACCTACGGCTACTCTTCGTACAGACCGCAACGCATTTATGCGGTCACTGAACCTAGCGGCGACGTGCGTGTTTGGGAGCCATCCATTTGGGGTGAGTCATGGTGTCATATAGCATGTAAAATCCCATTCAAAAATCTACTTACTGACTGTTAGTAACACGCAGGTACCCACACAGCCCCGTGCATCATTCCAGCTCCGGTCATCGAAGATGCAGTAGCAGATGCTGAACTTGGGACACGGCGCTGGTTCCTGGCACCTCTGGCTCTCGGAGACAACACGGAACAGGATGATGAACTCTTGTGGATTCATATAAGGGGAGCACTAAACAGCGTTGGTGATACAATAGAACATATGGGGACACAACTTTCTTCATACCCATCGCTGCGGTGTCACGTTTTCTCGAGGTCCGCATGCCCATCCGAAGACCCAGTAGAGCAAGTCTGGAGAAGAGTCAACAATCTGAAGGGACAATCTGTGTTTCTTAGGATCAACTACCCTTTCTTTGTCGGAGCCCCTGGAGCTGTTGAACCTGTAATTGCTGAGGCAGCCCTGGCCCCTGATGCTGCTGCTGGTGGTGGTGGTGGTGTTGGTGGTGGTGGATATGACGAAGAACTAGCTGCTGCTGCTCCTGGTGAAGCTGACTAAATACTTGGTGATGCTGCTGCTGGTGAAGCTGACAAAATACTTGCTAATGCTGCTGCTGGTGAAGCTGACGAAACACCTGCTGAGGCTGCTGCCGGAGTCCAGGAAGAACCTGTTGGTGTTCTTGCTGAGGTGCCAGCACTTCCAGTGTTGATAGCAGACTGTGTGTTTGCTGCACACTCACGCGCCTATCATGTTGACACTCCAGATCCGACCTGGAGCCGAATCCACGTCGGGGGGAGGGGGCCTACAATTGGCTCATCAGTGGGGTCGTACTTTTTGAAGGAGAATGAAAGACGGCCAAACGCAACATTCTGGTTCGTTCCGACGATACCACCAGCTCTAGGGACCTAGTGCTCATACTGGCAGATCCGATGAACCATTTGTCTTTATCTTTATCATTAGTTACGCTTATGTGTGTAAAGACTAAGCTGTGCTTATTTGTGTAAGACTAAGTTAGGCCTAACTGCGTAATATTCAGTGAAGCCCAGCTTTTCTTTCCACGCCCATAACAACAGAATTGCAGCATAGAACATACAAATGTAATGTGCATACCAGGCATTTTTGCTCAGGATAACAACCACTTCAAGCAAATGATACATCGTGTACGCATTTGAACACATCACTAGAATGTGCCACCTATTGATGATTGATGACATCGATCTAGCTTTTCTACGCTTATTTGCATTGAATCGCTCATTGATTTGTTCACATATTTTTGGGCAATGGCTGATGAGCTCCACTCTCTTGGTAACTTGCTTCGTCAGCAAGCAATTGTTGATGCAATGCAAAGTACAAAACATGGTCGTCATCGTCATTCCATTTAGGTTCTCTATGTTTTGTCACCACGGAGCTACTAATTTCAAATGAAAATCTAGTAAACAATATATGTGTATATTGTTAGAGTATGCTACGGCCACGGTACATACATGTTTTTCTACAATCACAAGAAGAAAACTTGATGCATTTTCACCTTGTTGGCATTGTGCCAAACTGGGTGGATGTGGCTTTGGGGTTCGGAGAGGAAGGCACCGTGGCTGGTGCGTGTGCGACCACGGCGACGGCAAGCTCGGATTCTAGAGGATACCAACAGGACCGAGCATGGTCGGCATGGTGACATATCTCACCCGGGAATGAATTCCCATCCCCGCGCCGTGCCAATGGTGCGGTCATGGTGAGGGCGAGCTCCGATTCGGGATGGGGAGGAGAACGGGCCGAGCAGGTTTGTCCAAGTCCTAGCTCCGCGCCATGGCCGTGACCACAGATTGCCGCCCCGGAGGAAGAAGCAGACGCGTAAAGGATGCATGCGCCAACGCTGCAAGCCTACATGGCAGTGACAACGGCATCGACAACGGCACCAACATGTGATTTTTCACAAGGAAATGTGGTGATAGAAGTTGCACTATGGATAGTGACTTACTATTGGTAATCCATCATCTCTATCTCATTACAATGTTTTATATTTGGGCCTTAGCACTTCTAGCACTCCAAATTCCTTACATGCTTGTGTTGATAGTCCTTGCATATCTTATAGAAATGGCTTGAAGACATCTCATGATGATATGCTTGTTTTGTCTTGTTGCAATGATAAAAAATGCTTCTATTTCCTCTAGTACATTTTTTGCTAACCATGCAGAGGAAACCAAAGATTCTATGGGCCAAGAAGAAGTTTTGAATGGAGCTTCAAGTAAATTCACATTATCATCTCCTTCCGGTTCTCACATATGCCTTATGGCTAGGGGTAAAAAGGTAACCCCTCCTTTGGATCCCAATGTATCTCATGATGATGATGATGATGGTCATTCTGTTGATTATGATGTTGCCTCTATTCAAGAGAAGGGAGATATTGTATTTCCCGCTCTTCATAAAAAATGCTGCTCCAACTTCATTAAAATTTTGACTAATGTTATTGGCAGCAAGCAACTTATTGGGGAGCAAGAGAACATCCTTTTTTTAAAGAATGAACATGAGCGTGAGTATGCACTCGAGATTACTTTGAAGGAGATATGCCCTAGAGGCCAATAATAAATATGTTTTTATTGACACATATCATTAGTTCATAATAGTTTTGTATCATGCTATAACTATATTAAGTGGAAACATTAATACATGTGTGATATATGAATAAACCAGGTTCCTAGTATTCTCTAGACTAGTTTGTTGGGAAGCTAATGGTCGAGGTTTCCCGATCATGGACTTTACCACGTCAACTGACAACAAGGTCACTTATGAAGTGATGGACAACACCCAACCCCTAGTATTGCAATATGATCCAGTCACATAGTTAAACATTGCAATATCTAGCAAAGCATAGTGATTCAGTCCTTCCGCCGTGAGATCATATTAATCACTGTATCCCAAGGCTGCTTTGATCACATCAACTGTCATGACTGCAATTGGGTGACAATAAATGTGTGTGTCAGGTATTCCAGAGGAACTTTTGAGGCCTATGTATCAAGACTAGGATTTTCCCATTCGAGTGATAGATAGATACCCTGGTCCCACTTGGTGAGATTACATCTATAAGTTTGCAAACATGTGACTAGGTCACGGGGATGTAATATCATGGTAATGAGTAAATGTTTTTGTCGGTAAAAAGGACGAACTAGGTATGGCAAGATGCGATGCAACTAGGAAATATTAAGCAGGAATCTCGACAATTAAATAGAAGGTTCAAGTTGTTCAGGTATCCTACCATTTAAATGTTCAATTAACAAGGCAAAACACGACATCGTTCGCTACACAAATTTAAATGGGGTTAGAATAAGATAAAGACATCCCGCATAAACACTCCATATTTAATTAATATATGAATCGACTAAATACCCCCAAATAACAAGATATGTATGCGACCATGTACAATTTAATATTCAACAAGGTATATGACAATTTATAAAATAGGGTGGGTTTTGGGTTCACACGTGTCGGTCTGGAGATGTTGGGTACAAAGGTTCTTCAGACTCCAAGAATGGGGGATTTGGATCCTTGTAGGATACCTTGATATCCATGAGGGGAAACTCAAGGTTCCAACTTCCCATTGTCGGTGGAAAACTTGAACTCGGTGCCGATGGTCTTCAGATTCTGTTCTCGACATCGAGTCTTGGTCATCTGCGAAGATCTTGTAGACAAGAACAATGTGCAGTAACAAAATTGGCACTGAGGACGAGAAAAATGGACACGGTGATAACCACATGGTCTTCACATCTTCATCAATAGATCCACACAAACAACAGCTCCACAACCACACCACCAGGTCACCATCATGTAGCAACACCGAAAACCATATCACAACATCGTGATTCAACAGGAAGAGGAACCCACATTTGTAGTAGGGTCCCACACGGGCATACCAATATCAAGGGACAACTCATGTTGGCCAATAAAGCGATGAACTGGGACACGACCGCGGACTCCTGGCGGCACTACATGGCACCATGGCGGTGCAAAATAGAGCAGGGGTGGAGAAGAGGAAGAAGCGGACGGTGGCTGACGTCATGGTAGTGGAGGAGGTCGTGATGCGGCTTGCCTGTATGGCGGAGCTCGTGGTCTAGGATGACACGGTCGGTGTGGCCTTGAGGACTTGCACGCGTGTGGGCAGAGGGGCAAGGGCCACAAGCGGTGGTGGGTGAAGAGGTGGAGGTCGAGAGGCAACACGCCATGGAGAACGACGATGTGCAGTAGTGGTGGGCGATGACACATGCTGAGAGACGACCAATGGAGGGCGGATCTACTGGTGGGTGATGTGGACAAGGGCGAGCTTGAGGTGGAGGAGACGCGCCCTTGGCACCGTCCAAATTGGAGGAAGGAGGTCATGGAGCTTGATGAGGAAGATGAAGCCGGTAGATGAGAGCGAGGAGGGCTTGGTTCGAGTCCTAGAGGCACTCTAGGAGGAAGGGGACTCGATACAGTCTGCTCACAGGATAGAAACGGGGGAGGATATGATGTTGGACGATTGGTGGCATTGTGGAGACAAGATGCGGTGGGGCTCGGTCGGGTTCACGATAGGAAGGAGGGTATCATGGGGTTTATGCATGTGGTTGTTGGGTAAGGGTTGTGTGCATGTGTGTTTGGTTGAGTGGGCCATGGTGTGCATGGTTAGGTGTGTTACGGCGTGTGTGTATCGTGCTTTGTGTGTGATGACCCAAAATATATCGAGCTCGTTGCGGAACCCCAAGAGGAAGGTATGATGAGCACAGCAGCAAGTTTTCCCTCAGTTATGAAACCAAGGTTATCGAACTAGTAGTAGCAAGGAAACACCTCCAAGGTGTTGTTTCCAACTTGGAATCCTGCACAACACAACCGCAGAACTTTGCCCCCAACTTACAGTAAGGTTGTCAATCTCACCGGTTTTGCTAAAAACAAAGGATTAAACGTATTGTGTGGAAGATAATAATAGCTTGCAGAAAGTAAACAGAAAAAACTAAATAGATTGTAGATTGATGGTAAAGAAAGGACCGGGGTCCATAGTTCACTAGTGGTGATTCTCCTTAAGATGGATGACATGTTGGGTGAACAAATTACAGCGGGGCAATTGACAAACATCGAGAATGCATACATGCATATACTAATCATCTTGACTCCTATGAGATTTGATTGGGCATTACAACATTATACATAGACCGTAATCCAACTTCATCTATTACTAATAATCAACCTTCAGGTTATCATCCAAACCCCCTCCAGTATTAAGTTGCAAGCAACATATAATTGCATTAAGCATTGCGTGTAAAGTAAACAATACGATTGTTCTATGAACAAAGGATTGTTGTTTTCTCCCTAGTAGCAACAACACATCTAGTACCTTAGAGATTTTTGTCACTTCCCCAGATTCCTAGAGGCATGAACCCACTATCGAGCATAAATACTCCCTCTTGGAGTTGCTAGCATCTACTTGGCCAAGATATCTACTAACAACGGAGAGCATGCAAGATCACAAATAACAAAGACATGATAGAATCAATAATCAATCTGAAATAGCATCTGAATATCCATCGGATCCCCGCAAACACAACATGTAGGATTACAAATAGATGATCTTGATCATGAACGGAGCTCACAAGATCTAGACATGGTAGCACAAAGGAGAAGAACCAACCATCTAGCTACTACATTGAGCAGTAGTCCAAGGATGAACTACTCACGTATCACACCGTAGTCTTGCATGGTGATGAAGAAGGCCTCCAGGGTGAATTCTCCCCTCCGGCAGGGTGCCAGGAAGAGCTTCAGATCCCCCCGATCTAGGGATGGAGATGACGGCGGCTACAGACTCTTTCGTGGAATTTTGATCGGGTACTTAGGGTTTCTGCATCCGAGGCATCTTATAGGTGAAAGGAGAGGCCGAGGGGGTGCCCTAGGTAGCCACACCACCCCCTGGCGCGGGCCAGGCCTGGCCACGTGGCCAAGTGGTGTGGTCGGCCTCTCGCCCCTCTTCGTCTCGTATTCTGGCTCTGTGTCCCCCTCGGTGAAATATTGACTTTGGCTTTTGTCCCATCCAATTCCGAGAATATTCATTTTCTGACTTTCCTGGAACTAAAAAACAGAAGAAAACAGGCAGCTGGCACTGTGGCATCTTGTTAATAGGTTAGTCCAAGAAAGTGTATAAAAATACTCCAAAGTGTGGGCAAAACATAAGAAAGTAGATATAAAACAAGCATGGAACATCAAAAATTATAGATACGTTAGAAACGTATCAACATCCCCAAGCTTAACTCATGCTCGTCCTCGAGTAGGTAAGTGATAAAAAGAAAGAATAATTTTTGAGGTGACATGCAACATCATAAACTTGATCAAAGTATTTGTAAAACATTGATAGCTAGGATCATAGTACTTCAACATAGCATGAAAGATATAGTTCTAAAAATAAGACATAGCAACTATGTTGTAACATGAAAAGGCACAAACAAAAGATTCATGAATAACAATGCTTTGGAAGACGTTTGTTTGTTTCACATAAATAAAACATAATGAGAATGGTATTCAGCTTGTCCCTCATAGAGTAGCAAAACATAAATGCATAGGACACCTTTAAAGTTCATAAGGGTGACTAGATACAAATAGTTTAAGAACAAGCAATATCAAAGTTATGCATCAATCAACAAGTCTTGGGACAATGCACATTAAACTAAGAATGGCCACTATGCTCTCTCAATAGGTGCATAAAGATAGAAGATGGAGACTCAATATAAAAGTAAAAGAAAGGCCTTCATAGAAGGAAGCAGGGATTCAAGTCTCATAAAGAACTTCCAAAAATTATGGTACTTATTAGCTTTCAGCTCTCATTGCCCCTATCATAAGCATATTGAAGTGATTAAGGTTAAACTGAACAAACCATGGAGTATATGCTTGACAAAGTATAAGTTGGAAATCTCATGTCCCTTGAATACAAAGGCCGCTCCTCATGCTACTCAAGTTTAGTTACCGGTAAGTTCTTGTCATAGTAAGTACATGTGTATTATAGAGAACCGCCAACGGGGTACCCCTTGCCCGATGATACGGAAGAATCCCCATATCAAAATGACAAGGCAAGCAGACAAGGAGCATCTCAGCAATCTTCTTATTTACCATGGGAAAATGGTGCTTTTTTCTCTCTTTCCTCTTTTCTCATCTCCTTTTTTCTCTTTCTCTTTTTCTCAATTTCTATCTCTTTTTTATAAGAAGAATGCTTCATAGATTGCTCATTATGGTTACGCTGCAGGTTTCCACCATGATTAGGCATGGATTAGACCAGCGGCCCAGGCGTTTCTCTAACACACATACATAACTCCATGGACTTACAAGCTCCCCTTTCATTTCACACCGACGACATCCATAGACAAAAGAGCATGACATCAACTAGGTACAATGTACAAGTGCAATGTTGAAAGCGTTCCCCATAACATCATGGTTCTGCTAATCCCCAACATATAAGTGCAAGCATATACAACATAGATGACACATTGGTTCAAGTTTATTAGGGGCAAGAAAAGTAAAGTGTGCCATCAAGTTCGTGAGAGCTTTAATCACTAGTATTCCCATAACAAGTTTAATTCAGAAGGTAGAAAAAAACATGAATAAACTTGGAATATCAATGCTAATAGGTAGGTATGGTGGACTCTTTGGAATAACTTGGTTTTATTTGGAGTTGGATGCATGAGTGGAACTCATACTTGGTACATGTGGAGGCTAGCAAAAGACTCGGAGCGACCAACTAAGAGAGCAATAATGGCCATAATCATGCAAAGCAACAAAACATTATTAATTAAAGCATAAAGTGATATTAAAAGTCGAAAACTAAAGGATCATAGAGGCTATGGTGACTTGGGATAGTCTTAACATGGTGTGAGCATGCGCCAAGTCAACCCAAATAAAGCATCAAAGGAGAATACCACAATACTATGCTTTAATATGCTAAAACAACGCATGATTCTTTCAAGGCACATTAAGCAATCTCAATTATTTATAACATGTCATGCTACAGCAAAAATCACTAAGCATAAATCCAAAACAACATCAAGCATGATAGGACAAAGCATAGGCCACACTCAAAAACAAGCTCCTTTTATCACTTAAGCATGAACTTTTCCTACTCTTTTCCAATCCAAACCAATCTATTTGAAAACTAATGTATGAAAGAAGGGGTCCAACCAATTTATTCAAGCAAACTAAGCAAACCAAGAAAACGAAAACCAAAAACAAAAACAAAGACGCTCCAAGAACAACAGAACTGTGCATGAAACAATAAAAATGAAGTGTTTGGAAGAACCTGAGATTTTTATTGATGAAGGAGGGGATGCCTTGGGCATCCCCAAGCTTTGACGCTTGTACTTCTTGGATATTTCTTGGGGTGACACGGGTGGCATCCCCAAGCTTGAGTTTTAGTCCATTCTTCATCTCATTACATCATTCTTTCCTTACAATTGAAATTTTTCCTTCATACAAAACTTCATACAATCTTTATTAGCAACATTAGTGTACTCAAGATAATAAGTCTTTTGGCTCAGTTCTAACACAAGTAAAACTTCCATTAAAACACAAGATACTATATCAGTTCCTTTAAAAATATCAATTACCCAAAAGGAACCCAAAAAGGAATCAACAAGAAGAAAATGCAAATAATGGCAGAAATCTATCAAAACAGACCAGCAGGTAAAAACCAATTTTTTCGAAGACCTTCTGTTGCTCAAATCGAAAAGTGTTGAACTAACTAAAGTTGTATAACAACCTAGGGCATAAGCACAAAAACTTACAGCTCAAACAGACCTACATAGATTTTACACGAATTTTTACAGTGAAGCACAAAAATCTGTTTCGGGGCAGCAACTTTCCGAAGCATTACTTCTCTCTCATTAGAGGTTACTCTTGGAACAAAAAGCAAATAAAAAGGATAAGGAGAGGTTATTACTGAAGCAGTAACTTCCAAGACTCAACTAAAACTTTTGGGTTATCTCCCAATAAGTACTTTTCTTTAACGCCTTTAAGTTAGGCATAAGAAGCAAGAAAAGAATCAAGTATTTTCAAATGAAGAAGCATTAAGACCAAATTTCTTTATAATAAGAGAGGCAAAAGGAATCTTATATCTCTTCTTAGTGAAGTGTTCTATACCTTTCTTGAGTGGGAGTTGGTATTTAATGGTGCCCTCTTTCATATTAATAATGGCACCAACAGTTCTAAGAAAAGGTCTTCCCGAAGTAATAGGACAAGAAGCATTGCATTCAGCATCCAAAACATAGAAATCAATGGGGACATAGGCATTGTTAACCATAATAAGAACATCATCAACACTCCCCATGAGTTTCTTTTTAGCATTATAGTTAAGTGGGAAATTTAAATAAGAATCTTCCAATGGTGGCAAATCAAGCATATCATAAATCCTTCTAGGCATAATAGAAACACTACTATCAAGATCACATAAAGCTTTGAAATAAAAATCATTTACTTTCATATTAATGATGGGTTCCCAACCATCTTCTAATTTCATAGGAATAGAAGCTTTATGTTTCATCTTTTCTTCTTTAATTTTTATGAGAGCATCAGTAATGTGTTTTGTAAAGGTCATATTCATAGCACTAGCATTAGGACTTTTAGCAAGCTTTTGTAGGAACTTAATTTCTTTAGAGATATTTCAACCATCAAGATCAAAATCCTAATTATCATCTAAAGTAGTAGAGCTATTGTTTCCCATATTCCGAAGAATTTCAACATTTTTATTAGAAAAGGTTCCATTGGGTTTACTAGCTTCAACATTAGTGGTAGTGATAGTAGAAATACTAATTTTTCTAGCAATTTCAACTTCTCTTTCCCACTTAGCATGCAATTCAGCTAATAGTCTAACATTTTCATCAATTCTAACTTGTATGGCATTAGTAGCAGCAAAAGGATTCTCAATAGTTTCAGGTTTAGCAACCATTTTATTAAAAGAAGATTGTGCTTCAGCCAATGATGCTATATTTTTTCAGTATTAGAGAGTTTTTCCTTAATAGTTTTATTGAAAGCAGTTTGTTTACTAATAAAATCTTTAAGCATAACTTCAAGTTCAGAGGGTGCCCTCCTGTTATTGTTGTAGGAATTTCCATAAGCATTACCATTATTGGGAGGATATGGCCTATAGTTATTATTACCAAAATTATTCATGTAGGCATTGTTGCTAAAATTATTATTTCTTATAAAGTTCACAACAACTTGCTCTTCTTGATAAACCAAGGAGGCTAAGGTAACATGATTTGGATCAATATGAGCTTTCCCATTAACAAGCATAGACATAATAACATCAATTTTATCACTCAAGGAAGAGGTCTCTTCAACAGAATTTACCTTCTTACCTTGTGGAGCTCTCTCAGTATGCCATTCAGAATAGTTAACCATCATATTATCTAGAAGCTTTGTTGCAGCACCCAAAGTAATGGTCATAAAGGTACCTCCAACGGCAAAATCCAGTAGATTTCTTGAAGAAGAATTCAATCCTGCATAAAAGGTTTGGATAACCATCCAAGCAGTCATGAGTGGGACAATTACTTACCAAAGATTTCATTCTTTCCCAAGCTTGAGCAACATGTTCATTATCAGATTGTTTAAATTTCATTATTTCACTTCTCATAGGTATAATCTTAGCAGGAGGATAGTATTTTCCAATGAAAGCATCTTTGCATTTAGTCCAAGAATCAATACTATTTCTAGTTAGGGATTGCAACCATTCTTTAGCTTTTCCTCTCAAAGAGAAAGAAAACAATTTAACCTTAATAATATCTCCATCTATATCCCTATGCTTTTGCATCTCACAAAGTTCAACAAAGTTATTCAGATGAGCAGCAGCATCTTTAGTACCAATACCAGAAAATTGTTCTCTCATAACAAGATTGAGTAAAGCAGGTTTAATTTCAAAGAAAGTAGCTTCAGGAACAGGTGGAGAAATAGGTGTGCACATGAAATCATTGTTGTTGGTGCTAGTGAAGTCACACAACTTAGTGTTTTCAAGAGTAGTCATTTTTTGTGTTTTTAATAAATAAAGAAAACTAGTACAACTATTTTTTTTGTGTTTTTGATAAAGAAACAAGCAAACAAAGCAGAAACAAACTAAGCAAAACAAAAACAACAAAGTAAAGATATTGGTTATGAGGGACTCCCCTTGTGAAGATGTCCTTGACTCCCCAGCAATGGCGCCAGAAAAATAGTCTTGATGGTGTGTGGTTGACGTGGGAGCTTCTTGTTCTTCAGTTCCCCAGCAACGGCGCCAGAAAAATAACTTGATGGCCCAAAATATATCGAGCTTGTTGGGGAACCCAAAGAGGAAGGTATGATGAGCACATCAGCAAGTTTTCCCTCAGTTATGAAACCAAGGTTATCGAACCAGTAGGAGAAAGGAAACACCTCCAAGGTGTTGTTTCCAACTTGGAATCCTGCACAACACAACCACAGAATTTTTCCCCCAATTTACAGTGAGGTTGTCAATCTCACTGGTTTTGCTGAAAACAAAGGATTAAACGTATTGTGTGGAAGATAGTAATAGCTTGTAGTAAGTAAACAGAAAATAGTAAATAGATTATAGATTGATGGTAGAGAAAGGACCGGAGTCCATAGTTCACTAGTGGTGATTCTCCTTAAGATAGATGACTTGTTGGGTGAACAAATTACAGCGGGGCAATTGACAAACATCCAGAAAGCATACATGCATATACTAATCATCTTGACTCCTATGATATTTGATTGGGCATTACAACATTATACATAGACCGTAATCCAACTGCATCTATGACTAACAATCCACCTTCAGGTTATCATCTGAACCCTCTCCAGTATTAAGTTGCGAGCAACAGATAATTGCATTAAGCATTGCGTGTAAAGTAAACAATACGATTGTTCTATGAACAAAGGATTGTTGTTTTCTCCCTAGTAGCAACAACACATCTAGTACCTTAGAGATTTCTATCACTTCCCCAGATTCCTAGAGGCATGAAACCACTATCGACCATAAATACTCCCTCTTGGAGTTGCTAGCATCTACTCGGGCAAGATATCTACTAACAACGGAGAGCATGAAAGATCACAAATAACAAAGACATGATAGAATCAATAATCAATCTGAAATAGCATCTCAATATCCATCGGATCCCCACAAACACAACATGTAGGATTACAAATAGATGATTTTGATCATGAACGAAGCTCATAAGATCTAGACATGGTAGCACAAAGGAGAAGAACCAACCATCTAGCTACTACATGGACCCGTAGTCTAGGGATGATCTACTCACGCATCACACTGGAGGCTTGCATGGTGATGAACAAGGCCTCCAGGGTGAATTCTCCCCTCTGGCAGGGTGTTGGGAGGAGCTTCAGATCCCTCCCGGTCTAGGGATGGAGATGACGGCGGCTATAGACTCTAGCCCTAGGCGCGCCGCTACCTGGTGTGGGCCTCTCGAGCCTCCACCGACCTTGCCCTTAATCCTATAAAAGCCTCCCAGGATGAAAACCCTAAGGACCTAATCAAAATCCCATAGAAATCCACGGAAGAGTCTGCAGCAGCAGCCATCTCGATCCCCGAATCGGGGGGATGCGAAGCTCTTCCCGGCACCCTGCCAGAGGGGAGAGATCACCCTGGAGGCCTTCTTCATCACCATGGTTGCCTCCGGTGTGATGCGTGAGTAGTTCAACCTTGGACTACAGGTCCATGTAGTAGCTAGATGGTTGGTTCTCCTCCTTTGTGCTATCATGTTTAGATCTTGTGAGCTCCGTTCATGATCAAGATCATCTATTTGTAATCTTACATGTTGTGTTTGTAGGGATCTGATGGATATTGAGATTCTATTTCAGATTGATTATTGATTCTATCATGTCTATGTTATTTATGATCTTGCATGTTTTCTGTTGTTAGTAGCTATCTTGTCCAAGTAGATGCTAGCAACTCTAAGAGGGAGTATTTATGCTCTATAGTGGGTTCATGCCTCTAGTAATCTGGGGAAGTGACAGGAATCTCTAAGGTACTAGATGTGCTGTTGCTACTAGGGAGAAAACAGCAATCCTATGTCCATGGGACAATCGTATTTTTTACTTTACACACTTTGCTCAATGCAATTATCTATTGCTTGCAACTTACTGGAGGGGGTTCAGATGATAACCTGAAGGTGGATTATTAGTCATAGATGAAGTTGGATTACAGTCTATGTATAATATTGTAATGCCCAATCGAATCTCATAGGAGTCAAGATGATTAGTATATGCATGGTATGCTTTCTTGAGACTGTTAATTGCCCCGCTATAATTTGTTCACCCAACATGTTATTTATCTTAAGGAGAATCACCTCTAGTGAACTATGGACCCTGGTCCATTCTTTTACCATTGATAAACCATCTACTATTTACTATTTACTATTTACTTTCTGCAAGCAATTACTATATTCCACACAATACGTCCCTTTGTTTTCAGCAAAACCGGTGAGATTGACAACCTCACTGTAAGTTGGGGCAAAGTTATGTGATTGTGTTGTGCAGGATTCCAAGTTGGAAACAACACCTTGGGGTTGTTTCCTTGCTCCTACTGGTTCGATAACCTTGGTTTCATAACTGAGGGACTCTTGCTGCTGTGCTCATCATACCTTCCTCTTGGGGTTCCCAATGAGCTCGATATATTTTCAGCCATCAAGCCTTTTTTTTCTAGCGCCGTTGCCGGGGAGTCAAGGACAGCTTCACAAGGACTGAATTATTCTTCAAGAAATCTGCTGGATTCTGCTGCTGGAGGTACCTTTATGACCATTACTTTGGGTGCTGCAACAAAGCTCCTTGATAATATGATGGTTAACTATTCTGAATGGCACACTAAGAGAGCTCCACAAGGTAAGAAGGTAAATTATATTGAAGAAACCTCTTCCTTTAGTGATAAAATTGATGTTATTATGTCTATGCTTGTTAATGGGAAAGCTCATATTGATCCAAATCATGTTCCCTTAGCCTCTTTGGTTGCTCAAGAAGAGCAAGTTGATGTGAACTTTATTAGAAATAATAATTTTAGCAACAATGCCTATAGGAATAATTTTGGTAATAATAATTATAGGCCATATCCACCCAATAATGGTAATGCTTATGGAAATTCCTACAACAACAATAGGAGTGCACCCTCTAAACTTGAAGTCATGCTTAAAGATTTTATTAGTAAACAAACTGCTTTCAATAAAACTACTGAGGAAAAACTTTCGAATGCTGAAAGAATTATATCATCTTTGTCTGAAGCACAATCCTCTTTGATTAATATAATGGCTGCTAAACCTGAAACCATGGAAAATCCCTTTGCTGCTACTAATGCCATACAAGTTAGAATTGATGAAAATGTTAGATTGTTAGCTGAATTGCATGCTAAGTGGGAAAGAGAACATGAATTTGCTAGAAATAGTAGTATTTGTACCATCACCGCCACTAATGTTGATGCTAGTGATGACCCACAAGTATACGGGGTGTATCGCAGTATTTTTGATAAGTAAGAGTGTCGAACCCAACAAGGAGTAGAAGGTGTTGGCGAATGGCTTGGAGCAGGAATTCTCTATAAATACTTAGCAAACGGATTTTTAGGGATTTTTGATAATGCAGGTAAATAAGTACGAGTAAATAAAAGACAATAAGAATAAATGCAGCAAGTGGCCCAATCCTTTCTTTAGCAAAGGACAAGCCGGTTGTATTACTTAAGATGACCAAACGTTCTCGAGGACACACGGGAATATCATCAAGTGCTTTCGCTTCATATAGTTGATTAATCCTCTTTAGTTTGCTAAGTGTTTTGTGGGTGAACCTGTGCTAATGTACCGACCTTCCTAGGACTAATACATACTTGTGATTATACCCCTTACAAGCATCCGCAAGTACAAGAAAGTAATTAAGGTAGAAACCTAACCACAACTTTAAACTCTAAGACCCTGACGTCCCTTGTGCAAAGGTTTCCTAACGAGGGTTCAGGTTTCTGTCACTCCGGCAACCCCTACGATTAGTATCCAAATACACAATGCATTCCCCTAGGCCCATAAAGGTGAAGTGTCATGTAGTCGATGTTCACATGACACCACTAGAAGAAATACACCACAACTTAAATATCAAACTATTGAATCTTTCTCAACACAATTCCACTACTAACAACATGACTTCTCCCATGTCCTCAAGAGCAAAACGAACTACTCACAAGACATCATATGTATCAAGATAAGAGATGATATAATGATATGTAACAATATGAACATAAACTATAATTCAATGGTTCACTCAATAGCATCAACTACAAGGAGTAATCAACACCGGGAAAGTTCCCCTAAGAACTATGCAAGATTCAACCCAATTATTACAGCGGTATGGAGTGGTGATGATGGTGGTGGTGGATATGATGGTGGTGATAATGATGATGATCACGATGAAGTCCAGCTTGATGGTGGTGTTGATGGCAACGATCTCCCCTCTCTGGGAAGGAATTCCCCCGGCAGAATTCTGTCTGTCGGAGAGATCTTTCTCTCTCGGTGTTTTCCACCCGCAAAGGCGGTGGAATCTTTCTGTGGTCCCTCTCCATGTATTAGGGTTTTGTGGAGATAATATACGCCAGAGGGGGGAGCCTGGGGTGGGCCAGGGCAGCCACACCACCTGCTGGCACAGCCTAGGGCTGTCCGTGCCAGGGGGTGGTGTGGGCCCCCTATGGCCCATCTCCACTTCCCCTTCTAGCAATATTCGTCTTCTAGAAAAATAGAATTTTCCATGTATTTTCCCGGATTTTCTGATCTTCATGAATTTTTTCTCCAAACAGCACATTTTCCATCATAATCCTGACTATAGCGGTCCATGCTCCAAAAGTCATCAACCATGCAAAAACAGATGAAATAACATAAGTATCATCTCTTAATATGAAATATATCAATGAATAACAGTAAATTATGATATAGAGTAGTGATGCAAAATGGACGTATCAGCTAGTAAACCACATGAAGTCCCCATTCCTTTTGCAACAATGCCTAAAACCAATGGAACCTTTTCCAATAAAAATGCTGAAATTCTTCGAAATATGGGAAACAATAGCTCTACTACCTTGGATGGTAATTATGATTTTGATCTTGATGGTTGCAATATCTCTGAAGTAATTATGTTCCTAAAAAAGCTTGTTAAAAGTCCTAATGCTAGTGCTATGAATATGGCCTTTACAAAACACATTACTGATGCTCACATAAAAATTAAAGAAGAAAAATTGAAACATAAAGCTTCTATTCCTATGAAATTAGAAGATGGTTGGGAACCTATCATTAATATGAAAGTGAATGATTTTGATCTCAAAGCTTTATGTGATCTTGATAGTAGTGTTTCTATTATGCCTAGAAAGATTTACGAAATGCTTGATTTACCACCATTGGAAGATTGTTATTTAGATGTCCAACTTGATGATAATGCTAAAAAGAAACTCATGGGGAGTATTAATGATGTTCTTATTATGGTTAACAATACTTATGTCCCCATTGATTTTTATGTTTTGGATTTTGAATGCAATGCTTCTTGTCCTATTATTTTGGGAAGACCTTTTCTTAGAACTGTTGGTGCCATTATTGATATGAAAGAAGGCACCATTAAATATCAATTCCCACTCAAGAAAGGTATAGAACACTTCCCTAAGAAGAGAGAGAAGATTCCTTTTGCCTCTCCTATTAAAACAAAATTTTCTCTTAATGCTTCTTCATTTGAGAATACTTGATTCTTGCTTCTTATGCCTAGCTCAAAGGCGTTAAAGAAAATCACTTATTGGGAGATAACCCAAATTTTTAGTCAATAAATTTTTCTTTTGTTAAGTCTTGGAAGTTATTTCATCAGTAATAACCTATCCTTATCATTTTTGTGTGGTTTTTGTGCCAATAATAACCTCTAATAAGAGAGAAATAATGCTTGGGAAAGATGTTGTCCCGAAATAGATTTTTGTGCTTCGCTGTAAAAATTCTTGGAAAATCTCTTTATGTTGGAATGAGCTATACTTTTTTGTGCTTCTGCCCCAGGTTGTTATCTAGCTTTCTTTAGTTTAACACTTTTCGATTTGAGCAACAGAAGGTCTTCGGAAAAATCGGTTTTTACCTGCTGGTCTGTTTTCACGGATTTCTGCCATTATTTGCATTTGCCTCTTAATCTCTTTCTCTTTGAGTTCTCTTTTCACTTGAACTTTAAAAGGAATTATTACAGTAGCTTGTGCTTTAATGGAAGTTTTACTTGTGTTGAAACTGACCCTAAAGACTTATTATCTTAAGTACACTAATGTTGCTAATGAAGATTGTGTGAAGTTTTGTATGAAGGAAATTTTAAAGTTTAGGGAAGAATAATGTTATAAGATGAAGTATGGACAAAATCTCAAGCTTGGGGATGCCACCCGTGTCACCCCAAGAAATATTCAAGAAGTACAAGCGCCAAAGCTTGGGTATGCCCGAGGCATCCCCTTCTTCATTAATAAAAATCTCAGGTTTTCTTCCAAACACTTCATTTTTATTGTTTCATGCACAATTGCGTTGTTCTTGGAGCGTCTTTGTTTTTGTTTTTAGTTTTCTTTTTCTTAGTTTGCTTAAATAAATTGGTTGGACCCCCTCATTCATGTATAGTTTCAAATAAGTTGATTTGGATTGGAAAAGAGTAGGAAAGTTCATGCTTATAAGTGGTATAAAAGGAGCTTGTTTTAACTATGGCCTAGACTTTATCATGTCATGTTTGATATTGCTATGACTTTATGCTTAGTGATTATTTCCGTAGCATGACTTGTTATAAACAATTGAGATTGCTTAATGTGCCTTGAAAGAATCATGCATTGTTTTAGCATATAAAAGCATAATATTGTGGTATTCTCCTTTGATGCTCTATTTGGGTTGACTTGGCGCATGCTCACACCAACTATACCAAGTCACCATAGCATCTATGATCATTTAGTTTTTGACTTGTAATATCACTTTATGCTTTAATTAATAATATTTTGTCGCTTCGCATGATTATGGCCATTATTGCTCCCTTAGTTGGTCGCTCCCGGTCTTTTGCTAGCCTCCACATGTACCAAATATGAGTTCCACTCATGCATCCAACTCCAAATAAAACCAAGTTATTCCAAAGAGTCCACGATACCTACATATTAGCATTATTGCTATTCCAAGTATATTCATGTTTTTATCTACCTTCCGAATTAAACTTGTTATGTGAAAATTAGTGATTAAAGCTCTCACGAACTTGATGGCACACTTTACTTTCTTGCACTTAATAAACTTGAACCATTGTGCCAATCTATTTTGCGTATATGCTTGCACTTTGTAAGTTGTTAATTAGGATAACCATGTATCATGGGGAATGCTTTCAACATTGGACTTAATTTAGTTGATATCATGTTATTTTGCTTATGGATCCCGACAGTGTTAAATGAAAGGGGAGCTTGTAAAGCTCATGGAGATTGTATATGTGTTAAAGAAACGCCTGGGCGGCTAGCCTAAGCCATGCATAATCATGGTGGAAACTTGCAGCATAACCGTAGTGAGCAATCTATGAAGCATCCTCAATAAAAAAACCTATGCAAATAGCAAATAAAAAGGATCGTTGAGATGCCCATTGTCTGTTGCCTTGTCATTGTGATATGGGAAAACTCATGTATCATGGGGCAAGAGGTACCTCGTTGGCGGTTCTCTATGATACACATATACTTACAATGACAAGAACTTACTTGTGACTAAAGTTGAGTAGCATGAGGTCTGATACTCGTAAGCAAGGGGCATGAGATTTTCAGCTTATAACTTGTCAGGCATATCCTCATATTTGTTCACTTTAAGCTTAATCACCTAAAGATGCTTATGATAGGGATAATGATAGGTGAAAGCTAATAAGTACCATAATTTTTGGAAGCTCTTTATGAGACTTGAATCCCTGTTTCCTTCTATGAAAGGCCTTTCTTTTACTTTTATGTTGACTCTCCATCTTCTATCTTTATGCACCTATTGAGAGAGCATAGTGGTCATTCTTAGTTTAATGTGCATTGTCCCAAAACTTGTTGATTGATTCATAACTTTGATATTGCTTGTTCTTAAACTATTTGTATCTAGTCACCCTTATGAACTTTGAAGGTGTCCTGTGCATTTATGTTTTGCTACACCATGAGGGACAAGCTGAATACCATTCTCATTATGTTTTCTATATGTGAAACAAATAAATGTCTTTCAAAGCATTGTTATTCATGAATATTTTGTTTGTACCTTTTCATGTTACAACATAAGTTGCTATGTCTTATTGTTAGAACTATATCTTTCATGCTATGTTAGAGTACTATGATCCCAGCTATCAATGTTTTACAAATACCTTGATCAAGATTGTGATGGTGCATGTCACCTCAAAATTTATTCTTTTTTATCACTTACCTACTCGAGGAAGAGCAGGAGTTAAGCTTGGGGATGTTGATACGTCATAAACATATCTATAATTTTTGATGTTCAATGCTTATTTAGTATCTACTTTCTTATGTTTTTTTCAAACTTTGAGGTATTTTTATACATTTTCTGGGACTAACCTATTAACAAGATGCCATAGTGCCAGTTGCCTGTTTTCTGCTGTTTTTGGTTTCAGAAAAGCTAGTAAGGAAATATTCTCGAAATTGGACCGGACAAAAGCCAAAGTCATTATTTTACCCAAAGCAACACGGAGTCCGGAGGGCAGCCGAAGGGGGGCCACGAGGCGGCCACACCCTAGGGTGGCGCAGCCAGCCCTAGGCACGCCGCTACCTGGTGTGGGCCCCTCGAGCCTGCACCGACCTTGCCCTTCCGCCTATAAAAGCCTCCCAGGACGAAAACCCTAAGGACCCGATCAAAATCCCACAGAAATCCACGAAAGAGTCTGTAGCCGCCGCCATCTTGATCCCCAGACCGGGGGGATCCGAAGCTCTTCCCGGCACCCTGCCGGGGGGAGAGATCACCCTGGAGGCCTTCTTCATCACCATGACTGCCTCCGATGTGATGCGTGAGTAGTTCAACCTTGGACTACGGGTCCATGTAGTAGCTAGATGGTTGGTTCTCCTCCTTTGTGTTATCATGTTTAGATCTTGTGAGCTCCATTCATGATCAAGATCATCTATTTGTAATCTTACATGTTGTGTTTGCGGGGCTCCGATGGATATTGAGATGCTATTTCAGATTGATTATTGATTCTATCATGTCTATGTTATTTGTGATCGTGCATGCTTTCCGTTGTTAGTAGCTATCTTGGTCAAGTAGATGCTAGCAACTCCAAGAGGGAGTATTTATGCTCGATAGTGGGTTCATGCCTCTAGTAATCTAGGAAAGTGACAGGAATCTCTAAGGTACTAGATGTGCTATTGCTACTAGGGAGAAAACGGCAATCCTTTGTCCATGGGACAATCATATTGTTTACTTTACACACTTTGCTTAATGCAATTATCTATTGCTTGCAACTTAATACTGAGGGGGTTCAGATGATTACCTGAAGATGGATTATTAGTCATAGATGCAGTTGGATTACGGTCTATGTACAATGTTTTAATGCCCAATCGAATCTCATAGGAGTCAAGATGATTAGTATATGCATGGTATACTTTCTCGAGTTTGTCAATTGCCCCGCTATAATTTGTTCACCCAACATGTTATTTATCTTAAGGAGAATCACCTCTAGTGAACTATGGACCTCGGTCCATTCTTTTACCATTGATAAACCATCTACTATTTACTATTTACTGTTTACTTTCTACAAGCAACTACTATCTTCCACACAATACATTTAATCCTTTGTTTTCAGCAAAATCGATGATATTGACAACCTCACTATAAGTTGGGGCAAAGTTTTGTGGTTGTGTTGTGCATGATTCCAAGTTGGAAACAACACCTTGGGGTTGTTTCCTTGATCCTACTAGTTCGATAATCTTGGTTTCATAACTGAGGGAAAACTTGCTACTGTGCTCATCATACCTTCCTCTTGGGGTTCCCAACGAGCTCGATATATTTTGAGCCATCGGGATGTAGGGACGTCTGTAAGATGGGATGCATCATAAAGGTCTCAAAAGATAAGGCCACCTTTAACTTCTGTGGAAGGCGTAAAAATTGCGATTCCCCAATTCAATGTACAAGAGAGAATGATAAGAGTATTTGGATGGAGATCAGTCCATCACGCACCCAAAGCATTACTCCGCCCATGAATAGGAGAATTGTGCAACCCACTCTCGAATTCAGACCAAAGATCTTGACAAGCGATGCTTGGATAGCTTAAAACAAAGAAGTGATGTAGGCTCTTTATCGGATTTGACGTAGATGATGTCATCGTGTAGGAAAACAATGGAAGATATAAAGAAAAAAATTAGTGAATTTTTAGGTTAAATTAAAGGTACAACAAATGAAATATTCTTCAGATATCTCGAAGACCGGATGTAGAAACACCTTTGCAAGAGGAAGGAAGCAGAATCCTAAAGGTACGATGGAAACCCAACCACGAGAAATCCTGGACTTAAGAAAGTTAAGAGAGCAGACTCAAAACACGCAAAGGTAAGAGGAGAATAACATAGAGTTAAGAAATAAAAGCAGAGATACTCAGTTCTATCCGACGGATTTTGTAAAATATATTTGACACACTACATCGTCTGTTAGCTAGGTTACCCTACAGGTTGCACTAGTGGGGTGTCGAAAACCAAGGCTCTGATACCACTTGTAACGCCCTTGAATCAGCCCTATGCATATTTCAGCGATTCCTGTCAAATCCGCATAGAAACGATTTGATGATGCCCACCAAGCACGATGGAACCCACAAGAACATATATATATACAACAACAACTTCACGAGTCAAGAAACAAATATACATTACAAAGATCCAAATCACATTGAAATGATACAACATCTGAGTATGAATAAGATGAAAATTGGACTAAGAGTCCTAAAGAATAAACAACGGCGTCCATAACCCTGCCCATGCCAAGCCGGAAGGGTAACCTGGCTAACATCATTGAATTTATACCTGTCAAAGCAAAGTGGTGCCAACAAAGGCCAAAGGAAAAAGGGAGCGTTCAATACTAAGGCTAGTGTAGAACGGGTCTAAGAATTCGGTGGCTCTCGCCTACAGGGGTATGGTGGACTGAAGCAGCAGCAACGCATGCACTAAATAACCTATAGAGACTTGATACAACTCTTGACTATCATAGAGGGATAAGAGAAACCTATTTGGAACCAGTCCTGATACTAACACTAAACATAAGCCATCCTAGAGTTTCCCCCTCGAGACCAAACAAGGAAGTCCTTCCGAGGAACTCACACAGTTGGTAGTTTTATTAATCATTTCATTATAGTTGCAATACTTACTAGTCAGATATAGATAGCATAATCCATCCCAATTCCATCAGTTGTTGGCACTTTTATTTATCCATTCCGTTGTAGTGGAGTTGATTACTAGTCATGCCAAAGTCACATTTATAGCACTACTTTAGGTTGAGTTGTCAATGATAAAAACACTATGCTCTAAGTAGTTCATAACCATGGACACATATTTTCAAAAAGATTTAACCTGTAAGGGTGCACAAATAGCAGCACACGCACACTCAACCTCGGGAAAACAAATGAAATTAAAGAGGTATCACGACAGAGAGTTCTCAAGATTTAAAAATAATTTCAAGGGGCCACTCCACCAAGCTACCCACAACAAAGTCGGGCAGGATCCGAAATGGACCCATGGTTTGCGCCAATGGTTGTAAACGACTAGGAACCTGAAAGTGTGAATAGTCTTATCGATACCACGAAAACATTCTGCATTAAAAACAGTATAGTAGTAAACCGCTCCTCGAGCAACTGTAGTAAATAAAGTATTAAAGCATGACATAAGTACAGGATAGTAGTAAAACCACAAACTAGTTTGTCCCCCCAAAATAAGATGTGAATCAAGATCGTACCAAGGGGGGTCCTAGAAAGTCTCTAGCATGTGGATATTGCGATAGTCAAGGAACAAGCATCAAGTACTCGGGTCCTAGGTGGACACAAGTGGGTGGGATAAAACCAAATCTCAATTATTTCCCACTGGTGCCTCTTTATTGGTTATATCTATTCCCAACATTTTAATTATCAAGTTGTAAGTAAAACCATGATTATCTCCACCATGAAGCATGTAACAACCTCCCAACAAATATAGAACTTGACAACTCGAAGTGACACCTAAGCAAGAAATTACGACTCGCATGAACAACTATCTACCAAAATAACGGCCAATAGGAAGTGACAGAGGAAAAATATAGGTTGCAAGGAGTATAAATGGTATGGAAAATAAAGCATCGCAACACGGATAGTAATAGAGAGAAGTAAAGACATAAAGTGAAAACAGGTAGCGGGGGAGATTGCCTGTCTGGGAAACATTGCTGAACATATATCCAAATAACTTTTTGAAGCTCACATCATCTAATCGTCATATCTGGGGAAAAATAAAAACACTAGCAAGAAACAAACGAGTGCATATGTAATACTACAGCAGAAAAGTCGGCATTTTTGTGATATGATGAATGACATGGCAAGATACGATGCAACTAGACAATATTAAGCAGAATCGGAATCTCGACAATGAAATAGAAGGTTCAAGTTGTTTAGGTATCTCACCATTTAAATGTTGAATTAATAAGGCAAAACATGACATCAGTTCGCTACGCAAATTTCAATTGATTCAGAATAATATAAAGACATCCGCATAAACAATGTATATTTAATTAGTAGATGAATCGACTAAATGTCCCCCAAACAACAATATATGTATGTGAGCATGTACAATGTAATATGCAACAAGGTATGTGACAATTTATAAAATATGGAGGCTTTTGGGTTCACATCCTGTTGGTCCGGAGATCTTGGGTACAAAGGTTCTCCGTACTCTAGGAATGGGGGCTTCAGATCTGTGTAGGAGACCTTGAAATCTGTGAGGGGAACTTAGGGTTCTGAAATCCGATTGGCAATGGCGAACTTGAACTCGGTACCGATGGTCTTCAAGTTGTGTGGTTCTGGATGTCGAGTCTTGGTCATCTTTGATGATCTTGTCTACATGAACAATGTGTGGCAACGAACTTGGCAGCGAGGACGAGAAAAACGGAGATGGCGACAACCATGTGGTCTTCACATCTCCATCAATAGATCCACACAAATAGTAGCTCCACATCCACAACACGAGGTCACCATCACGCAGCAACACCGAACACCCATATCACATCATCGTGATTCAACAGGAAGAGGAACTGACATGGGTATACCCTATAGGTACTCGAGCTTGGTATATATGGTCCCAATATGTACAGGCCCACGGTGTCACCAAGGCCCAGATGAAAGGACTCGAGTAACCTGCGGACTCTCGATTGCTTGAAGGACACGAAGAAGCTAAAGATAGAAAGTTTGAAGGGGAAAACCCTAACTTGTAACCGACTTGACCTGCTACCCGAGACCTAGCCTATCTATATAAAGGCTAGGAGGGGGCGGCGAAGAGGACACACGCAACCCTAGTTTCCACAACCCTTGCCAGATTGCATCTGCGCACCATTGTAACTTTCGACTTCTTCGATAATTCCACGAGCAGACAAGCAGGAGTAGGGACCTCTACGAGGCCTGAACCTGGGTAAATCCTTTGTCCCCTGTGTGCTTGTTTGCTAGTCGATAGATGTCTCCAGCGCTCCCTCCTTCTCCAAAACCCAAGTCCATAACAATGGGCATTGATGAGTTAAACCCTCGTCAATTGGCGCCGTCTGTGGGAATTGGGAGTGTTGATGTTGCGGCTTCTTCGGCCCCATCAACTGCGATCTACAACTCCGCAACAGCGGAGATTCGCTAGCTCTTCGGCGCCTTCGTCTTCACCGTCCACACGCCGGCCACCCGCCCGGCCTTCGAGTGCGTGGGCGACGGAATCAGCCTGGCGATTGGGAGCTTCCGCTTCCAAGTTGGTCAGATGGGCACGCTTCGCATGCCTGATCAACCGACAGCACTGGTGATTGCCCCGGCATCATGGTTCCCTCCATCGATCGGCACCCTCAGCGAGCTCAGTGCTCCGGTGGCAGTCGGGAACACGATCAGCGATAGCAGTCGCGACTCCGATCTTAGCGATCTGGCCACAGAAGATGGAACCTACGGTTCCGAATCTGAAAGTTGTGGAAGCAACAGCTTCCCCAGTCACTTCATGTGCGCCGTCATTAACGTAGGCGACACCTCCGCCAATCGCGGCAACGGCGGTAACACCGGTAATGGCACCGATCCACCCAATGGTGGCAATGGTGGCAACGGCGGTAACGGCGCCAACGGGGGAACAGTCGAACCTCCCGACATAATCAATGAGCAAATCGACGAACGCGTCGTAATCAAGCTCAACAAGCAAGAGTGGGAGCGCTGCCGCGAAGCCCTACGAGGTGCACCTCTACCCTTTGGGTCCCCGCAGGAACTACTGATGGGCTACCACTGGCTCCTAAAAGAAGAATTCAAGCGCCAAAAACAAACAATCGCGCAACTTGAGGCGCGTAAAAAAGCAGCGGACGAGTCAAGCCTTCGTCGCGCTAGGCTCTCCTCCTACGGAGGATCCTTCTCAAGAGGCAACGAGTACCTCGCCAAGAAGAGGCAATCACGGATGGCTCACCTCACCGAGCAAGAGCGCATAGAGGCCGTGAAAGTCCTCGACTTCGGCTCTATGACAGTCGACACGAGAGGCAACGTGGTTCCCAGGACGCCGCAGGCTGCGGTGACAGCAGCCACCATGTACCTCCTCAATAACCAGCCGCCAGCTGGAGATCCCCGAACTGCCATGCACCGATCTACGATCGCGGGTTTGGGGCTAATCGAGGCCGCCCTCGACAAGGAGCTGGTACCAGACCCAAAAAAGGGCAAAACGCTAGCAAAGCGCTACTCCTCGCCCTCATCCAGCGATGACAGTCACGACCTGTCTCGACGTCGTCGCTCACGGCGACACGATCGCGACTACGATGCGCGCAACGACCTCACGCAGCGCAAGATCGACAAGTCAAGGGCACGACGTGCTCGGTCGACTGACTCGGAAGAGGAAGATGGGGAGCTCTGCGGCGCCAGATGCTTCAGCAGATCCATTAGGAAGAAGCGAATGCCTAAAGGGTCTAAACTCCCATCGGAGAACCCGAAATTTGACGGTCTGCAGGATCCCAAGATCTGGCTGGAGGACCACATATCCTCCGTCAGGCTACACGGAGGCAGTCAAAGTACTGCCATGTAATGCTTGCAGCTACAGCTGTAGGGCGCCGCCCGGGCATGGCTCAATAACCTCCCACGCGGATCCATTCACAGTTGGGATGAGCTGGTCTACAGCTTCGTGCGCAACTTCAAGGGCACGTACAAACGGCCCGCCTCAATCGAAGAAGTGAGATGCTGCCAGCAAAGATCTGGCGAATCGCTGCGCTCCTACATCCAAAGGTGGTCCATCATCAAGAACTCCACGGAGAACATCTCGGAAGACCGCGCAATTGATGCATTCAACGGTGGTGTCCGCCGCATGGAACTCAGGGAGGAGCTAGGCCACTCAAAGCCCCAGACCATCGACCACCTAATGGAGAGCGCGAATCGGTGGGCCGATGGAGAAGACTCAGTGAAGAATCGCGCCCACTCCGACGAGGAAGCAGAACTCGAACGAAGACGCGACCGCCGGGGCAAGCGTCGCATGCGCATCTACGACGATCGCGACAACGTCAACATGGTCGCAGCCGACTACGCCGATAGACGCGACGATAACCGCAACAGCGGATACCGCAGCGGCGGATACCGCGACTCCGGGAAAACCACGCAAGTGTGGCAACGCCGCGCTCGCGATGAGGCACCCGCGACCTCCATCGAGGACAAATTATCCGGGCCATGCACGGTACATTTCTACATCGACAAGCATGATGGCAAGAGAAAGTCCAGCCACCTCCTCAAGGACTGCCGCGAGATCCTCAAACTACACGAGGGATTGGTTCAGATGAACCGCAATGCAGTCGAAAGAGGCTACGGAGCCGCTCTAGGCGCCGTGGCACATGGCGCACCACCACCACCACCTGGGCCACCCCCGAACGGAGCCGCACCAGACCAGCACAACAGGGGCAAACCGTACCCACGAGCCATGGGTACCATGATGATACAAAAGGGGCGCCCCTCCAACAGGGTGCAGAAGGCCATCACTCGCCAAGTCAACCTGGCCATGCACTCTCCACCATCCACCACTGAGTACCTCAGTGGCAATGAGTCGTGCATCACCTTCGACAAACGTGACCACCCGCCTGAGATAACTCACCCAGGTCATTGCCCTCTCGTACTCGAGGCGCAAATTGGAGGCTTTGACATGAGTCGCGTCTTCATGGATGGCAGAAGCGGCATCAACCTCATATTCGCGAGTACCTTGCGAGCAATGAGGATCCCTCTAACCTGCTTGGAGACATCGGACACAACGTTCCACGGCATCGTCCCAGGGAAAGGCGTATACCCCCTGGGCAAAATCAACCTCGACGTCATCTTTGGCACACCGAAGAACTTCCGACGCGAGCGCATCGACTTCGAAGTCGTCGACTGGCCCTCACAATACCATTGCATCCTCGGGCGCGTCGCGTTCGCTAGGTTCATGGCGGTGCCCCACTACGCCTACCTGCAGATGAAAATGCCAGGACCCAACGGCGTCATAACAATCAATGGGAACTTTGAGCGATCTAACGCTTGTGACAGGGAATTCAACAGAATCTCCCAGTCCTTTGGCATGCAGGAGGAACTCGCAAGACTGAAAGAGACGACAGACAACAGTCTACCTCCCTTGAGTAGGCCAAGCTCACCTGATCTCTCCTTCGACTCATCCATGCACACAAAGAAGGTACAGGTCCATCCATCGGATCCCACCAAGACGGCCCTCATCGCCAACAACTTGAGTCCCGCATAGGAACTCGCGCTCGTCGAATTCCTCCGTGAGCACTAGGAAATTTTTGCCTGGTGTCCTGCGGACATGCCAGGAGTTCCCAGGGAATTCGCCGAGCACGCACTCAACGTCAACCCCGACGCAAGGCCAGTCAAGCAAACAATCAGGCAACTGTCTGAGCCACGAGCGCAGGCAGTCGGAATGGAGATCAATAGACTCCTCGAGGCCAGGTTCATACGCGAGATCAAGGAAAGCACTTGGCTCGCCAATACGGTGCTGGTACCAAAAAAGGACACGGATATCCTACGGATGTGCGTGGACTTCACTTCTTTAAACAAGCACTGCCCAAAGGATCACTTCCCGCTGCCACGGATCGACCAGATCATCGACTCCACCGCTGGATGCGAGCGCCTCTGTTTCCTCGATGCCGACTCAGGCTATAATCAAATTCGAATGAAGGAGGAAGACCAGGAGAAATCAGCGTTTACAACGCCCTTTGGTGTGTTCTGCTACAACACAATGCCCTTCGGGCTAAAAAACGTGGGAGCCACCTACCAACGGTGCATGCAGGCTTGCCTCAAGGAGAAAATGGGTCGCAACATCCAAGTCTATGTCGACGACATAGTAATCAAGACCAAGGAGGAAGCCTCTCTAATCGACGATTTGCACGAAACCTTCGCCAACCTCGATTGCTACCGGATTAAGCTAAATCCGGACAAATGCGCCTTCGGCGTACCATCTGGGCAGCTACTCAGGTATCTCATCTCCACAAGAGGGATCGAGGCAAACCCGAAAAAGATAAAAGCCATACTGGCCATGGAGAAGCCAAAGAACATAAGAGCCGTCTAGCAACTGGCCGAACAAATCGCGGCACTCAGTCGATTCATCAGTCGGATGGGTGAAAAGGCACTGCCCTTCTACCAGCTCCTCCGCAAAGCTGAAAAATTCGAGTGGACCAATGAAGCACAAGAGGCATTCGAAGATCTCAAGCGCCTGCTATCCACTTCACCAGTGCTGGTGACTCCACGAGAAAGAGAACCACTATTGCTGTACATCTCTGCCACCAACCAGGTGGTCAGCACAGTGCTCGTCGTCGAGCGGGCTGAGGAAAACAAGGTCCATGGCGTACAACGCCCGGTATACTACCTCAGCGAGGTCCTCACGCCAACAAAACAGCGGTACCCGCACTACTAGAAGCTGGTGTACGGCGTCTTCATGACCGCCCGGCGACTGCGCCACTACTTCCAGGAACACCCAATCGTGGTAGTCAGCGACGCCCCGTTGGGACATATCCTCAATAACCCCGATGCCACGGGGCGAGTCGCGCTTTGGGGAATAGAACTGTCTCCACGAGACATCACATACGAAAAGCGCGACGCAATCAAGTCACAAGTTCTCCCTGACTTCCTCGTGCACTGGATGGAAAACCAACTCCCAGATAAGCCAGATATGTCCTACCTCTGGACAATGCACTTCGATGGGTCCAAACGGAAAGACGGAGCAGGCGCAGGTGTCATACTGACATCACCTCAAGGGGAAAAGCTGAAATATATCCTACGAATGCAGTTCACAGCCTCAAACAACGAGGCTGAATACGAGGCCTTGTTACACGGGATGAGGATGGCAAAAGCTTGCGGCGCCAAGAGGCTCATCATATATGGCGACTCCAAGCTGGTCGTCAACCAAACAATGCACGAGTGCGACGCACTGAACGACAACATGATCGCGTACCGCGACCTCTATGATACACTCGAGGGAGACTTTGATGGTTGCGAGTTGCGACACGTAGGTCGCGAAAGCAACGAGGAGGCGGACGCACTCGCCAACATAGGCTCTACCTGCGCCCCCATACCACCTGGGGTATTTCTCAAGCGCATCTGCGAATGTTCCATCAAGCCAAAGGCCGCAGAGAAGAAAACAAGCGCAGCAACAGACTTGGGGGCTACGCCAACCAATGAGCCTATGGCACTCGATGACTTGGAGCTGGACACCGGACTCGAAGGACCAATGAGCGTCATGTTAATTGAGCAATCATGGACGCAGCCGTACATCACGTACCTCCTCAGCAAGAGGCTACCGGACGATCTGATAGATGCACGGCACATCGCGCGGCGCTCCAAGGCATTCGCCGTCATCAACGGCGAACTGTACAAACGCAGCATCACAGGAGTACTACAGTGATGCGTCTCCATGGCCGATGGAAGAGCAGTTCTCCTCGACATCCATGAAGGGACCTGCGGGCACCACGCTGGCAGTCGCGCCCTCATTGCCAAAGCTCTACGAGCTGGATTCTACTGGCCTACGGCCATGCGCGACGCCAAGGACATCGTCCAAAAATGCAATGCTTGCCAGCGATTCACGGACAAGCCACACGCACCAGGCGCAGAACTACGGCCTATTCCACTGGCCTGGCCCTTCGCGCAATGGGGGCTCGACATGGTCGGCAAGCTTCCAAGGTCCTCGCGAGGAGGCTACGTCTACCTCTTAGTCGCAGTCGACAAATTCACCAAGTGGATTGAGGCCATGCCAGTACCCAACCAATCCGCGTACAGCGCAGTCAAATTCTTTGAGTCCATCGTCTACCGCTTCGAGGTGCCACATAGCATCATCACCGACAACGGGACGAACTTCACATCTAAGGAGTTCCAAGAATTCTACGAGAACCTAGGGATTAACATCAGCTATGCCTCAGTAGCGCATCCACAGACCAACGGTCAGGTGGAAAAGGCAAACGGGCTCGTCTACAGCGGCATCAAGAAGCGACTCCTCCGACCACTCGAACAAGTCGCGGGCTGCTGACCATATGAACTACAATCCGTACTCTGGAGCCTACGTACAACTCCAAACAGCGCCACGGGCTACACGCCATTCTTTATGGTGCACGGAGCAGAGGCAGTGCTACCCGCTGAAGTACGGTACAAAGCGCCATGCGTGATCGCCTACAGCAAACAGGAATCATCCCTCGCACTCGAAGACTCCGTCGACCTCCTTGATGAAGCAAGAAAAATCGCCGCAGAAAGATCCACGATCTACCAGCAGAACCTGCGCAACTACCACAGTAGGAGGCTCCGCCCCAGATCCTTCGTCGAAGGTGACCTAGTTTTACGACTAAAGCAGCAGGGGCATCTCAAGCTTGAATCCCCCTGGGAAGGACCGTACATGATTAAAGAAGTAATCCCAGGTGGCGCCTATCGCCTTAAAGATTTAGAGACAGGAGTCGCATACTCCAACCCCTAGAACGTCGCACAGCTGCGACGCTTATACCCTTAGTCGTTTTTACTTTTTACATCACAAATAAGGATACTCAGCCAAGGCTACTTAGCCACACATTGTACCTCGCACTGTTCTTCGAATAAATAAAAGCTAAGTGCCCCAAAACTCTGTGTTCTCCTTTACTTTTTCAATTTATATACTCGGGGGCTGCGCCACCCTGTACACATCTATTCTTCGAACCAAAACGCGATATCCTAAGTAGCTGGTACATCAATCAAAACCCTCAACCCAGCTGCAACGCACCTGATAGGTTGACAAGGGACCAAGATAAAAGATGGCCAGGCTAACGAAAAGGACTCGCATAGTGCAACGCACCTCACGCTCACAGAGCTCTTTATACACATTCGACAATTAATTATCTACAACATATATACGAACTTTACAACACAAGTACACTTACGTGCAGGATACAAACTTGGCTACTCTTGCAATAGATGAACGTTGGTTTGTTCCTCAAAGAAGTCGACGATCTCCTCTGTTGGACGGTCCACTACCTGATAATGCGGTACCATATTCCAGGCAGATCCTGCTGGCGGTGCTGGCGGCCCAGAGGCAATGGCAGCGACATCCACGTCAGGCCTGTGCAATCGCACCATTGAAAGGGCAGCCTTGGCACCAGCCACCAACTGCTGCCTCACGCACTCGCGAACCGCGGACATATCTTGAAATTTGGCCAAGAGAGCCAGCAGGCTTGATGGAGTGTCATCCAACGGGAACACCGCCCGATATATGTTCTTCAAGGACGACTGCGACTTCTTCAGGAAGAGCAGCACTCGCGAGGCGTGATCCTGCAGGGTCGCCAACGCAGTCGCACGATCATGATCTACCCAGAAGTATCCACTCTCTTGAAGTTGCTCCTGGGTGAGATCATAAAGGCGAATGGCAATCCTATCCTTCTCCTCCTGCGGATGGCGTGCGCTAACAACTACATGAAGCAGCATCAACAGCATGAGTACAACGTACCGTTGCGACTAACTACAAAGGAAAAGATGAGAATGAGCAAACTAACACTTAAACTGGTCGCCCAGCTACGTCACCTCGCCAAGCAGATATTGCTCACGGGCGGCGGCCTTTTCCGCCTTCGACTTCCACACGTCTGCGTTACCGCGGATCAAGGGCAACTCACGCTCCAGCTGCTTCACGCGGTCATGAAGTCGCGACAGCAGGGATAGCTCCTCTACCCTGGAGCGCGGTGGTGCCACTGTCTCACCAAGAGATGGCGAGTCCTGGGCTCCCCCCACAGGATCACTTGACGTACCCTACCACACAAGTCAAGACAGAGATAAATAAGGCGACCAAATTAACACAAAGGCAAGGGCAACAGGTGCATTCAAGATAAGCATAAGCGTTCATAAACACACTCGCCAGCAGGCATGTTCTTAGACCAAAAGGGCAACTCATCAACTATTACAACAAGCTAACTACGGAGCAGCTGGCTTCTTCGACTTCGACGGCTTCGGGGGCTTCATCAAGTATATGGCAGTATCAGATGCCACTGACTTTCCGCTGGCCCCTGAGGCCGAAGCTTTCGCCACCTTCTTCGCACGTTGCAGCTCCTCCAAATACTTGGCAACGGTATTTATCAAGGAATGGCCATATTTGGCACAAGCAGTCGCGAAAGGAGCGAAGACTACCAGCTGACCGTCTGCGCCAACAGGCTTCGCCTTCGACACCACAGAGGGATCTACCTCGACTCCGTGGGCTTGCAGCATGGCGAGTGACATGGTCGCGCCAGCCGCGTGGAGGGAGTTCTTGTAGGTAGCTGGCACACCCCCGGCAAGTGACTCCACCAGCTCGCCCACATTATCGACCAGCTCCGCCTTCGGCATCAACTCCTCCCAGAGGCGACTGAGGGTGACCTTGGCCTTGGACAATGTATCTTGGACGGCGGCGCTTTGGTCCTCGACCGCAGACACCGCGCCTGCCAGAGCGTCATCGCGATTAAGGGACTGCGGGTCAAAGCTCAAGTCGCCAGCATCTGCACAGAAAACACACACATGGATCAAACCTTTAGCGCCACCGGCAAAACGCTAGATACAAAGAAGGACAACAACAAAATATCTACCAGCAAAGGTACCTAAGAGGGCCTTGGCGACTGAGAATAGTTGCTCCTCGAACAACTTTTCCCTGGCCACAAAGGAGGCACGTAGATCTTCTTCGTGCTTCTGTGCATCATCACGAGCCGCGATTGCCTCGTCGCGCCCCTTCACAGCTGTAGCTAATGTCTTTTCCAAGGTGGCGACGTCACACAGCAACGCATTATGCTCAGCTACATGGCAATTAAAGGTTGACTATCAGTCGACTGTACCAAAAAAGGAGAAGACAAAAAGAATAAGTGTAGAACACTCATTTTCGACAACGCGGTGACGCGTCTCCAGCATTGCATGCTGGCGACCCATCGCCATCACCTGCTCTGCTACTTGCGCGGCTTCTTTACAAGGAACTGTCGCACAAAACAAGGAATCAGAGAGGGCAACAAAAGTCGTCGACTGCCACACTAAAAAGAAGGAAAGATATACTTACATGGTCCTCTAGCGACTCCGAAGAAGTTTGCTGAACCGTCATCCGAGCAACCATTCGATTCTCCCCTAGGTGAGGAGAGCTCGAAGAACTATGCCCAGAGTGGGCCGCCGCCGGAGGAGAAGGAGCGCGCTCAACCTCCACCTTGGCCCTTGAGGTCGCGACTCCTGATTCTTTCAAAAACTCGACGCCGCCAGAAGATGACGACGCCTCTTGACTACAAGATCAAATCCACATTGAGAAAGGGAAAACTCCAGGGCAAAGCTAATAAGAAGACAACAGAAAAGAATGAATGAAATAGCAAATTTACCAGTCAAACTTGTCAAGATCAAACATGGCCTCCGCCGACTCCGATGAAGAATCCTTGGGCAATCGCATCTTCTTGCGAGAAGACGGTGCCATAGCCCTCACAGGAACGGCTAGAATTGGCGACTCCGCACCAACAGTCGTGCCTTCTAGAGTCGAAGGAGTCGACGCGTCTGAATCCTTGCTACGCGAATGCTTGCGAGTATCCGTACTCTCGGACTCGGGGGCTTCCTCTTCTACGTCAGAAGGGACAGTTGATTCAGACTCGTCCTCTTCCAAAGCTTCGCCAGGAATAATCCCCTCGGGAAGAGGAGGCATATAGGGCGACACCGCCCAATCCTGCATACAAACAGCAAAGATCAGCGAAATGCATAAGTAAGCAACAAAAAAGCAATCGTGCAAATAAGCTACTGCGTAGCACAACTGTACCTCAGGAGGGGGATTCGAAGCATCAAAACGAGGAACGACTGGTTCACTCGGAAGCACATCCTTGACAGTGTACTTCGTCACCAATCGAACCCTCTTATCCACCTCACTCGCGGACATGCCATCGGCAGACACGCGAGTGGTATCATCAGCTCCACCCCATTGAAACATGGGATGGACTCTGGCTTGGAGAGGCTGGATGCGACGGCGCAGCCAAGTTCTGATAAGGGCGCAGCCTCCCTCTTCTGCGCCTATGCGACTCTCGAGGTCGCAGACGCGCTGATATAGCACGTCTGGCTCCGCAAGTTCGCCAGGAATCACTACGTTCTTCCAAGAACGGATCTTCTTACAGGGAGTCGCAGGATCGAAGGGCTCGAGTCCAAAGTGCTCATCTTCGGCCTTCTGATCACAGACATAGAACCATTTGTCCCTCCATCCCTAGACGGACTTGGTGAGCTTGATATCGAAGTAGGTGGCGGATGGGTCGACGTGGATTTCGCAACCACCTACGTCATAAACTAAAGAGCCAGATGCGGACTGACGATTCAATTTAAACAAGCGCTTGAGAAGACCAAAGTGTGGCTCGATTCCGAGCCAGCACTCGCAAAGGGTGATGAAGCAGGTGATGTGGAGAATCGAATTTGGGGACAGCTGATGGAGCTGGAGCCCATAGAAACAAAGAAGACCCCTAAGAAAGGGGTGGAGAGGCAAGGAGAGACCGCGAATGACGAATGCGAGAAACATCACTCGAAAACCAGCGGGAGGAGCAGGAATGGTCTCACCGCCGGGGACGCGCGCATCGGCGACTGCTGCAGAGATAGCTCCGTCTTGGCGAAGAAGACGGAGATCCGACGCCTTGATGATGGAGGGGCGCCATGCACCATTGGTCACGCGGGTGCCCGCGACCTTCTTCTTCCCGCCGGCGGCGGCGCTGGTGCCCGCAGCAGTGGAGCCACCCTTCTTCTTCCCCGCAGCGACGGTGGCCGCGGAATCAGCGGCAGCGCCTCCTTTCTTTTTCCCCATTGCGCGGCGACAATGAGAGCGCAGAAAGTAGATTGGAAACGAGCGGAGGTGGTCCAGCATTGTGGAGGAGACGAGCGCAGGGAAAAGCAGAAGAACAGCAGCAATGGCGATGGCAGCGAGGAAGAAAGAGAGCAGATGGAAAATTACCGCTGTCACGCCACTACTTAACCCCTAGGAGATGCAATCCAACATCTCACAAAAACCCTATTGGACGCATGGCACGCATCGCGTTGGACACGTGGAGAAGAGGAAGCGCGAATTGTCCCCCCACTTCTCCCATTACGCGCGGAAATTGAGGAGGCGCGGTTAAAAATAAGATTACGCACGCCCAGTCAAATCAAAGTCAGGAGGTGGGACTCACCACTCGTCACGTCCCATCAAACTCGCTCACGCGGGCAACTGAGGTCATACAAGCGTCAGCACTTACGTCATCAAAGCTACGCAGCGGAAAACTTCGACTACTTTAGTCCTTGCTGGAGTCTTCGACTCCACCAAGCACTCAGGGGCTACTCCCATAGGGAGCGCTGGTCGCGCACCCTACGATTTTCTCTTTTCTTATTGCAGGAATGTGGGCAATCACAATCAAACCCAACCACTCGAAACACGGTTCGATTACGGACATGGGTTACTCCCATAGGGAGCGCCGGAAACAATTTCGACTGAAACAATCAAGCAAAAGATGACAGCAGTCGCAAAAGTGTTTTAGTCCCTACCTAAGTCTTCGACTGAGACAAACAAGCAAAAGACGACAGCAGTCGCAAAAGTTCTTTAGTCCCTGCCTGAGTCTTCGACTCAACTAGGCACTCGGGGGCTACTCCCATAGGGAGCGCTGGTCGCGCACCCTATGATTATTTGTGTAAAAATTGTGTGTTGATAACATCCGCACTCGCATCTCATGGTGACACCGCCTCATAATTTTCCCTACAAAGAGACTACGTCTCCTAGGTCGCCCGAATCGTCTCCGTGATAATAAAATTCAGATGCCGCGCTTACAGCGTGAAGGTAAGACCTGAATAAGACCTGGCAACGCATTTAACTGCGCACTACCAGAAATATATCCGTGCCTACAGGCACGATGAACATGCCTTGACGGACGCGTCGAGTGCTCACACCCATATAACTGGAATGCGACTCCTGTAAGACCTCCGCGGCCTGAGTCGAATTACGCCAGCACTTTTCCGGATTCGAGTCCGGGGACTCGAGTTCGAGTAGATTGCGTTGTTTCACCCTAAGGTGGTTAACTGATACCAATACTTCAGTTATATCAGGCACGTATATCGACAATCCCTATGACATAAATAAAAGCAGTCGAAAATGTACTCATTCAGGCACTAGAAGACTTCAAAAAAGTCCCCAGTCGAATCTGCGATTCCACTGGACACTCGGGGGCTACTGACATGGGTATACCCTACAGGTACTCGATCTTGGTATATATGGTCCCAATATGTACAGGCCCACGGTGTCGCCAAGGCCCAGATGAAAGGACTCGAGTAACCTGCGGACTCTCGATTGCTTGAAGGACAAGAAGAAGCTAAAGATAGAAAGTTTGAAGGGGAAAACCCTAACTTGTAACCGACTCGACCTGCTACCCGAGACCTAGCCTATCTATATAAAGGCTAGGAGGGGGCGGCGAAGAGGACACACGCAACCCTAGTTTCCACAACCCTTGCCAGATTGCATCTACGCACCATTGTAACTTTCGACTCCTTCGATAATTCCATGAGCAGACAAGCAGGAGTAGGGACCTCTACGAGGCCTGAACCTGGGTAAATCCTTTGTCCCCTGTGTGCTTGTTTGCTAGCCGATAGATGTCTCCAGCGCTCCCTCCTTCTCCAAAACCCAAGTACATAACAATGGGCATTGATGAGTTAAACCCTCGTCAGGAACCCACATCTGCAGCAGGGGCACACACAGAGGCATACCAATACTAGGGCGCAACTCATGTTGGCCAATACAATAATGAACTAAGACACGACCCCGGACTCCTGGCAGCATTGCAGGGCACCACGATGGCGTGATATAGAATGAGAGCCCGGAGAAGAGGAGGAAGCAGACGGTGACCGACACCGTAGTCATCGAGGAGGCCGTGTTGTGGCTTGCCTACATGGCGGCACTCACGGTCTAGGATAACAGGGTCGGCGGTGTCCTTGAGGACCTGCACTCGCGCGACTAGAGAGGCAAGGGCCATGGGCAGCCACGGGCGATGAGGTGGAGGTCGAGCGGCAGCACGCCATGGAGAATGGCAATGCACGGACAGTGATGGGCGACGATGCACGCTTGGATACGACCAGCAGAGGGTGGAGCCAGTGGAGGGAAATTGGGATAAGGGCGGGATTGAGGTGGAGGAGACGCACCCCTGGCGGCTAGAGCAGAGGAAAGAGGTCGTGGAGCTTGATGCGGCATAGGCGGTAAGTAGACGGTGAAAGAGTATGAGTTTGGCAGAATATGATAGATATATTATTGAGCCTCATGGGCGAGTATATATAGACGTACAGAGGATTATCTTGAAGTACGAGTTAAGTTAGGAC
Organism: Avena eriantha; assembly: GCA_910589775.1. Lineage (NCBI taxonomy): Eukaryota > Viridiplantae > Streptophyta > Magnoliopsida > Poales > Poaceae > Avena > Avena eriantha. Next base: position 410,026,332 of record OU342744.1, read on the forward strand.
TTTACGTAAACATATCCTAACTCTATCTAAACTACCATAACAACTGTATATACCTAATACTCTAACATCCCCCCGCGGTCATAGCGGTAGCGTCGTGAACAACTAGAACGTCGCGGACGGTCAGACTGGAGATAAACCGAAGTAGCATCCAGTAGGCTGACATCCCCCTGCAGTCGTAGCGGGAACGTCGTAGATGGTGTCGCGTCGCGGTTGCTTGGACTGTAGAGGAAGCTGGTGATGCTCAAGTGAGGTGGTAGCCCTTGTGCCGATGTCAAGGTAGCCGAGAGCGTTGGGTTGTGTCGTGGTCGAAGTAGCCGTGCGAGGATTCGCCATGGTCGATGTCGTGGTCGGGGATGCCGGTGTCGAGGTAGCCGCACGTGAAGCCGCATGCGCATAGTGCGCGAGGAGGATGATGGAGACGCGTTGAGTTAGTCATTGAGGGTGTCGATGCTGAAGCCGATGCAGTCCGAGCTGTCGAGGACGAGGTGCGGCCATAGTTTTGCCAAAACTAGGCGCACGTCGGGGACAACCGCACACTCCGGTTTTGCCAGAACCGAGTATGCAAAGAATAACTCATCGGTGACGCGATCAAGGCAGTCATAGAGGGGTCGATGTCGAAGAAGATGTTGTCGAAGCGATGAAGACGAGGCGTTGATCCAAGCTTGCCAGACTCGAGAACGTGTCAGGGACGAAGGCACTCCCGGTGTTGCCAGTACCAGGCATGAGGGGGCAGGGACCATCATGAACTTGCCGCCATGTCAGAAAGACTAGCAGAGGAAGCCTCTAGAGCGGTTGCGACGCACAGAGCGGCGAAGGGAGAGATGCCGGCACTGTCCGCGGTTGTCGGAGTAGAGTAGCAGATGTTGTAGTCGGGGATGAGGCGATGATGCTGGCGGCGAAGTTGTAGTGAACGAAGACGTAGAAGGCGGCGAAACCAGCGGCGACCTGGGTTAGTCATGCTGGATGCCTAGAGTGGTGATGGGGTAGTCAGCGGGACCTGCGATAGCGAGAGGGCACCCTGCAGGTTACCTTGTGAAGCGCGGCGGCGGTGCTCGAAGTAGGCGAGGAAGACCCGGTGACGTGACAAATACCATGTGCAGACGGTGGCGATCCGCACCGTAGGAGATGGCGCGGTGAAAGCCGAGGCTGTCGATGCACGAGGACGACGAAGTAGACTACGTGTAGCCACGCTACGACCCGAGGGGCGGCATAGCTACAAGGCGCAAGTCAGTGCAGCGGCTGGGAGACCACCAACAACATACACGCCAAGAAAGGCGCGTTGGACGCCGGTAGAGTGGACCAAAGGCGGCGGCGTTGTGGCCCGAAGGGGCGACGCAACGGCAGCTCATAGCTAGATCGGTGGTAGGCGCGTGCTTGGGGACGTGCTTGGCATAGACAGGCACAGGATCGGTTGATCAGACCGACGGTGTGCCGTGCCAGGGCATAGAAGACACGTAGATCGTAGTCGATGGCGGCGTAGTCGGTGAAGTCCCGGACGATGACGGCGAAGACGATCCGCGGGGGGCGGCCGTAGCAGCCTTCCAAGGAAGGCGTAGCAGCCGTCCGCGGTGCGCGGCAGCCTGCCAAGAGACCGCAGTAGCCTGCTGAGGCAAGCACGGCAGTGGAGAGGGTAGGCGCACTGGCGCGGTGTAGATCGACGATGCCGATGGTCGGAGTAGAGGCACGGCGACGGCGACAGTGGCGGGCGACTCAATCCGATCTAAGATCGGTAAACCAAAAAAGAAAACCGATCAAGAGATCGGAAAAAAAGACTTACAAGGCAGCCGATCACGGATCGGTGGACGAACCCTGCATACGGATCGCGCGCCCCCGGCGGAGATCACGGAGATCGATCCCCCGGGGGCCCCATGGCGGAAGCGTGCGGCTAGGGTTTGGACCGATTAGGCTGATACCATGAAAGAATATGAGTTTGGCGGAATATGATAGATATATTATTGAGCCTCATGGGCGAGTATATATAGGCATACAGAGAATTATCTTGGAGTACGAGTCAAGTTAGGATTGTACGTAAACAGATCCTAACTCTATCTAAACTACCATAACAACCGTATATACCTAATACTCTAACGGACGGGAGCGAGCATGGCTTGGTTCGAGGCCTAGCGATACTCCAAGTGGAAGGGCGCTCGGGACGGCCTGCTCACGGGGTCAAAACAGGGAAAGAGACGATATTGGGCAGTTGGTGGCATAGAGGAGACGAGATGCGGTGGGGCTCCGTCGGGTTCACAATAGGAAGGAGGGCATCGCGGGGTATGTGCGTGTGGTTAAATCATGACTAACAGCATCCGTAAAATGCAAACCCGTAAATTCGTTTACAGGCTGTGGTAAACATATTTTAAGTGTCAGCAAACGCAAGCGGTGACCAGAATCTATAAACACAACATGTACACATTTAAGGGTTCATTTGCGGGCTCTGATCGGCGTCGTCTAAGGGTGTTGGACCGTAACACAGGGTTTTACCCACTTTTCACATGTAAATAAAAATACAAACATCAGCAGGCCTACAAAAGATCAAATGATCCGCAATAATAGTTTACAGCAATGGATAGTTTACATCAATGATAGTTTACAGCAATATTTACAACAATTGTTTCGATCAAATAAATAAACCAATGTTCTCGAATAGTTCATCTCACACATACATGCCGAAGTAAAAATGGTAGATCATGAGCGATCAGTAGTGGGGCGGCCATACAGCTGTCAGTGGTGCTGGATGAGATCATTGACGAGCTGCCTGTGAGTTGCCTTGTCCTCAGTCGGCCGATATCCTTCAAGAAAAGCTTTAAGGCGATTGGGGTTTCTTTCGGGCCACACTCAGGTGGCAATGTTGTCATAGAAGCAGGGCAAGTTTAAACCTCTCTCACCCTCGATGATCATGTTGTGTAGAATCACACAGCATATCATGATGTTGACAAGGGTTTTATTGTCCCAAAATCTAGTCGGGCCTCAAACAATTGCAAACCTTGCTTTCAAAACACCAAAAGATCTCTCAATGTCCTTGTGGGCTACCTCTTGTGCCTTGGCAAATATAGCTTCTATTTGATCTTGGGGATCTTTAATGGACTTCACAAAAGTTACCCATTCAGGATATATGCCATTGGCTAGATAATAGCCCAATGTATACTCATGATCCATGACTTTGTAATTGCAAGTAGGTGCCTCTCCAGCCACAAGTTTTGAAAACAAATGGGATCTTTATAAAACATTGATGTCATTGAGGATTCTGGGCAGCCCAAAAAATAGTGTCAAATCCACAAATCCTGCGAAGTAACTGCCTCGAGCACAATTGTAGGATCATGGCTTTTACCACAATACATTCTATGCCATGCTTTGGGACAATTTTTCTAAGTCCAAAGCATGCAATCTATACTACCAAGCATGCCCGGCCCTTTTTTCATTTATCTCCATTAACCTTTTGGTATCTTCTTCGTTAGGAGCTCGGAGATAAGTTGGACCAAACAACTTGATGACCATATTCACAAACCTACGCACCGATTCAATGGTTGTATCTTTGCCTATGCGCAGGTACTCACCGGTGTAGTCCACGGGGACGTTATATGCAATCACTCGCATGGCAGCTGAGATTTTTTTACATGCGCTAAATCCTAGGTCATTGGTAGCATTGCGTCATTGCTTGAAATATGTTGACTTCACCTCGATAGCCTCGGTGATTCTCACGAACAAGGAACGGCGCATTCGGTACCTCCTATGGAAAAGATTTTGTGGATATATAGGTACCTCGGCGAAGTAATCCTCGATCAGCTGCGCGTGGCCGAGGAAGCGGTTGTGCTGGATGTAGGTGCGACCCATCACTGAGCCGCTCCTCCGATCCAGTAGCTTGGCCCGGTCCTCGTGCTCCTTAACAGCAAGGAGGAGAATGGTCGTCTCGCAGTCATCATCGTTGTGGAGTAGATCCTCGATGTCGAAATCATCTGACGATTACCAATCGAGTAGATCTTGGTCCTCGACCGAGATCATCCTTGAATGATCTTGGTCCTCGTGGATTCGGTCCGTGAAAGGAGAGAGGGCGGCCGGGAAGGAGACCGGACCTTCGGGATCAGCTGCGCATGGGAGGGGAGGCCAAATTGGGCGGCTGGTGGTGGGAATGGCGGCAGCGGCGTGGAAGGGGAGGCACGCATGGAAGGGGGCGAGTGGCGTCATGAAACTTCAGTGCGCCCTAGGGTTCTTCCGAGTGCGGGGAGGCGTGTGGGTCGGCCTCCCAACCCGCGAATGTATAGGCCGACGAGCGGTTTTCGGGCTGGCCTATAATTTTTTTTTACAGATCGCTCCGTTTGAGGGTTTTGATCGCCATTGTTTTTTCGCCCAGACCCGTATACTAGCAGTTATTATACGGGTTTGCCCCTTTTACGGGTGTTGTTAGTCATGCTCTTAGGGTCACGTTCATGTGTGTTTAGTCGAGTGGGTCGTGGTATGCCTGGCTAGGTGTGTTATGGTGTGTGCGTGGCATGCTTTGTGTGTGTCCGGGTGGTGTTGTGTGTCCATGTGCGGTGCTGGGGTGCGTGGCAGCTATGGCAGTGGGGTGGTGTATTTTGTGAGGATTAGGATTAGGGTTTATTGTGTAGTAGGTAGCCGTCTAGGCTGGCCATTGGGTTGGCCCAACCAGCTGCCTCCCAAAAAAACACTTTTGTTTTGTTTTATTTTTATTTTATTTATTTATACAAAGACTTTGCTTAAATAGTTTGAGAAGATAAAATAAGTTGCAAAATTAAAAGAAAGAAGGGATATATTTAGCAAACATAAATAGGTTTTTAATAAAATAATTTTATTGACAAAAATATGCATGATGTCATGATGATGCATAAAATAAAATCAACATGCAATTCCTAATTTTGGAATTCCTGGGGTGCTACATCAACCAATGTCAATAGTGGCACCAATCATATGGTACTTGGTCCAAGTGTAACTTTTGAAGTTATTCACCATCATCACATGATTCGTGTTCTTCTAGATTCTTCTTTTAGTAATCCTTTAGTATAATAAACAGTTTACGTGTACCTCTTATTCATCCTATCATGACAACTTTCATAATTGAGCTACTATAGTTTATAAGGACGAATGTTTGTATAACATTAGTCCCTAATCCTAATGGGTGATAGGTACACCTAGTGTCACCATCATTCGCAAATGCTCATCCAATATGAGAATATGTTTCTAACTAAATTATATTTTATCATATTGAATCAAATAGTGTTTTAGATATCAAAATATGTTTTACACAAGATGGTTTCTGAAACGAATCTTTCATCTCCCAGATAATCTTGATACTAAAACTTACTTTCTACTATCAAGCATCATATAGGAAAGCATGATCTTTTAGGCACTAACTTTGGAATTGTTACTCTAGGATTAATACACTTATTAAACCTTAAGGAGTAAGTGGGGTTTACTTTAAAGTTTGCTTTAGCACTTTTATCTTTCAATTCAACACTCAAACAATACGGTACCGGTCTGTAAAGTAAGTATCTACAATTTTATAGTTCTATTATCTCAATTACAACTAATTACAAGGAAGTCTAATGGATGTCAACTACAACAAACCTATGCAAATTCACTTAGATTATTAAGTTTATAATAATGGTTCATATTACTAATGAACTCCCACTTAACGAATATCCTCAATGTTGTTTAGTGATTACGCAATCCTAATTCACTACACCACCCCCGATCATCACGGCTGATAGCATAGCTTCAAAGGTAGACATCAAAATGTCAATCACATAAACTATGTGACTCATGCTTTACCTATCGGACACTTGTGTTCTAAGGCCATGTATGTACATTCTAGGCTCACCAATGTTAACCTTAGTGCATTGCAGTGCAACATGGCTTATACCCACCGTATGTGAACATTGATATGTCTAACACCTGATCATCACGGCATGCTTCATAACGAAGAACTTTCTTGGTGGTGCACATTAAGGGAGAACACATTTATTGGTAATTATATTTGAGGGATCATCTTATAATGCTACCATTGTAAGTCTAATACTAGCAGAATAAGATGCATAAAGTAATCGATATTATATGTAAATAAGTTATGTGGTATGATATGGTCACCGCGCCTTGATCTCCGTCGAGTGCGCCAGCATTGCACCAGATCCACGACGCCTCCATGTCATCCATAATACATTTCATAAACACTTACCTAGGCCATACATATCATATGCCCCTGTAAAATAAAGTTAGACGCCTCTACTTTACCTTTGCATATTTTACGTCGTTGTTTGGGACTTCGCACAAGAACCGTTTTTTACATACGAGCTTTCAACCATAACATGGATTGATTAGTGTTTCTTTAAATCCATTTTTAGTGTCATCCTTTGTAAATTACATATCAACTAATGTAAGAGAGATAGACACCCTCTGGACACTTATATGGTACAAGTCATATGCTGAGCGTGAACTAGTCTCGCATAAACTTACGTGTAAGATCGTTCTGGGCCGCTCCATTGGACATTTCCGCAATATGAACAAGTACACATGGGAGGATAACTATGTGTTCTAACTGTACTAACACATCTATGCATAGATCGACTCTCATACCACCGAAGGATTCCGCGGCAGAAAACAAGAAAATCCTACCAGTGTAAACAATATAGCCAATATCTACTCTATGCAGATGTAAGGTAACGGAGGGATTCGTTATTCATACCTTTGAAGACCAAAAGCGTTTAACGTTTCACGAGAAATGTCAATGATGTAGTCGTATAGCGATGTTAACGTCAAGGCCGTGTAGGCGTACAAGCTCCAAGCAACGAGCGCCACAAATGGTAGTGCCTCCTCAGTTCTACACGCATCCGGTGTAGAGACGTCTCTCGGGCTCTGGTCCAACGAAGCAGCGGAAGAAGATTGATCCGGACCGAGATTCCAACAATGTCACGACGTGTGTATGGCGGAGAAACCCATGTCCCTGTATGCACATTCCAACTTGGGAACCACATGTGGGGAGAGGGATAGAGAAATGCAAAGGCCAATTGATTGGGTTTGAGGGGGGGATCCCCTCTATATAGGAGAAGTGCCACCACATGGAGGTATGCAGGGTGGTACTAATCCCACCCGCCGGCCTAAGTGGGCCCCATGCGGGAGGCCCATGGCCGTCAGCCTCCCTTGGCCCTCCTTGGGGTATCTCCCCCACATGGACCTTTTCCTCTTGGAAGGGCCCAATTAGGTGGGCTCCCCCTAAAATTAACTTAAAAAATATATTTTTAATATTAATTCAACTAATTAATATTAAATATATATTATTTAATACCTCTTACTCTGAAAGACCTTTCGGATCCCTATGATCATCATCAGATGTCCTCGGAACCTTTCCAGTACCACTCCGGAACTATTCTGGAGTTCTCTATTTTCTCCTACGATCTCGGATCAGTCCCCAAGCGTCATCTACCTTTAAGAGTTCCACCCTATGGTTCAGGAATACGTAGACATGATCGAGACATCTCTCTTATCAATGATCAACAGCGGGATCTAGAAACCCATGATGCCCCCATGCATTTCACGAATTAACTTGATCACTTGAACCTTGAACATCGAGTCTCATTCCTTTTGCTACATAATACTTCGTTTGTCCAAGACCTGATCTTTGATATCTACATACCTAGTTAGATCTTGTTACCTACAAACACATTTAATCGTTCTCGTGATATTACATCTCTTTTACCTAGTCACATGTTTGCAAACTTGTAGATGTACTCATTGAGTGGGCCCATGGTATCTATCAGTCACGCGGATAGGAAAATCCCAATCTCGATGCATACGCCTCAACCTACACCTATGGAATACCTGATAGACCTCTTTATTCTCACTCTATTACGGTGTGATGGTTGATGCAGTCAAAGCAACCTCGGGTGATAGTGATTACATATGATCTCACGGTCAAAGGAATGGGTTACTATGTTTTACTAGATATCGCAATGTTGAACTTTGTGACTAGATCTCATTGTAGTACTATGGTTGTGTGTGTATCCATCATAGCATTCATCCAATGATATGACCCCGTTGTCAATTGACATAAATGTTCATGATTAGGAAACCTCGATCAGTGAATGCAGAAACAAGATAGTTTACTATAGGATACTAGGGACTTGGTTTGCTTACATATCACACATGTATTAATGTTTCCTCTTAATACAGTTATAGCATGTTATAAAACTTATTATGAACACTTATCTTTATTAATTGCCTCTAAGGCATATCTCCTACAAATATGACATGCGGGCCCATGTATTCAGTGAGACAACATGTATTCTGACCTTCGATCCAGATTACGGATGTAGTATAGCTATTTTTCCCTGGTAGACCTAGGTTATCGAATCCTCGGGAAGCAGAAAGCGTAGTGAAGTTACTTTAACAGACCTTCAGGAGTTTTAAAATTCTTTTTGTGTTTTACCGGACCAAGAGTTTGTTATCTTTTGTTGTTGTCGATGATGGAGAGAGAGGGCCTAGGGCTTTCGGTTTCACTTGTAGCTGTGTAAAACATCTAATGGGAATAAAAGATAATAATAAAGTATGCATGTAATTGTTAGAGCAAGATAATTATATGTGGGCAATGCATCCATAATTGCTATTGCCTCCGCAACTGCTTATAGCAATAACCTACTAGTCTCATCCATAGAAGAAAGAGAACTAATGATATGCATAGTGACGTCACCGTTAATCCCAAGTAAATCCCTCACATACAGCCTACTACCCTTCTGTCACTGGGGTTCCCAACCTGCAGATTAGTCATTACTCATACTCCCTATACCTGGCTCAATCCTCGGGGTCTTGGGTACCTGACAAGTCCTTGGATTGAGGCAAGAGAGGATACAATAATCATCATGTCATACAAACTAATACATGATCCCATCTATGATAAATAACATGCACAAAAGCTACATGGCTAGGCCGAAGCCCTTAGCCCAAGAAGAATTACTCACGTATAGAGATGAAATCAACAATCATAAACATTGCAATGGAAATCATGAGATTGATAGCAAATAGTCTTATAATATCGCTAATCGAAGATGAGATCTACTATTACAAGTGATGGAATATAGCTATGGTGGTGGAGAATGGTTTGGAGATTAGATCTAAGTCTATTCCTCCGGTGGCTCCTCGGTGTTGTGGATGCAGGGTTCTGGGGTTCTACTCGGTCTCTCGTTTCTCGTCGCCCGAAGCCTCTTTATATAGGGGTCCCTTCACGAAAGTTGTTATGTTTGACCTAGCGGTGGCGGCGGCAACTATACGACCGGAATTTTATTCTCGATATATAGTTGGTCGTTAAAGCGCCTGTCTTCACTTCACGACTCCTGGTTTCTTTGGGTCGTTGGAAATCTCATATCTTTGACTTTAATGTTATGATTCCTATCATCAATCGTCATTATCTGCGCATGGAAAAATAGAAAGAAAGGATTGCATACCCCTTTGATCATTAGGCATTAGTGGCAGGCTTTAGAAAGGTATTTCATCAAAAATGTGAATAATATCCAGTTTAAATATGGAAGTAGATGGCTATATTTCACGGCCATCATATTCCCAGTCAGGATCCTCTTTTTCCCGGTGTGCCAAACAGACCCAGGGTCCAAAATAGATTGGGATTCATAATTTCAGAGTGTCACTTTCAGGCATTAGAAGCGGAGGGTTCGATTTAGCTTTTGCCTACAAATTAAGGGTTTGTTTAGACTTTTTCCCGTTGGTATGTTTTTAGGCCGATTTTCCTAATTAATTGATCAACATAAGGTTTAGCCTCATTTTGTCTTAAAAATTATGTATCTTACAATAGCGCAATGAGATAGCTTTTGTCTCGCTTGCACCTTGATATGGGTTATGTAGCGGTGCATACAAGGAATTTGTGACCAGACATTTAACACCCCGGAAATAAGCATATATAATATGATCAAGAGCCTAATATAAATGTACATATCTTTGAAAAAGAGTATAATAAAAAATAATTGTACATGGTGATATCGCTAGTAATATGTACCGTGTTTATCATTAAAGCGGAGTTGGTGGTGCTCAGTGTCACACTTATACGACTATGGGAGAATGATATTGTGTTCAACATTATTGGGAAGCCCTTATTATTTATCTTTTCAACGTGTACAATAGAAAAACCACATTAGGGTATGTACAATGGTTGATAAGACAGTCTTATCTTATACATGCCACGTAACTTTGAGATGACAATAAAACATGCTATATAGTGGGTTATTTTTTAGACTTATCTTTAGCACCATATATACCTAAGTATGTGGTGAGACATATCGTTGCTAAGATATTATCTCTTAACTAAGAGAATGCAAACTTTTTTTTTTGCTTCTCTATCCTCCAACTCATCAATCATGCTACGCTGGCACGGCTAAGATAAGACTAAGATAAACCCATTATACATGCCCATATACATGTTAGGCAAGGTCGCTATGCAAGCTAATTGATGCCAATTTTGGTTCCCTATCACCATTGATAAAAAAATAAATCCACTACAATACTAATTAATGTAAATTTTTAGTTTTCTAATATTGTCTTCTTCCTTCTTGAACTTTCATTGTCATGGTGTAGGCCATAGCAAGTACTCATGTGTATGTGTAGTTTTTTTCCTTTGAGACTTATGAACATGTCAATTGAGTAGATGGAGGGGAAATTAGAACTAATTAAATGGTGCAAAAGAATAAAAACTTTTCAAATTTACCCAACAAGTTAATGATGGGAGATCATTCTTTTAGCATTTCCCCCACATCTAAATATTCTATGTACATGTAGTGCATTTCTCTATTTCTTTCCATACAGAGAGAAATATGGAGAAATTGTGTGACATGATCAAACAGTGTGTAAGCACATTGCATTCAATAGAGATAACCATAAAATAACAAACTAAGTTAAATAGTGTCTCCATACACAATTTGGTTATCATCTCATAGCAACGCACAAGTATTTAAGCTAGTGACAGTCCAATATACAACATGTTAATTAAAGGAAAAAAACTCATAGGATTTGATACCATATTCTTTCATTGATCTGAAAAGACATATTTTCCTCGAGTGGCATTTGTGTTAATGGCAAGTGAATAAGCGGACTAATGTTGGCACCGAGAGGTCGGCAAGCTAGAATTGGTGAAGATTCATGCCTCAAATGTTGACAGTGAGCGGTCAATGTATTTACTATTTTTTATGTTGCTTAGGATTTTCCATATATGTTGCAAGTGTCCATGTTGTGTGTTCCATCCACATAGGCATTATGCTTCAAATATCCCGAGCACATTGCAGTGAATTTTTGAAATGGCATATATGTGTCTTGGGGGAGGATAAACGTGAATATATATTTTAAAATATTACGGATTTGGCTTAATCCTAGTGTGGAATCAAAAGGACGTCTTCACTCATAAGTGGGTTGGTGTTGAGTACAAATGATTATGGTAACTCACCAAGCTGATGAGTTATATGAATAGGTGTTAGTACCATGGGAAAGAAGGAATGATGATCGGAGATCCCGCATGCCAAAAAGGAGAAAACAAGATGGTATCTTTAATTTATGTTATTTGATCGTATGATTGTGTCGTAGGAAACACCACACCATAAAGATGGGTTTAGTGATGGATGAAAGTGTGGGAATCAATGACCACCCTACTCAAGAGGCACACATAAAATGAAGAGGAGTGCTCCAAGAGGGTAACCCTAAAGTTCTATTGCTTCTTTTCTTTTGTCCCTAAGCTTCAGTCTTGGGGCTTTGGGTGACCTTCTAGGTGATGTTGGTAGCTATGGACATCGTACATAAAATAGCTCGAAATTGGCCCGGAACTCATAAGGACCCAGAACTCCACGCTTGACCAGGAGACTCTGCATGAGTTATAGGGAAGTGGGAACGATCAAATTGTGGATGGGCCTATATAAGGTAGCATTTCTCCCCATGAGGAAGGTGTCAAGTTTCCTCTCTCCTACTACATTGTTGACCTAAAAAAATTGTAGACTCTTCAATCCATGATCAAATCGCTTCAATCCTTGGAGGAAAGAGAAAGAGGACTACCCAGTTACATTCTATCATATCAAACTTGATTTTCCCTTGAGTTCATTGCGTGATTTATGACTCTTGAATTTGTTGGAAAACCCTAGACGACTAGGGTCCCTTGGAAGCTACCAAGTTCTGGATTTGCTCCAGAAAGTCCATGAAGGTTGGATGCCACCTCAAGATCCTCGATTAGTGGATTGGGAATGTACTTTGTGGAGCTTGCTCGAGGACAAAAGACTAGATCTATGGGATCGCATGACAGGAGATTAAAGTCCTAACATTGTCACTCTGATAAAAATGATGACCATTTGTCACATATAAATTCATACTCTCATCACTAGTACAAGTTACATGTCAGTATTCCATACGTGGGTGTGGGCAGCCCGGCCCGGTCGGGCCGGGCTTTTGAGGCCCGCGGGTCAGGCCTGGGCTCCAGATTTGTGGCCCAAAGGTTGCACGGGCCGGGCTCGGGCTAGAGGAAAGCGCAAAATAGGCAAAGGCCCGGCCCGAGGCCCGACAACCCGACAGAAAACGCGCACCACGGGCCGAGCTCGGGCTTGATTTTTAGGCCCAACAGCCGGGCTCGGGCCTGGGATTTTCATGGGCGGGTTTGGTCAGGCCCGGCCCGAGCCCGGCCCGGCCGGAAAATGCCCACGTATACAGTATTCAAACCTTGAGTGGTAAATAACACTGAAAATTTCAATTTTATTGAGATAGTAGCCCCAAATGGGAATATCATAGCCCAACACACAAAGGCAAGTACCAACGTTGAAGGCAAAAGACGAACCAACATGTCCTAGGGCCAACACATCTCGTTGATGGCCCGACAAGGAGCATGGTGCGACAACCTTGATGAGGCTACAATAGCTACAACAGTCCTCCTCGATGGCCAATCGTGGCGATGCGGAAGAGGACACCCAAGGTTGGGACGACACGGCTATTTCGGAACTCAATTATGTTGTAGCTAGAGGTGGCCGTCACCGCCATTGTTAAGCCCGTGGCCAGGGCCACCGCCATTGTTAAGCCCGTGGCCGAGGCCGAGGCCGTATGGCTGGGACAGCATGATGTTGTGGCTAGAGGTGGTCATGGCCATAAATGCAGAGACACCTAGAGGTGTATAGGCAGTGGACGAGGCAACACCCAGAGGTCCCTAGCGGCAACTTGCAGCGCACAACAGTCCTTTTCACCAATAACTAGAAATCGCCACGGCTCCATCTCAAAATAAAGAAATCGCCATGGCTCTAAAACTCAATTGTGCTCTTGTGGCTTGAAGTTCCTGCCATCAGCATCATTGACTCAGGGCCAAAGGCCGCACGGTGCGGCAGATGGTGGTAGGGGATGTTGGTGCGGAGTCAAAGGTTCCAAGACAGATTTAGGTCTTCTTGGCAGGGTAGCAAATCTTGGCCGTCTGTCGGTCACGATACACCACACTAGACCGACCAAGCATTCCATATCAGCGCCATACGTACAGAAAACATACAAAAGCCACATGCTAGTCCCTTTGACAAATTCAAGGACCAAAATGAAGCAATTCTAGAGTTTGAGGACTAAGATTACATCTCCTCGACAAATTTGATGATTGTATATGCATTTCACGGCTATTCTTCAAAGAAAGTTGACAGTGGAACTCCAGATGGCAGATAATCAAACATCACAGGTATTATGTCAAAAAGATATAAGCAAATAGCAAATACCACATATATAAGATAACTGGACTGTGAAAACAATTTTCGCAAAATCCCCAGCATAATAGTGGAGATACAGATACTCCAACATATTAAACGTTGACATATATATATAAACACACAGATCTGCACGTGGTACATGATAATCTGTTAAGCTGACATGACATCCTTGAATTGGATGCAACAGTTCGGCGCGGGAAGTCTAGACAGTGCTGCATGGATACTCACTTCCTACTTCTGTTTCGAGAAGAAATGCGGAAAAAAAAACAAAAAAATTAAGAACCTAAATGCACCAGGCACTTGTGCTAAACTCCTCGGCTACCACAGATGTATACACTACGAGAGCAGCTCCTTGGAAGAAATAAGTAGGCAAAAGGAAGAGGTGTGACTGGGTCAGCAAAGGGATCACAACCTACTGCTTAGTTCTGAAACCCTAATCAGGAACTAGCATTGATCCAATTGGGAGGCCTTGCTTCCACAGCAATGACATATGATCTGATCGGATACTGCCCTCCACCCAAAAGCAGCGGAAATTAATCACATTTGATGTTTCTGTAGATTCTCCTCACAAAAAGAGTTGACCCTAGATAACCAATAGCACCTAAACGCCAAAATAAATGTCAGGACATCAGATTGGTCTTAAATAGAGCAATGCATCAGTCATTTAGTAGTAACAAGAGATTACCGCAAAGTATGCCCAGACCAAGACAGAACATCATTGTGTAGCCAAAGTAGAAACTTGTCTGGAAAAAGCCAGACATCTTTGTCTTCACGTGATAGTAATAGATGGAGTACAGATACACATATAGCGCTGTTGATGCAGCAGAGAAGAAAGAAGTCCATTGCCAATGATAGTTCTCAGCGTTCAGCAAGAAATAAGTACCAACAATCGTGACACAGACTGTAACTATCAGAAGAATGACAAAGACCAGCAACATGAAGCCATAGACATAATACACCTGCCAAGAACACAAGAACAGCACATAATCAGATGCTCACATAATGAAAATTACAGTTAGGTGCTTCAGGTAAGTGCGCAGACAAATGTAGTACTCCCTCCGTCCCAAAAAGGATGTCTCAAGTTTGTCTAGATACATCCAAGTTTAGACAAACTTGAGACATCCTTTTTGGGACGGAGGGAGTATGAAGCAGGGATAAAAATATTATTTCCACACTATAGTAAGTAGATACATGATTTCCATTATTAAAAAGCAGTATTTAGTACAAATTGTCGACAATGATTTCCTTGTTTACCTTGTAGTTCCAGAATGATGTGAACACAAAGTACATCTCAATGAAGATGCTGCCAAAGGGAAGAAGCCCGCCCATCAATGAGATAACAGAAGGTGTAAGGTACCACTTCCTCTCAGGAATAGGTCGTGGAATAGTCTTTACTCGGCAGGGATTGTTAGGAGCTCCGCTCCAGTTTCTACCGACGACCGTACCCAAAAGCACCAGGGGAAAAGAGATGAAAGCCCAAAGGACGAACATGACAACCATTGTACCAAATGGTATTGCTGCTAATGACCCGTAGAAGATTGCAATTGTATTCAGTGCAAAGCCAATTGTGAAGTGCAAGAATGGAAAGAGGGATGCTGTAAGGATCATAGCCTTTATCCAGTTTTTACCTGCAATGGTATCAAGTAATGAATTCAACAAACAATAAGCCATGAAGTGAGAATATCCTCAGTTGATTGTACATAAACTCTAGCATTTTTTATAAGAGTATGACAGCATGAGAAACTAGAAAGGAACATTCAGAAGAAGGACGGACTGTTCACACAAGTAACAATAGTCTAAGAAAGAAATACAAGCAGTGCAACTTGTCAAGGAAGTGGAGAACCATACCGCCATTCCTCGAGTAAAGACCAGCACTAACATATCCAGAAATGAAAGATGTAAGAGCATAGCACACAATGAAGGTTGTGATGATAGCCCCTCGCCTGAGAAACATTGCACAACATGTAAGTTAGGGAAAAGGATTTGCATTCTCAAACATGTATGGAAGAACCACACTCTGTGCTTAGACCATTAAGTTCGTTTGCAACAAAACACGGGTTTTTTGAAAGTTTAGACTGTTCATTTCTCTGTACGCAACCTCCACGGGATTTGTGCATCCTAACTTAAACATAAATTGTACCTTCTACTAAAGGCCAAACCATCTACAGCTTCATGTGCTCCCAAGGAGACATGTGTTTGGCCCCACATGACACAAAATTAACTTTCTGCACTTATATGGTTGTATATAACAATAAGTACATAACTAACATTAATCGCTTAAAGTTAAGTGAAAACCAAGTACAAGACATCCTCCCAGTATCAGATGCTGGACGATGCTCACTAAAACTTAAGTGAGTACTTTATTCTATGTATCCGTGGAGTAGTCCAGAACACTGCACACAGAATTTTAGATGTATATAAGAGCAAAAGACAAAACAGTGAAGATTATCTTGAACGTATGATTGCAATAGTCAATGGACAAGTGACAATTTAGTGCCCTTTTTTTTACCAAAGTTACTGTGAGATATGGTTAATACAGAACGGTATTTGATAACTGCAAATTTGAAACCGATTGCCAGAGTCTAGTCTCCTGGCCAGTTTCTAGCAAACATGTACTCTGAATATAGTGCATGTTTGCTATATTTCAAATATTCCTAAACCCCAACTCATATTTCAAATATTCCTGCACTTCGTACGTCTTCTATGTATTATTAGTTCCTCTATGCTAAAATACAGTGTGTGCTAGATTTTTGCAAGTCAAACCATGTAAACTTTGAACAAGTTCATAGAAAAAATTATCAACATCTAGACTACCAAATCAATACCATCAGATTCATCATGAAGTTTTTTTAATATGGTATACATTTGGTATTGTATATATAGATAATTTTCTCAATAAACTTGATCAAAGTTAGTGAAGTTCAATTTTTGAGAAAACCAATGTGCACTATACTATGGCAAGGGAATATTATTAACAGGGTACTTAAATGACCATGCCACTAATTATTTAGCTTGTCAAGTATTTCAAACCATGCGTTCTGCATGCAAGAAGGCGGAAAGGAGGTGAAAAGTATGTGTACGATTTTGAGCATACCCAACATATAACATGCCAACAATGGCCAATACAATCACAAGTAGAATAAGAGCTGCCAACTGAGTGCCGATACCAACAAGAGCAGAAAGAAATGTCAAGCTTCTAGGAGGACGAAATACATCACCATGAACAAGTTTCCATCCAGATTCCTCATTAACATCCCTCTCCTAACAAAAAAAATCATGACTTGAGGCAGCAAGAGTGGCAGCAGGTGAATCAAGAGAATTAATTTTCTTAAACAATTCAAGAATAACAAAATAGACAGTGCAATTCATATGCTCACCAGTGACTCCAGATCATCATCATCACGAGCATATTTTGCATAATCATTTCTCAGTGTTCGCATCAATATCATCGAAACCAAACCAGTGAGAAAAATAACCATCATGAAAGAATTGAAAATGGAGAACCAGTGAATCTGAACATGAAAAATTGAAAGAATTGGACCTTCCAATGGTTAGTTAAAATGAAAGACCATTCACAGAATACAATTCAGATGCTCCCTATTGTTGGATTTGAAAGATTATTGCCAGAATATAAGCAGGCAGAGGGCTGTGTGCTACGTATATTCCGTTCTTCTTCGAAGGAAAAAAAAAGGCGTTACCATTTACCTGGTGTTCAAAGAAAGGATAATCCAGGTAAACTTCAAAACGGCGTGCAAATGAGACATCTGTTGGTACCCACTTCACTGAATATGTCATTTCCAACTTCTTACCAGCTTCAAGGAGCTTCGGCGACTCTTGGGTAAGATTAACATGAATTATCTACAAAAATCAAATGAGATCACTTTAATCCTGTCCAAATTTATGTGCTGAGTTAATACCAAAAATCTAATCAGACTCACTTATATAATTAATGCAAAATACCTACTCTGTTATCATTGTATTTGACAAGAATGTTCTTGTGGGTGTAAAGATAGTGCTTATTTTCACTGTTTTTGTCAGTCTCTCCAACAAAACCTGCCAAAGCACATAACAACTTTCTTTGTTAGGCAAAAGAAAAACAGAGAAAAATAACAACAAAGACACTAGGTTGTAGAAACATACCCCAAAGAGGCAGATCATCTAAGTGAATGACGCCATAAGCAATGGAAAACAGTTCACAGAGTACATGTTAGAAACAAGAAATATGCCCAAATCATGGTAATACAACATAATTTAATGGGTCACATATAGATCCACGGACCTATGAAAAACTCAAACCAGTATGAGCTTTCAATGGCATCAGAAAATTGTTGAATCTTTTTGGAATCCAGTTCAAGTGTGCAAATGGAGCCCTTTTCCACATTTTCTACAGTGAAGACAACATTTATACAATTAGTAAGACAAGCAAATGCATACCTAGAGAAGAATGCATACTGTGGACATTCAATAAATACTAAATAAATAAAGACAAGGACAGTATGAAAGTAACATGAACATACTTAAGAACTTTATGTCAAGCTGACTATCAATCAGCTCGTTTCCGCCCAGGACCTCTCCAAGACCACCCCATTTATGTCCAGGGTTTTCAGACGGTAGACAAAATGGAAGGCTGTGATAATTGTAAGTTTCTTGAGGATTATTGTAAGGTCCAACTTTATTCACCCAGAGCTTAACTGAATCTCCAGCTTTGAACTGCATGGAAGAAACATAAGACAGGTGAGAACTACTAACCTCAAGAATTGCTCATATCACATTACATTAAGCTTAATTAATTTAGAAAAGAAAACAACGTTAAAGATAATGGGTGAGGCAACTGTATGATGTAAATCTGCAAGCTAAACTAATTTGTTGTGCTTATTAGGAATTGGGGGATTGATCATGGCTAAGGATAAGGTATATTATGGAAAGAAGAAAGGAGACACGGGATCTCATCTGCCATTATTCGGTTCTAACATGTGACATCAAAATTTGCTAAGTTACAAAAGCATGTTCTTCGTTTTCATATAAGCACTCAGGTTCGAAAGCAACCAAGACATTTCACCCACTAATACTCCAGTCAATAAGTCCTTCTCTCTATATAAGAGAATAGTACATCAATCTGTTATTTTCCCCCATTCTTCCTCCCTTGTCACTATGCAGTGCACGAGGGGTACAGGGACACGTGTATCCCCAAGTATTCCCTCTATTTTGATTTAAAATAATGGGATGCAGTTGAGATATTCAGAAGATGCAGCTGTGACATGGTGACCCCTTTACTAAAAGCCATGAGTTATTATTATTATCCTAGTTCATGAAGAACTGTATGTCTCATACTTTCATTTATTTCACCAGATTATAAGAGCATAACGACACAATGATCAAAGCAAAAATGTGAAATATTATGCTACTAAAAGTTCTTTCACAGTTCTCATAGTGACCTAGATCAAATCAATTCATCATCAGTCGCAAGGAATCGAATAAACAAAAAAAACGATGCAAGGCTCAATCTGACAAGAGATTAAGTTGTTGCTGCTCAGTCCATGCATTTTATCGCCTGCTACTTTCAACCACCAAGTGCACACATGTGCATGCAAGAGAATTTAGACACAATTTGTGCGCAAGGCAAGACCAACTGCTATCAACTCCCTAACACTATCCTGAATGCAAAACGTAGAAACCACAATGCAGCCCCAACTATACCATATCAGGAACCTACACTACAGCCTCAAAGTACCAGAATGTACAGAATTTACCCCGATCACAGCAAGTTATTATACCCAAGTATAAGAGCATTAGGCACCACCACCGTTGCCATTCAGGCCAGGAGCCCCATACATATACAGCCATCCCACATGGAACACGGCAATCCCGGAGCCTACTTAATATAAGTTCCACCACCGTAAGCTAAACTATGATTAAGCTTTCGTCCCACAGTCCTAACATGTCCATTTCCTGCACTCCTACAGTCCAATCAATTCGTTCTTATCGAGCAACCTCCAAACGATTCTATGAGAGTGCCCCAGATTTAGAACCTACTCCGTCGTTGAACACCGAGACTCTCACGTGATATCAGCCACCAGCTCCAGACAACCGAACTGCGCTAGTAACTAAAACAGCAGTACCCGAGAGCCGGAGAAACCAGCGCGAGATCGCGCGAAGGGGCGTTCAGATCCGACGCCCCGGACTAGGGCCAAATAGAGCGATCCAACCGACAGGGGCCAAGAAAGGTTTTAGATCCAGAGGAAGATGGGGCGGGGCGGGGCAGCGCACCTTGTGGTCAGACTCTGAGGCGGACGCGCGGGGCGCAGAAGCGACGGTGAGGACGGCAGCGAGCGCGAGGAGGAGGAGGCGGCTGAGGCCGCCGCCGCGGGAGGAGTGGAGCATTCCGACGGCGGCGAGATCTGAGGAGGAAGAGGGAGGCGGTCCCGAGGCTTCGGTCCGGTTGGCCCGAGAGACTCACGAGTCACGAGCCGAGCTGCCGCCTCGCAATTTCACTGCGGTTTTGGACGGTCTCTGATCTATCTATGGATCGATTGACCATTGACTTTAGTGAAGAAGTCGGCCGAACAAACTCGGTGATCAGTAAAAAAGAACTACGTACAGTAGTACGATAATTATTTTAATAAGTATACGCTTGTGGGTAATATAAAAATGGTACGGAAACAAGTAGGAGTAATAGAAAACAAATGTTCGTAACTATTAAGGACCCAAATTCTTCGCCGTCGTCGGAGAAGATCACCAGTCGGTCCGCACTTTGGCATTGAATAACCCTTGCCAACGCATCAATGAGCCGGAATAACCACGAGCCCCATAAGACAGGATCTAGCCTGCTGCTAAGGACATCGGCCGGAAGAGCCCCCCGATTCAATGTCGGATCCGGGACCAGCGTCACCCCGTAAGACAGGAAGCGGTCGGATCCTCCACCATCCACCATAAACCAGAATGCAATCCGCACAGCCGCACTCCAAAGCCGCCAGGACCAAATCGACGACGAGATCAACACTACACAAAGCTGGAGCACACGACCGGTGAATACACAATCCCACAAGTTTCTTGACGCCGTAAACGTTGTCGAGGTGGGGTTGAAGCGATGTACCATTATTCGATGTAGCGCATCCACCGCCATGTGAGTTGCACCACCACGACACCACAAAAACGCTAACATTAGGAACCTTGATGAACGTCGGGCGTAGGTCCTGGATCCCCACCCCCTCCCGCCCGACTAAGCAGAAGCGGAGGAGGCAAGGACCCGTCGATCGCCCGCAGGGAGGAGGCGATTTGTTTGTTTTCACTACAGTAGTATGATTTTGAGAGTAAACATTACAACATGTAATACAGAGCATCATGGTGGATTGGTGGGTGATACAGGAGAACATAAACGTATGCACGGAAGGGCATCGTAGAGAATGTGTGTTCCAAAGAAAGCAGGCGGTACGGGGTTTAGAGTCTACTCCCTCTGTTCTAAAGATGTTTTAGTCTTTTTCCGTAAATGCATCTATTAAACCCTTTTAGTGTGTAGGTTTGGAGCACAATGAGTAAGTCTATACACTAAAAAGTCCAAATACCTATGTTTTAGAAAAAAAAACTAAAACATCTTATTTCTCCTATAACTGCCCATTGGCTACCCACCTCCCCGAGGCTTCTGATGTGGCACACCTTTTTAGGCCATTCGACGCGGTGAACAACGTTGCCTTTCACCCGCATGGTTTTTTCCTATCGTTGGATTCACCGTGGCACTTGTGCACTTCCTGTTTGGCTACAAGGGTTAGTGAAATCTAGGCTTATCGACATGTGGGGGATGTCAGTCTGAGACTGCAAGTTCTCCTCATTTGCGTCGCTCGTTCGATTCCCCCGGTCAGAACCCTAGACTTCACGCGAGGGGAAATCTTTTGCGCCACCTCTCATCTCTCTCTCTCTCTCTCACCTGCTCACATCCTCTCCACAATCTGAGGGTATCATGGCCTGGTGGTGCCCTTCATGCCAAGAACTCGCTGAGCGGTGAGTGGATGAAGCCGGTCAGGATGGCCATGGAGGTAGGAGAGATGAGGCACTACAGGAGCGCATCTCGGAAGAGGCCGACGGTGCGAGCAGCGAGGGGAACCAATGATCTGGCCGGGCTCTGCATGAGTGTGTCTCGGAGGTGCCTAGCAGCACGACGGCGAGGGGAATATCTCACGGACGCTAGTGGAGTCCATGGTGTCAGTGCGGCTCTCCATCTTGAGGAGCTCATCGTCCGCTACCTGGGGCTGGACTTCTCCTTCCCCAACAGCTGCGGGATAGGGAGCGACTGCTATATTCTTGTGTGCCTATAAACCATGGTGGCATTTCCCCAATCCTCCTTCCCCATCCGCACTTTATCTTTCTCTCCTATGTTGCTGATACGTCCAAAACGTATCTACTTTCCCGAACATTTTTGCTATTGTTTCTCCTCTAAACTTGTGTGATTTGGATGCAACTAACGCGTACTAACGCTGTTTTCAGCAGAATTGCCTTGGTGTCTACTTTTTGTGCAGAAAATCAACTATCAGGAAAAATCCCGGAAAATATGCCAAAAATCCTATTTCACTAGAAGACTCTCAGAGCCAGAATACGAGACGGAGGGGGGCTGGGCCCAGGCCACACCACCTGGCTGCGCGGGCTAGCCCAGGTCATGCCAGGGGTTGGTCTGGCCGCCCCAGACTCCCCCTCGGTCTCCCTCTCCGCCTATAAGAAGCCTTCTGACCTAAAAACTCTGGGGGGTTCGGCGTTTTTCTAGAAGGAGTTCCGCTCCGCCGCCACCACCAAATTCCACGAAACAACACCAGAAACTCTGTTCTGGCACCCTGACGGGACGGGGAATTGGAGGAGATCATTGCCATCATCATCACCATCGCTTCTCCATCGACCATCCATGTTTCCCCCATCTATGAGTGAGTAATCCCCCGATGTAGGCTATGGGATGGTAGGGGTTGGATGAGATCGTTCATGTAATGGCATCAGATTGTTAGGGCATGGTGCCTAGTATCTTCTATTAGTGATTTATGACTTTGTTGCGACTTGTTATGCTTAATGCTTGTCACTAGGGCCCGAGTGTCATGATTTCAGATCTGAACATGTTATTGATTTATTATGATAGTATTGTTTTTGGTCTTACCTGCAAGTTGTATACACACGTTGTTGTCCGGAACCAATGGCCTCGAAGTGATAGAAATCAGGATAACTGGAGGGAATGGCTTTGATGTAGGATCACACGTGTTCATGGAGTGTTAATGCTTTGCTCCGGTGCTCTATTAAAAGGAGCACCTTAATTGCTAGTAGTTCCCTTGAGGCCCCGCTGCAAACAGGCTGGCAGGACAAAAGATGTTGTGCAAGTTCTCATTGCGAGCATGTATGACTATATATGGAACACATGCCTAGGATTATCTAGTACTTGGATGCTTTATCTTATTTATCTGCAATTGCCCTATGTTCTGATTGCCATGTGAATTTTCTTGTCCATGCAACGTCCGTCCATCCATCCCTATGCCTACCGCACTCGAATCCTACTGTTTACTGCTATTGTTACTGTTGTCCTTACTTTACTACTATTATTACTTTACTATTCCTACTACAAAACTATTGCTACTGATAAACTGTTGTGAGCAAGATTGTTTCCAGGTGCAGCCAAATTGACAACTCACTTGTTAAGGCTTATAAATATTCTTTGGCTCCCCTTGTGTGGAATCAATAAATTGGGTTTCACTTCCCTCGAAAATACTGCGATACACCCCCTATACTTGTGGGTCATCAAGACTATTTTCTGACGCCATTGCCGTGGAGCATAGCTTTATTTATCAAGTTCACTTGGATTCTCTATTGTTCGCTGCTATCCATCCATCATGGGTAAGTCTCGTGATGGCAAGGTTCCTATTTTACCATCCACTACAAGAAGAGGTACGGTTCTAAACACCTTTGTTGCTCTTGATTCACCATCTGTTATGAGTAAGCTCGTTACACCACCACATACACATGCTACACACACTGCTACTACTGCTGAATCTAAAACTTCTAATACTTATGATGTTGCTTCTACTGTGCTTGATAAGAGTGGTTCATTAGGTCCTTTCCTAGATGCTACGATTGCTAGAACTATAGCTGGAAATACTGAAACTCCTAATGAAGACACTACTACACCTGTTAGTTCACCTGAGTCTAGTGAGAGCTATGATATTGAAGAAGGTTATGTTGAGATGACCGATGAATTTTAAAGAATGTAAAAACACCCATGATAGGAGCGCTGCTAAGAGTCTCCTTGAGAGGCGTACTATTAGACCTAAATTGTCTCCTATTGCTAAGTTTGCTACTTCTCCCATAAACATAAAAGATAAAGATTATGATTTCTCTCTTGATCTATCTTACATAGCTATTGTTGAGAAAGAACCTTTTTGTGGGACTAAGAATGAAAGTGCGGTAGCACATATGAATGAACTCTCTACCATGAGTAGCTTGTTTTCTGATGACATTAAGATGTGTACTTACTTTGTTGCTAAGATTTTCCCTTTTTCACTGAAAGGAGAAGCTAAAACTTGGTTTAGTAATTTACCTCCTGGATCTGTTGATAGTCCTGATTGTTTGATTAGTACTTTCCTGCAAACATATTTTCCTCCTAGTGCTAGACATGCTATTTTGCAGGAACTTTTTGATTTTAAACAGGGAGAAAAAGAGATATTGCCTGAATCATGGGCAAGGTTTTGTGCTTTGATTCATGCACAGGCTGGAAGTCCATTACCTAAGAATGAGCTTCTTGATATATTTTATAATGGGTTAACTGAAGAATCTAGGATATACCTAGATAGTTGTGCTGATTGTGTTTTTGGGAATAGGACTCCCAAGGAAGCTGAGGAATTAATGGCTAAAATAAGCAAGAATTATGAAGATTGGACTCCTCTTGAACCAGCTATACCTGAAGTAATCATACCTGAACCAACTATTCCTGTGCCTATTCCAACATCAAAGAAGAGGGGAGTTATTGAATTAAATGATGAAGTGATGAAGGAAGCTAAGAAATGTCTTAAGGAGAAGGGAATTAAAGCTGCAGATGTCAAGAATTTACCTCCGATAGAAGAATTATGTAAGCCTATTCCCTACTCATCCACTATTGAGGTACACTCTCTCCAACACTTTGATGAAGGTGATATCCCTTACTCTAAACCTCATGATCAATGCTTAGAAGAATTCGATATATTTATTGTTAAGCAGGATAATTTGAATAAAAGGGTGCAAAAACATCTAATGGAAAACACTAGAGCTATTGTTGAGTTGAAAGATATTGTGGAAAGAACCTCTAATGATGTTAAAATGATTGTTAAACACTTTAAAATGGTTCAAACTCAAATAGATCAACTCATTAAAGTGCAAAAAGACTTGTTAGTTAATGCTGCTAAAGAAAAACATGCTTATGAAATTAGAACTAGAAATGGTGCTGCTACCCAGAATCCTCTATATCCTGAGGGGCATCCCAAAAGAATTGAGCAGGATTCTCAACAAGCTGAAAATAGTGGTTCTACTCGTAAGAAAAGGAAAAAGAAACATAAAACTATTGTAGAACCCTCTAAACCTGCTATAGATCCTAATAGTATATCTATTTCTGATGCTGAAACTGAAAGTCGTAATGAAGAAAATGAAGTTCCTAATGAAGAAAAAGTTGAAGAAGAACCTTAAAAGCACACTAAGAATACTAAATACACTAAAGAAGATTTCATTGCTAAGAAACATGGTAGTGAAAGAGAACCTTGGGTCCAAAAACCTATGCCTTTCCCTAATAAGAAACACAAGTCAAAGGAAGATGAACACTATAATAAGTTTTGTGAGTGGATGAAACCTTTATTCTTGCAAATTCCTTTGACTGATGCTATTAAATTGCCTCCTTACTCAAAGTATATGAAGGATATTGAGGAAGATCCCTAATGAAGAAATTTCTACTTTGCTTGCTAATTATTCCTTTAATGGTAAGGTACCTAAGAAACTTGGAGACCCAGGGATTCTAACTATCCCTTGCTCTATTAAGAATAGTTATGTTAGAACTGCTTTGTGTGATTTGGGAGCTGGAGTTAGTGTTATGCCTTTCTCTCTCTATAAGAGGCTTCAACTAGAAAAATTAATACCAACTGATATATCTTTGCAAATGGCTAATAAATCTACCACTATTCATGTTGGTATATGTGAGGATGCACCTGTTCAAGTGGCTCATAATTGCTTGATATTAATTGATTCTGTTGTGCTTGAAATGCCTGAAGATGATAATATGTTTATTATTCTTGGGAGACCTTTTCTTAATACTGCAGGAGCTGTTATTAATTGTAATCAAGGAAAGGTGACCTTTAATGTTAATGACAAGGAACATATTGTCTATTTCCCCAAGAAGATTGAAAGGACTTATGGTCTGAATTCAATTGAACATGTGTCAACACCCGGATTTTTAATCCCAGATGCCTGTTATGGCATTCATCGCAATCCTAGGATTACCATTTTTGCAAGACATAACAGATTGGATATCACAGTACATCATCCATTACAAACCATACATAAGGTCTTACCAAAATAAGGATCTCATGATCCAGTCTTAATACAACAAGCAGCGGAATAAAAGATAAGCGTAGCGGTGGGGTCCATCTTCAGGGGCACAGGCAATGCTGACGAAGGCAGATAGTCCTAGTTATCATAGCCATCCTGCTGGCCATCATCTTGGTAGTCTCCTTCATAGTCTGACCATGAGAATAGCCAGGGACAAAAGCCATGAGTACTCTTTAAGTACTCGCAAACTACCACTAACAAGTAGTATAGTTCTAATGTAAAGTGCTAACTCTAAGTTTAACTATAAGGTTAAGTTTGAAACCTAAGCTGAGTTCAAAAGCAAAGAAAGATAAAATAAAGTTCTAGAATCACTTAAGTTGGGAGCTAGTGTCATAAACACAACCCTGTTGTGGTCAAGTCAAGATTCATCATTCATTTCATAAGTTATTTTGAAAACATCTAACAACGAAACAATATGGCCATTCCAACTATCCATAACTACGGACGCGGCTATTCGAATAGTTTGACACTCTACAGAGGTGGTACACTTTCACCACAAGATTCGATACATCTGTCAGGGATAACCCTGAATCATCATACTTAGTATGCAGATAATCAAACATAACCTTCCTTTACACACCCTAGTATAAGCACATCTCCTATGAGTATGGCCTCCCAACCATGACCATATGTCATCTTGGGCACTGCATAGGTGGAAAACATTTAGAGGTAGCCTCAGCTCAAACCTCTCCCGCGAGGGAACTAATACAAATGCATATAAATTTCTGGCTAAGCCTTACCCAATTCAGGTATTGTGGTTGTACGGTAAATTTGGAATGGTATCGCATCCGAATCCAACCATCAGTTTTGAAAAAGGGGTTAAGGCTCATGCCTCAACATTTTCACCATCATAAACCATCTGTGCTTCTCAACACATGTCAAAACATCTAAAGTAACTCATCATAATTCATTTTCACCAAGTATTCCCATCTAAAGTAACTCAAGTTTTTATCTACTCTAAACTACTAAGTTAAGAGTGTTCACTAAGGTGGAAAGATGGGATCAATCTCATGCCATAGAATGACATCTAAAGTTATCTATATAGGTCAAGTTTTATACTCTTTATGCTACCTTCAAAACAAGTAAAAGACTTTGGGTAAAGTAAAGGAAGTAAAGCTTGAAAATAATACTTGGGGGTAAGTAATAGTCAAAGTGGTATAACCAAAGCATGCCTAAAGCATCATTGCTCAATCATCTAGCTAAATTCTAGCTTTATAAGCATTATACTTGCAAGTGTTAGCTTGCATTGTTAATGGTGGCTTGCCTTGTGCAGTGCAGTGGTTGAAGTTTTCTTCCTCCTCTTGATAGAACTCCTCCTCCTCGAAAGCTTGGTTGGTACTATCGTCTATAAATACATACGGAGTACACAATCACCAAACAATACTTAACTAGTCTAATTATCACTCTAAGTCACACATTTGATGATCTATTATCATCACAAGCATCACAAGTTTTATTAACTAGTTTCATTCTTTTTATTTAAGAAAAGTAATTTCTACTCATTGAAAAATTAACTAAGATTTAATATTCGCCACTTAAAATATGGGATCATGTGGACACATGTCATCACCACATATTCTAACATGTGGGAATGTGATTTAAGGGTTGGATCATATTTACTTAAGTTCAGGTTTATTATTTAATGATTTAAAGTGACTAGAAATGCCTATATATCATTATTTTGGTACTAGTCCAAAGTCACTGCATGTAAACCTTAATATTATTACATATTCAGATAGGTATGGTTAACTGTGATTTTTGAGAGTTGGAATCAACTCAAAAGCTAACATGGTTGATTTTTGAAAAATGTTTGAATGTGCAAATGCTTCTGTCTTGTTATTTTTGCTAGGAGAGATCTCTAATTACAATTGAATTAAATCCAACAGGCTTGGGTAGATCTTTTCAGTAGCTTTCTAAAAAAATTGGAATCACTCCATTTGGATTTGTAAATCTCTCTGTATTGATTTTCAAACTAAGGGACAGAACTAGGTTCAAACTAAATTAGAAAAATCTAAATTTGAATTAAATGGGTCACGCGGGAAAGTAAACAGGCCGAACCAGTGGTGTTCCGCGGCACAGAGAACAGCTGATAGGGGGGTCCACCGGTCAGCGGCTATGTACGCGCGAAGCGGTACGGGGCGATGTGGGCTGTTAGATTAGAAGGGAGATCTACGGTTGTGGCTCGTCGTCGACGACGGACAGGTCGCCGGTGAGGTCTAACCCTAGCGGCTCGGTGGGGGTGCTCAGGGGGCATACCAGGGCTCCAACTACTGCAGCGATGGGGGCGATCGAACATGCTGTCGACGGTGGACTCAGGGGTGGTCGCGGCAGCTCCTGGGGTGGACGAAATCGACGACGCCTTCTCCTCCTCTGCAGCGGGCTCCTCCGGCCAAATTCCGACGAACCTAGGCTCGAGCGGCTCCAGCGAGAGGTGGGGAAGGATCAGTGAGGAGAGGGGAGTGGAATGGTGTGGGTAGTTGGTGCGGGGAAGTGCTCCTTTTATAGGCGCGGCTAAGCGGCAAAGAAGCATGGGTGGTGCTCGCCAGTGACGACGGCACAACGAGCTAGAGGCGTGGGCGGTGTGCTAGGACGGTGGGTGGTGCCCTGGCAAGTGTCATGGCGGTGAGTGTGCAGTGGTTGCGGTCGGGGGCAATGAATGGCGCGGCGCGCACTAAGTCTCTGCCGACGGCGAGTTTCACGATGGTCGGTGACTACGGGGCACAATCGGGGGAAAGGGCATGCCCGTTAGCTTGCTAGGCCGGTGGGGATGGTGTAGAAGGGCGGCTGGAGCGAGGCGAGGTCTAGCTATGCGGGGACAGTGCGCGCTCTGCGGGCGGCGTCGGCATGGCCGACCGTCTCCGGGCGTGGCGATTCCTGGCCGTTTTGGTCGCTGTCCTCGGGTTGGGGCTGGTTGGGCGGTGGAGGTGGACCACGGGCTACCTCCTGGACATGGTGGATGGCGCTGGCGGCGGCTGTGGCGTGCTGTCGCCGGTGAGGTGCCCAAATGGGGGCTCAGCCTTAATGGCCATGACCATTTGGTCGTGGCACAGTGAGTGGTTTGGCTAGTGAGGGGTAGGGGAGCAGTGGAGAGAGTTTGGAGGCAACGTGGGGAACGAGTTTGGCCAGAACACTACTCAAATAGTGAATTTGGGTTTTGTTTGAATTATGTCCACCAAGTGTTTGTGAAAATGGCCGAAAGAAATCAAATTTGGAATTTTTGGATGAATTTTGGTGGGTTTGCTATACACATGCTTAAGCTTCTGTGGTTGCTTGGGTTTTGAAAATGGAGCTCATTTGAGTGGTTTTTGAAATGGGGTGATCTTGATACCTACACTAGATTCAATTTTCAAATGTCATTTAAAATTAGTGTTTGAAAGATTTTGGCAGATCACAAGGTGGGCCTTGGTACACTATTACTTGTACTAGCAAGGGGTGCAAAGATCCATATATTTTTCTGTTAAGAATTGAGTACTAGGAATAGCCAAAGTAGGCATGTTGATTAAAATGGCACAAATGACCATTTCTTTCTTTTATTCATTTTGATTTGTTTTTCTTTGGGATTTGTTTGGGAATGATCTAGTGATGTTTATTTCACCCAAGAATCATTTTACAAGCAATGTATCACTTAATCATGACAATTCAAAACAACTCCTATTTAAATGCAAACACATATGAATGCTTTAATAATTTTAATTGGAAAAGTTTTTGTTAACCCTAATTTTGATGATTTGGATCTTAATAACCTTGGATTAAAGTTTTGGGATGTTACAAACCTTCCCCCTTAAACAAAATCTCGTCCCGAGATTTACAAAGAAAACTAGGAACTAAAGAGATCTGGGAACTCTGTCCTAATGTAATCTTCTCGCTCCCAAGTGGCTTCCTCTTCAGTATGGTTGCTCCATTGAATCTTGAGAAATTTGATACTTCTGGTTCTGGTGGTTCTGTAAGCTTCTTCCAAGATACAGATGGGTACTTCACGATAGGTCAGGTCATTGTTGATCTCAACAGCTCGATGATCGATGTTCTTGAAAACTTCAGTCTTCTCTGGCACTTCTAGGCATTTGCGAAGTAACGAGATATGGAACACATTGTGGATGGCTGACATCTCTTCTGGCAGTTCCAGTTGATACGATACTTCTCCTCCATGATTCAAAATCTTGAAGGGCCCGATATATCTAGGGGCTAACTTTCCTTTCACACTAAAGCGTTGCATTCCCTTCAATGGTGAAACCTTGAGATATACAAAATCTCCGACATTGAAAGTCAGGTCTCTCATTCTCTTGTCAGCATAACTCTTCTGTCTGGATTGGGCGGTCTTGAGATGCTCACGGACTTTGTGAACCTTCTCTTCGGCTTCTCGGAGACTGTCGGGTCCAAAGATCTGACTCTCTCCTACTTGCGACCAATTCAAAGGGGTGCGACACTTTCTTCCGTATAGGAATTCAAATGGTGCCATTTGCAAACTAGCTTGGTAACTGTTGTTATATGAGAATTCTGCGAAAGGCAGGCAGTCTTCCCATTTTGATCCGTACTCTAACACACAAGCTCTTAACATATCCTCTAGGATCTGGTTGACTCTCTCAGTCTATCCATCAGTTTGCGGGTGATAAGCGATGCTGAAATTCAACTTGGTGCCTAATCCTTCCTGGACTTTCTGCCAAACTCTCGAGGTAAACTGGGTTCCTCGATCGGATACTATGGTCTTGGGGGTTCCATGCAGTCTAACAATCCTAGCAATATATAGTTCTGCTAGCTTCGAACTCTAGTAGGTAGTCTTGACAGGGATAAAGTGAGCTACCTTGGACAGTCTATCAACTATGACCCAGATTGAGTTATTTCCC
Source organism: Avena eriantha (assembly GCA_910589775.1). Classification (NCBI taxonomy): domain Eukaryota; kingdom Viridiplantae; phylum Streptophyta; class Magnoliopsida; order Poales; family Poaceae; genus Avena; species Avena eriantha. The sequence continues at coordinate 410,057,473 of OU342744.1, forward strand.
CTACTGGAAGTAGGCAAACGGTGATAAAGTCCATTCCGACGGAATCCCATTTCCATTCCGGAATCTGCAATGGTTGCAACAGTCCTGCGGGTCTCTGATGCTCTGCTTTGACTCTTTGACAGATGTCACACTTGGCGATGTAGCTTCTGATTTCTCTCTTCATCTTGTGCCACCAAAATTGCTCTTTCAAATCTTGATACATCTTCGTTCCTCCGGGGTGGATAGAATAAAGAGTATCATGAGCTTCCTGCATGATAACCTGCTTCAGCTCCGAATCTGCTGGCACATAGATACGTCCTTTGTACCACATAACTCGTTCTTCGTCTTTAGTGAATCCAGGTACCTTTCCTGTACGAATACGATGTTTGATTCCGTCGATACTTCAATTCCCCTTCAGGGCTTCCTTGATTTGGCTAATCAAAGTGGGTTGAAGTTCAATGCTAGCTAAGAATCCTCTACTAACTATCAGTTCTAAACTACTCCAACTCCTCATACAAACTTGGTTGCTTCTCCTTGATCATGGTGTTTAGCCTGCAAGGCAATCTGCTAAGAGCATCCGCTACCACATTGGCTTTGCTGGGGTGATAGTGAATGTCAAGGTCATAATCCTTGATTAACTCTATTCATCTCCTTTGCCTCATATTCAACTCCTTCTGAGTGAAAATATACTTCAAGCTCTTGTGATCTGAGTAAATCTCATAGCGATTACCCATCAGATAATGACGCCATGCCTTCAATGCCAAAACTACGGCTGCTAGCTCAAGATCATGGGTCAGATAGTTCTGCTCATGCTGCTTTAGTTGTCGAGACAGATAAGCGATGACTTTGCCTTCTTGCATCAACACACATCCGAGACCAATCTTGGATGCATCACAATATACATCAAACGGCTTCTTGATGTCTGGCATGATCAATATTGGGGCTGATATCAATCTCTTCTTCAGTTCTTTAAAACTGGCTTCACATTTGTCGGTCCATTCAAACTTCTTGTCCTTCTTCAACAATTGGGTCATGGGTCTGGCAATGCTCGAGAATCCTTCTACAAACTTGCGGTAGTATCCCGCTAATCCGAGAAATGCACGAACTTGGGTTTGAGTGGTTGGGGCTTCCCATTCTTTGACATCTTTGATCTTGGCGGGATTAACAAAGACTCCTCCGGCAGACACAATATGTCCTAGGAATCCTACTTCTTTCAGCCAAAACTCACACTTGCTGAACTTGGCATATAACCGATACTCTCTCAGGGTTTCTAGGATGATTCTCGAGATGTTGCTCATGCTCTTCTTCTGACTTGGAGTAGATAAGGATATCGTCGATAAACACAACTACAAACTTATCTAGGAAATTCATAAAGATCTTATTCATGAGATTCATGAAATAAGCAGGGGCATTGGTTAATCCAAAAGACATAACCGTATACTCGTATAAACCATAGCGAGTAGTAAAAGCGGTCTTCGGAATATCCGTTGCACGAATCTTAAGTTGGTGATCACCAGTCCTAAGATCAATCTTTGAGAATACCTGGGCTCCAGTCAAGTGATCAAATAGATCATCTATCTTTGACAAGGGGTACTTGTTCTTGATGGTGACGTCATTCAGTTTCCTGTAATCTGTGCACAGACGGTTGCCTCCATCTTTCTTGTCGATGAATAACACTAGTGATCTCCATGGCGATGCGCTTGGTTGAATCAAGCGTGTTGCTAACATGGCATCCAACTGCTTCTTTAGTTCCACTTACTCTGAGGGGTTCATGCTATAGGGTCTCTGGGCTATGGGTCCGGTTCCGGGGATTAGTTCGATAATGAACTCAATATCCCTATCCAGGGGCATACCTGGCAATTCATCTGGGAATACGTCGGGGTATTCATAGACTACTCTGACTTGGTCTATGGTGGGTAGGGCTAGACTCTTGTTGCACTTGAATTGGCGAGGTAAGGTTTCAGATATATGCTCTATTGTTACTCCAGAGCTACTGGTCATGGTGATGGCTTTCTTAGCACAGTCTATCATTCCTTGATGCCTTGGCATCCAGTCCATACCTAGTACTACTTCCAATCCTTTGGTTCCAAGTACAATTAGGTTGGCATAAAAATCTATCCCATGTATTCTGATAGGCACAACTTTGCAAATTTTTCTAGCTTTTGTAGTTGAACCGGGGATTTGAACTATCATGACATGCTTCAAGTTGGTTGGGTGAATCTTACTAGTGCATGCAAATTCTTCGGTGATAAATGAATGTGATGCTCCCGAATCAAACAATACCCTTGCTAAAACTGAGTTGACAGAAAACATACCCAGCACTACATCTGGCGCTTCTTGGGCTTCTTCGGCGTTCATGTGGAAGAGACGGCCGTTGCGGTTGTGAGGGTTTCCTGGGGCAAACCTTCTCCCTGGTTGAACACGACACTGTTGTTGAGCTGGGGCATTCACATCATTGGCAGTGGCGGCGGTCTTCTTGGGACACTCATTGGAATAGTGACCCTTCACTCCACACTCGAAACAAGTGATCTGGGACTTGTATTTTGCTGCGACAGGACAACATTGCTGCCAGTTCTAGGTGCAGTGTTGTTATTGTTGTTGTTCTTGGGAGGTGCATGGTTGAAGTTGTTGGTGTTGCCGGAGTTGTGATTGTTTCCTCTTGACTTCACATTGCCTCCGCTACGGTTGGGGTAGCTTGGGCGAGACATTGGGTGTCGATTGTTCCTTGGTGCATATCCTGGTGAGGGGTTGGGATGGTACTTCTGGTGACTGCTGGATCCGGATTGCTGCATCATACGACGTTTGCGGTTGTCGTTTGCCTGATTAATCTTCCCTTCCATCTGAATGGCAGAGTCGACTAGCTCTTCGAGATCCTTGAAGCGGATGTTCACGAGGACAGTCCGCATCTTGTCATGCAGTCCATTCAGGAATCTCTCTTTCTTCTTGACTTCTGTGTTGATCTCATTAGGGGCGTACCTTGCAAGCGACAGGAATCTGTCACGGTATTCCACCATAGTCATTCTGCCTTGCTTCAAATCGCGAAACTCATCCCTTAGTCGGGTGACTAGACCTTGCGGCACGTGGGTGTGACTGAACTTGGTTTTGAAGGCTTCCCATGTCATCACCTGACCATGGTTCATATTACGGATACTAGTCCACCAAGCTCTTGCATCTCCCGCCAGGTAGTGGGTGGCGAAGAGAACTTTCTCGTTGTCATCAACTCCTGCAACTTCTAAGTTGTTTTCCATTGTCTGTAACCAGTCATCAGCATCTAGTGGGTTTTCCGCTTGGTTAAAGATTGGAGGATTGGTATTTTGAAAGTTTTTGAGTTTGGATCCATGGTCTGGTTTCCATGCCCTTGGTTGTTTTGGGCCATCTGAGCTATCTGCTGCAATGTTGCTAAGTTGGCCTGGCGCTCTGCCCTGCTTGCTTCACGGTCTGCAACTAACATCTGCATAATCTGCAGCATTGGGTCTTGCGACGAGCTACTCCCTCCTTGGTTTCCACGAGTCATCTGAAGATTGAGGTAGATAAAGGGATAAGAGGGAAAGTTATAAGGTTCATGTTTTGGTTTCAAAGCTAAAACTGTGAGTTTGACTCAGGTTTTGCAACTAACTCCATTTCATTCACTCAAACAAGCACACAGTACAAACACACACCACCACAATAAAGGAAAACAGATGGTTTGAAGAACCATTCTGCAAGCTACGATATAGTGGGACCGATACATCTCATGCTACGACAGTGCTCTAGTGCATCTTCTCATCGTCGATGAAGTCGGAGTCCTCATCGTCAGTGTAGAAGTCCACAGCATCCTCCTCTAGAAAGTCATCATCATTGCTGAGGTAAGAATCCATGTCTCCTTGGATGTCTTCACCCTCCTCTTCTTCCTCCTTTGCTGCAAGCTGAGCTTCTTGCTCCTTAACAGTCTTCTCGAGGTCTGCCACCTTCTTGCAAAGACGGGCGATGGTGCGATCCTTCTTCTCGCACTGGAGGTGAAGAGATTGACGATGCTTGACAAGCAGTGAGAAAGTCTGGGCCCTCTGGGCGGCAATGGCACGGTTGTGGTTGGCAAACTCCCTAGCATTGTCCAATTCCTTCTGACGATCGTACAGTAGGAAGTCAAGGTTCTCCACTTGACGCTTCAGCTCTGGGTGACTGGGCATCTCCATTGGCATTCCCATGAAGTCACGTCTTGCATAGTGAGCAAAACTGGTTCCTTGGATTTGGTTGATGCTAAGAGCACATAGACGTGCGAGAGCTTCATGCATTGCCCTGGCTAATCCATCTAGCCAGTTGTTCTCTCTCACGGAGAACTAGATTCTCCCAGACGTTGGTGCTTCTATGCTTCCTCTAAGATTAGCGGTGACTAGCCACTACAAATCTCCTCCTGGGGGTCCTGGAAGTTGAGCTCCAAGAAACTCCAGATGTGGGCGTCCCAGTAACTCCGACAGTGAATCTAGGTCCCTCTCGAAGATCAACTGGCCTCCGTTTCCCAACTGGTAGAACTTGCTGAACTGAGTCTCCATATACAAGAAGTAAGGATGAGGAAATTAGTGAAGTGATCAAGTGTGTCAAATTTTAAGTAGTAATGTAAGAATTTGAGGAACATGAATTTTTGAGAAATAATGAATTCCGAAGGATGAGAGAGGAAATAGTTTTTCATAAATACTCACTTTGGTTTTGAAACTAAGTTTTTGTTCGGACGTCCATTCTAACCAGGGTCTCCTATGGTCAGGATGGCTCTCATACCAACTTGTCAACACCCGGATTTTTAATCCCAGATGCCTGTTATGTCATTCATCGCAATCCCAGGATTTCCATTTTTGTGAGACATAACAATTGGATATCATAGTACATCATCCATTACAAACCATACACAAGGTCTTACACAAATAAGCATCTCATGATCCAGTCTTATTACAACAAGCAGCGGAATAAAAGATAAGCGTAGCGGTGGGGTCCATCTTCAGGAGCATAGGCAATGCTGACGAAGGTATATAGTCCTAGTTATCATAGCTATCCTGCTGGCCATCATCTTGGTAGTCTCCTTCATAGTCTGGCCATGAGAATAGCCAGGGACAAAAGTCATGAGTACTCTTTAAGTACTCGCGAACTACCACTAACAAGTAGTATAGTTCTAATGTAAAGTGCTAACTCTAAGTTTAACTATAAGGTTAAGTTTGAAACCTAAGCTGAGTTCAGAAGCAAAGAAAGATAAAATAAAGTTCTAGAATCACTTAAGTTGGGAAGCTAGTGTCATAAACACAACCTTGTTGTGGTCAAGTCAAGATTCATCATTCATTTCATAAGTTATTTTGAAAACATCTGACAACGAAACAGTATGGCCATTCCAACTGTCCATAACCGCGGACGCGGCTATTCGAATAGTTGGACACTCTACAGAGGTGGTACACTTTCACCACAAGATTCAATACATCTGTCAGGGATAACCCTGAATCATCATACTTAGTATGCAGATAATCAAACATAGCCTTTCCTTTACACACCCTAGTATAAGCACCTCTCCTATGAGTATGGCCTCCCAACCATGACCATCTGTCATCTTGGGCACTTCATAGGTGGACAACATTAAGAGGTAGCCTCATCTCAAACCTCTCCCGCGAGGGAACTAATACAAATGCATATAAATTTCTGGCTAAGCCTTACCCAATTCAGGTATTGTGGTTGTACGGTAAATTTGGAATGGTATCGCATCCAAATCCAACCATTAGTTTTGAAAAAAAGGTTAAGGCTCATGCCTCAACATTTTCGCCATCATAAACCATTTGTGTTTCTCAACACATGTCAAAACATCTCAATAGAATGACTCATCATTCCAAGGTTTTCATAATTCATTTTCACCAAGTATTCCCATCTAAAGTAACTCATGTTTTTATCTACTCTAAACTACTAAGTTAAGAGTGTTCACTAAGGTGGAAAGATGGGATCAATCTCATGCCATAGAATGACATCTAAAGTTATCTATATAGGTCAAGTTTTATACTCTTTATGCTACCTTCAAAACAAGTAAAAGACTTTGGGTAAAGTAAAGGAAGTAAAGCTTGAAAATAATACTTGGGGGTAAGTAATAGTCAAAGTGGTATAACCAAAGCATGCCTAAAGCATCATTGCTCAATCATCTAGCTAAATTCTAGCTTTATAAGCATTATACTTGCAAGTGTTAGCTTGCATTATTAATGGTGGCTTGCCTTGTGCAGTGCTGTGGTTGAAGTTTTCTTCCTCCTCTTGATAGAACTCCTCCTCCTCGAAAGCTTGGTCGGTACTATTGTCTATAAATACATACGGAGTACACAATCACCAAACAATACTTAACTAGTCTAATTATCACTCTAAGTCACACATTTGATGATCTATTATCATCACAAGCGTCACAAGTTTTATTAACTAGTTTCATTCTTTTTATTTAAGAAAAGTAATTTCTACTCATTGAAAAATTAACTAAGATTTAATATTCACCACTTAAAATATGGGATCATGTGGACACATGTCATCACCACATATTCTAACATGTGGGAATGTGATTTAAGGGTTGGATCATATTTACTTAAGTTTAGGTTTATTATTTAATGGTTTAAAGTGACTAGAAATGCCTATATAGCATTATTTTGGTACTAGTCCAAAGTCACTGCATGTAAACCTTAATATTATTACATATTTAGATAGGTATGGTTAAATGTGATTTTTGAGAGTTGGAATCAACTCAAAAGCTAACATGGTTGATTTTTGAAAAATGTTTGAATGTGCAAATGTTTATGTCTTGTTATTTTTGCTAGGAGAGATCTCTATTTCCAATTGAAATAAATCCAACGGGCTTGGGTAGATCTTTTCAGTAGCTTTCTAACAAAATTGGAATCACTCCATTTGGATTTGTAAATCTCTCTGAATTGATTTTGAAACTAAGGGACATAACTAGGTTCAAACTAAATTAAAAAATCTAAATTTGAATTAAATGGGTCGCGCGGGAAAGAAAACGGGCCGGCCCAGTGGCGTTCCGCGGCACAGAGAACAGCTGACAGGGGGTCCACCGGTCAGCGGCTGATACATTGCAAATGTATCTATAATTTTTCATGTTCCATGCTTGGTTTTATCCACTTTCTTGTGTTTTGTTCCAACTTTGGAGTACTTTTCATATGATTTCTTGGACTAACCTATTAACAAGAGCCACAGTGCCAGCTGCCTGTTTTCTGCTGTTTTTGGTTCCAAGAAAGTCAGAAAATGAATATTCTCGGAATTGGATGGGACAAAAGCCAAAGTGCCTATTTTTCCAGATGTCATCAAGTGCCAGAATACGATACGGAGAGGGGCCAGAGGGAGGCCACACCACCTGGCCGCGCGGCCAGGCCTGGCCCACGCCAGGGGGTGGTGTGGCTAGCCCAGGCACCCCCTCGGCCTCCCCTTCCGACTATAAGATGCCCTCAGTACATAAACCTAAGGACCCGATCAAAAAATCCACGAAAAAGTCTGTAGCCGCCGTCATCTCCATCCCTAGATCGGGAGGGATCTGAAGCTCTTCCCGGCACCCTGCCGGAGAGGGGAATTCACCCTGGAGGTCTTCTTCATCCCTATGCAAGCCTCTAGTGTGATGCGTGAGTAGTTCATCCTTGGACTACGGATTCATGTAGTAGCTAGATGGCTGGTTCTCCTCCTTTGTGCTTTCATGTCTAGATCTTGTGAGCTCCGTTCATGATCAAGATCATCTATTTGTAATTCTGCATGTTGTGTTTGTGGGGATCCGATGGATATTGAGATGCTATTTTAGATTGATTATTGATTATATCATGTCTTTGTTATTTGTGATCTTGCATGCTTTCCGTTGTTAGTAGCTATCTTGGCCAAGTAGATGCTAGCAACTCCAAGAGTTAGTATTTATGCTCGATAGTAGGTTCATGCCTCTGGTAATCTAGGGAAGTGAAAGAAATCTCTAGATGTGTTGTTGCTATTAGGGAGAAAACAACAATCCTTTGTTCATAGAACAATCGTATTGTTTACTTTACACGCAGTTCAGAAAGCAATAATCTGTTGCTTGCAACTTAATACTGGAGGGGGTTCGGATGATAACCTGAAGGTGGATTATTAGTCATAGATGCAGTTGGATGGCGGTCTATGTATAATGTTGTAATGCCCAATCAATTCTCAAAGGAGTCAAGATGATTAGTATATGCATGTATTGCTTTCTCGATGTTTGTCAATTGCCCCGCTGTAATTTGTTCACCCATCATGTTATCTATCTAAGGAGAGCCACCTCTAGTGAACTATGGATCCCAGTTCTTGTCTTTTACATTCAATCTACAATCTTTTACTGCTTTGTGTTTACTTTCTGCAAACTTTTACTTCTTTCCATTCGATACGTTTAATCCTTTGTTTTCCACAAAACACGATGAGATTGACAACCTCATCGCAAGTTGGGGACAAAGTTCTGTGGTTCTGTTGTGCAGGTCTCCACGTTGCTACTAGCACCGGTAGTGCTCCCTGCCAAGGATCAGCTAGCAACACCTTTGGGGTGTTTCCTTGCTCCTACTAGTTCGATTAAACCTTGGTTCCATAACTGAGGGAAACTTGCTGCTGTGCTCATCATACCTTCCTCTTGGGGTTCCCAACGAGCTGTACATCAACCACAGACCAGCACTTTTCTGGGCGCCATATTCAGAGCCATTAGCGGCACTTTACGCGCGAAGCGGTACGAGGCGATGTGGGCCGTTAGATTAGAAGGGAGATCTACGGCCGTGGCTCGTCGTCGACGACGGACAGGTCGCCAGCGAGGTCTAACCCTAGCGGATCGGTGGGGGTGCTCAGGGGGCATACCAGGGCTCCAGCTACTGCGGCGATGGGGGCAATCGAACATGTTGTCGACGGCAGACTCAGGGGTGGTCGCGGCAACTCCTAGTGTGGACGAAATCGACAATGCCTTCTCCTCCTCTACAGCAGGCTCCTCCGGCCAAATTTTGGCGAACCCTGGCTCGAGCGGCTCCGGCGAGAGGTGGGGATGGATCAGTGAGGAGAGGGGAGTGGAATGGTGTGAGTAGTTGGTGCGGGGAAGGGCTCCTTTTATAGGCGCGGCTAAGCGGCAAAGAAGCATGGGTGGTGCTCGCCGGTGACGACGGCACAACGAGCTAGAGGCGTGGGCGGTGCGCTAGGACGGTGGGCGGTGCCCTAGCGAGTGTCGCGGCGGTGAGTGTGCAGTGGTTTGTGGTCGGGGGCAGTGAATAGCGTGGCACACACTAAGTCTCTGCCGACAGCGAGTTTCACGGCGACCGGCGACTACGGGGCACGATCAGGGGAAAGGGCGTCTCCGTTAGCTTGCTAGGCTGGTGGGGATCGTGTAGGCGGGCGGCTGGAGCGAGGCGAGGTCTAGCTATGCGGGGACAATGCACGCTCTGCGGGCGGCGTCGGCATCGTCGACCGTCTGCGGGCGCGGCGGTTCCTGGCCGTTCTGGTCGCTGTCCTCGGGCTGGGGCTGGTTGGGCGGTGGAGGTGGACCATGGGATACCTCTTAGACATGGTGGATGGCGCTGGCGGCGGCTGTGGCGTGCTGTCGCCGGTGAGGTGCCCAAATGGGGGCTCGACCTTAATGGCCATGACCATTTGGTCGTGGCACAGTGAGTGGCTGGGCTAGTGAGGGGTAGGGGGAGCAGTGGAGAGAGTTTGGTGGCAATGTGGGGGACAAGTTTGGCAAGAACACTGCTCAAATAGTGAATTTGGTTTTTGTTTGAATTCTGTCCACCAAGTGTTTGTGAAAATGGTCGAAAGAAATCAAATTTGGAATTTTTGGATGAATTTTGGTGGGTTTGCTATACACATGCTTAAGCTTCTGTGGTTGCTTGGGTTTTGAAAATGGAGCTCATTTGAGTGGTTTTTGAAATAGGGTGATCTTGATACCTACACTAGATTCAATTTTCAAATGTCATTTAAAATTAGTGTTTAAAAGATTTTGGCAGATCACAAGGTGGGCCTTGGTACACTATTACTTGTACTAGCAAGGGGTGCAAAGATCCATATTTGTTTTGTTAAGAATTGAGTACTAGGAATAGCCAAAGTAGGCATGTTGATTAAAATGGCACAAATGACCATTTCTTTCTTTTATTCATTTTGATTTGTTTTTCTTTGGGATTTTTTGGGAATGATCTAGATGATGTTTATTTCACCTAAGAATCATTTTACAAGCAATGGATCACTTAATCATGGCAATTCAAAACAACTCCTATTTTAATGCACACACATATGAATGCTTTAATAATTTTAATTGGAAAAGTTTTTGTTAACCCTAATTTTGATGATTTGGATCTTAATAACCTTGGATTAAAGTTTTGGGATGTTACAACATGTTGAGGGCATTCAAGTTGGAGAGATATATTGTCCCATACTAAGAGAAAAAATTAAATATTATGATTGGGACCATTGCTATCAAGGTTGAGGTAACATAATCATTAAGTGGAATACAAAGTTTTGTCTCATATAAAATTGTTTTGGTAACAAGACCTGATCAACCTTGTTAGCAAAATCATTTCATTGAACAAAACAATGTTTTCACCGTGATTATCTCCGTTTACTTTTATTCTATCGATTTTAGTTTTTGTTTTCATTTAGTCTTCCTTTTTGTTGTTAGTTGCTTGCATGTTAGAGTGTCTTAGAACTTCTGTAGTTCTAGCCTTGTTTTGTCTTTGCATGATTCCAAAAAAAATATCCGTCTGTCAGAAAATCATTCTTCTATACCTGAAAAATGCCCAAAAATAAAGTGTCTCAAAAAATTCCAAAAAATGCATATTAAATTTTTACGTGAAAAAAGGGGCAGAGGAGTGCCTGAAAGGTACCAGGGGACCCCCTAGGCAGGCTCATCACCTGGTGGCATGACCTGCCCTGGGTGGCGCCATGCCATGGTGTGGGCCACCCCTGGCCCTCCAGTAACTCTCTCACCTGCCACTTTCTTCTCTCTCCCGAGAAAACTCCAGTTCATTGCTTAAAATCGCGTTCTTGCTGTGTTTGCTCTCGATTTTTTCTGATCTCCTTGCTCAGCCCATCTTTGTTGCTGAAATTTGGAGCATTTGTTCTCTAGTATGTGACTCCTCCCCTTGTCCAAGTAGATTTGTGTTTAGTGGATTATATCTTGAGTATTTTGCTGCTGTAGGTGACAGGTTGTGAGAGCTTGTAAGATTGTTTAATGCTTAGAGATATAGTTTTGATGCATGTTTAGGCCTCTTACAAGTCCCTATGAGTAGTACCCTTCATTATATTCACTTTGCAATCACTTGTCTAATAGGTGTTTAAGTTTCAGAATACCAAGCATGAACAACCATACCTTTGGAGAGATATTTGAGAGGGATGCACCTAGGAGGTCAAGGCCCTCAAGATCAACCTCTCAGTTTAGGCCATCATACAACGAAGATCTTATTGCAACTCGTATTGGTAATGAAAGGGATGATGGGGATACTCACCCATCTACTTTTCCTTGTTTTACTTTCTTACAAGCTGCAGGGATTCTTGATGATTTCTTGCTACTGATTGAGAGGGTTGGTTTGACCTCATATATGCAAGATGAGAGTGAGCAATACGTTATGCTCACCAAAACCTTTGTTGAGAGCTTCACATTTACTAACATGCCCTATCAGTCAACTGTCTCTTTCAAAATTTACAATCAGCCCTTTACCATGCCATTGGAAAGATTTTGTAGTGTTGTAGGTGTAAGCATGACAGGGACTGTGAAGAAAATTCAAGGGCGACCCGCTGATTTGTTGGAGCTTTACCGAGGGGTGACCAATGATGATGACCGCATGGCGCAGCGCGGAAAGATAAGAAACATCCAACTCCCTGCTCTTAGATACTTTGCATACTATCTTGCTACTAGCGTACTTGGTAGGGAGAACACAAGTAATATCTCCAACTATCATTTAGCTTTCCTTGCTGCTGCGCTCAACAATGATACTCGGTACAACCTTGGCTCGCTTATTTCTCGCCGCCTAGATGCTAGGGGGCCTATCTATGGGGGCATCATTGCCTCACGTATGGTCAATGCATTAGGGCTTTCACAAAGGCTTGACCTTGTTGCTATGAAAACTCATCATTTTGTCACTGTTGATTCTGATTTGGACGGTCTAGTATATAGGATGTTGTTTACTGACGGGGATGAGAGGGAGATCCCTTTGCCACAATCTTCTTTATTTAGTGTTCACATGAGACTGTGGTCGCGCTCTAAGGAGGAGGTGGACGAGCAGCTCCGCTTGCTGGGTTTCCACGAGCAACATCAGGAGGATGTACCCTCCTATGATTACTTCGCGCACTACGGAGGGACGTACTCAAGCTCGCACTAGGACGAGGGTACCTCCTCGTCTTACCATGGTGACACTTCATCCTGACCAGCTTGGGATTGATACCCACTTAGGCCAAAAGCCTAAGCTTGGGGGGAGGTATGCCGACCACGCACTCATCTCCATATCATTTTGCGTCGGTACTTTGTATATTCATGTTTCGTTCTCTTTTTAGTTTTCGTTCTTTCTTGGCTTTTGCTTTCTAAAAACACAAAAAGACCAAAAATATTTCAGTTGTTTCTATTTGGTTTGTTTCTTCTTCTTTTTGCCTTGGTTTGCTTTTCCCTTTTTGCTTTGGTTGCACTATTCGAAAAACCCAAAAAGATTTTGCTTTGCTTATTTTTCCTTTTTTGTTCTTGCTTTAAAAGTCGAAAACACCAAAAATATTTGCTGTTCTCCTTTGGCTTTGTGAGTTTGTTGCAGGGTTCAGCGGTCCTTAGTGGATATTGGTTTCATATTATTATTCAAGCCACACAAGTAAAGAGCAATAATGAGGATCAATGACAACTTGAGGTGTGGTAAGAGGCTGGTAACGAACTCTATTTGTTTTTCATTTTTTTATATATACTCATCATTATGGGCGTGCTTAGTCTGTTCGTGTAGGGTGTATGTTATCTTTGGATGCTTAGTAGTTCTTGCTTTCATATGATTAGTCCCACCTTGCTAATAGTTTGTAGCATGTCATATGAATGTTCGCTTGCATTACTCTATTCATAACTTGGTATGACACCGTGGTATCCTCCTCTGAATGTTTTATTTGAATCGACTTGGCACATGCTCACACATGCATATGACTGAAATAATCAGTTAAGCCTCGATGAATTATTTTGCCTTGAGGATCTTGAATCACTTTCATGCCATGATTAGTCTTGTTTTGTTACAAGCATGATTATGACAGCTATTGCTCTCTCGTTTGTCGCTCCCTTACTATTGCTAGCCTTCACTTTCACTGAGTATGTTTTACTCATGTTTCCAACTCCCTAAAACCAAATATTGCCAAAGTGTCCATTATACCTACCTATTAGCATCATTTGTTATTTCCGTGCATATTCAATATGCCTTGTTTTCTTCCAAATAAAATGTTTGCTTGTAAATTATAGGCTGGGGATTAGCAGAACCGTGCTGTCACAGGGAACGCTTTCAACACTTGTAAATATATACCCAGTTGATACCATGCTCTTTTGTTTGCGGATGTCGTCGGTGTGAAATAAAAGGGGAGCTTGTAAGTCCATGGAGTTATGTACGTGTGTTAGAGTAACGCCTGGGCCACCGGTCTAATCCATGTCGTCATGGTGGAAACCTGCAGCATAACCATAATGATATCTATGAAGCATTCTTCTTATAAAAAAGAGAGAGATAGCTATTGAGAAAAAGAAAAAAAAGAGATTTGTAAAAAGAGGAAAGAGAGAAAAAAGCACCATTTTCCCATGGTAAATAAGAAGATTGCTGAGGTACTCATTGTCTGCTTGCCTTGTAATTTTAATATGGGGATTCTTTCGTATCATCGGGCAAGGGGTACCCCGTTGGCGGTTCTGTATGATACGCACGTATTTACGATGACAAGAACTTACATGTAACTAAAGTTGAGTAGCATGAGGAGCGGCACTCGTACTCAAGGGACACGGGATTTCCTATTTATAGTCTGTCAAGCATATAACTCAGATTGGACCTCACTTTCACCTTAACCATATTAAAGATGCTTATGATAGGGGCAATGAGAGCTCAAAGCTAATGAATATCATACTTTCAGCATTTGGTAGCCTTTCAAACTATTCAAAACCTTTTTATTTCCTTGTTGAGTCTCCACATATTCTTTGAGCGCCTTCTTGAGAGCATAGTTGTCATTCTTAGTGTAATGTGCTTGTCTCAAAACTTGATTATTTGTGTTATGACTTTGATGCTTGTATCTTTGATATCTTTACTTCTAGTCTTCACCTGAACTTCAGAGGTGCCTTGGCATTCATAATCAAAGGCAAGCGAGATACCACTCTATCATACCTTGTTATAAGCATTGTAATGTTGCTTATGTTTATGCTTCATGCTACTTATTATTTTTGAGTTGGAATATCTTCATAGCTTGCAATGCCTATTAAGTAAACTTAGTTGCATACTCTTTATTATGAATTGTCTAAGTAGTTGATCACATGCTGAGAATATATACATCATATGAAGCAAATGTATTTGTGAAAGTTTCTTTTATCGCACCTACTTTTCAACTGAATTGCTTGAGGACAAGCAATAAGCTAAGCTTGGGGGGAGTTGATACGTCCAAAACGTATCTACTTTTCCGAACACTTTTGATATTGTTTCTCCTCTAAACTTGTGTGATTTGGATGCAACTAACGCGGACTGACGTTGTTTTCAGCAGAATTGCCTCGGTCTCTACTTTTTTTTGCAGAAAATCAACTATCAGGAAAAATCCCGGAAAATATGCAAAAAATCCTATTTCACCAGAAGACTCCTGGAGCCAGAATACGAGATGGAGGGGGGCTGGGCCCAGGCCATACCACCTGGCCGCGCGGGCTAGCCCAGGCCACACCAGGGGGTGGTCTGGCCGCCCCAGACTCCCCCTCGGTCTCTCTCTTCGCCTATAAGAAGCCTTCTGACCTAAAAACTCTAGGGGGCGACGTTTTTCCAGAAGGAGTTCCGCTCTGCCGCCACCACCAGATTCCACGAAACAGCACTAGAAACTCCGTTCTGGCACCCTGCCAGAACGGGGAATTGGAGGAGATCATTGCCATCATCATCACCATCGCTTCTCCATCGACCATCCATGTTTCCCCCATCTATGAGTGAGTAATCCCCCACTGTAGGCTATGGGGATGGTAGGGATTGGATGAGACCGTTCATGTAATGGCATCGGATTGTTAGGGCATGGTGCCTAGTATCTTCTATTAGTGCTTTATGACTTTGTTGCGACTTGTTATGCTTAATGCTTGTCACTAGGGCCCGAGTGCCATGATTTCAAATCTAAACATGTTATTGATTCATTATGATAGTATTGTTTTTGGTCTTACGTGCAAGTTATATACACACGTTGTTGTCCGGAACCAATGTCCCCAAAGTGACAGAAATCGGGATAACCTGAGGGAATGGCCTTGATGTGATGATCACATGTGTTCACGGAGTGTTAATGGTTTGCTCCGGTGCTCTATTAAAAGGAGCACCTTAATTGCCAGTAGTTCCCTTGAGGTCTCGCTGCAAACGGGCTGGCAGGACAAAAGATGTTCTGCAAGTTCTCATTGCGAGCACGTATGACTATATATGGAACACATGCCTAGGATTATCTAGTACTTGGATGCTTTATCTTATTTATCTACAATTGTCCTATGCTCTGATTGCCATGTGAATTTTCTTGTCCATGCAACGCCCGTCCATCCATCCCTATGCCTACCGCACTCGCCGTCCATCCATCCCTATGCCTACCGCACTTGCCTACTGTTTACTGCTATTGTTACTGTTGTCCTTACTTTACTACTGTTGTTACTTAATATTCCTACTACAAAACTGTTGCTACTGATAAACTGTTGTGAGCAAGATTGTTTCCAAGTGCAGTTGAATTGACAACTCAGTTGTTAAGGCTTATAAATATTCTTTGGCTCCCCTTATGTCGAATCAATAAATTGGGTTTCACTTCCCTCGAAAATACTGCGATACACCCCCTATACTTGTGTGTCGTCAGTTTCCATGTTCTTGCTTGACTAAGTTTGATTTGTTTGTAGCTCGAGGTCGTGTATGAAAATAATTTTTTATGTTCTTCTAGTGAGTTTTTTATAATGAGGAAAACGCCCCTAAGGGCGTAGAAGCTGCATTAATTCATACTAGCGAGTACAAGCTTTTCATCCATCCCCCTATAATCATCCACAACCCTAGAAGACCTAATATTCGAAGAAGGGGCTCGAACTTTACAAAAGTATACCCTAGCACAAAATAAGAAAATGCAATTGACGCGGGGTTAACATGTCAATACCCATAGTTTATGAACTTGGGTTTTGAGGAAGAGGGAGTGCTTAAGGTCACGTTCGGCTAACAGGCAAGCAACACGGGGACATGGTGTTTACCCAGGTTCAGGCCCTAGAGGGAAAATCCTACTTCTGCTTGTATGCTCTTGATTGAAGGTGAACCGATGGTTATAGGGTTGCCTTGATGGCGATGATGCGCAAATGTAATCTGGCGGGTGTTTGTGCTACGGTTTCGGTAGTCCCTTCTCGGGTCCCTCCCAGCCTTTATATGAGGAGTCCTGATGGCCTTCAAGTGCACATGTTCGTCAGAGAATGTTTTCGTGGAAGTATTAATTCTAGTATTTATATCGATCCCAAAAAGGAGTCTAGGTAAGTGTTTTAGGTGGTATTTTTGTTGCACCCAAGGTGTCACATGACTTGAGTGAATTGACTACAAAAGCTAATGGTGGAAGTGGTGAGTAAAAGATAGATGAAACTTTCTTAGGAAATAAATAAATTGCATAAAAGTAAAGATGTGAAAAGTGTGTAAAGGTCCTGCAGCTGAGAAGTTAGGCGCAAAGAGAAACAGTTCATGATGATAGTGAAAGTGCCAAATGGGTAAAGTGGAATAAGTGGTAGTGATATTTCTTATTTATAAGTGAGTAGGCAAGCAACCCATATACCGACTAGGAGTCCTCATGGCCAATTCTCCCTAGTCCCAATGATCCATCTGCCTGTTACCGTGGCCATGCTCAGCACATTAATTAAGGTCTTGCGACCGGATCAAAGATTTAATCTTGATGGTTTCTTGTTGTCCTCGGGTAGTGCTAGCTCTTATTTGATATCGGCCATGTCACTCGGGGGGTCGCTGAATTACTAGCATACCAGTTCATACCTATGAGATCTTTGGATCATGTTACATGGGCCCTTAAATTAGATAACAAGCATTAGGCAAACATAGATAATCATTCTCACTATTAAATAAACACTACAACGATCACAAATGGATGGATTTAAAGGAGGCACACCACATCTCACCAATCCCCTACATCTCCCATGCATATGGGGATTTGATGGCTCAAAATGTGATGAGCTCGTTGGGAACCCCAAGAGGAAGGTATGATGAGCACAGTAGCAAATTTCCCCTCAGTGATGAAACCAAGGTTATCGAACCAGTAGGAGCAAGAAACAACCCCAAGGTGTTGTCTTCCAACTTGGAATCCTACACAACACAACCACAGAACTTTGCCCCAACTTACAGTGAGGTTGTCAATCTCACCGGTTTTGCTGAAACAAAGGATTAAACGTATTGTGTGGAAGATAGTAATTGCTTGCAGAAAGTAAACAGAAAAACAGTAAATAGATTGTAGATTGATGGTAAAAGAATGGACGGGGGTCCATAGTTCACTAGTGGCGATTCTCCTTAAGATAGATGACATGTTGGGTGAACAAATTACAGCGGGGCAATTGACAGACACCGAGAAAGCATACATGCATATAATAATCATCTTGACTCCTATGAGATTTGATTGGGCATTACAACATTATACATAGACCGTAGTCCAACTGCATCTATGACTAATAATCCACCTTCAGGTTATCATCTGAACCCCCACCAGTATTAAGTTGCAAGCAACAGATAATTGCATTAAGAAAAGTGTGTAAAATAAACAATACAATTGTTATATGAATAAAGGATTGCTATTTTCTCCCTAGTAGCAACAGCATATCTAGTACCTTAGAGATTTCTGTCACTTCCCTAGATTACCAGAGGCATGAACCCACTATCGAGCATAAATACTAACTCTTGGAGTTGCTAGCATCTACTTGGCCAAGATAGCTACTAACAACGGAAAGCATGCAAGATCACAAATAATAAAGACATGGTAGAATCAATAATCAATGTGAAATAGTATCTCAATATCCATCGGATCCTTGCAAACACAACATGTAAGATTACAAATAGATGATCTCGATCATGAACGGAGCTCACAAAATCTAAACATGGTGGAACAAAGGAGGAGAACCAACCATCTAGCTACTACATGGACCCGTAGTCTAGGGATGAACTAGTAACGCATCACACCGAAGGTAGGCATGGTGATGAAGAAGGCCTCTAGGGTGATCTCTCCCCTCCGGCAGGGTGCTGGGAAGAGCTTCAGATCCCTCCCGATCTAGGGATGGAGATGGCGGTGGCTACAGACTCTTTCGTGGAATTTTGATCGAGTACTCAGGGTTTTCGTCCCAAGGGGTCTTTATAGGCGAAGGGGCAACGTCGGTGGAGCGGCAGGGGGCCCACACCTGGTGGTGGCGCGGCTAGGGCTGGCTGATTACCCACACGTATAGGGGGTGTATCGTAGTATTTTCGATAAGTAAGAGTGTCGAACCCAACGAGGAGCAGAAGGTGCTGGCTAGTGGCTTGGAGCAGGAATTCTCTGTAAATAGTTAGCAAACGGATTTTTAGGGGGTTTTGATAATGCAGGTAAATAAAGTACGAGTAAATAAAAGACAATAAGAATAAGTGGCCCAATCCTTTCTTTAGCAAAGGACAAGCCGGTTGTATTACTTAAGATGACCAAACGTTCTCGAGGACACATGGGAATTCCATCAAGTGCTTTCTCTTCATATAGTTGATTAATCTTCTTTAGTTTGCTAAGTGTTGTCTGGGTGAACCTGCGCTAATGTACCGACCTTCCTAGGACTAATACACACTTGTGATTATACCCCTTGCAAGCATCCGCAAGTACAAGAAAGTAATTAAGATAGAAACCTAACCACATCTTTAAACTCTAAGACCCTGACGTCCCTTGTGGAAAGGTTTCCTAATGGGGGTTCAGGTTTCTGTCATTCCGGCAACCCCTACGATTAGTATCCAAATACACAATGCATTCCCCTAGGCCCGTATAGGTGAAGTGTCATGTAATCGACGTTCACATGACACCACTAGAAGAAATACACCACAACTTAAATATCAAACCATTGAATCTTTCTCAACACAATTCCACTACTAACAACATGACTTCTCCCATGTCCTCAAGAACAAAACGAACTACTCACAAGACATCATATGGATCAAGATCAGAGATGATATAATGACATGTCACAATCTGAACATAAACGATAATTCAATGGTTCACTCAATAGCATCAACTACAAGGAGTAATCAACACCGGGAAAATTTCCCCTAAGAACTATGCAAGATTCAACCCAGTTGTTAAAGCGGTATGAAGTGGTGATGATGGTGTTGTTGGAGATGATGGTGGTGGTGATGATGATGATCCCGATGAAGTCCAGCTTGATGGTGGTGTTGATGGCGACGATCTCCCCTCTCCGGGAAGGAATTCCCCTGGCAGAATTCTGTCTGCCGGAGAGATCTTTCTCTCTCGGTGTTTTCCGCCCCGCATAGGCGGCGGAATCTTTCAGTGGTCACTCCCCGAGTCTTAGGATTTCGGGAGGATAATATACGCCAGAGAGGAGATCCAGGGGTGGACTAGGGCGGCCACACCACCTAGTGGCGCGGCCTGGGGTGGCCCGCGCCAGGGGGTGGTGTGGGCCCCCTGTGGCCCATCTCCACTTCCCCTTTTGGCTTTCTTCCTCTTCTAGAAAAATAGGATTTCCATGTATTTTCCCGGATTTTCTGATCTTCGCGAATTTTGCCTCCAAACTGCACCTTTTCCATCAGAATCCTGACTGCAGCGGTCCATGCTCCAAAAGTCATCAACCATGCAAAAATAGATGAAATAACACAAGTATCATATCTTAATATGAAATATATCAATGAATAATAGTAAATTATGATATAGAATGGTGATGCAAAATAGACGTATCAACTCCCCCCAAGCTTAGACTTCGCTTGTCCCCAAGCGAAACTGAGCTCAATAAACATGACCTCAGGTTTATGGAGCAAAGAGTCGATAAAAGAATACGAACAAGAAGCATCACATTCATCAATACATAAGTCATAATAGAAGACAACTCACTATTATATAACTTAACTTGCAATAAGTAAAGGAAACACAATAAAGATGCATAAAGTAAAACATAATTGGTAATGGCAAACTTAGCTTTTGGTCGAAGAATAGTTGACAATTTGCTGGAGTTCACAAATATTGGTCGAAGAATAGTTGACAATTTGCTGGAGTTCACAAATAACTGATTTTCAATGATAGCTTTCAAAGTAGTAGACACCAAGATAAGAGCAATGTGCAAAACAAGGAACATAAGAGGCATGATTGAATAAATCATCATATGAATGAATGAAACACAACAACTCAAAATACTTGCTGAGATAGAATGGAATAGGTTTACTGACTCAACTAAAAAGAATAAAAGATTGGCCCTTCGTAGAGGGAAGCAGGGGTTTCAAGTTTCATAAAGAGGTTCCAAAAATTATGGTACTTATTAGCTTTCAGCTCTCATTGCCCCTATCATAAGCATCTTTAGGTGATTAAGGTTAAAGTGACACAACTAAGAGGATATGCCTGACAAGTTATAAGTTGAAATCTCATGCCCCTTACTTACGAGTACCGAACCTCATGCTACTCAACTTCGGTCACAAGTAAGCTCTTGTCATTGTAAATACCTATGTATCATAGAGAACCGCCAATGGGGTACCCCTTGCACATGATACAGGAACTATCCCATAATCAAAATGACAAGGCAAGCAGACAATGAGCATCTCAACAATCCTTTTATTTGCTATTTGCATAGGTTTTTATTGAGGATGCTTCATAGAGTGCTCATTATGTTTATGCTGCAAGTTTCCACCATGATTAGGCATGGCTTAGGCTAGCGGCCCAGGCGTTTCTCTAACACACATATAAACTCCATGATCTTACAAGTTCCCCTTTTATTTCACACCGCTAGGATCCATAAGCAAAAGAATCATGATATCAACGGAATATAAGTGCAATGTTGAAAGCGTTCCCCATGATATAGGGTTCTACTAACTTCAACTTATAAAGTGCAAGCATATACGCAACAAAGATGGACACAATGGTTCAAGTTTATTAAGTGCAAGAAAGTAACGTGTGCCATCAAGTTCGTGAGAGCTTTAATCACTAATTTTCACATAACAAGTTTAATTTGGAAGGTAGATAAAAACATGAATTTACTTGGAATAGCAATAATGCTAATAGGTAGGTATGGTGGACACAAATGGCATAGGTTTTGGTTTAAGGATTGGATGCACGAGAAGAATTCCCTCTCAGTACAGGTTTTTGGCTAGCAAGGCTAGGTAGCAAGCATAAGAGTTGAAGGAATCAAACAAACATACAAGTGATAAAAGCAAACATGCAATCTTCCTCGGAAGCACAAAAGATCTTAACTAGAGAATACTAAACTTATGAGCAAACCAAGAAAGAAAGATGATGAAATTATATTTCTTTAGAGTACTTTTATCTTTTTCATTCAATTCTCAAAATAGTGATGCTACTGACCGAGCAAGGTTTGCCAAAACCAACTAAATTAACTCAATGATCCCAAAGTGATACCAATACTAACAACAAGATCAAACATATAACCATGAATTGAAAACTAAAATAAGATATGGAAAAGAGTAAACGATAGAACTTCTCATTAATAATCCATAACGACAACTCACACCAAGGGATACATAGATATCTAACGAGAGAGGGGACACTTCCATAATGCAAACCATCCTACATGATAACTTCTCTATTCATGATATGACTCTACTAAAAAGGTAAAAAGATTGAAGATAGTGATGTGATACCGCGACACTCCCTCAAGCTTGGAACAAACCAAGGGGATGCCAAAACCTGATGACGAATTACTCCTTCGGTGGTGGTGGTATTCTCTCATCATCGTCCGACTTCCAAGGTAAGGGCTCCCCATCAACAAAGGACGTCATGGTCTCCAGCATCTTGAAACTTGTAGCAGCACTTATGCATTTAAACCTAACCTCGTACTCACAGTTTTGATTTTGAACATCGTAGAGCCGTGCTTGCAGTTGGTTGGTTGTTTGATGGAGTGAGAGAATTTCATCCTTGAGTTCAGCAGTCTCCTTTGGTTGCTCGGTGATGAGTTCAGAACAAATCTTGTGGATGATATCCACTTCGCGTTCCGCCATCTTCTTGTACCTAAAGACTTCTTGCTCCAGTGCTTCCATCCCGTCCTCCAGACTTCCTGCACCTTTAGGGCCTTGAACCTCTTTTATCCGTACCTCCCCATCTTCAAGCAACAACTCCTTGGGATGAATCTTCAACTCTCGCATGTATGGGTTGATGATATCCGCAGAGGAGTCTTCCTTGGCTGATCCAGAGGAAGACATTGTGGCTCCAAATCTGGGACTCTACCTGTCAGAAATAGATCGAAACAAAAACACGACGAGAACACGATATATGAACCTCGGGGGATCCGGGGGATTATATATTACGAAGTTTTACAACAAAAGGAAGGTACTAGGAGAAAACGGGTCGGAGACGGAGGCCGAGGTGGCCACACCACCTGGTGGCACGGCCAGGGGTGGGCCCGCACCATAGGGTGGTGTGAGCCACCTAGGCTCCGTTTCCGTCCCTCTTTCGCTTCGTAGCTTTCCTTGTTGGATAAAAACTGCAAAAATATAACTGGATAGAATTTTCGTGGAACTTTTCTTACCAGAACTGTTACCTATTCGAAAACAGGCTCTACAGGTCTCTGAATTTGGTCTTTGATAAATTTTTCTGGAGTTATAACTTGAAAAGCATCAACATCTTCATTATAAGAATCTCCAGCAATATAGTGCTTGAGTCGCTGCCCATTCACCACTTGTGTAGTGTTATCTTTTAAAGAAGAAATTTTTATTGCTCCTGAACGGTACACTTCTTCAATAATGAAAGGTCCTTCCCATTTTGATAGTAGTTTCCCTGCAAAAAATCTGAGACGAGACCTATACAATAGAACTTTCTCACCAACATGGAATTCTCTCTTAAGTATTCGCTTGTCATGCCATCTTTTAACTTTTTCCTTAAAGAGTCTAGCATTCTCATATGCTTCACTCCTCCATTCATCCAACGAATTGAAGTCAAATAATCTTTTTTCACCAGCAAGCTTACAATCTCTATTAAGTTCTTTAACTGCCCAATAAGCTTTGTGTTCTAATTCTAAAGGTAGGTGACAAGCTTTCCCATAAAACATTTTATAAGGAGACATCCCCATAGGGTTTTGATAGGCAGTCCTATAAGCCCATAAAGCATCGTTCAACTTTTTAGCCCAATTTTTCCTAGACCTATTAACAGACTTTTACAAGATGGATTTAATTTCTCTATTTGATAACTCTACTTGTCCACTAGTTTGGGGATGATAAGCTGAAGCGATTCTATGATTAACATCATATTTAGCAAGGGTCTTTCTAAAACCACCATGAATGAAATGAGAACCTCCATCAGTCATAAGATACCTAGGCACTCCAAACCTAGGAAAGATATCATCCTTAAGCATTTTTAGAGAGGTCTCCCCGTCAGCACTCTTCGTAGGTATAGCTTCTACCCACTTAGTGACATAATCAATGACAACAAGAATATGAGTATAACCTTTTGAGGGAGGAAAAGGACCCATAAAGTCAAATCCCCAACAATCAAAATGTTCAATAGCTAGAGAGTAGTTCATAGGCATTTCATTGCGTCTAGAAATATTACCAACACGCTGACACTCATCACAAGATAAAATAAATTTTCTTGCATCTTTAAAAAGGGTAGGCCATTAGAAACCTGATCGTAGCACCTTTTGCGCAGTTCTATCTCCTGCATGATGTCCTCCATAAGCACTACCATGACATTTACACAATATCTCCTTTTTCATATTCTGGAACACATCTTCGCATAATACCATCCACTCCTTTATATAAATGTGGGTCATCCCAAAAATAATGCCTCAAATCGTAAAAGAACTTCCTTCTTTGTTGAGCTGTGAAAGTTGGGGACAAATACTTGGAGACAATAAAGTTAGCATAATCAGCATACCAAGGGCTCCCTCGCAAGCTTACCCCTACTACAGCCAACTGTTCATTTGGGAAACTATCATTAACTGGCATAGGATCAAAAGAGATGTTCTCCAATCGAGATAAATTATTAGCTACAGGATTTTCAGCACCTTTCCTGTCTACAATATGTAGGTCAAACTCCTGTAAGAGTAGCACCCATATAATAAGCCTAGGCTTAGCATCTTTCTTCATCATAAGGTACTTAATAGCAGCATGATCAGTATGAATGGTAACTTTTGAGTCCACAATATAAGGTCTAAACTTATCACAAGCAAAGACGACGACTAGGAATTCTTTTTCAGTAGTAGCATAATTCCTTTGAGCACCATCAAGAGTCTTACTAGCAAAATGGATAACACTTAACTTTTTGTCAATTCGTTGCCCAAGGACAACACCTACAGCAAAATCACTAGCATCACACATTATTTCAAAGGGTAAGCTCCAATCAGGTGGTTGAACGATAGGAGCTATAGTTAAAGCCTTCTTTAGAGTTTCAAAAGCTTCCTTACAATCATCATCAAAGACAAAGGGTACATCTTTTTGAAGAAGATTAGTGAGGGGTTTTGATATCTTAGAGAAATCTTTAATAAACCTTCTATAGAAACCAGCGTGACCAAGGATACTACGAATACCTTTGATGTCTCTTGGACAGGGCATTTTATCAATTGCCTCAACTTTAGCTCTATCAACGTCTATGCCTCTTTTCAGAAACCTTATGTCCAAGTACAATCCCTTCAATCACCATGAAGTGGCATTTCTCCCAATTAAGAACAAGATTAGTTTCTTCACATCTCTACAAAACTTTATCGAGGTTGTGCAGACAATTATCAAAAGAAGTTCCATAGACGGAGAAGTCATCCATGAACACTTCCACAATTTCCTCACAAAAACCATGAAAGATAGCAGGCATGCATCTTTGAAAAGTAGCGGGAGCATTACATAAACCAAAAGGCATATGTCTATAAGCATAGGTTCCGTAAGGGCATGTAAAAGTAATTTTTTCTTGATCTTGTTGTTTAACAGCAATTTGAGAGAAACCAGAATATCCATCAAGAAAACAAAAATGGTCTTTTAGACAACCTTTCTAACATTTGATCAATAAAAGGAAGTGGGTAATGATCTTTCTTAGTAACTTTGTTAACTTTCCAGAAATCAATGCACATTCTATAGCCTACTACTATTCTTTGGGGAATAAGCTCATCATTATCATTAGGGATGACGGTAATTCCCCCTTTTTAGGGACATAATGAACAGGACTAACCCACTCACTATCAGCAATAGGGTAAATAATACCATCATCAAGGAGTTTCAATACCTCATTTCTTACCACTTCCTTCATCTTAGGATTTAAACGCCGTTGGTGCTCTACCACTAGCTTTGCATCTGGTTCTATATTGATAGCATGCTGACATATAGTAGGAGAAATCCCTTTTAAATCATCGAGAGTATAACCCATAGCCCCTCGGTGTTTCTTTAGTACCTCCAATAACCTTTCTTCTTCCTTCCCTGAAAGTTTAGAGCTAATAATAACAAGATATATCTTATTATTATCAATGTAAGCATATTTAAGATCGTCAGGTAAAGGTTTTAGATCGAAGACCGGATCCTTTTTAGGTGGCAACGTGGTACCCAAGTCTTCTATAGGCAAGTTATGCTTAAGCATCTTAGGTTGACGACGGAGAATCTCATCAATCTCATTTCTTTCTTCCATGAAGATTTCACTTTATGATCTTCCATAAATTGCTGCAAAGCATTGTTAGGAGCAAGAGAAATAGAAGCAAGTTGTTCAACTCTAAAATCCTCATTATGGGTTTAATTTTCACAAGGTTCTTTAGTAAATTTCAAAAAATTAAACTCATAAGATTCCCCATCAAATTTAGTCAAGATTTTCTCCCTTTTGTAGTCTATAATATCTCCATAAGTACTCAAGAAAGGTCTACCATAAATGATGGGATAAGTTTTACTAGCAGCTGAACCAAGTACTAGAAAATCAGCAGGATATTTAATCTTACCACAAAGAACTTCTACATCCCGCACAATACCAATTGGAGAGATGGTCTCTCTATTAGCAAGGTGAATAACCACATCAATCTCTTCCAGTTTGCAGGGACTGATTTCATGCATAATTTATTTGTAGAGCGCATAAGGAATAACACTTGAACTTGCACCAATATCAGATAAACCATAATAGCAATGATCACCAATTCTAACAGAAAGCGCAGGGACACTAGCCTTTTTAGTTCTATTAGGATGTGATAGAATATTAGAAGCATCCTCACAAAAGACTACATGTCCATCTTCTACACTTTTAGTGACAAGGTCTTTCACAATTGCTACAACAGGTTCAATGTTTATTTGTTCATTAGGTTTTACAGTTCTCTTTGCACTTTTATTGATTACACTAGTTATCATAGGATGATCCTTTACCTTATCCAGGAAGGGTATTTTCTCGATATAAGGTTCAGGTAGGATGTGATCAATAATGCAAAATTTAGTACTCCCAACAGGAACAGAGTCAACAATATATTTATATGGTGCATGATACTTGTTCCATCCCTTTTTCAGAATTTCAATATAAGAAGCAAAAGCCTTAAAACAATTTTTAATAACTTGAGAATCAAGACCATAAGCATTACTAATATTTTGAAAGTCATCAGTTCTCATAAAAGATTCAATGCATTCATAATCATAATTTATACCTGACTTTCTTCCTTTGTCATTCTCCCATGCTTTAGCATTGTCTTGAATACGGTCCAGAAGATCCCATTTAGCTTCTTCTTCCATGCCTGTAAATGATCCAGCACAAGAGGCATTCAATAAATCCTTATCATGAAGAGAAAGCCTTGCATAAAAGTTATTGATAATAATATTGTTGGGGAGCTCATGAATGGGACATTTGAGCATTAGTAACTTCAATCTCCCCCAAGCTTGAGTTGTACTCTCTCCATCAAGAGGCCAAAAGTTGTATATTTGATTTCGATCTTTATGAATATCACTAGGAGGATAAAACTTTGAACAAAAGAGAGGTACTATTTCCTCCCATTCAAGAGCTTGACCATTCTTCAGCAGCTTATACCATTCCTCAGCTCTTCCTTTTAGTGATAATGAGAATAACTTCTTCTTGACTTGATCTGTTGCAATACCTGCACACTTGAACAACCCGCATAATTCGTGTATAAAGAGCAAATGATCACCAGGATGGACAGTTCCATCCCAACACAATAGTTATCCCTAACACGATCAATAATTCTTGTAGGTATTTTAAAAGTATCATTCTCAGCAAGTGGTGGTTCATCAACTACGTTGGCAGTGGTAGTAGCATTACGAAATAAGAAACTCAGTGAATTATCCATATTGAAAATAAGGCAACTAACATAAGTAAAAAAACTCACAATAGAAGTTTCCTTTACCAGTTCCACTTTCCAATAGCGCTTCACTCCCCGGCAACGG
Organism: Avena eriantha; assembly: GCA_910589775.1. Lineage (NCBI taxonomy): Eukaryota > Viridiplantae > Streptophyta > Magnoliopsida > Poales > Poaceae > Avena > Avena eriantha. The sequence goes on from OU342744.1 coordinate 410,085,147, forward strand.
CGCCAGAAAATAGTCTTGATGACCCACAAGTATAGGGGGTGTATTGCAGTATTTTCGATAAGTAAGAGTGTCGAACCCAACGAGGAGCAGAAGGTGTTGGCTAGTGGCTTGGAGCAAGAATTCTCTGTAAATACTTAACAAATAGATATTTAGGGGTTTTTGATAATGCAGGTAAATAAAGTACGAGTAAATAAAAGACAATAAGAATAAATGAAGCAAGTGGCCCAATCCATTCTTTAGCAAAGGACAAGCCGATTGTATTACTTAAGATGACCAAACATTCTCAAGGACACATGGGAATTCCATCAAGTGCTTTCGCTTCATATAGTTGATTAATCTTCTTTAGTTTGCTAAGTGTTGTGTGGGTGAACCTGTGCTAATGTACCGACCTTCCTAGGACTAATACATACTTGTGATTATACCCCTTGCAAGCATCCGCAAGTAAGAAAGTAATTAAGGAAGAAACCTAACCACAACTTTAAACTCTAAGACCCCGACGTCCCTTGTGCAATGGTTTCCTAACGGGGGTTCAAGTTTCTGTCACTCCGGCAACACCTACGATTAGTAGCCAAATACACAATGCATTCCCCTAGGCCCATATAGGTGAAGTGTCATGTAGTCGACGTTCACATGACACCACTAGAAGAAATACACCACAACTTAAATATCAAACCATTGAATCTTTCTCAACACAATTCCACTACTAACAACATGACTTCTTGTAACATCCCAGCTTTAGGATCCAACGAAGGGTAGAAATAGGATTATAAGTTTGTGCATGCATGCATCTGTAAAATTTGAATAATTTTTTCGCCAAACAAATCACTAAAGGGATCATGATTTCTTTCACTAACTAGAGGTAGGAATAGCTCTTGTTAGTGATTGCTATGAGTTTTGACATGATCTTTAGGTAGTATTAAGAAATTTGGGGAGTTATTTTGGAATTTAAATTTGAAATTTCAAATCAATTTGAAATTATTTAAATATTAGAAGTTATTAATATTGAAGGGTTTTCCAAAATAAAACCTTATTAACATTGTTTGATTTTAAGAAAGGAATAGTAATCAACAATAAGATTTAATGACAAGGAAAAATAATTAAATAAGAAATAATGTTTATTACTCTATTTGTATAATGAGGTCACAAATGATGACAAATACATCAGAGGTATAAGCTTACACAGAACACAAATTTAACTTTATTAAACTTGTAATAACATCTTTACAAGATCTTTTACAAAAGAATTACAAAGAAGGTTACAAGAAGAACCTATACTATTTATCTATCCTACACTAATCTTGGAAGTCCAGATCAATGTTCCTGCAAGTAAGAAAATCAACTAAAAAGGAAGATTAGGGATTAGTAAGGTAATTATACTCTCAGTGTTGAATAGTGAAGTGCACTATTCATGGTACATCATTGAGTATACAGAAGGGTAAGTTTCACCAACAGTGAAGTATCTGTTCTTCTCAGTTAATATCAAAAGTTACAGTAAAAGCCAAGTGGTTAAACAAATAGGTTTCACCAGGCTGACAAACAGTAAACAGGTAAGAGTAACAACCCAGTTACTAGAGCTAATCCACATGCACAACACACACACAGCTTAGTCGACTGACTGCATGTGGTGTGCTGTCAAGCTACAATAGCAGTACAAGGTATCACATAGAGCACCAGCCGAAGGGGAAACACATAAGTTTAGCTTTTCTTCTTAGTCACACACACAGTAATAGAACTGCTGAAACCATAGCCATTTCTCCACCAAATTAACCACATCAACCATCCAATCTCTACCTGATGGTAACATAAGGAGGGGGTGGAGCAGGTGGAAAGAGAGATCAAGCATCAAGTCACAGGAGCAGCACCAGGTGGTGCATAGCAAGATCAAGTAGCAAGCTACATCACAACATCATCACTCAACAAGCAATCTTGTGAGTTCAAATAACATCACCACATGATTAGATCATCATGTAATCATATGAGTATATGGTTTTGACCTAAACTTCTCAGAAAAACACCCAAGTGGGGTGTAGTTCCATCCCAGAAGCATTTAAATGAAATCCAATAACAAATCCTTCCAAACAAATCCAAGATCTCAGCCTTTGCATCATAGATCTTGGATATATATTCAAATCTCCACATTTATAAATAGGCAACAGTTTTAGACCTAGATTCAGGGCACATCTCCTATGGAGTAGAACCACTGTAATCTTAGGGTCCTAAGGATCAGTATTGACAATAAGGAGATCAATCATTTCCTAAAAGGATTCAATAATCAACAGCTGATACATGCATCAGAGCATATCTTTGAGAAACAACTAGAAACATCTCAGTATTTTCTAGTCATGCCTCAGACCAGCATCATAGGCTAATAGGCTACAACAGATTAGTATACTAAAACTAGCAAAAGTTCTTAGTTATTTAACCAGCCAGACTTGGAAAAAGGAAGATTTAGGCAATAAAAGTTCAGGCATCTGTGTACCATTCTAAAGAAGGTGTCACGAATGTCACATCTAAAACCAAGCCAATGTTTTACTGATATTTAATCAGTTATCTTACAGAAAGATAATTAATCATATTCCTAGAGGTTGACTAGCGGCAAAGCAGGAACGACGACATGGGGAGCACCCCTAAGGGGCGCTGCAACCCGCATCCAACCGCGTGTTAGATCCACCAGAGAAGAGCGGCGAACACAGTGAAGGACCGGCGCACCATCGCCGATGCTGCCGGACGGCAAACCCTAACCCTAGCCTAGGGCAGGGGTCAGCACGACCAGGAGATAGCGCCAATCATAGATCTGCTTGGATAAGATGAAGCAGCGTCCTCGACTGAGTCACCTTGCACCGTGGCGGTGGCAACAACGGCCGGATGTGGCCGCAATCGTGCGCGGCGGCGGCGGCAGACGGAGGAGATGGTCGTGTGCGCGAGAGAGTGAGAGAGGAGAGGAGAGTGAGCGTGCGAAGGGGGTACTGGGCCTATGGGCACCCCAGTACCACTCTGATGAGTGTAACCAGGCCAAGTGCACCGGGTCAAGTGGGCCGGGCTAGCCCAGTGGGCCAGGTCCGTATCTTAATAGGATTATTTAAAAAGAATAATTCCAAATATACCCCTCAGATAAAAATAACTCTAGATAAATAAATAAAAATCCTAAAAATACAAATAATATATCTATAAATTCATAAAAGTATTTTCTATGGAATAAAAATAATCAATAGAATTTTTGGCAATTAAAATTTAAGGTTATTAATAATAGGATGCTAAGTACTATTGGATTTTACAAAAATATGGGAAACACTTAAAATTGAATAAAATTCACTTTTAAGATCTTAAATGAATACACTAATGTAGAAAAATACTAATTTGTATTTTTGAAAAGTGAATTTGGTGTGATGAAAATAAATCCTATTTCCTTAAAAGAATTTCATAAAATATTCAAAGGAAATAAATTCATTGAATGATATTGTCTTCTATTGATTAAATAAATAGTAAGCTTTTACTAAAAGGGTAAAATATGCAGGGAAGCAAATAATAAATCATTGCATGACATTACAATGCATTGCATATTGCTTCTTTAAATATTGTCCTTATCGGGCAATGATGGTTTTTTCTAGAAACCGGAGGTCAAGGTCAGGTAGAAGCATCTGACTTCACTACCTTGCAGTCACAAGGCAAGTTCATAACTTTCTCATGTCCTTTGAAGAGTCTTTATCAAAGATATTGCAAATTGTGTGTTATCATCTATGATCTGGAGAAAAAAAATGATATCTTCTCTAATATATAAAATGTAGTATCATCCTAAGTGATGATAAAGATGAGCAATGGAACTTAGGGTTCCAATTGCATAAGTCACATAGGCTTAATAACCCATGACATCAGTGATTCTAGTGCCGTATAATACGCGTTAACCATGAGATTTGGAATGGGATAGAGAAGTCAGCTGTATCTTCTTCCTTTCATATGGAGGCAAGATGACCTTATCGTGACGTTGGGATTCCTGGTATGGATCCAACATATGGGTGGGCACCCTTAGGCCCCACAATTTTGGTGTCTAGATTATTTATGAGTGGCTGCCGAAGGTATAGTCAGGCCTTTTAGGGAGCTTACCAGGGGCATCACCACTTCATAGATCTTCGGGAACTCACCAGGGTTATAGCTTGCCCTAGTTGGAGGCTTAACGGAGGTGTAGTCAGCCCTGGAGGATCGTGCAGACATATGGGGTCGCGGAGAGGGCAGTGATTGGCTTGGATCACCTACTGGGCCCCACATCATGGAATTGTGGATGGGAAAGTACGCCCAGTTGTGCAACAAGGAGTTGGTCTCTCGTGGGTAAAGCAACGCACCTCTGTAGAGTGTAAGAATTGTGACATGTTACTCCATGTTCCGGGAAGGAGCTACGAATGCGGCAGGAAAGGAACTCCATGAAGTTCTGGTCAACCTGTGAAGGCTGATGGACATAGTTTATGATAATAAAATCAATCTTTGAAGAAATGTTTACGAAAAATGCATAGTACCAAGGATGTAATGTCCGAGGTGGTAGATAGAGCATCAAACTTCCCACATTGCATATAATGAACTTGCTGGGTAACGCTGTTACTCACTCTTTCCTTTGAACCCCTGCTTAGACTCTCAAAATCCAGAAGACACTTCAATGTACGTAGCTGATGGACAAGAGGACGTCTGCTACGAAGAACCTGACCTGTCCAGAGGAGTTGAAGGGGTGGACTACGAGATATGCTATGGAGTGGAGGGCAATGAGTCCGAGTAGTTGCCTTAGTTATTAGTAAACCAATTGAGCCGAGCAACAGGAACTTTATAGAATAGGTTGTTGAGCTCAATTCGGAGTAGAAGTTCAGTTTTTAAATATCTTCCACTGAAACTACTTAAGTTTAGTTTGTACTTCCATAATATTTGAAGTGTGAGAACTCTCGGTTTATAATGATAAAGTGTGTATGTTTGTATTATGGACCCGCAATATTTTTGTTGTACCACTCTGAGGGGTGTGATATTTACGGAACGGTGTTCTGTGAGTGTCATATCAACGACTATAGTGTACTACACATGCAGTGGTATGCTGGGTCACCGCAGCTGGTATCAGAGCAATTGCTTTGACCTTAGGTTGGAAACCTAGTAAAGGGAAATAACTGTAGGAGTCTAGGAGCAACGGTAAAGAGTTCTCTAGACTATATGATGAATATTCAATTGGGAATATTTCGTTATATTTTTTAGTGCGATAATTATTTATTATGATGCATCATTATAATTAATGAATACTAATTATATTTATATATATAAAGTGAAATGGCACCAAAGTTTCCAAAACAAACCTTGACAAGGAAAGAGGAGACTCTCGATGATTATCAGGGGGCTTTAACTGAACAACTTCGAGAACTTCTGAAGGTTTTTGGTTGCACAACTAATATCCCAGTCAACAGCATTACCTACCATGATGGGAAAATGATGGCCAAATATCGTGTTAGCATTCAACTACCAAAGAAGCTTGGGTTATATCACAATTTACCTATGGGAGAAGGTAGAAGTCACCTAGCAGCATATCATGTTGTTATTATGGAGGCAATAGCTAATGTTCGGGAACATAAAGCAGAAGAGTTAGCCGGAAACACATATTCTGTTATTCCTCATGACTCTATAGATGAAGAACCGGAACCAGATCATCTTACTTTAGTAAGGAAGCATCGAAAATTAGCCTATAAGTTTATGGATATGTATAGACTGATGGTTGGGTCTTTGTATACGACACATCAAGTTATTGTAGAAGATTAGGTTGATATGCTAGAGGATTTAACGAATCCTGAAAGAAGGGAGAAGTTAGCATCAAAGTTGGAAAATGAAGTAGTGGTTGGGGTTAACCCAGTTTTTAAGGATGTACCTATAGATCCAGCATCGTTTACACCATATCCCTATTCACCTCTATCAGAACCTAATAGATATCCTAATGAGGGCACTAGTCATCCAGTACCGCAGAGTTCTTGGGGAAATGAGGACTCGGAATTACCTATTGGGAATTCTGAAGGCTGGAGGTACAAATCAATGGATGGATCTGCCGAGAATCCTATTCCTGTGGAAGATTCAGTTGGAGATATCGGACATACTAGTCGCATGGGCGTAAGATCTTATTCCGTTGATGGAAGAGATGCCCACGTGGAAGACGTAGAGTCCGAGGAGGAAGATCCTGAAGAAAGGGTGTTCGAGGATTATCCTACTCCAGATAACGTGCATTATCCAGTCATAGATGAGGACTATCATATCCACCAGAGTACTTGGGGGGCACCAGAAGGTGAATATTCTATTGATTCCTCTAGAGTCGGGATGCAGGAGATGGATGAAGAAGAAAGTGATGAGGATAATTCGGTAGATACTTCAGATGAGTTTGAAGGTACGGATACACTTCGGCTGAATGAGGTGTCAAGTCCGGAGACTTATGATACTGAATATCGTCCATCGAAAAGGCAAGTCGTTTCATAGTCGGTGCGTCGCACTTCGCGATAGCACGGTTGTACTCCGGGTATGTACGATGAACGATGCAACTTCTGGGGAGTGTGAATTTGATTAGGAGCATTTCCGCAGGAGATGAGAGTTGGAGTTGGAGGACTTGATGTAAATAAGTAAGTGAGATAGTACCACATGAGCTTGTAATGTTTAATGAGTAAGGGCTTGTAATCACGTTGTATAAACTATATTGCTTGTAATGTAGAATATGTGTGTAATGCATATTTGGTTCTTATTTGGATGTTGTTGTCCATTGTGTGACTAGTTATGTGCATGAAGTTGAGCTCAGAACACATATGCATGATGTAATTATGAGTATTCACTTATGTTACAGGACTAGGGGGGTATGGAAACGGGTGTAGAAAATGAGACTGAGCAGCAACGCGTGGAGCGCGAAGCCAAAGAAAAGGCGGATGAAGACGCCAGAATACAAGCGAATTTACCACCACCACCAATGAGGCCATTGATGGAGCAAAACTTTATGCAGTACATGCAAATGATGCAATAGTCCCAGAATAAGTTCATGGAGGGGTTAGTAGACCATGTGGGACAGCCAAGGGAACCTCAAGGACGTGGTGTTAGTCTTTCAGATTTTTAGGATACCAGGCCTTTACCTTTCGCATCCTCTCCTGAACCAATGGATGCAGAGGACTGGTTAACTGATACCGAAAGAAAATTGAGAACTGTAGGATGCAATGAGGAAGATAAGTTGAGGTATGCAATGCACTTATTGACTGGAAATGCAACGTCATGGTGGGAGAGTCAGCTAGCAATGCAACCTCCAGGAAGGGAGTACAATTGGGAGGAGTTTAAGCAAAGACTCCATGAATATCATGTTCCGGAGAGTATCATAGAGTTGAAGTGTAGGGAGTTTGAAGAACTGCAACAGGGATACTTTAGTGTCATGAAGTATATTCGGGAGTTCAGTGATTTATCTCGTTATGCTCCTGAAGAAGTTAGTACGGAGGCGAGTAGGAAGAAGAGGTTCATGTGTGGACTGAATCCATTTGTGAAGATGCAGTTGAGGCTTGTCAATACTCAAACTTTTCAACAGTTGCTTGATGCAGCTATCACCTTTGAAGATGATTACAAGAATGTCCAAGAGGACCATAGGAAGAGAGCAAAGAAGGAGACAAAGAGGATTCAGGCAAGTAAACCCAAAACCAATCTGGAGTTTCAACCCAGAAACCGACCCTACAACAACAACAACAAGAGTAGCAATAACACTGGAGGACAATTCAATCCTAGAAGGAATGTCATATGTCATAATTGCAAACTTCCGGGACATATCAGCAAGGATTGCCAGAAACCAGTGATAATTTGTTATGGATGTAGACAAAAGGGTCATATTAAGCCTGATTGCCCAAAAAAACCACCCGGTGGTTGGCCCACAAAGGATGGAGGACAAGCCAGTGGAGGAGGAGGTGGACAACCTAACAGAGATGGAAGCTATGCCAAAAATAATAATGGCAAGAGGGGAAGACCTACGGGAAAGCTGAATTGTGCAACCCTGGAGGAGGTGGATAACTCAAATCAGGCGGTGATAGGTATGCTCAATATTCTCACCAATCCCGGAAAAGTTTTATTTGATACTGGTGCAACTACTTCTTTCATATCTGAAGAGTTTTGTGATTTCGGGATTAGAAGGGCACCGTTAGAAAAGCCTATGACTGTAGTTACCGCCGGAGGGATTGTGGTAGTTAGACATATTAAATTAAACCAAGTCATCTCAATCTGTGGTCAAACCTATCATGCGGATCTTTATGTGATCCCATTAAATGGAATAGCAGTAGTGCTGGGAATGGATTGGATGACAGACTATGGAGCCCAGATCAATTGTGAAGAGAAAACCGTTTCAATCAGATCTCCAAGTGGAGGAAGGATAGTCTATCATGCGGATAAACATAGTCATATCATGGTAGATCTACAGTTGAACTCAATGAAGGAGGCCAAATTAGAAGATATTCCGGTGGTGAAGGAGTTTCAAGATGTTTTTCCAGCAGAGTTACCAGGAATGCCACCTGATCGGGAGATAGAATTTACTATTGACCTGATACCCGGTACAACACCAATAGCTCAAGCGCCATATAAGATGGGGCCCAAGGAGTTAAAAGAGCTTAAAGAACAAATTGATGAATTAGCCTGGAAAGGATTCATACAAGAAAGTGTATCTCCGTGGGGAACTCTGGTGATCTTTGTGGATAAACGAGATGGTGGACGGAGAATGTGTGGGGATTACAGAAATCTCAACAATGTCACCATCAAGAACAAGTATCCATTACCAAGAATACAAGATTTATTTGACCAAGTCAAGGGAGCAGGAGTATTCTCCAAAATTGATCTAAGATCAGGATACCACTAGATAAAAATTAAACCTGAAGATGTTCCTAAAACAGCATTTGTGTCAAGGTATGGACATCATAAGTATTTACTCGTACCTTTTGGTCTAACTAATGCACCAGAAATATTCATGAATTTGATGAAAAAAATCTTCATGCCATATTTGGACAAGTTTGTCATAGTATTCATCAATGATATTCTGATATATTCCAAAGATACAGAAGAACATGCAGAACATTTGAGAGTAGCATTACAGATCTTAAGAGAACATAAGCTTTATGCTAAGTTCAGCAAGTGTGAATTTTGGTTGGATGAAGTAGAGTTTCTTGGTCATGTGATCAGTAAGGATGGAATTGCTGTAAATCCGTCCAAAGTTCAATCAGTACTAGATTGGAAGGCAATAACCAATGTGAAGCAAATCCGAGGTTTCCTAGGTATAGCTGGATATTATCGAAGATTCATTGAAGGTTTTTCCAAGATAGTTGGACCAATGACAAAATTGTTAAGAAAGAACACACCGTTCTTATGGGATGAGAAGTGCGAGGCAAGTTTTCAGGATTTCAAAACCAGATTAACTACCGCACCAATCCTAGCAATTCCAGAACCAGGAAAAGATTACACCGTATATTCGGATGCATCCAAGGAAGGATTAGGTTGTGTGCTTATTCAAGATCATAAGGTGATTGCTTATGGATCTAGGCAATTGAAACCACACGAAGTGAACTACCCAACCCATGATTTAGAGTTGGCCGCAGTAGTGTTTGTTTTAAAAGGATGGAGACATTTTCTCTATGGGGAAAGATGTGAGTTATATACTGACCATAAAAGTCTCAAATAATTCTTCACTCAAAAGGAATTGAATATGAGGAAGAAGCGGTGGCTGGAGTTAATTAAAGATTATGATCTAGCAATTAATTATACCCCTGGAAAAGCAAATGTTGTGGCAGATGCTTTAAGTCGGAAAAGTACAGATATACAACCTTTGAATAGAGAACTGTCGAAAGAACTACATGTGGATTTGGAAAGGATGGAAATACAATTTATAGGAACAACAGTTCTTGGAGGATTAGCTACCATGCGAGTGATTGAAGAACAGAGTAGTGATCTTTAGCATGAAATTTATAGACATCAAGGTGAAGATCCTTTCATTACTTAAGAAGTTCGAAGATTAAACCTCAGTTTTTCACCTAGGAGGTTATGGATCCTTATGGTTTCAGAACCGTCTTTGTGTACCCGATGTGTCAGAGATTCGAGAAGTGATACTTCGAGAAGCCCATGAAACACCATATTCCGTACATCCGGGTAGTACCAAGATGTACATGGACTTAAAAGAATTGTTCTGGTGGAATAATTTGAAAAGAGATATTGCAAAGTATCTATCGGAATGCCATACTTGCCAACGGGTTAAAGCAGACCATCAAAGTCCAGCAGGACCATTACAGCCTTTGGAAATCCCAAAATGGAAGTGGGAAGAAATAGGTATGGATTTTATCATAGGACTACCCATGACACCGAAACGGAAGGATGTGATATGGGTGATTGTTGATAGACTCGCAAAAAGTGCTCATTTTATTCCAGTGAATCAAAAGGATAATGTTGAGAAGTTAGTGGAAATTTATGTCAAAGAGATTGTGAGTAAACACGGGGTACCCAAGAAAATTGTGTCAGATAGAGGATCTGTGTTTACATCATCATTTTGGAAACAATTACATGCAACATTGGGTTCAAAGTTGGATTTTAGCACCACCTATCATCCAGAAACTGGAGGCCAAACAGAGAGAACCAATCAAATCTTAGAAGACATGCTTAGAGCGTGTGCATTAGATTTTGGAGGTTCGTGGGAAGATCATTTACCATTGGTAGAATTTTCTTACAACAATAGCTATCAGAGTAGCCTAAAGGCATCACCTTATCAAGTATTATATGGAAGAAGGTGTAGATCACCTATATGCTGGTATGAACCTGGTAGTAGCAAAGAATTTTCACCAGATTATATCAAGGAAAGGCAAGATATCATAGATATCATTAGAGATTGGTTGAAGATAGCTCAGAGTCAACAAAAGAGTTATGCTGATCAAAGTCGTAGATCATGGCATCCAGAAGTAGGATATATGGTATATCTCAAAGTAAGTCCGATGAAGGGAGTGAAGAGGTTCGGAGTCAAAGTAAAATTAAGTCCAAGGTACATTGGACCATTCAAGATATTAAGTCAGAACAGAACAACAACTTATGCTCTAGAGTTACCAAAGAGGTTAGCTCAGGTTCACAATGTGTTCCATGTTTCACAACTTTGGAAATGTCTGAAAGTTCTAGATGATGCTATCACTCATCAAGAGATTGAGTTACAAGGAGACTTAACTTATGTTGAGAAACCCTGTAAGATTCTAGAAGAAAACTGGAAAAGGTTAAGAAACAGGCCAATCAAGTATTGCAAGGTACAGTGGGAACATCACCCAGAACGAGAAGCTACCTGGGAGAAGGAAGATGACTTGAGGGAAGCATATCCAGAGTTGTTCAGGTACCATTCGTAAACTTCGGGACGAAGTTTAATCTAAGGGGGGAAGTCTATAACATCCCAGCTTTAGGATCCAACGAAGGGTAGAAATAGGATTATAAGTTTGTGCATGCATGTATCTGTAAAATCTGAATAATTTTTTTGCCAAACAAAACACTAAAGGGATTAGAATTTCTTTCACTAACTGGAGGTAGGAATAGCTCTTGTTAGTGATTGCTATGAGTTCTGACATGATCTTTAGGTAGTATTAAGAAATTTGGGGAGTTATTTTGGAATTTAAGTTAAATCAATTTGAAATTATTTAAATATTAGAAGTTATTAATATTTAAGGGTTTTCCAAAAGAAAACCTTATTAACATTGTTTGATTTTAAGAAGGAATTGTAATCAACAATAAGATTTAATGACAAGGAAAAAGAATTAAATAAGAAATAATGTTTATTTCTCTATTTGTATAATGAGGTCACAAATGATGACAAATACATCAGAGGTATAAGCTTACATAGAACAGAAATTTAACTTTATTAAACTTGTAATAACATCTTTACAAGATCTTATACAAAAGAATTACAAAGAAGGTTACAAGAAGAACCTATACTATTTATCTATCCTACACTAATCTTGGAAGTCCAGATCATTGTTCCTGCAAGTAAGAAAATCAACTAAAAAGGAAGATTAGGGATTAGTAAGGTAATTTTACTCTCAGTGTTGAATAGTGAAGTGCACTATTCATGGTACATCATTGAGTATACAGAAGGGTAAGTTTCACCAACAGTGAAATATCCGTTCTTCTCAGTTAATAACAAAAGTTACAGTAAAAGCTAAGTGGTTAAACAAATAGGTTTTACAAGGCTGACAAACAGTAAACAGGTAAGAGTAACAACCCAGTTACTAGAGCTGATCCACATGCACAGCACACACACACACAGCTTAGTCGACTGAATGCATGTGGTGTGCTGTCAAGCTACCAATAATAGTACAAGGTATCACATAGAGCACCAGCCGAAGGGGAAACACAGAAGTTTAGCTTTTCTTCTCAGTCACACACACAGCAATAGAACTGCTGAAACCATAGCCATTTCTCCACCAAATTAACCACATCAACCATCCAATCTCTACCTGATGGTAACATAAGGAGGGGGTGGAGCAGGTGGAAAGAGAGATCAAGCATCAAGTCATAGGAGCAGCACCAGGTGGTGCAGAGAAAGATCAAGTAGCAAGCTACAACACAATATCATCACTCAACAAGCAATCTTGTGAGTTCAAATAACATCACCACATGATTAGATCATCATGTAATCATATGAGTATATGGTTTTGACCTTTCTCAGAAAAACACCCAAGTGGGGTGTAGTTCCATCCCAGAAGCATTTAAATGAAAGCCAATAACAAATCCTTCCAAACAAATCCAAGATCTCAGCCTTTGCATCATAGATCTTGGATATATATTCAAATCTCCACATTTATAAATAGCCAATAGTTTTAGACCTAGATTCAGGGCACATCTCCTATGGAGTAGCACCTCTGTAATCTTAGGGTCCTAATGATCAGTATTGACAGTAAGGAGATCGATCATTTCCTAAAAGGATTCAATAATCAACAGTTGATACATGCACCAGAGCATATCTTTGAGAAACAGCTAGAAACATCTCAGTATTTTCTAGTCATGCCTCAGACCAACATCATAGGCTAATAAGCTACAGCAGATTAGTATACTAAAACCAGCAAAAGTTCTCAGTTATTTAACCAGCCAAACTTGGAGATAGGAAGATTTAGGCAATAGAAGTTCAGGCATCTGTGTACCATTCTAAAGAAGATGTCACAAATGTCACATCTGAAACCAAGCCAATGTTTTACTGATATTTAATAAGTTAGCTTACAAAAAGATAATTAATCATATTCCTGGAATAAATATCCAGAAATCATACATATGATTGCATTTCTATGATCAGGAAAGCATAGGAATACCATTCTCACTCTAATGTAAGAGATCAACATAAAGCAGTGTATAATTATCAACTAAACATTACTGACAGAACCATTGTCAGTACTAGGATCATGAAACCACAATGAAATCCACATTAGTAGCATCAGGGGATAAACTTCTAGGATAAGATAACCACTACAATCAGTTCTAATAGCATCATCATGCTCAGGCCAGAGGGATGAACCCTAATCGAATCATGAAATGCATTAGGAATGTACCACTAAAGGCACACAGAGGGTATCGAGCAAGGCAGAGTAGAGCACAGAGGAGGTGTAGCCAATCTTACTCAAGGGCCTCGCAAAAAGAACCGAAGAGGAAGTAGAGGTTGACCGACGGCGAAGCAGGAACGGCGGCACGGGGAGCACCCCGAAGGGGCACTGCAACTCGCATCTAACCGTGTGTTAGATCCACCAAAGAAGAGCAGCGAACACAGTGAAGGACCGGCGCACCATCGCCGATGCTCTAGGACAGCAAACCCTAACCCTAGCCTAGGGCAGGCGTCAACACGGCCAGGAGACAGCGCCAATGGCGGATCTGCTTGGATAAGATGAAGCAGCGTCCTCGACGGAGTCACCTTGCACCGTGGCGGCGGCAACAACGGCCTGATGTGGCCGGAATCGTGCGCAGTGGCGGCAGACGGAGGAGATGGTCATGTGCGCGAGAGAGTGAGAGAGGAGAGGAGAGTGAGCGTGCGAAAGGCCCAGTACCACTCTGATGAGTGTAACCAGGCCAGGTGGGCCGGGTCAAGTAGGCCGGGCTAGCCTAGTGGGCCAGGTCTGTATCTTAATAGGATTATTTAAAAAGTATAATTCCAAATATACCCCTCAGATAAAAATAACGCTAGATAAATAAATAAAAATCCTAAAAACACAAATAATATATCTATAAATTCATAAAAGTATTTTCTATTGAATAAAAATAATCAATAGAATTTTTGGCAATTAAAATTTAAGGTTATTAATAATAGGATGCTAAGTACTTTTGAATTTTACAAAAATATGGGAAACACTTAAAATTGACTAAAATTCACTTTTAAGATCTTAAATGAATATACTAATGTAGAAAAATACTAATTTGTATTTTTGCAAAGTGAATTTGGTGTGATGAAAATAAATCCTATTTCCTTAAAAGAATTTCATAAAATATTCAAAGGAAATAAATTCATAGAATGATATTGTCTTCTATTGATTAAATAAAATAGTAAGCTTTTACTAAAAGGGTAAAACATGCAGGGAAGCAAATAATAAATCATTGCATGACATTACTATGCATTGCATATTGCTTCTTTAAATATTGTCCTTATCAGGCAATCATGGTTCTTTGTAGAAACCGGAGCTCAAGGTCAGGTGGAAGCATCCGACTTCACTACCTTGCAGTCACAAGGCAAGTTCATAACTTGCTCATGTCCTTTGAAGAGTCTTTATCAAAAATATTACAAATTGTGTGTTATCATCTATGATATGGAGAAAGAAAATGATATCTTCTCTAATAAATAAAATGTAGTATCATCCTAAGTGATGATAAAGATGAGCAATGGAACTTAGGGTTCCAATTGCATAAGTCACATAGGCTTAATAACCCATGACATCAGTGATTCTAGCGCCATATAATACGCGTTAACCATGAGATTTGGAATGGGAAAGAGAAGTCAGCTTTATCTTCTTCCTTTCATATGGAGGCAAGATGACCTTATCGTGACGTTGGGATTCCTGGTATGGATCCAACATATGGGTGGGAACCCTTAAGCCCCATGATTTTGGTGTCTAGATTATTTATGAGTGGCTGCCGGAGGTATAGTCGGGCCTTTTAGGGAACTTACCAGGGGCATCACCACTTCATAGCTTCTTCGGGAACTCACCAGGGTTATAGCTTGCCCTAGTTGGAGGCTTAAGGGAGGTGTAGTCAGCCCCGGAGGATCGTGCAGACATATGGGGTCGCGGAGAGGGCAGTGATTGGCTTGGATCACCTACTGGGCCCCACATCATGGAATTGTGGACGGGAAAGTACGCCCGGTTGTGCAACAAAGAGTTGGTCTCTTGTGGGTAAAGCAACGCACCTCTGCAGAGTGTAAGAATTGTGACATGTTACTCCATGTTCTGGAAAGGAGCTACGAACGTGGCAGGAAAGGAACTCCATGAAGTTTTAGTCAACATGTGAAGGCTGATGGACATAGTTTTTGATAATAAAATCAATCTTTGAAGAAATGTTTACGAAAATGGCATAGTACCAAGGATGTAATGTCCGAGGTGGTAGATAGAGCATCAAACTTCCCACATTGCATATAATGAACTTGTTGGGTAACGCTATTACTCACTCTTTCCTTTTAACCCCTGCTTAGACTCTGAGAATCCAGAAGACACTTCGATGTACGTAGTTGATGGACAAGAGGACGTCTGCTACGAAGAACCTGACCTGTCCAGAGGAGTTGCAGGGGTGGACTACGAGATACGCTATGGAGTGGAGGGCAATGAATCCAAGTAGTTGCCTTAGTTATTAGTAAACCAATTGAGCCGAGCAGTAGGAACTTTATAGAATAGGTTGTTGAGCTCAATTCGGAGTAGGAGTTTAGTTTTTAAATATCTTCCGCTGAAACTACTTAAGTTTGATTTGTACTTCCATAATATTTGAAGTGTGAGAACTCTCGGTTGTAATGATAAAGTGTGTATGTTTGTAATATGGACCCGCAATATTTCTGTTGTACCACTCTGAGGGGTATGATATTTATGGAAGGTGTACTGTGAGTGTCATATCAATGACTATAGTGTACTACACATGCAGTGGTATGCTGGGTCACCGCACTTCTCCCATGTCCTCAAGAACAAAACGAACTACTCACAAGACATCATATGGATCAAGATCAGAGATGATATAATGATATGTAACAATCTGAACATAAACGATAATTCAATGGTTCACTCAATAGCATCAACTACAAGGAGTAATCAACACCGAGAAAGTTCCCCCTAAGAACTATGCAAGATTCAACCCAATTGTTACAGCAGTATGAAGTGGTGATAATGGTGCTGGTGGAGATGATGGTGGTGATGATGATGATGATCCCGATGAAGTCTAGCTTGATGGTGGTGTTGATGGCAACGATCTCCCCTCCCTGGGAAGGAATTCTACTGTAGAATTATGTCTGCCAGAGAGATCTTTCTCTCTCGATGTTTTCCGCCCTGCAGAGGCGTCAGACTCTTTCAGTGGCTGCTCCCCGAGTCTTAGGGTTTCGGGAGGATAATATATGCCAGAGGGGAGAGCCAGGGGTGGACCAGGGTGGCCACACCACCTGGTGGCGCGGCCTGGGGTGGCCCACACCAGGGGGTGGTGTGGGCCCCCTATGGCCCATCTCCACTTCCCCTTCTGGATTTCTTTGTCTTCTAGAAAAATAGGATTTTCCATGTATTTTCCCAGATTTTCTGATCTTCGCGAATTTTGCCTCCAAACAACACCTTTTCCATCAGAATCCTGACTGCAGCGGTCCATGCTCCAAAAGTCATCAACCATGCAAAAATAGATGAAATAACATAAGTATCATCTCTTAATATGAAATATATCAATGAATAACAGTAAATTATGATATAGAATGGTGATGCAAAATGGACGTATCACTTGCCGCGCCACCCTAGGGTGTGGCCGCCTTGGTTCCCTGCTTCGTCTCTCCTCCGGACTCCGTGTTGCTTCAGGTAAAATATTGACTTTGGCTTTTGTCTAGTCCAATTCCGAGAATATTTCCTTACTAGCTTTTCTGAAACCAAAAACAGCAGAAAACATGCAACTAGCATTGTGGCATCTTGTTAATATGTTAGTTCCAGAAAATGTGTAAAAATACTCCAAAGTGTGGACAAAACATAAGAAAGTATATATAAAACAAGCATGGAACATCAAAAAATATAGATACGTTTCGAACGTATCAGGATTTACTCAGACATGAGAGGGAGACAAATCAAAGGCCTAATGGTATTGCAAGTGGGAATCATCTCGATGTTATTGTAGAAAACCACAATAGCAATCAAAGATCAAATCAAATACAAACCAAAGGTAGATCAAAGTATCAAACCCTAATCTTACAAGTGTCAATCTCTCTCTCTCTTAGTAATGAATGGAATGATGGTGGAGTGTGTGGTTTGGAGGTTGGTGATCGTCGAGGAACAAGGTGAAGTTCTTCTCCTCTTCTAGATCTGATCTACCCCTCTGTGGATGGCTTGCGGTGGCTGTGTTTTCTGTTCCGTTGTTCTTCTTATCTCCCCCTCTTCACGAAAGTTGCTTGTACTGATATAAGGGAGCCGTCAGCGTGTAGTACGGGCGGGCGGTACGGGCGCGTCCCAACCGTACTGTTGGTCATTAAGCATGTTGAATGCCTCCAACGAAAGGGGCTCCAATTGGGGATTTACTTCTTTAGATGCAATTAGCCCATAAATGCTAGATCTTCAATAAATGTTCATTACCTGAAAATCATCACAAGAAACCAAGGATTCGCTAATTGCGACATTAACATTAGTAGAAAGGGGTACTCTTCAGTGAAATCCAACAATAAACACGAGTAAAATCAATAGTAAAAAGTGATGAAATTTGGAGCTATCAACATCCCCAATCTTAATGGTTACTCGCCCTCGAGTAATAAAGTTGTAATGAGTAATAGCGAAGAATTGAATCAAGATGAAAACTTACAAGCTCGAGGTTGTATCATATTCCATTATCTCAAATCTTGCAACCTTGAACATGATCATAATATATCTAAACAATTGCACTTAAGTTCAATTTCTAAATGCAAATAACTCACTAGCTAATAGTTCTTATAACTAAAATGAGATTGTTAAAAATTTGGCTAGGTTTGCAAATCAATTTATTTCAGTGCCTCTCTTATTATGAGAGTAAAAATGTTTTGAGCGAGGTCGCTTGAGTCAAAATAAGGGTGCACAAGTAGATGTCAAAAGAAGGATAAACTTAGAGCTTTTTATTAACACCCACTTTGATAATCGCGACTATCAAATACCTCTTCTTTTCTTGTCTTTCAAGGACTCTAATTGTTCAATTTAGGTGATGAGGTGATGCCAAAGATCAAAAGTATCGAATACTTTTAGCTCATATTGACGATAATTTTTTTCTTTCTTTCCCAAGAGTCAACAAATGTTTCTTTTGTAACTGCTTACACTACCTTATGAGAATACCAATAATTTTGCACATATAGCGACATGTATGCCACTCATGCCATCAAATCATAGCCGAAATCCGGGGTTATACCATAGATCGTCCAAAGGCTAGCGGAGTTGTTGGCATCCCAAAGGCGTGTATTAGAAACATAGAACTTTTATTTCTTTCTTCTCTCCTCTTTTTTTAAAGCAGGTCGAAACAGGTTTTGGCATCTCTCTCTCCCACCATAAAAAGTTTGTTCTATCAAATAATTCTTTTTCAGAAGGTATCATCAAGTCAACGATTAGTGTGTGGGGTTGAGCACTACTAAGATTAAGCCCTTAAGACAAAAACATGGCACCAAAGTTGTCGATGGACACTTTCTCTTATTCTTAAAAGCTTGGAATTTAATCCAATGGGTAGTATTTCAAACTGATTTTAATTGTTGAAAGTTTTAACCAAAGAGGTGAGAAAAACCTTTGAGCTCAAGTTCTAAATGATAACGAACGGAGTCAAACTCAAGTGCAACCGAACGGACATAAAATGTTCAGGAATAAGCTTACAGGAAGAAGGAAAATAGGAATGTGGTACCTCCTCTTGCTTGCTCGTCTTCTACTTGAGCTAACTCTTTGCGTTCGTCTCCATAGCTCAATCACTAGAAGTGAGTATCCTGCAGAAAAATCAACAAGAGAGAGAAATTTGCACAAATAAATTTAAAAGCTAGTCTAATATTTTTGGGTTTTCTTTTTATCAAATGCAAAACTTAAAGTAAACATGCATTGAAGCAAAACAAATAAAAAGAATATGAATGCAAAAATGTGGGAGGATTTTAACCTCCCCAAGTTTAGGCTTTTGGCCTATCTGGAATCAAATGTCACCTCCGTCGGACGGCGGCTACTAGTATAGGAAGTTCGGGTAGCGGTTTGGAAAATCTATCATAAAAGATGTGAAGTCTTGGGTGAGGTTGACTATGTTGGTGTTTGCATCATACAACGTATTTTCTATGTTGTCAATGCGATGCACCACCAGGTTAAATTCACCTCTCGGGACATACTTGAATCCTGCTGTGGTTGAGGCATACCTTGTTACTAGTGCTGAGGGAAAGGTTGTTGGTGATGGTGTTGTTGATCGTAGTCATCCCAACCTGCATCGTGCCAATCTTCTCCACCTTGATCTTGCTGTTGTTGGCCAGCGATTGCGTTTTCCCAGTTGTGGTGACCTTCTTGCGGTGCAACCCTTCCTGAAAGGATCAGTGCCTGCTGGAACTCCTCCTCAGTAAGGACCTCTGTTCACCTGGCAAACCAAAAGCTTGGACAAAAGGAATCAAGACTTAGTGAAGATCACTGCTAGGCTCAAAATAAAGCTAGTAAGCACGAAGGGAGTGTTCGGGTCTATAGACCCCCATGAACTTGGTGCTAGCCATATGAATGTCATCCAGGCTCTTACTGTCAGCCACAACTCTTTCTTGTGGTAGGACAAACTTGTTTGTGTAGGCGATCTCTGTGATCAACCAACCACAATAAATGTCCCCCACGGAAGCTAACCTTTGGTGGCGAAAGTGCTGGATGAGCAAAGCACCCAAGTTTACCTTCTGCTCCATATCTGGATGCAAGACCATATGAATTACACTCATTTCAGGGCCTGCCATTACCCCAACATCAATGATGACCCACAAGTATAGGGGGTGTATCATAATATTTTTGATAAGTAAGAGTGTCAAACCCAACGAGGAGCAGAAGGTGTTGACAAGTGGCTTGGATCAGGAATTCTCTCTAAATACTTAGCAAACAGATTTTTAGGGGTTTTTGATATGCAGATAAATAAAGTGCGAGTAAATAAAAGACAATAATAATAACTGCAGCAAGTGGCCCAATCCTTTCTTTAGCAAAGGACAAGCCGATTTTATTACTTAAGATGACCAAATGTTCTCGAGGACACATGGGAATATTGTCAAGTGCTTTCGCTTCATACAGTTGATTAATCTTCTCTGGTTGGATAAGTGTTGTGTGGGTGAACCTATGCTAATGTACTGACCTTCCTAGGACTAATACATACTTGTGATTATACCCCTTGCAAGCATCCACAACTACAAGAAAGTAATTAAGATAAAAACCTAACCACAACCTTAAACTTTGAGATCCTACACTCCCTTATGCAAAGGTTTCCTAATGGGGGTTCAGGTTTCTGTCACTCCGGCAACCCCACGATTAGTAGCCAAATACACAATGCATCCCTAGGCCCATAAAGGTGAAGTATCATGTAGTCGAAGTTCACATGTCATCACTAGAAGAATACAACCACAACTTAAATTTCAAACCATTAAATCTTTCTCAACACAATTCCATAACTAACAACATGACTTCTCCCATGTCCTCAAGAACTAAATGAACTACTCACGAGACATCATATGGATCAAGATCAGAGATGAAATAATGATAAGTAACAATCTGAACATGAACAATAATTCAATGGTTCCACTCAATAGCATCAACTACAACAAGTAATCAACACCGAGAAAGTTTCCCCTAATAACTATGCAAGATTCAACCCAATTGTTACAGCGGTATAGAGTGATGGTGATGGTGATGGTGGAGATGATGATGATGATCCCGATGAAGTCTAGCTTGATGATGGTGTTGATGGCGATGATCTCCCCTCTCCGGGAAGGAATTTCCCCAGAAGATTTCTGCCTGCAGGAGAGCTCTTTCTCTCTCTGTAGTTTCCGCCCCGCAGAGGCGGTGGAATCTTTCTGTGGTCACCCCCGAGTCTTAGGGTTTCGAGGGGAATATATACGCCAAAGGGCTATGCCAGAGGTGGGCCAGGGTGGCCACACCACCTGGTGGCATGGCCAGGGGGACCCGCCCTAGGGTGGTGTGGGCCCCCTGTGGCCCATCTCCACTCCTCCTTCTAGCCTCCTTCATCTTCTAAAAAAATAGGACTTTCCGTATATTTTCTAGGATTTTCTGATCTTCGCGAATATTGCATCTGACAAGTGCTTTTTCCATCAGAATCCTGACTCCGGTGGTTCATCCTCCAAAAGTCCTCCATCATGCAAAAATAGATGAAATAACATAAGTATCATCTCTCAATATGAAATATATCAATGAATAACAGTAAATTTTGATATAAAATAGTGATGCAAAATGGACGTATCAACTCCCCCAAGCTTAGACCTTGCTTGTCCCCAAGCGAAAACTAAGCTCAATAAACATGACCACAAGTTTATGGAGTGAAGTGTCGATAAAGAGAATACGGATAAGAAGCATCACATTAATCAATACACAAATCATAATAAGAAACAATTCACTATTATATAACTTAACTTGCAATGAGTAAGGGAAACACAATAAAGATACAAAAATTAAATCATAATTGGTAATGGCAAACCTTGTTCTTGATCAGTTAACAAATTGCAGGAGTCAAACATAATGGGGTTTTCAATGATAGCTTTCAAAGTAATATTAACTCAGATAAGAGTCGTGTGCAAAACAAGGAACATAAGAAACATGATTGAATAAATCATCATATGGATGATTGAATCACAACAACTCAAATTCTTGCTTGAGATAGAAAGGAATAGGTTTACTGACACAACTAAAAAGTAAAAGATAGGCCCTTCGCAAAGGGAAGCATGGATTTCAAGTTTCATAAAGAGCTTCCAAAAATTATGGTACTTACTAGCTTTGAGCTCTCATTGCCCCTATCATAAGCATCTTGAGGTGATTAAGGTTAATGTGAGAAAAATATGAGTTATATGCTTGACAAATTATAAGTTGAAAATCTCATGCCCCTTGAGTACGAGTACCAGACCTCATGCTACTCAACTTTGGTCTCCGGTAAGTTCTTGTCATTGTAAGTGTATGTGTATCATAGAGAAACGCCAACGGGGTACCCTTGCACATGATACAGGAGCTATCCCATAATCAAAATGACAAGGCAAGCAGATAGTGAGCATCTCATCGATCTTTTTATTTGCTATTTGCATAGGTTTTTATCGAGGATGCTTCATAGAATGCCACTATGGTTATGCTGCAAGTTTCCACCATGATTATGAATGGCTTAGGCTAGCCGCCCAGGCGTTTCTCTAACACATATACAAACTCCATGAGCTTATAAGTTTTCCTTTTATTTCACACTATTGGCATCCATAAACAAAAGAACATGGTATCAACTAAATAATAAGTGCAATGTCGAAAGCGGACCCCATGATAACATGGTTTTGCTAACTCCCAACTTATAAAATGCAAGCATACAAGCTTCATAAGTAGTCACAATGGTTCAAATTAATTAAGTACAAGAAAATAAAGTGTGACATCAAGTTTGTGAGAGCTTTAATCACTAATTTTCACATAACAAGTTTAATTTGGAAGATAGATAAAACTCGAGAATTTACTTGAAATAGCAATAAAGCTAATAGGTAGATATGGTGGACACAAATGGCATAGGTTTTGGTTCAAGGATTGGATGCACGAGAAGCATTCCCTCTCAGTATAGGTTTTTGGCTAGCAAGGCTGGGTAGCAAGCATAAGAGTTGAAGGAAACAAACAAACATACAAATGATACAAACAATCATGTAATCTTCCTTGGAAACACAAAAGATCTTAACTAGAGAATACTAAGCTTATGAGCCAATCAAGAAAGAAAGATAATGCAATTATATTTCTAAAAGTACTTTTCTCTTTTCCATTCAATCCTAAAATAGTGTTGCTACTGACCAGAGCTAGGTTTGCCAAAACCAACTAAATTTATTTAATGATCCCAAAGTGATACCAATACTAACAACAAGATTAATCATATAACAGAAATTCTAAACTTAAAATAAGATGTGGAAAAGATAGAACTTCTCATTAATATTCCATAACAACAACTCACACCAAGGGATACATATAACTAACTAGAGGAGAGATACTTCCACAATGCAAACCATCCTATATGATAACTTCTCTATTCATGATATGACTCTACTAAAAAGGTAAAAAGATGAAAGATAATGATATGATACCGCGACACTCCCCCAAGCTTGGAACAAACCAAGGGGATGCCAAAACCTGATGATGAATTACTCCTTCGGTGGTGGTGGTGCTGTGATCATGATCAGAGTGATAAAATCATCCAGGATCTTGCGAAGCTTGTTATTCTCCTATTGAAGTATATCCACCTTTCTCCTCAAGACTCGGTACTTATCGCAAAACTCATCAGTGGCTCATAGAGCTTCCATTGCTGCAGGGCAGGAACTGAGGTCTAGAACTGGAGGTATCAACCCCTGTCCCTTCATGCCTACTGACATGCTCTTCACTTCCTCCTAGACGCTCCGATCCATGTCTTCGCACCTAGCTGTGATCCTTTCTTCTTCCACCCATCCCACAAAAGTCCTCTGCTCAAGATTGCGATCGAGCTCGCGCCCACGTCGAGTTCATAGTCCTCTGAAGACGAATCCTGGAACGACATCCGAATAGAACAAATCGAAACGAAAACACGACGAGAACACGATATACGGACCTCGGGGGATCCGGGGGATTATATATTACAAAGTTTAACAACAAAAGGAAGGTACTGGGAGAAAACGGGTCGGAGACGGCCTCCGGGGTGGCCACACCCCCTGGTGGTGCAGCCAGGTGGGCCCACGCCACGGGGTGGTGTGAGCCCCGGGCTCCGTTTCCTTCCCTTTTTCGACTCATCATTTTCAGTGTTAGATAAGAACTGCAAAAGTATAAATTTAAAATTTTTTTGCGGACCTTTTCTTACCAAAACGGTTACCTATTCGAAAACGGACTCTGCAGGTTTCTGAATTTGGTCTTTAATAAATCCTTCCGAAGTCACCACTTGAATAATATCAATATCTTCTTTGTAAGAATCTTCAAAAATATAGTGCTTGAGTCTTTTGACCATTCTTCATCTCATTACATCATTCTCTCCTAACGCCTGAAAATTTCTTTTACACAATCTTCATTAGCAACATTAGTGCATGCAAGATAATAAACCTTTAGGTTCAATTTCAACTGAAATCCATCAAAACATAAGCTAGTGTAGCAACTCCTTTCGAAAGCACAAAAGAATTCAAAAAGGAAATCGATTTAAGAGGCAAATGCAAAAATGGCAGAAACCTGTCAAACTAGACCAGCAGGTAAAGATCAATTTTTTCAAAAATCTTCTGTTGCTCAAATCAAAAAGTAGAAAACTAGCGAAAGTTAAAGAATAACCTGGGGCATGCACACAAAAAATTACATATCAGTACGACGTTTTGGGAATTTTCATGATTTTTTACAGTGAAGCACAAAAATCTATTTTGGGATAGCAACTTCCCCAAATCTTACTTCTATTCAATTAGAGGCTGATCTTGACACAAAAACCAAACAAAAAGGATAAGGAGAGGTTATTACAGAAGCAATAATTTCCAAGACTAAAATAAACAAAAATAAACTAAAAGCGAAAATATAATGGGTTATCTCCCAAAAAGCTCTTTCTTTATAGCCATTAAGATAGACATGATAAATTTCAATGATGCTCACATAAGAATATGAATTGAAGTAAAAGAGAGCATCAAGAAGCAAATATACACATATTTAAGTCTAACCCACTTCCTATGCAAGGGAATTTTGTAAGAAAATAAATTATTGAAACTAGAGGCTACTAGCATAGGAAGGCAAAACAAGTGCAACATAAATAATTTCAGCATAAAGCGAGGAAACTTAATATTATTGAGATGCATCAAAACATTTTCCCCTCTCTCATAATAACTTTCAGCATCATGAATAAATTTAACGATATAACTATAACATGAACCATAGTAGCAATGATCACTTATTCTGACAGAAAACATAGGGACACTAGCTTTCCTAGTTCTACTAGGATGTGAAACAATATTAGAAGTATCCTTATAAAGGATAATGTGCCCATCTTCTACATTTTTAGTGACCAGGTCTTTCACAATTGCTGCTGCAGGTTCAACATCTATTTGTTCATCAGGTTCTACAACTTTATTTGTACTTTTGTAAACCATACTAGCTATGATAGAATGTTCCTTTACATTAATAGGGAAATGTATTTTCTCGATGTAAGGTTCGGGTAAAATACAATCAGCAGTATAAACTTTAGTATTTCTAGCAGGAACACAATTAATAATATCTTTATATGGCTCATGATACTTGTTCCATTTCTTTTTAGGAATTTCAATATAAGTGGCAAAGGCCTTAAAACAATTTCCAATACTTTGAGAATCAAGACCATAAGCAACACTAATATTATGAAAGTCATCAGTTCCCATAAAAGATTTAATGCATTCATAATCATAATTTATACCTGACTTTCTTCATTTATCATTCTCCCATGCTTCAGCATTGTCTTAAATACGGTCTATAAGATCCCACTTAGCTTATTCTTTCATACATGTAAATGATACATCACAAGAAACATCTAATAGATCCTATCATGAAGACAAAGCCTTGCATAAAAGTTATTGATAATAGTATTATTAGGGAGCTCATGAATAGGACATTTGAGCATTAGTGACTTCAATCTCCCCCAAGCTTGGGTGGTACTCTCTCCATCACGAGGCCAAAAGTTGTATATTTGATTCCGATCTTTATGGATCTCACTAGGAGGATAAAATTTGGAATAAAAGAGAGGTACAATTTCCTCCCATTCAAGAGATTGGCCATTCTTTAGCAGCTTATACCATTCCTCAACTCTACCTTTCAATGATAAAGAGAATAAAGTTTTCTTAACTTGATCTGTTGTAATACCTGCACACTTGAACAATCCGCATAATTCATGTATAAAAAGCAAATGATCACCGGGATGGACAATTCCATCTCACAAATAGTAGTTATCCATAACACGATCAACAATTTTTGTAGGTATTTTAAAAGGATCAATTTCAGCAGGTGGTGGTTCATCTACTACATTAGCAATGGTAGTAACATTCCAAAATAAGAAACTAAGTGAATTATCCATATTGAAAGTAATAAACAAAAATAAACAATACTCACCGGTAGAAGTTTCCTTAACCAGTTCCACTCTTCAATAGCGCTTCACTCCCCGGCAACGGCGCCAGAAAATAGTCTTGATGACCCACAAGTATAGGGGGTGTATCGTAGTATTTTCAATAAGTAAGAGTGTCAAACCCAATGAGGAGCATAAGGTGTTGACAAGTGGCGTGGATCCGGAATTCTGTGTAAATACTTAGCAAACGGATTTTTAGGGTTTTTTGATATGCAGATAAATAAAGTGCGAGTAAATAAAAGACAATAAAAATAATTGCAGCAAGTGGCCCAATCCTTTCTTTAGAAAAGTACAAGGCGGTTGTATTACTTAAGATGACCAAACGTTCTTGAGGACACATGGGAATATTGTCAAGTGCTTTCACTTCATATAGTTGATTAATCTTCTTTGGTTGGATAAGTGTTGTGTGGGTGAACCTATGCTAATGTACTGACCTTCCTAGGACTAATACATACTTGTGATTATACCCCTTGCAAGCATCCGCAACTTCAAGAAAGTAATTAAGATAAAAACCTAACCACAGCCTTAAACTTTCAGATCCTACACTCCCTTATGGAAAGGTTTCCTAACGGGGGTTCAAGTTTCTGTCACTCCTGCAACCCCACGATTAGTAGCCAAATACACAATGCATTTCCCTAGGCCCATAAAGGTGAAGTATCATATAGTCGATGTTCACATGACACCACTAGAAGAATAACACCACAACTTAAATTTCAAACCATTAAATCTTTCTCAACACAATTCCATTACTAACAACAAGACTTCTCCCATGTCCTCAAGAACTAAACGAACTACTCACGAGACAGCATATGGATCAAGATCAGAGATGAAATAATGATAAGTAACAATCTGAACATGAACAATAATTCAATGGTTCCACTCAATAGCATCAACTACAACAAGTAATCAACACCAAGAAAGTTTCCCCTATGACCTATGCAAGATTCAACCCAATTGTTACAACGGTATAGAGTGATGGTGATGGTGCTGGTGGAGATGATGACGATGATCCCGATTAAGGCTAGCTTGATGATGGTGTTGATGGCGATGATCTCCCCTCTTCGGGAAGGAATTTCCCCAGAAGATTTCTGCCTACCGGAGAGCTCTTTCTCTCTATAGTTTCCACCTCGCAGAGGCGGTGGAATCTTTCTGTGTTCGCCCCCCGAGTCTTAGGGTTTTGAGGGGAATATATATGCCAAAGGGCGATGCCATAGGTGGGCCAGGGTGGCCACACCACTTGGTGGCGTAGCTAGGTGGACCCGCGCTAGGGGGTGGTGTGGGCCCCCTGTGGCCCATCTCCACTCCTCCTTATGGCCTCCTTCATCTTCTGGAAAAAAGACTTTCCGTATATTTTATGGGATTTTCTGATCTTCGCGAATATTGCATATGACAAGTGCTTATTCCATCAGAGTCCTGACTCCGGTGGTTCATCCTCCAAAAGTCCTTAGTCATGCAAAAATAGATGAACTGACATAAGTATCATCTCTCAATACGAAATATATCAATGAATATTAGTAAATTATGATATAAAATAGTGATTCAAAATGGACGTATCAATCACCTTTTCCAAAAATAAAATTCACTAGAAAGGTATGAAAATAACGGATAGTAGGATTCTGGATGGTGGTGCTCTTTTTACGCAAATAATCAGTGTTCATGTGGACAGAAATTTGCTCCTAAGAATGTATTACATCTATGTGCACATTGTCATTAATATTGAGCTCCCCCTCATGGGAGAATCCAAAACTATCACAAAATTCATAGAAGGAAAGATTATGGAGTTGCCCATTGAGTACAAAACTTACAGCGCAATTATGCTCTTGGGCTTCAAGATCATCATGGAATGATGACAGGAACTCAAACATGGCGAGATTATAGGTGTCAACAGAGAGGTAGGAGAAGTTGACCATGCCAGCTTGCACATTCATCTGCTCGAAGTCCTCCAAAATACCTTGGCGGGAGAGGAACTCACGGTTTACCCATTTGGTGGGCAAAACCTTGCGGTTTCTCACCCTCTCATAGTCTCGGCTCATGGCAGCCCTCAAGTTGTCCACCTTTGAGTGACTCTTCTTTGAACCCAGCTGCTTGGTGGAGCCTGAGGCTCCCTCCGTACCCGAGCCCTTGCCCGAGCGGAAAATCCTTCCAATGTTATGCATTATGCTGTGAAATTTTTAAAGAAAAATATAGGCATCAAGTTTCTATCACATGAACAAATGATTACAGGTAGAAGTTACAAATCCTAACGTGAGAAATCAATAATAATCTCAAAATATGATGAACTCATCTAAATAGCCAATGTGATGAATTCAACCATAGATTTCAGAAAATTGAGCATGGATCATATGAGAAACTTACTGATGTGAAGATTCCCCAACTCAAAAACACAAAATCAATGAAGAATCAAAGGTTCTAGGAGGCTAGGGTTTGAGATGGAGAGAGAAATAATAAGAAAGAAAGAGGAATAAGAAGAAGGAGGCTGGCTGGGAGCCAGCCGCCATCAGCCTTTACCTAGTGAGGCAGTCGGTACGGGCACAGTCCGCCCGTACCGATGGTCGTCACCATTGGATCAAAGTTAGGGTTCGAGATCAAACCTGGCCGGGCTGGTACGAGCACGCGGTACAGGCGTATCCCGACCGTACCGATGCTCGTTATTGATATCGAGAACTTTGGTTGTTTCGTCGAGGTTCGGTACGGGCGCGTCCCGGCCGTACCACCTCTCGTTACCGGTACTATTCCCCTTGCCGAAGTTGCCGATATTCAGTGCGGGCGCACGGTATGTCCGTACCCTGGCTGTACCGTTGATGGTTATGCAATCGGAACCTTTTTCTTCTTTTCATTTTTCCCTTGCTTCTTAACTTCTCTAAGGTAAATTCTATGAACAACTCAAGACTTGAAATAAATTTATTAGAACATACAAATAATAAAATAATAAAAACTTAAACTTAATTTATTGAGAATGGGTTAACTCCCACTAAGTATATTATTCTAGAGTTTTGATCAGCCAAACTCCATATCATTAGCATTTACCTCAAGCTGCTCTTTATCTTCGGTTCTTGCTGCTTGAACACACTTAGGCGGCAGAACATATTTTCTATTGCATTCCTGTTTCTTTGGAAAGTATCGAACAATCTGATCATCATATATATTAATGACAATCTTACTGCTAGAGCAACCCATGTTAGCTCCAGGTGTGCTAAGAAAAGGTCTTCCAAGAATGATAGAAAGTCTCTTATCCTTAGGAACATCAAGAATAATAAAGTCAGTGGGTTAGTGGGTATAACATGTTGATCTATTCTAAGTAGAACATCTTCGATCATACCAACAGGCTGTTTAGTTATTTTATACGCCATTTGTAAGGTGATTGAAGTAGGAGAGTATTCTCCAAGGTTCAATTTTTTAAATAGGGAATAAGGCATAACACTAACACCGGCTCCTAAATCACAAAGAGCGATAAATATATTAGTTTTCCCAGTTGCACAGGGGATGGTTGGTATACCTGGGTCCCCAAGCTTAGCAGGTAGCTTATCGCCAAATCTTGTCATAACTGCTACAGTCTTAGTTACCTTCTTTTTTCTATTAAGAATATCTCGCATAAACTTTTTATAAGTAGAAACTTGAATAGTATTAGTTAAAGGAAGTTATAAACATAAGCTTCCCCGAGCCTCAACAAAAGAGTCATAAATAGCTTTATCTGGTTCATACTGAACTCTATTAGGATAAGGAATTTTCCTTTTGGTAGGCATTACCTTCTCCTTTACCTTTACTACTGGTTCAACATTCTTTTTGGTTTTCCTTGCAGCTGATTTTTGCTTATCAACGTGTTCTTCACGCGGGATGATAACTTGCTCTTCTTATTCCTTTCTGAGATCAACTTCTTCCCTTGAATCGATTGTCTCAGAGTCTAAATCATATAGGTTATGTTTGCCCCTACTTCCCCTTCTTCTCTAGTTTTGGAAGCTTCATTCTCCCTTTTCTCGGCCTCATAATCAATGTCATCTTGGGGATCAACTAAATCCTCTTCTTCTTGACTCATCTCCTGAGTCTCTGTTGCTTTTCGAGCTTGTTCTTCTTGATACCAAGGTGTTCCTTGTGGTTCCTAAGTTTCTGTACCACGTCTAGTAGCAATGTTAGTAGAAACAATATTGAAATTTTCTTGGTTCAAAGTCAAAGTTTGGGTTTCAATTATTCTCTCACAGTGAGTTTTAACCATACTTAGATATCTATCTAAATGTTTTGTAGATTGACCTAAGTCATCAAAGACTTTTGTTAGATCTCTTATATTCTTTTCTTGTCTCATAAGACGTTTATAGTTTTTCACATGGAACCGATTCTGTTGATATCTAAACTTTTGCATTACAAGATTTATATCATCCTCTACTACATAAGTTTGAAGAATGTCAACTTTATTTTCTCTCAGAAGTTTCGAGGCTATACCTTTTCTTCCATGGACTTTTTTACCTCGGGTATAAGATCTGGTGGTATGTGAATCATGCCTTTTCGTGGTTCAACATCCGCAACTAGATTGTATTGTTCGTCATTAAAGGATCTTACCTCAAAAGGCTTTACACATTCGAATAGTGTCAAGTTGCATATAGCTCCTCCTGCAGATAGATCAGTCATTTCTTTTGTCTCGTCATTAAGCCCATTGTAAAAATATTGAATAACTAAGTTCTCGTGAAAACCTTGATTTGGGACTTTCATAATCATTGCATAAAATCTATTCCATGCTTTATAAAAGTTTTGTCCAACTATTTGAAGAAAGTTTGTTATACTACATTTGATTTGCATGATTTTAGTGAATGAGCAATATTTATGCATAAATTCTCGGATGCAATCTTCCCAGCCTTTTATAGTATGATTAGGTAATGATTGTAACCAAGCAAAATCATTATCTTTCAGAGACCAGTGACAAAGTTTAAGGAGTATAAACTCTATTGGTAACTTGCTAGTGGTCACTAGGCTCTTCCTGTTCTTTTCCTGCGAAAGAAATTTCTTTCATCATATAAGTTAGCTCAAGATATATTTCAAATTCCCGGCCTTCAAGTTCAGGACAAAGAATGGGCATTTTCCTTAAGTGCCTAGATGGATTCTCATATTCTCCCAAAGGTAGCTCAGGTTTGGCCCCTCGGGTGATGGTCAAGTCTGCCATCCGTGGAATCGAACTGTTCACATCTACAACACGTGAGTTAGTAAATCTTTCAATAAATTCTAGACGTCTCTCGATCGGAACACGATCAATATACGGAGGTAGATAAGTTTTTCCTGATCGAGTGGTACCTCTGTATTCAATGGAGATCATGAATGGTGTCAACAATTGCTGTTGTCGAGAAACAACACTTAGCGATTAGCTCCCCGACAACAGCGCTAGAAAATATCTTGATGGCCTGCAAGTGCACAGGTTCATCAGAAAATGTTTTCGCGGAAGTATTAATTCCATTATTTATATAGATCCCAATAAGGAGCCTAGGTAAGTGTTTTTAGGTGGTGTTTCTGTCGCCCCCAAGGTGTCATAGGTCTTGAGTGAATTGACTGTAAAAGTTGACGGTGGAAGTGGTGAGTAAAAGATAGAGGAAACTTGCTTAGGAAATAAATAAATTGCATAAAAGTAAAGATGCGAAAAGTGTGTAAAGGTCCTGCAGATGAGAAGTTAGGTGTAGAGAGAAACAGTTCATGATGATAGTGAAAATGCCAAATGGGTAAAGTGGAATAAGTGGTAGTGATATTTCTTATTTATAAGTGAGTAGGCAAGCAACCCATATACCGACTAGGAGTCCTCATGGCCAATTCTCCCTAGACCCAATGATCCATATGCCTGTTACCACGACCATGGTAAGCACATTAATTAAGGTATTGCGATCGGATCAAGGCTTTAATCTTGATGGTTCCTTATTATCATCGAGTAGTGCCAGCTCTTCTTTAATATCGGTCGTGTCACTCAGGGGTCACCGAATTACTAGCATACAAGTTCATACCTATGAGATCTTTAGATCATGTTACCTAGGCCCTTAAATTAGATAACAAGCATTAGGCAAACATAGATAATCATTCTCACTATTAAATAAACACTACAACGATCACAAATGGATGGATTTAAAGGAGGCACAACATACCCTACATCTCCCACGCCTATGGGGATTTACTCAGACATGAGAGGGAGACAAATCAAAGCCATGATTGTATTGCAGGTGGGAATCATCTCAAAGTTATTGCAGCAAACCACAATAGTGATCGAAGATCAAATCAAATACAAACCAAAGGTAGATCAAAGTATCAAACTCTAATCTTACAAGTGCCAATCTCTCTCTTTCTCTCTCAGTAATGAATGGAATTATGGTGGAGTGTGTGGTTTGGAGGTTGGTGATCGTCGAGGAACGAGGTGAAGTTCTTCCCCTCTTCCAGATCTGATCTGCCCCTCTATGGATGGCTTGCGGTAGCTGTGTTTTCTGTTCTGTTGTTCTTCTCGTCTCCCTCTCTTCATGAAAGTTGCTTGTATTGATATAAGGGAGCCATCGGCGTGTAGTATGGGCGGGCGGTACGGGCGCGTCCTGACCGTACCATTGGTTGTTAAACGTGTTAAATGCCTCCAATGAAAGGGGCTCCAATTGGGGATTAACTTCTTTAGATGCAATTAGCCCATAAATGATATTAGATCTTCAATAAATGTTCATTACCTGAAAACCATCACAAGAAACCAAGGATTCGTTAATTGCGACACTAACATTAGTAGAAAGGGGTAATCTTTGGTGAAATCCGACAATAAACACGAGGAAAATCAATAGTAAAAGGTGATGAAATTTGGAGCTATCAAGGCCAGGTATCAGGATACCACCGAGTCGGTTACAAATTAGGGTTTCCTTTAAACTTTCTATCTTGACTTTAGAGTGTACTCCAAGGAGTCACGTCCTTCATGGGCCTAGGCCACCTGAGCCTTCATGGGCTTAATTTACCAGTCACAGTTCATCTTGTGGGCCTCAGTTGGACTGAACCGGGTAGACCAACCTTAGGCACCCGTAGGGCATAACCATGTCAGCAATCATGTGCCCGAGATCTTTCTCCGCCGCTCGCTAGCAACCTTGAGGAGCGGTCATCGCCGAGGTCTGAGAAGAAGCTCGATGAAATCTTCTTGCCAACGAAGAACTCTTGCCTCCGGCTACCTTGATGTTCCCAAGGACGAACCACTTGGGCGTGACGAGGTGTCGAGCTCCGGCGACAGGTTCCAAGAGAGGGCTCCGACATGGATGTTGCACTAGTTGGCCACTTCTCCCGAGTATAGCATTAACGAGTACACGGACATTGAGGACCGCTATCTTACTAAGCATGTTACCTCTCCACAAATCAACAAATGTCCACTGCTCGCCACCGACACTCTCTGATTCCATATCCATGGTGGCTTGGGAGAGAAATAGAGACCACAACGCTTTGATATGAGGAGGACACAAATGTGGGATTATTGACAGATATAAAGATGCCACCCACCATCTCCAGCACCTGCTTTATCCACCAGAGTGCCGCAACAGAGACTCCGAGCAGCAGCGACCACCAGATATGGCTCGGGCAACCCAGGAGTGCACTCCAGACGAGCAAGAAGCTCCCACGCCATGAAGGCAAACCTAGTCTACAACCTAAGCTACTAGATACATAGGGGGCATATGTAGCACCCGGTAAAACCACTACTATAAAATCGCTTGTTGTTTCTATTTTGTGCATCATCATGATCGTATGCTCATGTTAGCATGCCATATTGCATTTGAGCACCATCATGTCATCATACATATTAAACCTTTCAAATATTTTTCAAAAACCTATTTTTGTTTTCTAATTATCCCCCTCTTTTATTCAAATTAAAACCCCAGATCCTTCTGGATATTTTGTTTGTTTAAAACTATTAACAAAAGATTTTATAAAAGTAAAATAAAACAATCTTTTATATTGGAGGAGGCAGCTGCTAGCTAGGCCCAAAAGCCCAGCCCGAAGCCACCTACCACCCTAGCTAAAGCCCTAGCCCCAGCCGATCCACACACGTACCCTACCAGCCGCCACACCTAACCCTAAACTCAAATAGCACGCACATCGCACCGCCAGTGGCCACTCACCTCGTGCTGCACACGCACGCACTGCGCGGCACACCAACACACTGCGACTCAACGCGTGTGCGCCCCCTTCGCTCGTCATGATGCTATAGCTGCACCCACCTACCCCGTGCAGCCCGACCCTACTCCCACGCTATCGACACGCCCATGCTACACGGGAACACACGCGACGCACGCCTCCTCCACAAACCGCACCTACCCCGTCTCCTTC
Source organism: Avena eriantha (assembly GCA_910589775.1). NCBI lineage: Eukaryota > Viridiplantae > Streptophyta > Magnoliopsida > Poales > Poaceae > Avena > Avena eriantha. The sequence continues at coordinate 410,119,923 of OU342744.1, forward strand.
CCGAGCCCCGCCTCCCCATCAAGCTGCACCATCACCATCCAGGGGCTCCTCCCTCTCCATCCTGGTGCCCTTCCCCGCCCTTCCATCCCTGGCCCCCCTCTGCTCGCCGTCAAACCGGCCTCTTCCCGTCGTCCTTGCCTGGATCACATCGGCCTTCACCCTGATGCCCGCCACTGCCACTCGCCTCCCCTACCCCACAAGCTTCCTGTCGCCATCACACGCGCCCTCCACCTTAGCCACTGTCCATGTCGCGCCGCTGCGGGCACTCCCTCCTTGCCCTGCCTTGGTGTCGCCTCGCTGTCCCCCGCTGCTGCGAGCGCTGCTACTAGGCCTGTGCCCCCTTTCCTTGGCCTCCTCCCGTGCTTCCCTAATGCCTCCGCCTTACTCTACTTACGTGAGCTGCGCTGCCGGCCATCCCTAGGCCTCCCTTTGTCCTCGAGTCCGACACCAGCCCTCTTGCTCTTCTGCATGTGCGGCCGCTCGATGTCGTTGTCTCCCTCCACGAGCTTAGGTGACATGGTCTTTTGTTGGCTCTGAACTGAGCCTCCTCCCCTTGGGCTCCTACATGCATCTTTGCAGCATGCCCAAGCCCTCGCCTCTAACCAGCAAGCACGCCAACTATCCTGCCTTCCTGTAGCACGATCACGACGCCCACTCCTATTTGTTCCCACAACCACAAGGTGTTCGGGCTAGTGTCTGCATGGGACATGCCCCTTCACAACTTGCTTTGGTTTCCCACACTGTCCCGTGCCTGTCTTTAGATGGTACGTTGTACCCGAGATGGCCCATGGTGCTACAAGATCTGCCTCTGTGATGTACTTGTTTTGACAATATCTCCTCACGAACAAACCAACCTGATGCAGATAGCCTGAAGATCGAACATGGTACCTCATGAAGATCTCGAGGCTGATCCAAGTTTGACATCGACCATCGAAGACAGAACCCCAACCACAACGATGTGGAACCCGAATGTGATGATGCTGGACTCGAAGCTCTCCATCACGGAACCCCAAGGCCTCCTTCACGAATCCCAATACCGAACCAAACCCAAGATGGCTGAACCCCTAATGTGTGACCCATATCCGAGACCCCTATTTTATAAATGCCATCTTTATATATTGAATCATTCATGCTTGCATACGTATAATGTGGTTTGGGTACTTTGTGGATTCATCTCATCATTAATTATGGAGACTATACGTGGGCTATACTAGTCTTATCTTAGCTCCATTTAAATTTATGTAGTGAACCGTGTCATGTTTCGCCTTGTTAAGACAACATTTAAATTGTAGGGTATTTAAACAACATGAACCACCTACTTAATTGTAGGGATCCCGATTCCGCTTAATATTGCCTAGTTGCATCACATCTTTGCCATGTCACGCATCATACATGAATCATGCCCGACCTTCCGTCGTAGTAATAAATAGTGCATCCGGTGTTTCTTTTAGCGCTTTTCTTCTTCACGTAGTAGGCCATTGAGTTGATGCGAGTGTCGACAAGTCCTTCGGATAATGTATCTTCAACAAGTTTTCCTAGGCGAGCATTCTATCTCTTTCTACCTATTTTGCATTTATAGTCTTTACTTACTCCTGTTGATGGATGTGAAATATAGCCATCTACGTCCATATTTAAACTGGATATTAATCATATTTTTGATGAAATATCTCTCTAAACCCTGCCACTAATGCCTAATGATCAAAGGGGTATGCAATCCTTTCTTTCTATTTTTCCCTGCACAGATAATGGCGTTTGATGATGGGAATCACTACATTGAAGTCAAAGATACGAGATTTTCAACAACCCAAAGAAACTAGGAGTCGTGAAGTGGAGACAGATGCTTTAACGACCAACTATACGGCGGGAATAAAATTGCGGCCGTATAGTTGCCGCCACCATCGCTAGGTCAAACAGAACAACTTTCGTGAAGGGACCCCTATATAAAGAGGCCTCGGGCGATGAGAAACAGCTCGCCAGCACTTGATCTCTCTTGTCAAGCCACCACATCCACAACACCGAAGAGCCGCCAGAGGAATATACTTAGATCTAATCTCCAAACCCTTCTCCACCACCATAGCCATATTCCACCACTTGTAATAGTAGATCTCATCTTTGATTGGCGACATTGTAATAATATTTGCTATCAATCTCATGATTTCCATTGCAATGTTTATAATTGTTGATTTCATATCTATGCGTGAGTAATTCTCCTTGGGCTAAGGGCTTCTGCCTAGTCATGTAGCTTTTGTGCATGTTATTATCATAGATGGGATCATGTATTAGTTTGTATGACATGATGATTATTGTATCCTCTCTTGCCTCAATCCAAGGACTTGGCAGGTACCCAAGACCCCGAGGATTGAGCCAAGTATAGAGAGTATGAGTAATAACTAATCTTCAGGTTGGGAAACCCAGTGACAGAAGGGTAGTACGGCTGTATGTGAGGGATTTACTTGGGATTAACGGTGACATCACTATGCATATCATTAGTTCTCTTTCTTCTATGGATGAGACTAGTAGGTTATTGCTATAAGCGGTCGCAGAGGCAATAGAAATTATGGATGCACTGCCCACATATAATTATCTTGCTCTAACAATTACATGCATACTTTATTATTATCTTTTATTCCCATCAGATGTTTTGCATAGCTACAGGTGAAACAAAAAGCCCTAGGCCCTCTCTCTCCATCATCGACAACAACAAAAGACAACAAACTCTTGGTCCGGTAAAACATAAAGAGGATTCTAAAACTCCCGAAGGTCCGTCAAAGTAACTTCACTATACTTTTTGCTTTTCGAGGATTCGATAACCTAGGTCTACTAGGGAAAATGAGCTATACTACATTCGTAATCCGAATCGAAGGTATCACATGTTGATCTATTTCTATCTGTGTCGTGATGCTTTAGTTTTCCACACTATTTATATTCTATGCAGCCTCTATATTGCCTTGGACATCTCCGATTGCATGTTGTTTGATAGACAGTTAGCCTTATGAGTCACAGATGCTTGCCCAGGTGTTGTTGCGTGTCTTCGATGTTCCACAGTTGTTGGGAGGTTGCCACATGATTAATGGTGGAGATGATCATGGATTTTGTTATAACTTATTAATTAAAATGCTGGAAATGGATATAATGTAGAGGCACCGGTGGTTAATAGATGTTATTTGTTTTTTACCCACCCACTTGTGTCCACGTAGGACCTAAGTCCTTGACACCTGTTTCGAGATTGAGCATGCTAACCACATGTGGGGTGTGTGGGCACCCCTATTCGCTTATTACCTGATTTCAAAGTACTGTACTGGGGGCCACAAACTAGTTAGGGCTTTAAACGTTACCTACTGTACTTATGCCATGTATGTCATGTATGCGATGTTTATTACCTATTGCTCAATGAGCATTTATTACTATTGCGTAGGTGTGGCACTCTGTCATGGGAATATATTGTCTATGGCCTCTACTCACGTGACGAGTCCATGCAACCTCTGGGTCCATACACGGATTAGCTATTCCTCTTATGGGTAGCTCTTTTGGGCCGCCCCCATGTACTTGCTTTGGGTCTGGGAAAGCGTCGTGTCCAAAGCCCCACCGACATACCGATGGGTGTATGTTAATTGATTTGGCAAAAAGGGTAGAAGTGCGTGTGTAAACTTTGGTGCACCCCTGCGGGGTTAAATCTTTTCTAAAAGGTGTATCCGCGATTTTGGGTGTCTTGGAGCATAGTTTCTCGTTCATAGACAACTACAACGAAATAATTACTATTATAATTTGACTTGGATATGAAATGACAAGTAAATTTGGATAACCACCATGGAGTGAATGAATAAAACTATTAACTATGTGAGTTTCCTTGGAAGGACTTCCTCGTTTGGTCTCGAGGGGGAAATACCAAGATGGGTATGTTTGGTGTTAGTAATAGGTTGATTCCAAATAGGTATTTCTTATCCCTCTCTAATAGTCGACAATTGTATTGAGTCTGTATAGGTTGTGTAGTGCATGCTTCGCTGCCGCTTCAGTACACCATACCTATGTAGGCGAGAGCCGCCGAATTCTAGACTCGTCGTATACTAGCCTTAGTACTGACCACTCCCTTTTTCCTTTGCCCTTTGTTGGCACCCCTTTTGTTTTAACAAGTATAAATTCGACGATGTTAGAAAGGTTACCCTTTCGGCTTGGCTTGGGCAGGGTTATGGACGCCATTGGTTATTATTCAGGGTTCTTAGCCCCATTTGCATCTTATCCGTACTTGGATGTGTATTGTTTTCAAGGTGGTTTGGATCTTTGTAATGCATATCTGTATTTTTGACTGATTGAGTCAATGTTGTATATATATGTTTTATGGGTTCCACCATGAACTATTGTGAAATGATATTACTTCGCTTTCCACTCGCACGCAAGTGCCTGGTAGGCATCTTTGAATCGTTTCTATGCGGGTTTGGGGGGAATCGCTAAAACTTGCATAGAGTCGATTCGAGGGTGTTACAAAGTGGTATCAGAGCTCAGCAGTTGCGATGCCCACTGGTCCAGCCTATAGGATAACCTAGCTAACGGCCGATGTAGAGTGTCAACAAAACTGTTTTTGCAAAATAGGTTGGATAGGTCTGATTAAGTCTGCTTTTACTCCTTACCTCTATGATCTTCTCCTCTTACCTTTGTGTGTTTTAGATATGCCCTCTTATCTCTTCTTCGAGTCCAGGAATTATCATGGCCGGGTTTCCGTCGTACCTTCAGGGCTTCGCTTCCTTCTTCTTGTAACAGTGTTTCTACATCGGGTCTTCATGCTATCTGAGGAATTTTCTTAGTGTACCTTTTAGTGGACCAAAATTTACTAAAAAAATTATTTGTATATTCTGGTGTTTCCAACATGATGACCTCATATGCGCCAGATCCAACGAAGAGCATGCATCACTCCTTTGTTTTCTAACGCTGTTTGTCAAGATCTTTAGTCTAAATTCCAAGAGTTGGTTGCATAATTCTTCTATTCATGTACAGAGTAATGCTTTGAGTGTGGGATGGAGTCGCAACCATACCACTACTCTTATCATTCGCTTTTGTACATTGAATTGGTGGATCAATGCAATCTTACTATTTCCACGAAAGCTAGAGGTGGCCTTACCTTTTGATACATCTGCATTCGTCTTTGTTTCTCCGAAATGCTCTCTTGACGAATGTGAGAAACGACCCCTTGTTGCTGGTATCGTCAATTTCAAGATGGAGCAAGCATCTTTATTAGTGGTGTCGCGAGGATCTACACGAAGTGAGAAGAGTCTGACCATCAGCCTTCTTCCCCGTACCATGAGGCGGATCTCGAGGGCGAGATCCCTTGTTAGTGGTGTGAAATTGTAGCACCCCCGTAAAACCACTACTAGAAAATTGCTTGTTGTTTCTAGTTTGTGCATCATCATGCTCACATGATCATGTCATCATGCCACATTGCATTTGAGCATCATCATGTCATCATGCATATTAAACCTTAAAACAATTTTCCAAAAGCATATTTTTGTTTTCTAATTATCCCCCTCTTTTATTCAAATTAAACCCCCAGATCCTTCTAGATATTTTGTTTGTCTAAAAATATTTACAAAAGGCTTTATAAAAGTAAAGTAAAATAAATCTTTTATATCGGGGGAGGCAGCCGCTGGACAGGCCCAAAAGCCCAGCCCACAGCCACCTACCACCCCAGCTAAATCCCTAGCCCGAGCCGATCCACACATGTACCCTACCCGCCGCCACACCTAACCCTAAACACACACATCACGCGCACCGCACCGTCAGCCGCCACTTACCCCACGAAGCACACGCACGCACTGCTCCGCACACCAACACGCTGCGACACAATGCACGCACGACCCCTTCCCTCATCGTGACGCTGCAGCTGCACCCACCTACCCCGTGTAGCTTGACCCCACTCCCACGCTACTGACATGCCCGTGGTACACGGGAACACACGCGACGCACGCCTCCTGCACAAACTGTCTCCACCAACCCCACCTACCCCTTCTCCGCCTCCTCATCAAGCTACGCCGCCGCTGTCCAAGGGCTCCTCCTTCTCCATCTTGGCACCCTTCCTCGCCCTTCCATCGTTGGTCCCCCTCTTCTCGCCGTGACGCTGGCCTCTTCCCGCCGTCCTCGCCCGGAGCCCAGCGGCCTTCACCCTGATGTCCGCCACCGCCACTCGTCACCCTGCCTCGTGAGCTTCCTGCTTCCATCGCAGGCGCCCTCCACCTCAGCCGCTTACCCCGCCGCACTGCCGCGGGCACTCCCTCCTTGCCCCGCCTCGGTGCCACCTCACTGTCCCCCGCCGTTGTGAGCGCCGCCACCGCCAGTGGGACTATGCCCTGCGCCCCCTCTCCTTGGCCTCCTCCTGCGCTTCGTTGATGCCTCTACCTTGCTCCGCTTACGTGAGCCATGTTGCCGGCCATCCCTGGGCCTCCCTTTGTCCATGAGTCCAACGTCGACCCTCCTGCTCTTCCGAGCGTCTGGCCGCTCAACGCTGTTGTCTCCCTCTGTGAGCTCAAGCGATACGGTCTTCCACTGGCTCTGAATCGAGACTCCTTCCCTTGAGCTCCTACACGTGTCTCTTCAGCATGCCAAGGCCCTCGCCTCCGACCAGCAAGCATGCTAGCTATCCTTCCTTCCTGCATCACAAGCACGACACCCACTCCTGTTTGTTCCCACAACAACAATGTGTCCGGGCCAGTGTTCGCATGGGACATGCCCCTTCACAACTTGCTTTCGTTTGTCCCACTATCCCGTGTCCATCTTTGGATGGTCCGTTGTACCCGAGATGGCCCATGGCGCTACAAGATCTGCCCCGGTGATGTACTTGTTTTGACAAGATCTCCTCATGGACAAACCAACCCGATGCTGATAACCTGAAGATCGAACATGGTACCTCATGAAGATCCTGAGGCCGATCCAAGTTCGACATTGACCATCGAAGACAAAACCCCAAGCACGACGACGTGGAAACCAAAGGCGATGATGCCGGACTCGAAGCTCTCCATCACGGAAATCCAAGGCCTCCTTAATGGATACCAAGACTGAACCAGAACCCGAGATCACCGAACCCCTAATGTGTGACCCATATCCGAGACCCCTATTTCATAAATTCCATCATTATAAATTGTTGCATATTGAATCGTTCATGCTTGCATACATATCATGTGGTTTGGGGGTACTTTATTGATTCACCTCATAATTAAATGTGGAGACTATACGTGGGCTATTCTAGTCTTATCTTAGCTCCATTTAAATTTGTGTAGTGAACCGTGTTATGTTTCGCCTTTTAAGACAACATTTAAATTGCAGGGTATTTAAACAACATAAACCAGCTAATTAATTGTCGGGAGCCCGATTCCGCTTAATATTGCCTAGTTGCATCACATCTTTGCCATGTCACGCATCATACATGAATCATGCCCGACCTTCCGTCGTAGTAAGAAATAGTGCATCCGGCGTTTCTTTTAGCGGTTTGCTTTTCCACAGAGTAGGACATTGGGTTGATGCGAGTGTCAACAAATCCTTCAGATAATGTACCTTCGGTAATGTTTCCCACAAGAGCATTCTCCCCTTTCTACCTATTTTGCATCTATAGTCTTTACTTCCTCCTATTCATCTATTGCTATCCGTGTCGTGGTGCTTTAGTTTTCTGTACCATTTATATTATATGCAGCCTCTTATTGCCTTGGACATCTCTGATTGCCTGTTGTTTGATAGACAGTCGGCCTTGCAAGTCGTAGATGCTTGCTCAGGTGTTGCTGCATGTCGTCGATGTTCCACAGTGTTGGAAATATGCCCTAGAGACAAATAATAATAAGGATTATTATCATATTTCATAAAGTTTATGTTTAAGTTTTATATTATGCTATAACTGTATTGAGAGGAAACATCAATACATGTGTGATATATAAACAACCAGGGGTTCCCGGTGAAACTCTAGTCACTGGTTCATTGGTCAACAGATGGCCGAGGTTTCCTGATCATGTGGCATTTATGCTAGTTGGAAATGGAGTCAACTCATTCGGAGAATGAGATGATGAAACAATACCCAACCTAAACATCATGACCCGATCATGTCACGAAGTTGAAGTTACGATGATTAGAATAGATCCTCGTAGACTATTCCTTAGACCGTGAGGCTATATCAATCACTGTCTCCCGAGAATGCTTAGATAGCATCAAACGTCACTTGGTAATACAATGATCATAAAGGTGTGTTCATGTATTTGGAGGAACCATAGAGGCAATATATGTCAAGAGCGGGATTTGTCCATCCGCATGATGAAAAGATGCTCGAGGGCCCACTCGGAGAAGTTATATCCAATAGCTGCACAGCGTGTGATTTGATCACATGGATATCACTTGTCGGAATGAGTCAAGTGGCATTGTTCGGTAACAAGATTGAACACGACATGGTGATGTCATTGATCAGATCTCGGGCAATGCAAGTATCGAGGGACAAAGGGAATAAGACACGACTGTCATCGATTCAAACGACGAAAGATCTTCGTGGAATGCACAGGGGTCACATGGCCATCTAGGTCCCTCTGTCGATCATTGGGTCGGGAGTGTCCAGGCCATGTCTAGAGTGTTCCCGAACCATGGGGTATCACGCTTAAGGGCTTGATGATTCTTAGAGAGTGTTTATAGGATCGGTAGAATCGCCGAAGAAGAGAAGAGAGAAAATCGGAAGGGTTTCGATAAGTCCGGAGTATGTCCGGAGTGGAGGTGGAAGGTGTTCCATAGCCACGGAGATTGAATAATATGTGAATGAATGTTAAATATTGATTTAATCATTTATTCATAATTATTTAATAAAAGAGAAACCAATTTAAAAGGTCAAAAGGCTGAATGGGCCAATTCTGGAGGGAGAAGGGCCCATGAGGGAAAGGCAAGAGGAGAGAGGAGGCAAGGGGGTGGCCGGATGGGCCTAGCCCCCCGCACGGGGCCCACTAGGGCCATCCAGTGGCTGCCCCCTCTCCCCCTCCTTTAGTCCCACCCGGGACTTTGAGGGAGGTAGTACCTCCCCTCCCCCTATATATAGTGGAGGTATTTGGCCAGATAAATACACACAATATTCAATAAAAGGTTTCCTCTCTTTTGGGGAGACCTCCAATTGATATTCTCTCTCTCTCCCGTGACCAGGGTCCCAAGTTCGGACTGCGCGAATGAGAGACATCTTCACCATGGAGCGCCGTCTCGCTGCAGGATTCGGATCTTGGAGCTCTACTTCCGCAACTGCTGCTAGATCGGGGAATCGAGAGTCATCGTCAAGCACCGAATGCATGTAAATCCTCACGAGGTGTCACACTTGTAGCACCCCGCTAAAACCACTACTAGAAAATCGCTATGTTTTTGTGTTGCGCATCATCATGACCGCATGCTCATGTCATCATGCCACATTGCATTTGATCATCATCATATCATCATGCATGGTTTTCCTAAAACTATTTTCTAAAAGCCTAGTTTTGTCTTCTAAAATATCCCCCGTCTTTATTCAAATCAAAACCCGGTCCTTCCGGATATTTTGTTTTTTTCTAAGAAACTATTCATAAAGGTCTTTTAAAATAAAACTATAATGTCTTATAATAAAATATTTTTATTAAAGTGGAGGAGGCAGCCGGCCAGGCCAAATGGCCCAGCTAGCCAGCCTACAACACCAGGCCCAACTAACCCCAAACCCTAACCTACCCAGCCTCTACCTAATCCACACCCCGTCGCTGCCGCTCAAATCACTCACGCACGCGTACTCGTACGCTACCAGCCACCCCATGGCACCGCGCGCCTGGCCCACCCCTGGCGATGCGCTAGCGCAGCGGCCACGTCTCCATGATCCACCCCACCACCAAGCTACCTATCGCAGCAGCGACGCGGACCCACCTCGCACCCTGCCGTAGTGCAGCGAACCCCCGCACGCACCAACGCGACCGTGCATCACACCGTGTCGACCCCGCGTATGTAACAACCCAGCGCTGGCCCCATCTCGCCAGCCGTACCAACCCCCGCGCCCCTCACGCGGCCCAACCCCGATCCCCGTGCCCGGCCCTACCACTACCGCTCTCCCGTCTCTCGCGATCCCCTCCCCACCAACCACCGTCGCCGCCTCCCTCGATCCCGTTTCCGTGAGCCCGCCACCTACGCCTGCAGAGCGTCGCCTCCTCCCAGGCATCGCCGCTGCGGCCTCCCCTCCGCTCAACCCTAGCGTCGCCGCCATGGCCGGACGCTCTCGTGGACCACGCCGTCGTGGGCGACCTCCGCCATGCAAGCCGTCCTACAGCGCTCCACCGATGAGCTCCTCCTTGAGCCATGGTGTCGCCCGCCTCGGTAGCTACTCGTGCGCCGCCCCTTCTGGACGTCAGCGTGCTTCCCTGCATCTGGACACCCTCGCCTGAGCCACCGCACGCCTGTAACCTCCCCGGCTCTGTAGTGCTCCGCCGCCTTCCCCTCTGCCACAGGAGCTCCGCCGTGGATCCTCTCCTCGTCACTACATCGCTGCCGGTTGCTCCGTGCGCTGCCGCGATAGGCCCTGTCCCGCGAGCGCCGCCGGTCCTCTCAGTGTCTAGCGCCGCCCCTCCCCTTTTTCCTCTAGCTCCGGCCCCTGAGCCCGTCTTTCCCGTCAAGGTTAGCACCGCACGTTGGGGCCTCTTCCTCTTCTCTGAACCACGCCCCTATCCGCACAGCGTCGATGGGCGCCTCCTCTTTCTCCTGCAGGTTGCGTGGTGCCACCTACCGGTGCGTCCTCGCTGAGCTCCCTCTGCATGCTTCGGTTGCCCGACCTGTTAGCCGCCTCTTGGCAAGCCTCTGGCCCAAGACGCCATGTGCATCTTCCCCATCGGGCATGTTGCTCATGTTTAGATGGTGTGTCCTATTGCTCTCTTCTCCTGTCGTGTTGTGGTGCTAGTGCGGTTTCAAGGTGAGATACATATGTGGTGTGGTGTGGTGGATGTGATGGTATGGTGGTGATGTATGAAGATGGAGATGCCATCCGAAGAATAACGAAGCCCCGCTATCGACCCTGAACAAGTTCGTCATCGACCACCATGACGCCAAGGTCGCCTACATGGAGCAACAAGACCGCCCACTCGGAACCGAAGACCCCGATCTCGGAGTCCGAAGGCCGATCCCTCTAGACGCCAAGTTCTTCTTCCCGGATCTGAAGACCGATCCTGCCAAGGCCCCGAACCCCGTGGAACCCTCGGAACGACAAGTTCTCCATCCCGGAACACCAAGACCTTCTCCACGGGTCCGAAGCCCCGACCCGAAGCCGAGATCGAACCCCGTCAAACCCCGGAACCCCAAGATCTTCGATCCGAGAAGTGAGACCCCTATCTATCCCGTCCCTATTTTATAATGACATATATTTGTCGCATATTAAATTGTCCATGATTGCATACATATTGTGGTTGTTTAGGGGTATTAGATGATTCACCTAAATTAAATATGGAGCGCATATGTGGGCTATTCCAGTCTTATATTGCCTCCATTTAAATTCGTGTAGCGAACCGATGCCATGTTTTGTCTTGCTAAGACAACCTGTAAATTGCGGGGTACCTAAATAACATGAACCTTATAATTAATTGCCGGGACCCGGTTTCCGCTTAATATTGCCTAATTGCATCGCATATTTGCCATGTCATCCATCATCTCATAAACATGACCGATCTTCTGTCGTAGTATTAAATAGTGCATCCGGTGTTTCTTTTAGTGTTTTGCTTCTTCACAGAATAGGCCGCTGAGTGGATGAGAGTATCGACAAGTTCTCCGGTGTATCTTATGTAGTGGTTCCCAGGCGAGCATTCTCCCCCTTTCTACCTATTTTGCATTTATAGTCTTTATTTCCTCCTGTTGATCTATTGTTATCTGTGTCGCGATGCTTTAGTGTTCTATACCAGATATATCCCTTGCAGCCTTTATATTGCCTTGGACACATCCTATTGCCTGTTGTTTGATAAATAGTCGGCCTTGCGAGTCGTAGTTGCTTGCTCGTGTGCTGCTTTGCGTCGTCGTTGTTCCACCGTTATTGGAAGGTTGGCACATGCTTAATGGTGGAGATGATCATGACTTTAAATGCAAGTGTTAAAATGCTGGAAATAGATATAACTAATGCAGAGGCATCAGTGGGCAATAGATGTTATTTGTTTCTTCCACGCTCACTTGTGTCCCGTAGGACCCCGAGTACTTGATACATGTTCCTTGACTATCGCACTATCCGCATATGGGACCATGAATCCCCTTAGCCAGAGCTTGATTCATTTCTTATTTCTTGGGGCCACAAACTATATTGGGGCTTTATTACTATCCTATACTTATGCCATGCTTTACTGCTTTATTTACGATTGTGCGTGGAGCACCTGTACTGTTTTGGATCGTGACACGTTTTCGCTGTATCAACAAGCCCAGTCACACTTTCGGGTTCCTAGTCGTTTACCACCATCCACACAAACCCTGGGTCCGTCTCGGAGCCGGCCAACTTCGTCGCGGGTAGCTTAGTGGGGTGCCCCCCTGAAATATTTTATGAATCCCGTGATTGCTTTGTCGTGAAAGCCTCGTTGGGTTTTGATTTGGTTTTTCCGAGGTTGATCGTGTGTGTGTTGCTATTTGTGCACCCCTGCAGGGCAAATCTTTCTGAAAGCCGTGTCCGCGGTTATAGACGACTTGGAGCACAGTATCTCGATCATAGACAAGCATAACTAAAGTAGTGCTATAAATTTGACTTAATATGTGACTAGTAATCACCTTCACTACAATGGCATGGATAATAAAAGTGCCAACAACTGGTGGAATTGGTGTGTATCGTGTCATGTTATACCTGCCTAGTAAGTATCGCAACTCCAATGGAATGAAGTAAAAGTGCCAACAACTGCTGGGTTTGGGATGTCACATGCTAATTGTATCTGACTAGTAAGTACTGCAACTACAACTGAATGGTTAACTAAAACTGCACACTACTTATGCTATCAAGATGACTCATGCTATCTATATCTGACTAGTAAGTGCTAGAACTATAATGGAATGAATAAAACTGCCAACCGTGTGAGTTCCCCAGTTTTGACTTCCTTGTTTGGTATCGAGGGGGAAATGGGATGGGTATGTTTGGTGTTAATATCAGGTTGGATCCGAATAGGTCTTTCTTATCCCTCTCTAATAGCCGCCAGTTTTATTAAGTCTCTATAGGTTGTTAGTGCTGCTGCGCTGCCGCTTCAGTCCACCATACCTATGTAGGCGAGGACCGCCGAATTCTAGCCTCGCCGTGTACTGGCCTCAGTACTGACGCTCCTCTTTTTCCTTTGCCCTTTGTCAGCACCCCTTTTGTTTTAGCAGGTTTGAGACCGACGTCGTTAGCAGGGTTACCCTTCCGGCTTGGCCTAGGCAGGGTTATGGACGCCATTGGTTATTCTTCAGGGCTCTTAGCTCCATTTGCATCTTATCCGTACTCTGACGCTGTAGCGATTTCAAGGTGATTTGGATCTTTGTACTGTATATCGGTATTCTTGACTCATGGAGTCGGGTTGTATATATATATCTGTTCTGTGGGTCCCATCGAGGACTGTTCTGTAATGGTATTACTTCGTTTTCCACCCGCACGAAAGTGCCTGGTGGGCGTCCTTGAATCGTTTATATGCGGGTTTGGCGGAAAAGGGCTAAAACTTGCATAGGGACGATCTGAGGGTGTTACAACACTTGAGGCACTCAATTAGTTGGAGCCGCAGGAGCGTAAGGACTTTATCACGACCTTGAGGTCGGCTTCAGCTAGTCTACATCAACCACGCTCTCCCGAGCATTAACAACGCTTTTTGGTCTTCAAGGGTAAGTTCACGAAAAGCCCCTCCCGTTACTGCATTACTAATAGATAGATCCTGGCAGCATCAGGGGTTCAAGAGCGTAGGGTAAAATTTTATTATTTTCATACGCAGAACCCCTACACATAGTTGTTGGGAGGTTGCCACATGCTTAATGGTGGAGATAATCATGACTTTTTTATAACTTGTTAATTAAAATGCTGGAAATATGTGTAATGTAGAGGCACCGGTGGGTAATAAATGATATTTGTTTTTTACCCGCCCACTTGTGTCCACCTAAGACCCGAGTTCTTGACACCTATTCCGAGATGAGCGTGCTAACCACATGTGGGGTGTGTGGGCACCCCTATCGGCTTATTACCTGATTTGAAAGTATTTTACTAGGAGCCACAAACTAGTTCGGGCTTTATACATTACATATTGTACTTATGCCATGTATGCCATGTATGAGATGTTTATTACATGTTGCCCGATGAGCGTTTATTATTGTTGCGTAGGTGCGACACCCTGTCATGGGAATATATTGTTTATGGCCTCTGCTCGCGTGACAAGTCCATGAAACCTCTAGGTATGTACAAGGATTAGCTATACCTCGTATGAGTCGCTCTTTTGGGTGTCCCCCATGTACTTGATTTCGGTCTAGGAAAGCATTATGTCCGAAGCCCCGCCGACATACCGATGGGTGTATGTTAATTGATCTGGCAAAATGGGTGGAAGTGCGTGTTAAAACTTTGGTGCGCCCCTGCAGGGCTAAATATTTTCGAAAAGCCATGTCCGCGGTTATGGACGACTTAGAGCACACTTTCTCGATCATAGACAAACAGAACTAAAGAATTACTGTTATAATTTGACTTGGATCTGATATGACTAGTAAAGTTGGATAACCACCATGGAGTGAATGAATATTACTGCCAACTATGTGAGTTTTCTTGGAAGGACTTCCTCGTTTGGTCTTGAGGGGGAAATACCAGGATGGGTATGTTTGGTGTTACTAATAGGTTGATTCTGAATAGGTATTTCTTATCCCTCTCTGATAGCCGATAGTTGTATCGAGTCTCTATAGGTTGTGTAGTGCATGCTTCACTGCCACTTCAGTCCACCATATCTATGTAGGCGAGATCCGCTGAATTCTAGACTCGTCGTGTACTGGCCTCAGTACTGACTGCTCCCTTTTTCCTTTGCCCTTTGTCGACACCTCTTTTGTTTGAACATGTATAAGTTCGGCGATGTTAGCAAGGTTACCCTTCCAACTTGGCCTGGGCAAGGTTATGGACACCATTGGTTATTCTTTAGGGATCTTATCCCCATTTGCATCTTATCCGTACTCGGATGTGTATCATTTTCAAGGTGGTTAGGATCTTTGTAATATATATTTGTATTCTTGACTCATTCAATCAATGTTGTATATATATGTTTTGTGGGTTTCATAGTGAACCTGCACACAAGTGCCTGGTGGGGATCTTTGAATCGTTTCTATGTAGGTTTGGCAGGAATCGCTAAAACTTGCGTAGGGCCGATTCGAGGGTCTTACAGCATGCCTACCTAATCTATCTCCACGCTGGTCGGTGAATCCACCGGAGTGAGAGAAGAACATGGGTGGTGAGGAGGACCGAGGGTCGACTCTCAAGAGCGTAGGAGAGGAGAAGAGGAAATGTGTGTCCCCTCCAAAAGGAAAAAGTGCTTAGAACACCGAGATGGACTTTTCGAGATTTAGAAGAGGCTGATTGAAGCTAAATATATCAAGAAATAATCTTATTCTACAAATAATCAAATACGTAACATTTTTTACAATATTGTAGTTGTTGTGTACCCTTTTTGACACACGATTGTTCATTTTTAGAAAAATAAAAAGTTTGACTGTTGCTGAGTGAACATGATTTTTGATATATATTTGTTCCAGTTCTATTGTTTAGTAGATTTAAAAAAGCTTGCATAGCTGTCTGAACATTAGTTGGACTGACTATTGTCAGGTTTACTACCATACCTAGTTCGCTTAACTTTTTGGCTTTAAATAAGTTTTTCATACATAGAAGTTATATTGCAGAGATTTTGGGAAGGATCACCACATGCTAGAGAATATAAGGAACCTTAAAAGTGTTATATTATGTGGTTGAGAGAAAACCATCTTCAGCAGCTCGGTAAGGCAGGAAAGTTCTCGGCATTGTGTTGACTAGCTGGGGTTGTGCTACGGTTAAGCAATGGGGTGGCACAAGCTGAATGCTTTTTCATTGTTCCCGGCTGTTGTTTTTCAGGGCTTAGAGGCACAAGTTTGATTTCATTTCTTGATTTCGTATTTTCAGACTTATTTATGGAAGTTGTGCATATCTTGTCTTGCGGAATTTGAAGTTTTGGTTGATATGTGGGTTTGCTTGCTTCAGGGATGTGATGTTTTATAGTTGAGAAGTGACTCGAGCTATGGTAGCGCATTTCACATGTGCCTTTAATTTTGCACTCCCCGATGATGTTTGATGTTGTTGCTTGCCTAATATAATATATATTTGTTAATTGGGTTTTGAAATAAACATTTCTCCCCAATTCTCGGTAAGAAGTGACAATAGCTAGGCCTATTTTTGTCTCTGTAAGCTGTCTGATTAAATGTTGGGTTTGTGGATGCACAAAGAATTAACTGCTAAAATTTTGGTGAATTTCGTGCTTAGTACAAGTCAAATATGGGACGTAGGAGACAAAGTAATAGTATCAGCAAAACGCAATCATATGAATCAAACTACTTATATGTAAGAAAACTTATTAAAGAGAATTCGTATGAAATTCTTAGAAAATTCCTTCGAATCAAAGAGGCTAAAATTCCTACTAGCCAATGACAGTTCGGAAAAATTAGCTTACATCAATTCAGGAATAAATATAATACACTATACGGGGAGGGGAATTTATCAAGTCCCAGAGGCTTACACGCATCGTTCTCGGTCACGACGAATAAAAGCTCGTGTTCGATAATAGTATTGCAGTATCTGAAGTAGCCCTCAAACTGGTTCACACAAAATGACCATCCATAACTATTATTCCCGGTAAGGACGAAAATCTTGAAATCGAAGATGGCGACGAGAGAAATCCTCGTATCCCCTAGCATGTGTGAGAACTTGGCAAATGACTATCTTCTGCAGTTTAGTAGTTCGACCTTCATCACCATTATCCTCGAATGTAAGTGCAAAACCTTCGGCCATTTCAAACCACGGGACTTGCGACACACATTGACATGGTCCCACCTAAAATCGGTCCATGGAGTACACAAATAATGCTTGTGATTGTATGTGGCTCTGTTTAGCCCTCTAACTCGTGATTTGTTAAAGTTTACGCATGAAATTGTCAACATGACTAAATTGAGTTGTAAGCCAGGTTTGCTGTCAAAATTGTGTTCGCCTGGGTGACACATGCACGTGGGTCATGCGTACAGGAGAGAATCTACCCTATAACTTTGCACCTAGCACCTTGTTGAGTATAAAGCTCTTGATAATGCTACATCAGAACTTGTCTAGGTGAAGTCTTTGTTGAAGGAGTTGAGAGTTACAAAAACTCAGCCTCCAATGTTATGATGTGTGAAAGGGCATGTGTGCCCCCATGTGTGGTTTTGGTAATTAATGACAATCTCTATGGAATAATGTTTTTATTGAGTTACACTTGTAGAAATTTTCCACTAGCATCGCTTGAACCATGTGTTGACTTCAAGGTTGAAAGATGAAGAACAACAAGGAATGTCCAAGGGCTTCATGCCTATTGGAATCATGTTGAAGAATAAGAATAAAGAAAAGAAGATCAAGTGTGTCTTGAAGAATAAGATGGATTTCCTCATGTATATCTTCAAGACATTATCCTAATGGAGTTAGAAGAAATGAAGTGCAAGTTCAAGATGTGCCTTCTCTAGAAGATCTCATGCTTTAAGCTTGTTTCCTATGTTACCATGGATCGATGAAGAAAAGTTCAAATAAGAGGTTTCCCCATGGTGTATGGGGGATCAATTTGGAATTCTTCATCAAGCAAGCGCGACAAGAGCAATCAATAAAGGTGTTCCATATTGAGGAGGACAAGATCATCTACATCAATCTCAAGTGGAATGCTCAATGAAATGGTATGATCTTGATAGGTTTTCCCTTTTGCCGATCTCATGTTGGTAGTTGGGAGACCAGGTTTAGGGTAGATAACCGTACTATCAAGAGGGGCTCTCGAGTGAGTATCTCGATCATATCTTTCGAAGAGAGCTCAAAACTTTGTATATGTAGCATCTTGGTTGTTATTTGGATCTTATCCATGTGAGTTTCTAGAGCTTGTGGTAATCTTCATAACAAGCTCTAGTTCATCAAAAACAGATTTCCCTTCTATACCCTATCGCATTTTTATCTTGAAGGTTTTACGGCTCCATACCTTGGGATCTATCTCACATACTTATACTTGATTTTCTCTCCCTTGGAGGTGTCCAATATTCCATTATCTTTCCAACAAAATTGATTTCATCCCATTTGGAGTTCGGATGCTCGAGTTATTACGTTTGCTGCTGCCAGCTTTGTCTGTCATGACCTGCAATACCGGACTCCCTATTCGGTAGTACCGCTCAGCAGGGGTAGTACCATTCGACGATACCAGTCTCATATGAAACTAGCATCAAGCTAGGGCTCCTCCTCTGGAGCGTCTGGTACCGTCCCCAGTACTAGCAGTAGTACCGCTCCGTGGCCCGGAACTACCGGTATGCGGTAATACCGCCCATGGACCCGACACTACCGGTGGTCGACTGGGCTGGCTTAGCTTCCCTATACCCTCCTCTAGTTTGCCCGGTTGCTATCTCCGGTACCTGGTTGGTAGTACCATACTTGTCCGGTACTACCGCTGCCAAGTCTGGTACTAACAGTTGTTGCAGGTGGGTAACGGGCAGATTCCTGCCCCCCTATAAAAGGGGCCCTTCTTCTCCATTTGACCTTATCCCTTTGAGCTCCTTTCCCCCTCCATTGTTGAATCTCTTATGTTTGTCCTCTCCCTCTCCCTCCCATGATTCTTGCATCTATTTGAGGAAAAAGAGAGAGGAGACCAATCCATCTCTCCTCTAAGTGAGGGGAATATATTTGGGATACAGATCTTAAAAACTTGTGTAGTTTTCCACTAGTGTTCTTCCTCTCTTATTCCCCAATAGCTTTTGTAGCTTTGGTGGAATTTGGGAGTGAAGGACTTGCCATTGCATTAGGTGCATCAATTTGAGTTCTCCTCGAAGGATTTGGTTGGTGAAATCAAGAAGCTTGTTACTCCTGGGTTCTTGGAACCCTAGATGGTTAAGTGGCCTTTGTGGTGAGTTCTTGGGGCCTCTAATTAAGTTATGGAACTCTCCCCAAGTTAGTGGAATTGGTCGTGTTTATTAGGAGCCTCCAATTAAGTTGTAGAGTGTCAACACCCGGATTTTAATCCTAGATGCCCGTTATGCCATACCTCGCAATCCCAGGATTACCATTTTTGCGAGACATAACTGATTGGATATCACAGTACATCATCCATTACAAACCATACATAAGGTCTTACACAAATAATGATCTCATGATTCAGTCTTAATACAACAAGCAGCGGAAATAAAAGATAAGCGTAGCGGTGGGGTCCATCTTCAGGGGGCACATGCAATGTTGACGAAGGCAGATATTCCTAGTTATCATAGCCATCCTGCTGGCCATCATCTTGGTAGTCTCCTTCATAGTATGGCCATGAGAATAGCCAGGGACAAAAGCCATGAGTACTCTTTAAGTACTCGCAAACTACCACTAACAAGTAGTATAGTTCTAAGTTAAAGTGCTAAGTCTAAGTTTAACTATAAAGTTAAGTTTGAAACCTAAGCTGAGTTCTGAAACAAAGAAAGATAAAATAAAGTTCTAGAATCACTTAAGTTGGGAAGCTATTGTCATAAACACAACCCTTTTGTGGTCAAGTCAAGATTCACCATTTCATAAGTCATTTCGGAAAACATTTGACAACGAAACAGTATGGCCATTCCAACTGTCCATAACCGCGGACGTGGCTATTCGAATAGTTTGAGACTCTGCAGAGGTGGTACACTTTCACCACAAGATTCGATACATTTGTCAGGAGTAACCCTGAATCATCATACTTAGTATGCAGATAATCAAACATAACCTTTACTTTACACACCCTAGTATAAGCACCTCTCCTATGAGCATGGCCTCCCAACCATGACCATCAGTCATCTTGGGCACTGCATAGGTGGACAACATTGAGAGGTAGCCTCAGCTCAGACCTCTCCCGCGAGGGAACTAATACTAATGCATATAAATTTCCAGCTAAGCCTTACCCAATTCAGGTAGTGTGGTTGTACGGTAAATTTGGAATGGTATCGCATCCTAATCCAACCATCAGTTTTTTTAAAAAGGGTTAAGGCTCATGCCTCATCATTTTCATCATCATAAACCATTTGTGTTTCTCAACACATGTCAAAACATTTCAATAGAATGACTCATCATTCTAAGGTTTTCATAATTCATTTTCACCAAGTGTTCCCATCTAAAGTGACTCAAGTTTTGATCTAGCTTTAATTTACTAAGTTAAGAGTGTTCACTAAGGTGAAAAACATGGGATCAATCTCATGCCATAGAATGACATCTAAGGGTTATCTAAATAGGCCAAGTTTTATACTCTTTATGCTACCTTTAAAACAAGTAAAGGACTTTGGGTAAAGTAAAGGAAGTAAAGCTTGAAAATAAGACTTGGGGTAACTAATAGTCAAAGTGGTATAGTCAAAGCATGCCTAAAGCATCTTTGTTAAACCTTCTAGTTTAATCCTAGCTTGCTAAGCATTATACTTGCAAGTGTTAGCTTGCATTGTTAATGGTGGCTTGCCTTGTGCAGTGCAGTGGTTGAAGTTTTCTTCTTCTTCTTCTTGGTAGAACTCCTCCTCGAAAGCTTGGTCGGTACTATCGTTTATAAATACATACGGAGTACAAAATCACCAAACAATACTTAACTAGTCTAATTAGCACTCTAAGGCATATAGTTGATGATCCATTATCATCACAAGCATCACAAGCTTAATTCAATAGTTTCATTGTTTTTATTTTAGAAAAGTAATTTCTACTCATTGAAAAATTAACTAAGATTTAATATTCCCACTTAAAATATGGGATCATGTCGACACATGTCATCACCACATATTCTAACATGTGGGAATGTGATTTAAGGGTTGGATCATAATTAATTTGGTTTAAGTTCCTTATTTAATGATTTAAAGTGACTAGAAATGCCTATATAGCATTATTTTGGTACTAATCCAAAGACACTGCATGTAAACCTTAATATTATTACATATTCAGATAGATATAGTGAAATGTGATTTTTGAGAGTTGGAATCAACTCAAAATCTATATTGGTTGATTTTATAAAAATGTTGCAAGGTGCCAAAGCTTCTTCTGCGTTCATGTGGAAGAGACGACCGTTTCGGTTGTGAGGGTTCCCTGGGGCAAATCTTCTTCCTGGTTGAACACGACGCTGTTGTTGAGCTGGGGCATTCACATTGGCATTGGCGGCAGTCTTCTTGGGACACTCATTGGAATAGTGACCCTTCACTCCACACTCAAAACAAGTGATCTGGGACTTGTCTTTGACTGCGGCAGGCACAACATTGCTGCCAGTTCTGGGTGCAGTGTTGTTGTTGTTGTTGTTGTTCCTCTTGGGAGGTGCACGGTTGAAATTGTTGGCATTGCCAGAGTTGTGATTGTTTCCTCCGGATTTCACATTGCCTCCGCTACGGTTGGGGTAGCTTGGGCGAGACATTGGGGGTCGATTGTTCCTTGGTGCATATCCTGGTGAGGGGTTGGGATGGTACTTCTGGTGACTGCTGGATCCAGACTGCTGCATCATACGACGATTGCGGTTGTCGTTTGCTTGATTAATCTTCCCTTCCATCTGAATGGCAGAGTCGACTAGCTCTTCAAGATCCTGGAAACGAATGTTGACGAGGACAGTCTACATCTCATCATGCAGTCCGTTCAAGAATCTCTCCTTCTTCTTGGCCTCCATGTTGATCTCATCAGGTGCATATCTGGCAAGTGATAGGAATTTGTCACGGTACTCCACCACCATCGTTCTTCTTTGCTTCAATTCATGGAACTCATCCCTCATTCTGTTGACTAGACCCTGCGGCACGTGGGTGCGGCTAAACTTTACTTTGAAAGCTTCCCATGTCCTCACTTGACCATGGTTCATCAGGCGGATACTGTTCCACCAAGCTCTTGCATCTCCTGCCAGATAGTGAGTACCGAAGAGAACTTTCTCATTTTCATCAACTCTTGCAACTTCTAAGTTGTTTTCCATTGTCTCCAACCAGTCATCGGCATCTAATGGGTTTTTTGACGTGCTAAAGATTGGGGGATTGGTATTCTAGAAGTCCTTGATGATCCTGATTTCCATGCCCTTGGTTGTTGCGATGAGATTCTGCAAGATCTGTTGCATTGGGTCTTGCGACGAGTTGCTCCCTCCTTGGTTTCCACGAGTCATCTGAAGATTGAGATAGATACGGGGGTAAGAGGGAAAATTCTAAGGTTCAGGGTTTTGGTTTCAAAGCTAAAACTTTGAGTTTAACTCAGGTTTTTCAACTAACTTCATTTCATTCATGCAAACAAGCACACGATACAACACACACCACAACAATTAAAGGGAAAACAGATGGTTTGAAGAACCATTCTGCAAGCTACGATACAGTGGGACCGATACATCTCAGACTACGACAGTGTTCTAGTGCATCTACTCATCGTCGATGAAGTCGGAGTTATCATCGTCAGTGTAGAAGTCTACAACATCCTCCTCCAGAAAGTCATCATCATTGCTGAGGTAAGAATCCATGTCTCCCTGGATGTCTTCACCCTCCTCTTCTTCCTCCTTTGCGGCATGCTAAGCTTCCTGCTCCTTGACGGTCTTCTCAAGGTCGGCCACCTTCTTGCGAAGATGGGCGATGGTGCGATCCTTCTTTGCACGCTGGCGGCAAAGAGACTAGCGATCCTGGACGAGCAGTGCGAAAGTCTGGGCCTTCTGGTCGGCAATGGCACGGTTCTGGTTGGCTAACTCTCTAGCATTGTCCAGCTCCTTCTGACGGTCATACAACAAGAAGTCGAGGTTCTCAACTTGGCGCTTCAGTGCTGGATGACTTGGCATCTACATCGGCATTTCCATGAAGTCACGTCTTGCATAGTGGGCAAAACGGGTTCCTTGGATTTGGTTGACGCTGAGGGCACATAGACGTGCGAGAGCTTCATGCATTGCCCTGGCTAATCCATCTAGCCAGTTGTTCTCTCTCACGGAGAACTGGATTCTCCCAGAAGGTGGTGCTTCGATGCTTCCTCTAAGATCCACGGTGACTAGCCACTGTAGGTCTCCTCCTAGGGGTCCTGGAAGTTGAGCTCCAAGAAACTCCGGATGTGGGCGTCCCAGTAACTCTGATAGTGAATCCAGATCCCTCTCGAAGATCAGCTGACCTCCATTTCCCAACTGGTAAAACTTGCTGAACTGAGACTCCATCTACAAGAATTTAGGATGGGGAAGTTAGTGAAGTGATCAAGTGTGTCAAATTTTAAGTAGTAATGTAAGAATTTTGAGGCATATGAATTTTTGAGAAAGAATGAGTTCACAAGGATAAGAGAGGAGATAGTTTTTCGTAAATACTCACTTTGGTTTTGAAACTAAGTTTTTGTTCGGACATCCATTCTAACTAGGGTCTCCTATGGTCAGGATGGCTCTGATACCACCTTGTCAACACCCGGAGTTTTAATCCTAGATGCCCGTTATGCCATACCTCGCAATCCCAGGATTACCATTTTTGCGAGACATAACGGATTGGATATCACAGTACATCATCCATTACAAACCATACATAAGGTCTTACACAAATAAGGATCTCATGATCCAGTCTTAATACAACAAGAAGCGGAAATAAAAGATAAGCGTAGCAGTGGGGTCCATCTTCAGGGGGCACATGCAATGCTGACGAAGGCAGATAGTCCTAGTTATCATAGCCGTCCTGCTGGCCATCATCTTGGTAGTCTCCTCATAGTCTGGCCATGAGAATAGCCAGGGACAAAATCCATGAGTACTCTTTAAGTACTCGCAAACTACCACTAACAAGTAGTATAGTTCTAAGTTAAAGTGCTAAGTCTAAGTTTAACTATAAAGTTAAGTTTGAAACCTAAGCTGAGAAATACTTAAGTTGGGAAGCGATTGTCATAAACACACTCCTGTTGTGGTCAAGTCAAGATTCATCATTTCATAAGTCATTTCGGAAAACATTTGACAACGAAACAGTATGGCCATTCCAACTGTCCATAACCACGGACGCGGCTATTCGAATAGTTTGACACTCTGCAGAGGTGGTACACTTTCACCACAAGATTTGATACATCTGTTAGGAGTAACCCTGAATCATCATACTTAGTATGCAGATAATCAAACATAACCTTTCCTTTACACACCCTAGTATAAGCACCTCTCCTATGAGCATGGCCTCCCAGCCATGAGCATCAGTCATCTTGGGCACTGCATAGGTGGACAACATTGAGAGGTAGCCTCAGCTCAGACCTTTCCCGCGAGGGAACTAATACTAATGCATATAAATTTCCAGCTAAACCTTACCCAATTCAGGTAGTGTGGTTGTATGGTAAATTTGGAATGGTATCGCATCCGAATCCAACCATCAGTTTTTTTAAAAAAGGGTTAAGGCTCATGCCTCATCATTTTCATCATCATAAACCATTTGTGTTTCTCAACACATGTCAAAACATTTCAATAGAATGACTCATCATTCCAAGGTTTTCATAATTCATTTCACCAAGTGTTCCCATCTAAAGTGACTCAAGTTTTGATCCAGCTTTAATTTACTAAGTTAAGAGTGTTCACTAAGGTGGAAAAGATGGGATCAATCTCATGCCATAGAATAGCATCTAAGGGTTATCTAAATAGGCCAAGTTTTATACTCTTTATGCTACCTTTAAAACAAGTAAAGGACTTTGGGTAATGTAAAGGAAGTAAAGCTTGAAAATAAGACTTGGGGTAACTAATAGTCAAAGTGGTATAGTCAAAGCATGCCTAAAGCATCTTTGTTAAACCTTCTAGTTTAATCCTAGCTTGCTAAGCATTATACTTGCAAGTGTTAGCTTGCATTGTTAATGGTGGCTTGCCTTGTGCAGTGCAGTGGTTGAAGTTTTCTTCTTCTTCTTCTTGGTAGAACTCCTCCTCCTCGAAATCTTGGTCGGTACTATCGTCTATAAATACATACGGAGTACAAAATCACCAAACAATACTTAACTAGTCTAATTAGCACTCTAAGGCATATAGTTGATGATCTATTATCATCACAAGCATCACAAGCTTAATTCAATAGTTTCATCCTTTTTATTTTAGAAAAGTAATTTCTACTCATTGAAAAATTAACTAAGATTTGATATTCCAACTTAAAATATGGGATCATGTCGACACATGTCATCACCACATATTCTAAGACACATGTCATCACCACATATTCTAACATGTGGGAATGTCGACACATGTCATCACCACATATTCTAATATGTGGGAATGTGATTTAAGGGTTGGATCATAATTAATTTGGTTTAAGTTCCTTATTTAATGATTTAAAGTGACTAGAAATGCCTATATAGCATTATTTTGGTACTAATCCAAAGTCACTGCATGTAAACCTTAATATTATTACATATTCAGATAGATATAGTGAAATGTGATTTTTGAGAGTTGGAATCAACTCAAAAGCTATCTTGGTTGATTTTATAAAAATGGTGCAAGGTGCCAAAGCTTCTGTCTTATTATTTTTACTAAGAGAGATCTATATCTCTAATTGAATTAAATCCAACGGGCTTGGATAGATCATTTCAATACCTTTCAGACAAAATTGCTTTCACGCCATTTGGATTTGTAAATCTGTCTAAACTAAATTTCAAACACAGAGACAGAACTAGGTTTAAACTAAAAAGAAATATCCTAATTCAAACTAACTGGGTCGCGTAGGAAACGCTAACGGGCCGGCCCAGTGTCACTCTGCAGCGCGGGGCTCAGCTGACAGGGGGGTCCACCAGTCAGCGGCTCATAACGCGCGAAGCGGTATGAGGCGATGTGGGACGTTGGATTAGAGTGGGGATCAACGGCTGTGGATCGTCGTCGGCGACGGACCTGTCGCCGGCGAGCTCTAACCTTAACGGCTCGGTGGGGGTGCATAGGGGGTGTACCAGGGCTCCAGCGATGACGGCGAGGTGGGAAAACGGGCTTGTGGTCGACGACGAGCTCAGGGATGGTCGAGGCAGCTCCGGGGGTGGTCGCAATCAGCGGCGCCCTTCTCCTCCAGAGGCGGCCTGCTCCGGTGCAATTCCGGCGAGCTGCTGCTCCCCGTGCTCCAGCTAGAGGTGTGGGACGATCAGTGAGGTGAGCGGAGTGGAGTGGTGTGCTGCAAATGGCTGGGGGTGCCCTCCTTTTATAGGCTCGACGGCGAGACCAAGAGGGATGGGCAGGTGACGGTGGCGACATGGCTACGGGCTGCTAGCGGCGTGGCTGCGGGCAGCGATCGACGCAAGGTCTCCTAGCGGTTCTCTAGGACTTTAATGCGGGCTTAGGGGCAGTGGTATGCGGTCGGGCGCAGCTGGCACTCTGAGCGGCAGAGGCGGCGGCTTCGATGGCGAGCGGTGGCTATGAGGCGTTGGACGGCGAATGAGGGTGTCTGGCCTGCTCCCTGGGTCGTGGCGACACGGTGGGCGCGGGCTGCGGTCGAGCGACGGCTTGTGCACGCGTGTCGGGCGCGACGCTCTGGCGCGTGCTCGGCATGGTGCAGTGGCACTGGGCGCGGGGATTGCTCGGTGGTCCACGGCTGGGCCTGGCTCGGGGAGGGGACAGTGGGCAGCGGTGAGGTGTTGGCTAGCTGCTAGACATGGATAGAGAGGGGGAGGCGGTCTGCTGCGGCGGCGACCAATTTGGCCGGCGAGGTGGGGATCGGCTTGGCATGGCCATGCTGCTAGGAGGTAGGGGATGGGGTAGTTAGGTCCTGGTTAGATCATTAGGAGACAAAGTGAGCAAATGGGGGTCAAATGAGAGACAAGTTTGGCCAGAACACTATTCAAAATAGTGAAATTTGTTTTGTTTGAATTCTGCCTGCCAAGTGTTTGATAAAATGGTGACCACTCACAAAGATTTCAAAATAAAGCCTTGCTTATATGCATGCTTAAATACTTTAAATAGAAAAAGTTTTTGTTAACCCCAATTTTGATGATTTGGATCTTGATAAGCTTGGATTAAAGTTTTGGGATGTTACATAGAGATTCCCCAATCTTTTACGGGTTTGGTGACCGCCTTCAAGTGTCCCATAGTGAATGGGGTGCTTGTCGTGCGGCAGGTGCTCGGAAGAATTGGGTGAGGCCTCTTGTAGTGCTAGTGGGCTTAGTACCATCCACCCCTCCAATGAGACGTACTCCCTTGTAGGGAAGAACTCAGTAAAACATTGTTGTCTTCCTGTGCCTTGGTTATCTCTATACCCGAGCCTTTACTTATGCACTTTACTTTATGATAGCCTTCGGGCTTGGAGCCATATATCTTGCTATCACATAGTTTCTTGCTTTTCCTAACATAATTTGTTGGTTCACATAGGTGAAACATAGTATATACAGGTTTTGTGCTTGACAAAATAAACGCTAGTTTAATTCTGCCTTTGTTAAGCCCATCTCGTAAAAAATTTAAACCGCCTATTCACCCCCACTAGGCGCATCTGTGTCCTTTCAATTGGACAACATTGGAGCAACATCGAACCTAGTCTTTCGTGCGTGGGCGGAGCATATAGAGGTGGGTTTTCACTTTGTTCATGAGCACGTGTCTTAGAAGCAACTTCAGATCAAATTCATCTCTTACAAAGACCAAGTTGCTGATATCTTCACTAAACCACTTGAGTTGCCATTATTTGATCATTGTAAGCACAATATCAATCCTTTGTTACCAGTTGAGACCGATGAAGGACGATAGAATACATATTAAACTATTCATATGTACGTTTGTATTGTATTGTAACTTGGTCTATATATATGTGAAGGTAAGGATAGTTGATATTACTAGATTGAAACTAGAAAATTGGCCCACGCACATGCGCATGCAAAGTCTTTTTTGTATCTTATAGATGCTTTGTTTTGAACTATAGTATTATTTCATATTGTGCTAGTTGAATGAAAGAAATCATGTTTTAGGACTCACTACGGTGTGATGTACATGCATGTGCATAATTTCTAGTGTGTTTGCTTTGAAGTAATACTTTGACAAAGTCTTGATTAAGTTAATACACCATTTTGTCTATATAATTTATGCATATAAAATTACTGATTCATCTAAACTATTTTTTATTAATTTTCAAACATAAGAAGTATATGTCAATCTAGCATAATATACAATAATGATAGTTTATAAACAGTCTACATAAACAATAAAACAACTAGTATTGTATGTACATGTGTCAATGTCATAGAACATCAAAATCAAGCTAACAAACTTAGTTGAATAACCATCGTTCATTGAGTCTACTGTTGCTATAAGAAGGCACGTCTATTATAGAACTCTCACGTATCATAAACACGGCTTTGAATCATACATTGATATAACATTTGGTAGAGAAACCTAAAATTTCTAATTTTGTAGAAGAAAATCGACCAATAGAACTTTCCAAGAAAGTATTAGATATGGAATTCCTGTAGAGTGATAGGTATAGTGAGTGATAATCAAAATTATACTCCAAGCACCACGGGGCATCATTGGTTATTGCTGAACATTCGATACAAATAACATTGAGTTGATCATGAAAACGTATCACAAATTGTTTATGATATTATGTCTTGAGGGTAAAAGGTATGATGCTCATAATTTCATATAATGTATATTTATTGCTCTAAATGTATTCATTATTAATAGGTTCTTAGTGGGCCGTGTGCTCATAATTTTTGAGAGGACCACAATTATTGTTGTTTGAAAACTTACAACCCAACATCATAACTACGAGAGCATGTTCTTACATGTACAATACACTATGTCAACCTTAAGGCTCATACTAAATAACTTATAAGAAATATTTTAATATTAAGACCATATATGGAAATCCGAGAATAAATACAAATTACCACATTAATGCTACATATGAAGTATAAAATTGACCCAGGATCATAGAACCTGGATTATTTTAGTGTAATTTTGTTAGGGGAAGCCGCAAGATGGACCTTCCAGAAACTTTAGATGTGTGTGTTCCTGTCCTAATGATCTTAATATAACAAATTTTAACAAAAAATAAAGCCCAATCTAGAAAGTTTAGTTTTATGCATCTGTTTCTAACATGACTCGTTTTCTTGTCACATAGTCATTAGAAGTGGATGTATTGTAGTAGCACTATACTTGACCCATAATAAACATGTAACAAACAATTAGCATGTTTTTATTATTAGAAACCGTGGTATTTTGGCAAGGCGGATTAATTTTATAGCTATATTCTGTTCCCAAAAATATTAGAAGAGGACAATCAATTTACATTAGAACATAATGTAGATGACCCAACCTATATATTGATGTTATCTGATTTATTTAGGATACATCCTTAATAAATATATGCCTGACTCTTATAAAATGTTCAAATCGAGGTCGTTGGAGTTAACTTATGGTGTCAAAAGAAGTTTACATTAAATAAGACATAGATGTTGCATAAGTAGTCACTCGAAACTGCAATCATAAATTATGGAGTAACAAATTTAAAGCAGCTAACCTGAAATAATACAATTATAGTCAATGTTATTTGGTTTATGACAAAACAGAATGCACCGTTTTGGCGTCCCCTTGTCTAGTATCTAGAACTTTTCACAACATTTATTTGTTCAATAATATGTACGCCCAAAAGTTAAGTAGCAAGAACATGCATTCCCATATATATCTTTAGTTACCAGCCTAGTTGAGGTAGTATTAATATTAAGCTAGAGATATGATGATAAGCATAAATTAAAATATGACACATATATTGTGTTAAATGTATTAATATGCGACTATAAAAAAGGTGCTCACCATGGAACTTATGTTTTGTTTATGTTTCCAACTCAACGTTGATGCAGTCTATAATTAAACCATTATGTGTAAGCTTGATCCCAGACTACCAAAGGCCTACATTGAGAACAATAGAAGGCTTGAAAGATTATTCTCCAATATCCTCAAGAAAATTTTGGGGGGATAAATAAGATCACAATATCTCATGATCCATTGCTTGATCAAGTTTTCTGTGCATAGAATTTTATAATACTAAATTGAAGAGAATGTTGCATATTGTATTAGCAACGAAATGCACTCAACGTTGACCTCTAATGTTCTTAAGTTTTGTGAAAGGAAGCTTAGCTCAAATTCAGCACCTTAAAGAAGAGAGCATGGAGGAACAATTTATTAGGACTATATGTTTGGAAAAGCAGTAACAATGCAGTTGATTAACAATTTAACATTATGAACCCCTTGCTAGAATCCTAAAGTGAGAATAGAGTGGAAAAGTTAGTGGAGATGTTCAGGTATCATGCATGGCTATGAATTCTATTGCATACTTACCACTTAGAACTAATCTAATTTTGTTCCCTATAAATACACCGTAGATGAAAAATCAGACCAACTCTTCAACAATGTTGTCACTAAATTAGTTGTGGCTTTTAAGCAACACTACCGTCTCTGCACAGGACCTACACACAGTTAAATATACAAAAATAAACACATGAGATAGATATATATAGCGATAAAAAAGTAATAGCACTCCAAAAAACTTTGGTTTTAAGCTTCACAAAATCCAGGCTCCCTACAGGTTCTCCAACCTTTCTTGATCGGCACTAAGAAAAACAAATGAAATTATGAGATCCAGATAATCCGGGAGCATACGTCATAAGAAATGGAGAGCGGATATTTTACCTGTAGCTTCAATAATTTAATTAAAGTATTAGTAACATTTATTTCTGTAATCAGCCAAGACAAACATATGACAACCACCGGTGCATCGCATTTAGTAGTAAACGGTAAATGATATGAAAATACTGTCCCTAGGGGTTATGGAAATGCATATTGACCATAAGAACTTACCCTATTCCAGCCTAAGTATACACATAGGATGACTCTGAGTGTATGCAATAATGTATGATGCAAAACTTATGGTACTTAATCTATACTTTGTTTGGGTTTTTTTCAAAAAGGGGAATAAGACCCGGGCCTCTACATCGATCGATGCATACAAATTTTTATTTTAAATATTATAATTCAAGGATCACTCAAGGTCGACACATGTATCAACCTGCGGAAAATATGAGTCAAGAGGCTAAACATTATGTTCTAGTCTATTTTCTATTAAAACGCGGCCAGTCAGACTTGCTGAAGATGTGCCCAACGATCATCAGGAGACGGCTACACCCAGTATCCATGATATCCCGTTGGTCTTGCGGCGATAGGAGCGTCCAAAGCTGCACCGAATGTGCCACCATATGGATAACCTGCAAAAGATTAAAAAAATTATTCTGTTAAATACTTCATCTGAGTAAGTACACTTATTTTACTGAATAAGAGAATGTGTTTTTTAATAAGATAATGTGTTTTATGCTTATAGCTTATCCAATTGACAACACTTGGCAATTCAGATTCAGTTATCTTGAAACGACCAAATCAACTCTTGGCAATTCAACTATTCTTTTCAAATGACAATTTTTAAGCAGTTAGTAGTTCTCCTGTTTCTCCTACTGCTAATACTTAGAGCCCTTGCAGGTAGCATCTAATAGGGATTTCGCACTCACAGAGGTAAACATTTTGAGTAGCCCTACTCGTTGTTGGAAATATGCCCTAAAGGTAATAATAAAATGTTTATTATTCATATTTCATTGTTCGTAATAAATGTTTATTATCCATGTTATAATTGTATTAAACGGAATCATAATACATGTGTGGAATATGAACAACACCTTGTCCCTAGTGAGCCTCTACTTAACTAGCTCATTGATTAAATGATGGTTATGGATTCCTAACCAAGAACATGTGATGTTGATTAATAATGAGGTCATATCATTAGGAGAATGATGTGATGGATAGACCTAAATAAAGAATAACAATTTGATCGTGTCACTAAGTTCCAATTGCCAATCCTCATATTATCTGGTTTCCAATTCGTAAGACCATGCGATCATGTAATCTAATAAGTCCAAAAGAATACCTTGGGAACATTAAACGTTGCTTCGTGACATGGTGATTATAAAGGTGTTTTTCATGTATCTTGAATGGTGCTTGTTTGTTGCATGGATCAAGACTGGAATTTTTCACTCCCTGTGATGGAGAGATATCTCTGGGCCCTCTCGGTAGTAATATATCCAAAGTTGCTTGCAAGCATGTGACTAAGGAAGTTAGTCACAGGATATAATATTGCGGAACGAGTAAACAGACTTGCAGGTAACGAGATTGAACTAGGTATGTAGATACCGATGATCGAATCTTGGGAAAGTAAAATATCGCGAGACAAAAGGAATGAAATACTAGATAGTTTTTCGTAGAATTTGTGGGAGCCATTATGGACATCCATGGTCCCGCTATTGGTTATTGGTCCGAGAAGTGTCTCGACCATGTCTGCTTATTTACGAACCCGTCGGGTCACACACTTAACGTTCGGCATCGCTAGGGTTTAGTGAGAATTAAATATGGTGATATCGAATTTTGATTTGGATATACGGAATTGTTCCGGGAAGAATGTCAATAATTTATTAATTAACTGAATTAATGAATATTGATAGATATATTTATTTAATGGAAATAATTATAAGATAAAATTAACCCACAAGATAATAGCTGAAATGGGCCAATTTGATTGGCCCCATGTGAGGGCAAGGTGTGGGGCAAAAGAAGGCAAAGAAAAAAAAAGTGGTAGAAAAGAAAGGGCCATTCGGCCTAGTGCCATTGGGCCTTCACGTGGTGGCTTGAGCATGTAACGTTCAGCAAATTGATTTGATCGATTGTATGTTACCTGGCACATGCATTTCCTGGCACAATTAATAAAATTGATCGCTTGAGTGTTTCAACTTGAAGCCCACACGTATGAGCAACGCTCGGCCATCTGCCTATAAATAGAGTAGGCGACGAGGCGTCTGGCAGATGGTCTGGCCGGCAGGCTGAGTCTCTTTTTCTTCCTAGTTTGTATGTAGTTCTTTTTTCTATTTTTCCACTTTCGCAGGCGCTTGACGAAGCCCTACAGAATTTCCACCATACATCCGTTCGCACGCTGTTGTGCTGTCGGATTCTCATAAACCACTCCACCTAAGCTTGCTAGATCGAGAAGGAGGAGTCGGTGTCGGGCCGTACGTGTGGATACCGCGAAGGTGCCGTTCGTGCGGCACTTGGACGAAGGAAGAGGGGTCTACATCGGATTGATCCGACGCGGGAATTCTTCACCACCAACGATCGAAGATCGTAACGCTTCGGAATCTACAAGGGTATATAATTCCAAATTCCCTCTCGTTC
This sequence comes from Avena eriantha, assembly GCA_910589775.1. Classification (NCBI taxonomy): domain Eukaryota; kingdom Viridiplantae; phylum Streptophyta; class Magnoliopsida; order Poales; family Poaceae; genus Avena; species Avena eriantha. The sequence continues at coordinate 410,153,237 of OU342744.1, forward strand.
CCTACATCTCATAGATGGATCTTGGGATTTATTCTGCATATGCGTAGGATTTTTTGTTTTGTATGCTATGAATCCCTTCAATGGTATCAGAGCCTAGATCTATACGTAGATTTATGGTACGAGTAGAACACAATGTTTTTGTGGGCGTTGATGATCATGTTGTTACCCTCTCATGTGTACTAGTTAATATTGCGACATAGTAGGATGAAGCGGCCCGAAACCAACTTCACGCGTACTCTTACGCGAGACCGGTTCCATGCTTGACATGCAACTTGTTTTGCATAAGTGGCTTGCGGATGTCAGTATCTCCTACTATAGTGAATATTGCTTCTACAATGGAGGGCCCGAAAGGGTGTAATAGAGACAACATGTTTATCAATGTTGTGGTTTATGCGTAAGTAAGAACGGTTCTTCCTAAGTGCAGCCCGAAAACCACGTAAAATTTGCAACAACAAAGTAGAGGACGTCTAACTTGTTTTCGCAGGGGCATGTGATGTGATATGGCGAAAATATGATGTGATATATTTGATGTATGAGATGATCATATTTTGTAATATTTTTACGACTTGCATGTCGATGAGTTTAATAACCGGCAGGAGCCATATGGTTGTCTTTATTTATTGTATGGCCTGCGTGTCAATGTTTAAACGCCATGTAATTGCTTTACTTTTTCGCTAGAGTAGCAATAGATGTAGAAGCAATAGTTGGTGGAAGCAACTATGCTCATGGAGCCCATGACCTCGGCGTCGTGCCGATGATGATGGAGATCATGTCGTGCTTTGAGATGGAAATCAAAAGCACAAGAAAAAAAGGCCATATCATGTCACATTATAAATTGCATGAGATGTTTATCCTTTTATGTATCTTATTTTGCTTGATTAGATCACGATGGTAGCATTATAAGATGATTCTTCATACTAAAATATCAAGATAAAAATGTTTTCCCATAGTAAGCACTGTTGCGAAAGTTCGTCGTTTTGAAGCACCACGTGATGATCGGGTGTGATAGATTCTATGTTCACATACAACGGGTGTAAGACATGTTGCACACGCGGAACACTTTGGTTAGCTTGACGAGCCTAGCATGTACAGACATGGCCTCGAAACACATCGGACCGAAAGGTCAAACATGAGTCATATGGATGATATGATCAACATGCTGATGTTCACCTTTGAAAGTACACCAACTCACGTGATGATCGGATTTGGTTTAGTGAATTTGGATCATGTGTCACTAAGCAACTTAAGGAATGTTGAGTTTAGTGGGAGTTTATTTAATAATTGATTAACTTGAACTAATTATCATAAACATAGTCTAAACTTGCAAATATTTGTTGTAGATGTCTAAGGCTTTAGCTTCCTTCAACTTCAACGCATTCCTAGACAAAGAAAAACTGAAAGACAATGGGTCAAACTTCACCAACTAGCATCGAAATGCGAGGATTATCCTTGCTGGCATGAAGAAGTTCTATGTGCTAGAAAGTCCGCTAGGTGACCCCCCGCTGATACTGCGACCTAAGATGAGCGCAACATGTATGAGACACACTCTGATGACTACATGCTTGTGATGTGCGCATTGCTCCAATCGTTGGAGCCTGAACTCTAGAAGCATTTTGAACTCACAGATGCCCATGAGATGGTAGAGGAACTCAAAGCTATATTTGAGACCCAATCTCGTATTGAACGATATGAGATTTCCGACAAGTTCTTCTCTGCTGATATGGATGAGCACAACTCTGTGAGCGAGCACGTTATTAAGATGACGGGATACGTTCAACGTCTTGAGGAATTGGAATGCAAGATTCCAAAGGAACTCACGACGGATAGAGTTCTGCAATCACTGCCACCAAGCTACAAATATTTTGTGCTGAATTACAACATGGGAGGTGCGAACAAGTCGCTCATAGAACTCTCCACAATGTTGAAAACTACGGAGGTGGACATCAAGAGAGACCATCAAGTGTTGATGGTCAAGAAGACCACAAGTTTCAAGAAGGCTAAGGGAAAGAAGGACAGCTCTAGGAAGCGTGGCAAATTTGTTGCCAATCCTTCAAAGAAGCCCAAGGCTGGACCTAAGCCGAACCCTGTGTGCTTCTACTGCAAGGGTGAAGGTCACTGGAAGCGCAACTGCCCAAAATACTTGGCAGATAAGAAGGCTGGCAACGTCAACAAAGGTATATGTGATATACATGTTATTGATGTGTACCTTACTAGTGCTCGTAGTAGCGCCTGGGTATTTGATACCGGTTCAGTTGCTAATATTTGTAACTCAAAACAGGGGCTGCAGAATAGACGACGCCTAGCTAAGGATGAGGTGATGATGCACATGGGGAATGGATCAAGAGTTGATGTGATCGCCGTCGGCATGCTCCCTCTACATCTACCTTCGGGATTAGTTTTAAACCTCAATAATTGTTATTTAGCGCCTGTGTTGAGCATGAACATTATATCTGGATCATGTTTATTGCGAGACAATTATTCATTTAAGTTTGAGAAAAAAGGTTATTCTTTCTATATGAATAATATATTTTATGGTCATGCACCGGATGTGAATGGTTTATTTCTATTAAATCTCGATAGTAGTAATACACATGTTTATAATGTTAATGCCAAAAGATGCAAGTTGAATGATGATAATACCACATACTTGTGGCACTGCCGTTTAGGTCATATTGGTGTAAAGCGTATGAAGAAACTCCATAACGATGGACTTCTTGAGTCACTTGATTTCGAATCATTTGATACGTGTGAACCATGCCTTATGGGGAAGATGACTAGAACCCCGTTCTCCGGTACAATGGAGAGGGCAAGTCACTTGTTGGAAATAATACATGCCGATGTATGTGGTCCAATGAGTACTTCGACACGCGGTAGATATCGTTATTTTCTTACCTTTACAGATGATTTGAGTAGATATGGGTATATTTACTTAATAAAACACAAGTCTAAAACATTTGAAAAGTTTAAAGTATTTCAGAATGAAGTAGAGAGTCATCGCAACAAGAAAATCAATTTTCTATGATCTGATCGCGGAGGCGAGTATTTGAGTTTCGAGTTTGGTATGCATTTGAAGAAATGTGGAATCGTTTCACAACTCACACCACCTAGAACACCGCAGCGTAACAGTGTGTCTGAACGTCGTAATCGCACTTTATTAGATATGGTGCGCTCTATGATGTCTCTTACAGATTTGCCACTGTCATTTTGGGGTTATGCATTAGAGACAGCTGCATTCACTTTAAATAGGGCACCATCTAAATCCGTTGAAACGACACCGTATGAATTATGGTTTGCCAAGAAACCTAAGCTGTCATTTCTTAAAGTTTGGGGATGCGAAGTTTATGTCAAAAGGCTACATCTTGATAAACTCGAACCCAAATCGAAAAAATGTGTCTTCATAGGATACCCTAAGAAAACTATTGGGTACACCTTCTATCACAAATCCAAAGGCAAAGTTTTTGTCGCAAAGAACGGAACCTTTCTAGAGAAGGAGTTTTTCTCGAAAGGAGTGAGTGGGAGGAAGGTAGAGCTAGACGAGGTTATCGAACTTGCTCTCGAAGTAGAAAGTAGGGCAGCACCGGAAGTTGTTCCTGATGTGGCGCTTACACCTACTAGAGAGGAAGCAAATGATAATAATCATGAAACTTCGAAGAATGCTCATACCGAAGTTCGTAGGTCGACTATGTCGTGTGCTGCTCTAGAATGGCACGGTGACTACGTTGTGAATATCATGTTGTTAGACAATGATGATGAACCTACGACCTATGAGGAAGCGATGATGAGCCCAAATTCCAATAAATGGTTAGAAGCCATGAAATCCGAAATAAGATCTATGTATGAAAACCAAGTATGGACTTTGGTAGACTTACCCAATGACCGCAAGGCTGTTGAGAACAAATGGATCTTTAAAAGAAAAACAAACGCTGATGGTAATGTTGCCGTCTATAAAGCTCGACTTGTCGCAAAAGGTTTTCGGCAAATTCAAGGAGTTGACTACGATGACACTTACTCACCGGTAGCGATGCTAAAGTCTATTCGGATTTTATTAGCAATTGCTGCATTTTTCGATTATGAAATTTGGCAGATGGATGTCAAAACTGCGTTCCTTAATGGTAACATTGAGGAAGAGTTGTACATGGTGCAACCCAAAGGTTTTGTCGATCCTAATGATGCTAATAAGGTATGCAAACTTCAGCGTTCCATTTATGGGCTGAAGCAAGCATCTTGGAGTTGGAATCTCCGCTTTGATGAGGTGATCAAAGGGTTTGGATTTGTCCAAACTTTCGGAGAAGCTTGTATTTACAAGAAAGTGAGTGGGAGCTCTGTTGCATTTTTTAATACTATATGTGGATGACATATTATTGATTGGAAATGATATAGAACTACTTGAAAGTGTTAAGGCTTATTTGAATAAAAGTTTTTCAATGAAAGACCTTGGTGAAGCAGCGTACATATTAGGAATCAAAATCTATAGAGATAGATCTATCCGCTTAATAGGTTTGACTCAAAGTACATACCTTGATAAAGTTCTCAAAAGGTTCAGAATGGAAGATGCAAAGAAAGGGTTCTTGCCCATGTTACAAGGTAAGACGTTGAGTAAGACTCAATGTCCAGCTACGGCAGAAGAAAGAGAAAAGATGAATAGTGTTCCCTATGCTTCAGCCATAGGCTCTATCATGTATGCCATGCTATGTACTAGACCAGATGTGTGCCATGCTATTAGTTTGACTAGCAGGTACCAAAGTGATCCAGGAGTGGAACACTGGACATCGGTTAAGAACATCCTGAAGTATCTGAAAAGAACTAAGAATATGTTTCTTGTCTATGGCGGTGATGAAGAGCTGGTCGTAAAAGGTTACGTCGATGCTAGTTTCAACACCGGTCCGGATGACTCTAAGTCTCAATCTGGATACGTGTTTATTTTGAATGGAGGAGCTGTAAGCTTGAGGAGCTCCAAGCAGAGCGTCATTGCTGTATCTACAACTGAAGCGGAATATGTGGCGGCTTCCGAAGCTGTTCAGGAAGGAGTTTGGATGAAGGAGTTCATATCCGAACTTGCTGTGGTTCTGAGTGCGTTGGATCCTATGGCTATCTATTGTGACAACACTGGTGCTATTGCCAATGCCAAAGAGCCGAGGTCTCACCAGAAATCCAAGCATATCAAGCGCCGTTTTCACACTATTCGTGAGTATGTCAAAAAAGGTGACATAAAGATTTGCAAAGTACACACGGACCTAAATGTCACGGATCCATCGACTAAGCCTCTTCCACGAGCAAAACATGATCAGCACCAGGACGCTATGGGTGTTAGATTGTTACCAAATGTAAACTAGATTATTGACTCTAGTGCAAGTGTGAGACTGTTCGAAATATGCCCTAGAGACAATAATAAAATGTTTATTATTCATATTTGATTGTTCGTGATAAATGTTTATTATCCATGTTATAATTGTATTAAACGGAATCATAATACATGTGTGGAATATGAACAACACCTTGTCCCTAGTGAACCTCTACTTAACTAGCTCATTGATTAAATGATGGTTATGGATTCCTAACCATGAACATGTGATGTTGATTAATAATGAGGTCATATCATTAGGAGAATGATGTGATGGATAGACCTAAATAAAGAATAGCAATTTGATCGTGTCACTAAGTTTCAATTGCCAATCCTCATATTATCTGGTTTCCAATTCGTAAGACCATGAGATCATGTAATCTAATAAGTCCAAAAGAATACCTTGGGAACATCAAACGTCGCTTCGTGACAGGGTGATTATAAAGGTGTTTTTCATGTATCTCGAATGGTGCTTGTTTGTTGCATGGATCAAGACTGAAATTTGTCACTCCCTGTGATGGAGAGATATCTCTGGGCCCTCTCGGTAGTAATATATCCAAAGTTGCTGGCAAGCATGTGACTAAGGAAGTTAGTCACATGATATAATATTGCGGAACGAGTAAACAGACTTGCAGGTAACGAGATTGAACTAGGTATGTAGATACCGATGATCGAATCTCGGGCAAGTAAAATATCGCGAGACAAAAGGAATGAAATACCGGATAGTTTTTCGTAGAATTTGTGGGAGCCATTATGGACATCCATGGTCCCGCTATTGGTTATTGGTCCGAGAAGTGTCTCTACCATGTCCGCTTATTTACGAACCCGTCGGGTCACACACTTAACGTTCGACATCGCTAGGGTTTAGTGAGAATTATATATGGTGATATCGAATTTTGATTTGGATATACGGAATTGTTCCGGAAAGAATGTCAATGATTTATTAATTAATTGAATTAATGAATATTGATAAATATATTTATTTAATGGAAATAAATATAAGATAAAATTAGCCCACAAGATAATAGCTTAAATGGGCCAATTTGATTGGCCCCATGTGAGGGCAACGTGTGGGGCAAAAGAAGGCAAAGAAAAGAAAAAAGGGGTAGAAAAGAAAGGGCAATTCGGCCTAGTGCCATTGGGCCTTCACGTGGTGGCTTGAGCATGTAACGTTCAGTAAATTGATTTGATCGATTGTATGTTACCCGTCACATGCGTTTCCTGGCACAATTAATGGAATTGATCGCTGGAGTGTTTCAACTTGAAGCCTCGGCCATCTGCTTATAAATAGAGCAGGCGACGAGGCGTCTGGCAGACGGTCTGGCCCGCAGGCTGGGTCTCTTTTTCTTCCCAGTTGCCTGTAGTTCTTTTGTCTATTTTTCCACTTTCGCAGGCGCTTGGCGAAGCCCTGCAGAATTTCCACCATACATCCGTTCGCACGCCGTTGTGCTATCGGATTCTCATAAACCACTCCACCTAACCTTGCTGGATCGAGAAGGAGGAGTCGGTGTCGGGCCGTTAGTGTGGATACCGCGAAGGTGCCGTTCGTGCGGCACTTGGATTGAGGAAGAGGGGTCTACATCGGATTGATCCGACACAGGAATTCTTCACCACCAACGATCTAAGATCGTAACGCTTTGAAATCTATAAGGGTATATAATTCCAAATTCCCTCTCGTTGACTACATCTCAGAGATGGATCTTGGGATTTATTCCGCATATGTGTAGGAATTTTTTTGTTTCCTATGCTACGAATCCCTTCACTCGTAATTGAGATCACCAAATTGCACCCTCTTTATTAAGCCCATGATAAATTCTGAATATATTTCCTCTAGTCCTAAAAGTAGTTGACCTTTTTGTGTGAGAGTAGAGATCGTGTATTTCGAAAACTGTGCAATCTGAAATTCAACATACTATATGAATCAAAGCAATCAGAGGAAAGAAACGGTTCAGAACAATTGTTAGGAGCACCTGGCTTCGACGTGCATGCTCTCTATCAGGAGTGTTTATGTGACCACCTGTCGTTACGTTAACGTCTGCTACAGATCGGTTTGCGTTGTTCGTGGCAGAAGGATTCGGCGACTATGCACTGGTGGCCGTATCTCACACAATGCTGGCATCTCGAGGCTAGCAATACTGTTTACGACTCGGCATGGACTCGATAGTTGGTAGAAAATGGCTCGTATTGGTGAATACAGCCCTTGTATCGCTTTGACGAAGCTGCACCTAAAAGAAAGGAAAAAGTCTAAACTAAACCTTAAACTCATAGAAGAAAGATAAATCAAATCCCGAACTTTGAATCCCGGAAATTGGTACATCGAACTTCTGTTTTCCGGTCTACCCCGGACCCTGGACTTTTTTTTTGGGGGACGGACCCTGGACTTGTTTTGGACATAAGAAATTAAAAAAATCCTAAAAAATCCTTATTTTTTACTCTCGCTGACAAAGCAGGCCCCACATGTCATAACCATCTTCCACCTCTGATATCTCTCCACTCCAGATTCCTCTTTAGCCATGGATCATGCAGCGCCTCTCTCCCGCATCAACGCCTCCCTCCCCGCTCCAGCTCCTTGCTCCAGCTCCGCCACCCATCTCAGCGAAGCCGACCGCTTCTGCCTCCGCCCACTCATCAAGCTCCTACGCGTGGTCATGTAGCAATAAATCGATTTCCAGCGATTTGTGTTTCCGTGTGTTGTGTACGTGAACTGCTAGGTAGGAAAGAAATATAGTTAGTAGTCTGGCTAGCTTGTTCGTGCGGGTTTCCTCCGGTGAATTTGCATCAGGTGCAAACCGAGCCAGCCAAGTATCGGACGTTTTTGTTCCGGCAAGAACATGGCGAGCTCCCAGGCCTACGCCAACAGCGCGGACACGCACGACGCGTTGGCGGTGGTGGGTGGACAGCGAGGACGCGGTCGTCCGCGTCTTGCATCAGGGGCGAAGCTCCCCTTTGGGCAAGGTGTGGCGTCTGCCCTACCTTAAATTTTGGCAAAAAATCATATATATGTATTCATCTGCCGATATACAAACATGTTAAGGGCAGTTTGGATGCGTTCTGAAGAAAACAACGTAAGAAAATGACTAAATGGCCTGATTACCTGCCGACCTGGGCCTTACTCCTAGCAGGGCCACACGTGATGGGATGGAAAGGCCTTAGCTGTCGTTCGTGCCACTTTGACCGGTGCCCCTTTGCCTTCGGTCGATCGAATCGATCGACTCCAGGCAGGACCAGGAGTCTAGCGCGACAGACTCAGAGGGCGAACCCTGTCCTGCTTCCTCTGGCGCCGCCCCAGGCAGGGATCCATCCCGACTCCCCCCGCCACCTGTTCCGTCCTGGTCCTCCAACAAACCGGGCGCCAGCAGGGTCTAGGCTGCCCGCAGCAGTCTCTATTCTCTAGGCTTTGGGCTATACAAATCCATAGTCTACCTTTTAGGGTTTATAGAATTCTAGTGTTCCTCTCATTTAAAGGTCATGAGCTAAAATCAAGATGGACAAGAAGGGGAGGAATTCTGCTGCTACAATGGGGTAGGTATAATTCTTCGATTTTGTGGTCAATTGGATGAAGTTTGAATTTGTGAGTTTTGTGATAGGTAAAATAGGCAAACACAAACATAGTTGAAAGGACCTTCTCAGTTATAAAGATCATCTAGATCGAGTTGCGCAACAAGATGTCCAACGATTGACTTAATGATTTTATTGTGTCCTACATAGAGCGAGGGATATTCAAATGTCTAGATGTTGGTAAAATTAAAAAAGTTTATGAAAAGAAAGGTAGAGCTTAGCCATTGCCCGGAACTTCTAGACGGCATTAATTCTTCTTATCTGTATGTTTGTATGTTCTACTTCGATTTTAGTATGTTGCTATTATAGTAAGTGATTGTGCTATTACAATTGTGTCGATACAATCTTGCTTTTTTTGCATCAATTTTGTTTTATGTTTTTAGAGTTCGCCCGACCTCAATTTTTTTTCGTCCTTCGCCACTGTGGATATGACATGTGGGCATAAATTGTCGGTGAGCGTAGCAAGTTATCCCGGCCGGGTTGATCTATTCCGGGTGTGCCAAACAGGTACAAGGTTCAAAATAGACCAGGATCACAGATTTCAGAGTACCAATTTCAGGGATTACGAGTTAAGGATTTGATTTAGCTTTTCCCTACGAATTCAAGGTCTGTTTTGGACTTTTCCCTAAAAGAAAAGGACGAGCTGATCTGGCTCCTACTGAAGTACTGAACATGCCAAAAAATCAAATCAAATCATATTGCTATGGGGATTCTTGATACTATGGCTCAGCATCCACTACAAAATTAAGGAGTGGCGTGGGGATCTGGGAATCGGTGCAGCAATACCAAGTTTATTGCATGTCCGCTCTTAATTAAATAGCAATGGAGTAAAGGTGCGTGCATATATAGATGGATCAGCTATAATTACCTGGGCGGATCTCAGAAATCGGGAATCTGCCTCATGCTACACATCACTTCCATCGCTGCGTACGTCGCCTGAGCTGTAGCTGCTTGGGAGGAACCTCTTCTTCCCGTTTCCTGCCTCCATCGTTGCCACCTAAGTTGAATCTGGCTCGTCGGCGCTAGGGCATCTGCCTATTTCCATGATTGACTTCTAGATGCGGCGGCCACGGAACACGTTATATTTTTTTTTAATGGCATTGGTGGGTAATTTTTATTTTAATTATAGTTTGATGGTTATAGATACTTCTTCTATCAACTAAACGGCCTGATGTTTCTAATTATTGTGAGATTTTCTTGTCTAATTCTCTAATTTCTGGTTAGCCCGTAATGCTTTTAATATATAATAGCTTGCGTATTGCGTTATTAAATTGTGAGCCTTGGGACTAAGAAGTCTAGTATAGGTAGAATCCTAAACTACCGAATATAGCAATCCTTGATCTACTGTAATACAAAACCATGGTATAATCTAACACCCCTAGTCGGATCGACAGTGATACAAGCAGACTGCAACTCTAGCAGCGAGATCGTGGTGGACGAAGACACCGTTGGTTGTCGATGGCGATTGAACTCTAGCGGCAGTAGATGTCGGGGATCGACCCCGCTTTAGTCATCCACATGTAGGAGCTCTTTCGTGTTTATTGAAGTAGAAGTTGTAGATGTCGGGGATCAAACTCGTTTTATTCATCTACATGCAGGAGAGCGATGATGCAAAACCTGTTAGCGTTGACGATGACCTTGATTGGTGGTGACGACGACGATGCAGTACGTGTGGCAAAGTTGTTAGTGTAGATTGTTGTGAGCCATGATGATCAGTCGGCAATGCAGATGCATCCCTTTGTTGATGGTGAGGCGCATACTCAGGCACGATTCTCCCTGTTCATGTCGGCGAAGATGAGTCGGCGAGGTGGCGACGTGCGGATGGAGAAGCCGGCGACGACACGTGAATGCATCCCTTGGGTCGCCGTACATAGCGTTCTTGGCACGGTCGTTGACAAGGATTTGCCGGAGATCAGTCGATGCCAAGGTTGAAGTAGAGGCGTGTGATGAAGACACACAGAGGTGAGCGACACAATCCAATCTATGATTGGTGAAAGAAAAAGCTGTCGGTCAAGTGCCGGCGATTTTTTTATGAAATCTATTGGATCTAATCTACAAGTTGTGCGGCTCTCGGTGGAGATTGATCTCCTCGGGAGCGGCACAACGGAAGCGGTGGGATAAACCCTAGGTCGAGAACCGAAAGGCTCTTATACCATGAAGACAACACATTGCATTATTACATTGCGAACTCTTGAGCAGTTTATATAATATTAGAAGACTTGGTGATTAAAAAGGCTAGTGGAGCTAGAATCCTAAACTATCAAGTATAGCAATCCTTGGTCTACTCTAGCATAAGACCGTGGTATAGTCTAACAATATGAGAAGGCAAAGCCGACATGTGTTGTGTCGTGCAATTCCACCAATAAACTTTTCTATTACCTTCCGCTTATTATTTTGATCAATCAATCTGATACGTCGTCAAGGTGAACAGTGCACACAGTTCACCACTGATTTGCACCCTCGCAACAGGCTGACCAACACGTGGGTTGAGACACTGCTCACACCTTGGACCAGTGACGTAGTCTGGCCTACGGTCGTTACCACGTCAAGGTCTTCAACATATGCCAAGTCATTGTAACATCCCAAATTTTGTAGATTCAGATGCTACTAGTAAGCATGCATCATATCACTGCATCATAGCATCGCATATCAAAAAATTTGCATCAGGTTTTTCTCAAACCCCAAAGTCACTTATGGACAAAAGGGGGTAAAACCTTTTTAACCACCAAAACCTTTGTAAAAGTGTTATTTTATAATCCTATCCTAACCCTCTTCTTTTTACAAAATTTTAGAAACAAGTTTCGTCTAATTCGGAGTCCGTTTGCAAAAGTTATCGAATAAATAGCAATTCAGAAATTATTAAAAGAATAATAAAAAAACTAAACTAACTGGGCCGGCCGAGCCAGCCCGGAGCTATCTGCCGCCCGCCCGGCCGGGTGGGCGACGCGCAGCCACCAGCGGCCCAGCCCGCCAGCCGCCCGCGCGCGCCCGCAGCCGCTGACAGGCGGGGCCCGCCTGTCAGCCTCCTCCCCGTCCGCCGCCGCCGCCAGCGCGCAACCGCCGCCGCCGATTCCGGCGCGGACTCCGCGACGTCCGCACCGAGTCTCCGCCTATATAAGCCGGGCACGCCTCCCAAAACCCTAGCCCCTTTCTTCCGCCGCCACCGCCGCCGAGCCGCCGCCCTTCGCCACCTCCGGCCGCCGTCCGCCGCCGCCTCGGAGAAGGGGGACCGCCGCCGCCCCCGGGAACACGACCGCAACGAGGAGCCGGTCCCCGTCGTCTAGCTCGTCGGGCCGGAGGAGCATCTCCGCCGCCGCCGACCATCGCCGGAGGAGCGCCGCCGCCCGCCAGTCGCCGCCGCCTCCCCCCCCTCGCCGACCGTTGGATCTAGATCCAACGGCCCAGATCCGCCAACGTCCGCGGGCCAACCGCGTCGCGCCGCGTGGCAGCGCCACGTCGACGCCGCGTCGCCCCCGCGTCGCGTCACGCGCGCCCCGCTGGCCCACTCACGTGGCGCCATGTGTCGCCGCGTCGCTGGCCCTTTTTCCCCTTTTTCTTTTTAAATAGGCAGAAATAGCTGAAATCTTGTAAAATTCATAGTAATTTGAATAATAGTCCAAAACTTGCGTATAATATACCGTTGGATTCATATTTTCGAGTAGAACACAGATCTATAATAATATTACTGTTTTGCCACATCAATATTGCAGTAGAATTAAAAGTTTAGATTAGAGTATTTTAATTCTAGGAAATTATCCGTAACTCCGTTTTAGTTGATTCTTGTTGCGTGGGCTTTGTTTTGACAAAATCTTCTGTAGAAAATTGTCATATCTTGCTTAGGATGTTTAGATCTGTTTCGAGATAGACTAGAGCTGTAGATCTAGTTTCAAGCCTGATTAATTAGGGTTTAACCCAAAATACTTAAAATCTGTGGGGAAACGATTCTAATGACATCCCCAACTCAACAACACCCCTGGTTAAAACCCTTGGTCGAAATCAAATCCACTCTTGCATTTTACCATGTTGCATGCATGCATAAGTGACTTCGTGACTTGTTCTGTGCAAATCGTGATTGAATCCATGTTTGTTTCGTTAGATTGCTCGGAGTGTGCTGAGGAGTATTGTTGTGTAGATTGCTGCTCGGATCAAGGCAAGTTACACCACTTGTTCATATTTATGTCCCAGTTTTGACTATGCATGTTTTACTCTTCAAATTCTGTAGTATGCATGCGTAGGTTTTGTAGAATTTCTTAGTACTATTTTGCAAGTGCGGTTTTGTAGTATGCCATGAGTAGCTCTATGCTTAGGATTTTTCTATCCCAATAGGTTATCCTGTTTTTCTAAGTTATGCTTGCTATGCTATATACTTATATATATCAAATACCGTTGGGAGGGTTCGAAAGACTCAAGAATTTTCTAAGTATGATAGCTCTCTCGAGCGAACTTTTCTTCTCCAAAACCCATTCAAAAATAAAACTAAGTTTTCTTCTGGGCGGAATGGTTGTCGGGACAACGAGTGAGATTTTGGTGGAGGACGGCCGCCCAGGAATCAAAGAAGTCTGCCATGTTTCAGAATTCAGAAGCTTCCCGTGCAACCACAATACATATGGGCTCTGTCTTGGCTTAATACTTAGTGGGAAACCTCACCGGGGTACCAACATTTGGAGGTTCTTGGCACGGTTGGATCCAGCTGGTAGAGGGGCTACTAAGGGAAGGCTTCGCCATGGTCTTGTCTGTAAAGGACTTGATCGTGGATTGTGGGGAAAGTGCACATCCTCTCGAGAGTATTGCAATCTGATCGATCAGCCGTGTTCACGGAAACAGAACAACATTGAGCATCTGAAGGATGGAGCCTCTAGAAGATCTTCCTCTCTCTCTTTTTCAAACTTAAGGTTTTTATAAAACCCCAGGGCGTGAGTAATATCGCCATTGGGTGGGATTTTGGGAACTTGGTGCGTAATATCCAAGTGCTAGGTTGATTCGGGCACTTGGTGAGTAATATCCACGTGTTCCATTCAACCCTATACTACTTTTCAAAATTTACAAAGTAGGGAAAACTTTCCTCTCTTTCTTACTACATCGATAAAATTGGCTTTACGCAAATGAACCCCAGAGCCTACCCTTAGCCTTGCATGTAGAGTTAGTCTTGTTCCTTCCTTGGTGTAATTTGCCAATACATTCAAAGTATTGACCCAACTTGTTGGCTGCACGTCTTATGTGCAGAATCCGAAGATTGAAAGGTGCGTAGGGATCGCGGGTCTTCACACAGCTAGCCTGAGGCGTTGATGGACTCAAGTTTTATTTAGTTTCCGCTGTTTTATTTGAGCTAGCTATAAGCTATGCAAGTTGTAATAATTATACTCTGGATTATTCGTGTAATAATGACTTGTGTTTTACATGATATTTCATCGACTGTGAGTGCTAGCTATTGATCCAGGGACTAGCATGTTAATCACAGGGACTTAGGATCTTTAACGATCCGAGGTCACAACAGTCATCATGGACTCCAAAGGTGAATCTTATCCTCTATGAGAGCCTACTTCCTACCCTATTGGATGATATACTACTTTATACTCCCTCCTATTACCATGATAGGTTCACACCGGCAAGTACGGAAACAAGGGAGGAAGCCCGAGGACTCATGCCCGACAAGACGGTGACCTGGAAGAGGAGAAGGAAGATGCAGAGCCAAACCGACGAAGATTCCGGAGCCGCCGGATTCTACACCGAACCAAACCAGCGACCACCAGATCAAACCGGCGCCCCGCCGAAACCTGCACCATCACGCAAGTCCGGCTAAGGCTGGAATAAATGGGCGATCGCTAAAAACTTCTGGCGCCAGATCCGGCGCCGCCGAACTTACCACCAAAACCCCCGTCTGCGCATGGATATGGGTTTGATGCCCTAAAATATTTCCTTTACCTACCCCTTCGCCATAAGTACTATAAATAACCCCTATGTCTCCCCCTTTATTTCTGAGGCATACATGATAGACTAGAAGACAACCCCTCTGTGGAATCTCTAGTTTTGCCTCATCCCCTTTACCAAGGGGACCGACTATCATCACCAACTTTATTAGACTTTGCATCGTGCATCCATCGTTGTACAAGGCCTATGATTTGTGAGTGCGTGTATGTAGATGTCAAAACCCTCTCCAAGGTGTTATTCCCTCTCCGCTTGGGATTGACGGGAGCACGTTGACCGGTCTTTCCTTGCGAGGATTCTGCCAGACCAGTGGCTACCAGAGGGAGCAATTAGCCTTGTATCATGTCATGTTTGCGTGTGGTCATCGTGTTCTTCATGAGGTGTGTGTTCTCTTCCTCTACCTTCTTCCTTTCCCTCGCTTTCCCATCAATTTTACCATGATATTCGTGAAGATCGGGCCACCCTTGAGGTTAACACTTATCATCTACCATCAGAGCCCAAGTTGCTCACGAATTTCTCCCTGTTCTTCTCTACCAATTCTTTCTTGAAAATCCACAAAAATAGCCACAAATTCGAGTAGATCTCTTGATACCATTATCATCTGGTATCAGCAGCTTTTGGTTGCCACGAATTTCTCATTGATTTGGTCTTTTCCACATAAATTTGAAAATTCCACAAAAAATAGCCCAATTTCATGTTTTGGATTGAGATTTGAGTGCGTTTTGGTAGGTTTTGATCCATGGATTAATTGCTAAACTTGTTGATCTACCTTCCCCTGCGTTCCCGTGGCCTAATTCCATCATTTGCCCCTTAGATTTGGAGTTTTCCATCAAGTTTTTCCGTAGAAATCGCAAAATATGAGTTCATGAACTCGTTCCGGCGGACAAACCGGCGCTGCCGAGCCTGCTGCTGGAACCACAGTTCTTTCCGGCACCAGATTCGACGCTGCCAATTTGCCCACCAATAGCTTCAGCTTCCGCACCGTTTTGCACATAACTTTTGCATTTGAACTTAGATTTTAGTGTTCTTTAGCTTGTTTTGAAGAGGAGAAGGAGATCTACATAATCATCCAAATTGTTCATGCTATATAATCCATCCAAATTTAGTGAGCAAGGCGGAATGCAACAATAAATGGTGAAGAACGATCATGAAAGGTATAAACATTCCTTGACTTCTCCCCACTTGCATTCCTTTGTGAATTACACTATCTTTGCAACCAACAAACACCTATTGAGACAAGTTCCTCCTATGATTGCTTGGAATTTGCACATTTGATACCTTGTAGAATTCCGAGCAAAAGTTGTGAGCGCTATCTCATATAGTTATCTTGTATAGTTGTTGGCATAAGGAAGAGGCAAGTGAAAAAGAAAAAGAAAAGGAGTGAAAAATATAGAAAAAGGAAAATAGAAAAAGAGAAAAGAAACAAACAAACAAGAGCCTCATAGAATAGAAAGTGCAAGCTCGATGAACATCATATAGGTGTGGTAGTTTGTGAAAATCTTGTAGCCCACCAATTTTTCTTGGCAATCTAACTAGCGTCTCTCCTTACACTTGTGCGACATGAGCTTATAGTCTTCGCTAGGTAATCATTTGGTTCTTAGCTCACTTTCTCCGTCACACAAGTCCCATTTATCCCACTATGTGTGTTTCCTTGAACATAATTCCTACCATGTGGGTTGACTTTTTTGCTTTGTGATCATCGTGGTTCTTCACTTGCCATTTCAATATCTTGATTTTGGATTGTTTCTTACATGCCACTTTTCATACCTATCCACCATAGGCCTTGTGTGTGTGTGTTTTTGGTTGTTAGTTGGGTTTAGGTTTCCTTGTCACTTCACTTTGCTTGGTTTATTGCTCTCAAGTGTGGCCACTTGCACAATACTATCTTCTAAGGTAAAGAAGGTTTAAAGTTGCATCCCTAACACCCTCTACCACTTCCATATACACCACTTGGTCATGTGAATCATGTCTAGGGACTTCGGAACCGATGAGGATATCTATGAAGAATCCATGATGAGACACCATGTCTATGACTCCACAAGCATGGATGACATGAAGGAGCACTACACCAGAAATGGCTCCACATGCTTGGGTGATATGGAGTACTACAATAACAATGATCCCCCAAGCATGGAATAAAAGATCCTCAAGCCGCATCGACCACGAGGGAGCTCCAAGTTCCACCATATGGGCACGTTGGCAAGCACCCTCGGCAAGTTCAAGAAGGACATGGATGACAACTTCACCAAGAACATGAGCATGCTCACCAAACTTAACGAGTAAACCTCAATAAGGCATCATAAGCATAAGAAGAGTGCCAAGGAGAATGGTCATCGTCGTGATCATCATGTCAATGACCAAGTGTGCCACCAACATCAACCTTCGGCATCTCATGCCAAGGACCCCCATCGATACAACACCAAGGAGCCTCGTCATGCTACTGCCACCACCACAATGGCCACAAGAGCAAGCTCAAGCTATAACCACAATCCTCAACATGTGGTATCTCCTTCGAGTACCACCACGACAATGACACCCCAAATACAAAAGGACAAACTCCTATGCTACAAATGCAATGACCAAGGTCACTACCCATGGGCATGCCCAATAATCATATGCGGCAAGTGCCAACACCAAGGTCATACATTTTGGGAGTGCACAACTACACAAGCCAAGGTGGTCACCGAAGAGGATGAGCAAGCTCCAAGTGAAGATTCTACACTTCAAGATGGAGGAAGACAAGACCAAGTATGTGATGAAGTCGATCTGAGCACCGCTCTTGACATCAACATGATCCTACTTCCACCACCACTACAATATGGCAACAAGAAGGCTGAGCATGGGATTATCCCTTCGACCATGGAGGCGAGCAATGATGCCCATCTCATGGCATCCAATTTTGGAGGAGACAAGGTTGAGAATGGTGAGCATGGGATTTTCCTTTCACCAAAGGAGGCGCATGGAGTTGAGCAAATCAATCCTATTCCTATATGCTTATGTGATGATGTGGTACCAATCCCATGTGAGTATGAGAGTCACTTAACCCACTTGAGTGAGAGCAAGCATGATATGAGTGACTCCACCACATGTGAGATTCAGTGCTTCCACTTTGAAGGCATGAGTGATACAACGAGTGAGTTGAGAGTGGTAGTTGATAGGTCAAGTGAGACCATTTCGATTTCTAATGACTTACCCTCTACCTCTATTGTGTTCTCTCATGATGTGCTAGGTTCCATGGATCAGGAAGCGACAAGCCTCGAGATTATGATGTCTCAAATGGAGAAGATGTACATGGTGCATGAAGATGATGCTACACCATGGCTACATCAAGAAGACAAAATCGCCCACATGAAGGCCACTACTACCACAACACCCACTTCATATGAGAGGTATGAACATGGTAAAAATAAGGGTGTTGATGATGCCATGATCCTACTAGTGGACATGATGACTTGTGATGATTGTCATGCTATGGATAATAATGTTGACATTGCATATGATTCATTCATATTTCTATGTGATACTTTGCCTTTGCATAATGTTGACATGTGAAACTATTTGATTGTGATGATGTTGCCATAGACATCCCATCCTACAAATGTTTCATCTTTCCCATTGTTATTTGCAATATGTTGAACAATTGTTCTTTCTAGTGTTTTGCTTGCAATGATGTTAAGAAAGATCCTCGTGTTTTTTTGACCCTGGACTGTGAGGCAACCGCCCCACAGTAATTTTATTACTCAAAACAAAGAGAGTATATATACATAGGGAAAGAAAAATAAAACAAAAAACCTGTAAACTACCTATATACAAAATTCTATAAAGAAAACTAGTTTAGGTTTTCTATCCATGCCATAAGTTTGGCCTTATATTTGTGCTTATTCCTGTGCTTCAACAATGTGATGTCATGGAGAAAATTAGATCTCCACTTAGAAAAGGCTGACCTTTCATGGTTGAAAATCTTCCCATTTCTGACCAACCAAATGTTCCAGCAAGCTTTGATTAAAACCTCCATGAAAAATGGGTGACCAAAATCCTTTTTAGCATCTGCTACAATCCGCTGCAAATCATTATGAGGCTGCCAAGTTATCTGTAGGTAGTTCCAAATCCTAGCACTAAAATTGCATTCAAAAAACAAGGGTATCCTATCCTCATAAGCTCTTAATGGGCACAATTCATAGTGAATATCATATGTGACATGCCAATGCCTTCTTTGAAGAAGATCTCTAGTATTTAACCTATCCCTGAGCAAAATCCCAGCAAATAACTTTGTTTTCATAATACAACTAGACCTCCAGATCCATGAAAAAACTTTTGGCGCATGGATGTGCTCATGAATAAATTTATAAAATTGCCCTGGAGCATACGTTTCACCCAACAAGAACTCCAAACATCCTTTTGCTGAGATAAGGGATGTGCTCATGAAAGATCCTCGTTTTGTGACAAACTTGATGGACAATTTCTCTTTCCATATGTTTGTCGGCAACCATGATATTGCTTTGGACATACTTTGTCATGATAGTTATTCAATTTCTCCCGTTGCTTGCAATAAGATGAATAATTGCTATTTCACTTGTTTTTCTTGCAATAACACTAATCATATGCTTTATAATGAGATTTCCCCCATAACATTCTCAACTTTTGTAGATTTTGGTGATTGCCATGATAAACATGTTCCCCACTTGCATACTCACCATGCATCTATTTTACACTTGATTGAAACTAATGGTGATGTGCGCAAGAAGAGATATGTCATGATGGATGATGTGTTTCTCTATGATGCACACACGTTCTTTATTTTGCCTATATTGTGTGTAGGTACTTGCGGTGACCCAGCATACCACTTTATGATGTAGTACATTATAGTCTTGACATAACACCAATGAAGCACCATTCACTAGTATTACATCCCTCAGAGTGGTACAACAGAAACACAACAAGTCAAGGACATGACTATAGATTACAACTCGACTCTTTACAAAAGATCCAAAGAACACTCTAGGTGAAAGAGAGAGAAATAAATCTCTACAAAGAAGAACCAAAATATAACTCAGAGTTATTTGGCTAAAAATACTAACATCTAAACTATCTGGCTTGCAATTGCTACTAATGCAATGCTCTACAGAAGTAGGTTTTATGGCTAGAGTATCTACTCCTATCTAATTAGAACTTCGTCTTCACTTTGGTTGATGAATATGTTGACTTCATTGACTTTATTGAAGAACTTGAGCTGTTGATGATGGTTTCTTGAGCATAAGTTGGTGTTGACGTTGTCTTCAACGGCTTAGAACCTAGAAAGGGTTAAGAAGGTACGATTGAGTACGAGCGTACTCAGCAAGTTCACTAAAAAGGGGTGTATGATGCACTATCTCTACAACCATAGACCAAAGATCATAGCCAATGCAGGTTTTCATAAAAATTTATTCAAAGGTTGCCTTTTATTCCGAAAACTATGTCTGACAGCCTTCACAGGTTGACCAGAACTTTCATGGAGTTCCTTTCCTGCCGCGTTTGTGTAGCTCCTTCCTGGAATAGGGAGTAACATGTCACATTTCTTACACTCTGCAGAGGTGTGATACATTGCAAATGTACCTATAATTTTTGATGTTTCATGCTTGGTTTTATCTACTTTCTTATGTTTTGTCCACACTTTGGAGTACTTTTACACATTTTCTAGAACTGACCTATTAACAAGATGCCACAGTGCCAGTTGCCTGTTTTCTGCTGTTTTTGGTTCCAGGAAAGTCAGAAAATCAATATTCTCGGAATTGGACCGGACAAAAGCCAAAGTAAATATTTTACCGGAAGACTCACAAAGCCAGAAGACGAGATGGAGAGGGGCCAGGGGCTGGCCACACCACCTGGTGGCGCTGGCCAGGCTAGGACACACCAGGGGGTGGTGTGGGCCCCTCCGGCACCCCCTTGGTCTCCCCTCTCGCCTATAAGAGCCCCTGATGCATAAACCTTAAATCGTCAATCAGAAATCCACGAAAAGTTCCGCAACGCCGTCGCCACCGAAGGGGAGATTTGGGGGACAGAAAGTCTCTGTTCCGGCACCCTGCTGGGACGGGGAAGTGCCCCCAGAGCCATCTCCATCAATCTCCACTACCATCTCCATCACCATTGCTGATTCCCATGATGAGGAAGGAGTAGTTCTCTCTCGGGGCTAAGGGTTCTACCGGTATCTATGTGTTCATCTCTCTCTATGCATGATCTTATTGAGATCATGAGCTTTGTAATCAAGTAGGTCTACCTTGCTACTCAAGTGCTTTAATAGATCTCTGCTCTCCCCATGTGTGTGAAAGTGACAGCGTGCACACCATGGTGGCACTTATGCTAGAGACTACAAATACTTGTTATGAGTTATATTTGGAGTTGGATGTCTTTATGAAATTGTGGTGTTTGTTGGAACCATCTAGTACTCAAGGTGATAGTGTGGGGTTATCTAGATGGAAAAGGCTTACTTTGAGGTGTGCTGTTATAGCCCTACCATCGATTAGAGTGTTCAACCGGAGAGTAGTTAAGAGTAGTATCATGAAGATAATATATTTATATGAGAGTGTTCACTAGTGAAAGTATGATCCCTAGGCCTTGTTTTAAGCGTTGCAACACCATTTACAACTAGATCGGTTATATGTTTGATTGCTTCCATCTTTAGTTCAGTCTGCCTTTAGTGTCTTCGACACCATCAAGCTATTTTCTGGCACTGTTGTCTTATATCCATACCACTTGTATTTCACTATCTCTTCGATGAACTAGTGCACCTATACACCTGACAAGTGTATTGGGTGTGTTGAGGACACAAGAGACTTCTTGTATCTTGATTGCAGGATTGCTTGAGAGGGGATACCTCTGACCACTTCCTCCCTGAGTTCGATAAACCTTGGGTGATCCACTTAAGGGAAAACTTGCTGCTGTTCTACAAACCTCTGCACTTGGAGGCCCAACAACTGTCTACAAGAATATAAGTGATATCAAGTTATTTTCTGCAGGCCTCCGGTGTGATGCGTGAGTAGTTCATCTCTAGACTACTGGTCCATGTAGTAGCTAGATGTCTGGTTCTCCTCCTTTGTGCTTTCATGTCTAGATCTTGTGAGCTCCGTTCATGATCAAGATCATCTATTTGTAATTTTGCATGTTGTGTTTGTGGGGATCCGATGGATATTGAGATGCTATTTCAGATTGATTATTGATTCTATCATGTCTTTGTTATTTGTGATCTTTCATGCTTTCCGTTGTTAGTAGCTATCTTGGCCAAGTAGATGCTAGTAACTCTTAGAGTTAGTATTTATGCTCGATAGTGGGTTCATGCCTCTGGTAATCCGGGGAAGTGACAGAAATCTCTAAGGTACTAGATGTGTTGTTGCTACTAGGGAGAAAACAACAATCCTTTGTTCATAGAACAATCGTATTGTTTACATTACACACAATTCGTAAAGCAATAATCTGTTGCTTGCAACTTAATACTGGAGGGGGTTCGGATGATAACCTGAAGGTGGATTATTAGTCATAGATGTAGTTGGATGGCGGTCTATGTATAATGTTGTAATGCCCAATCAAGTCTCAAAGGAGTCAAGATGATCAGTATATGCTTGTATGCTTTCTCGATGTTTGTCAATTGCCCCGCTGTAATTTGTTCACCCAGCATGTTATCTATCTTAAGGAGAGCCACCTCTAGTGAATTATGGACCCTGTTCCTTTCTTTTACATACAATCTACAAACTGTTTACTGCTTTGTGTTTACTTTCTACAAACTATTACTTCCTTCCTTTCAATACGTTTAATCCTTTGTTTTTAGCAAAACCGGTGAGATTGACAACGTCATCGCAAGTTGGGGACATATTTCTGTGGTTGTGTTGTGCAGGTCTCCACGTTGCTGCTGGCACCGGTAGTGTGCCCTGCTAACGTTCAACTAGCTACACCTTTGGGGTGTTTCCTTGCTCCTACTGGATTATTAACCTTGGTTTCATAACTGAGGGAAACTTACAGCTGTGCTCATCATACCTTCCTCTTGGGGTTCCCCAACGAGCTCGTTAATACACGAGTCAGCAAGTATTTTTCTAGCATCGTTGCCGGGGAGTCAAGGACATCTTCACAAGGGGAGTCCCTCATAACCAATCTCTTTACTTTGTTATTTTTGTTTTGCTTAGTTTCTTTTTGCTTTGTTTGCTTGTTTTTTATCAAAAACACAAAAAAAAATAGTTTTACAAGTTTACTTTCTTTATCAAAAATACAAAAAAATGACTACTCTTGAAAACACTAAGTTGTGTGACTTCACTAGCACCAACAACGATCATTTTATGAGCACACCTATTGCTCCACCTGTGCTTTACTCAATCTTGTTATGAGAGAACAATTTTCTGGTATTGGTAATGAAGATGCTACTGCCCATCTAAATAACTTTGTTGAACTTTGTGAGATGCAAAAGCATAGGGATATAGATGGTGATATTATTAAGCTGAAATTGTTTCCTTTCTCTTTGAGAGGAAAAGCTAAAGAATGGTTGAATTCCTTAACTAGGAATAGTATTGATCCTTGGACTAAATGCAAAGATGCTTTCATTGGAAAATATTATCCTCCTGCTAAGATTATATCTATGAGAAGTGAAATAATGAAGTTTAAAGAATCTGATAATGAACATGTTGCTCAAGCTTGGGAAAGAATGAAATCTTTGGTAAAGAATTGTCCCACTCATGGACTGACTGCTTGGATGATCATCCAAACTTTTTATGCAGGATTGAACTATTCTTCAAGGAACCTATTGGATTCTGCTATTAGAGGTACCTTTATGACCATTACTTTGGGTGCTACAACAAAGCTTCTTGATAATATGATGGTTAATTACTCTTAGTGGCATACTGAAAGAGCTCCACAAGGTAAGAAGGTAAATTCTGTTGAGGAAACCTCCTCCTTGAGTGATAAGAGTGATGTTATTATGTCTATGATGCTCTCATAAAGATTAAAGAAGAAAAGATGAAACATAAAGCTTCTATTACTATAAAACAAGAAGATGGTTGGGAACCCATCATTAATATGAAAGTGAATGACTTTGATTTCAAAGCTTTATGTGATCTTGATAGTAGTGTTTCTATTATTCCTAAAAGGATTTATGATATGCTTGATTTGCCTCCACTTGAAGATTGTTATTTAAATGTCCCACTTGATGATAATGCTAAAAAGAAACTCATGGGGAGTATTAATGATGTTCTTATTATGGTTAACAATGCCTATGTCCCCGTTGATTTCTATGTTTTGGATGTTGAATATAATGCTTCTTGTCCTATTACTTTGGGAAGACCTTTTCTTAGAACTGTTGGTGCCATTATTGCTATGAAAGAAGGCACCATTAAATATCAACTCCCACTCAAGAAAGGTATAGAACACTTCCCTAAGAAGAGAGAGAAGATTTCTTTTGCCTCACCTATGAAAACAAAATTTGGTTTTAATGCTTCTTCATTTGAGAACACTTGATTCTTTCTTGCTTCTTATGTCTAACTTAAAGGCGTTAAAGAAAAGTAATTATTGGGATATAACCCAAAAGTTTTAGATGAGTCTTGGAAGTTATTACCTCAGTAATAACCGCTCCTTATCCTTTTTATTTGCTTTTTGTGCCAAGAGTAACCTCTAATGAGAGAGAAGTAATGATTGGGAAAGTTCCTGTCCCGAAACAGATTTTTGTGCTTTACCGTAAAAATTCGTGTAAAATCTCTGAACATCCTTTTGATGCGTAAATGTTTGTGCTTCTTTCGCAGGTTGTTATCTAACTTTCGTTACCTCAACACTTTTTGATTTGAGCAACAAAAGGTATTCGAAAAAATTCGTCTTTACCTGCTAGTCTATTTTGACAGATTTCTGCCATTTTCTGCATTTGCTTCTTGTTGGTTCCTTTTTGAGTTCTTTTGGGGAATTGAGCTTTTTGAGGGAAGTTCCACAGTAGATAGTGTTTTAATGCAAGTTTATTGGTGTTGAAACTGAACCCAAAGACTTATTTTCTTGAGTGCACTAATGTTGCTAATAAAGATTGTGTGAAGTTTTGTATGAAGAAAAAATTTCAGGTGTATGGAAGGAATGAGTAATAAGATGAAGGATGGACTAAAGCTCAAGCTTGGGGATGCCACGCGTGTCACCCCAAGAAATATCCAAGAAGTACAAGCATCAAAGCTTGGGGATGCCCAAGGCATCCCCTCTTCATCAATAAAAATCCCAGGTTTCTTCCAAACACTTCATTTTTATTGTTTCATGCATAGTTGTGTTGTTCTTGGAGCATCTTCTTTTTCGTTTTCGTTTGGTTTTTCGTTTCCTTTGTTTTCTTAGTTTGCTGACTAAATTGGTTAGACCTCCTCTTTCATGCATTGGTTTTCAAATAGTTTGGTTTGGATTGGAAAAGAGTAGGAAAGTTCATGCTTAAGTGGTAAAGAGAGCTTGTTTTTGAATGTGGCCTAAGCTTTGTCATGCCATGCTTGATATTGTTTTGGCTTTATGCTTAGTATTCTTTGCTGTAGCATGACTTGTTATAAATAATTGAGATTGCTTAATGTGCCTTTGAAGAATCATGCGTTTTTGTAGCATATTAAAGCATAGTATTGTGGTATTCTGCTTTGATGCTTTATTTGGGTTGACTTGGCACATGCTCACACCATGTTATGACTATACCAAGTCACCATAGCCTTTATGATCCTTTAGTTTTCAACTTGTAGTATCACTTTGTGCTTGTTTTGTCGCTCTGCATGATTATGGCCATTATTGCTCTCTTAGTTTGTCGCTCCCAGTCTTTTGCTAGCCTCCACAACCAAGTACGAGTTCCACTCATGCATCCAACACCCTAAACCAAGTTATTCCAAAGAGTCCACCATACCTACCTACTAGCTTACGCTATTCTAAGCATATTCATGCTTTTGTTTACCTTCCAAATTAAACTTGTTATGAGCAAACTAGTGATTAAAGCTCTCACGAACTTGATGGCACACTTTACTTTTCTTGCCCTTAATAAACTTGAACCATTGTGTCGTCTATGTTGTATATGCTTGCACTTATTTGTTGGGAATTAGAAGAACCATGCTGTCATGGGGAACACTTTCAACATTGCACTTGGTACTTTGTACCTAGTTGATATCATGCTCTTTTGTCTATGGATGTCGTCGGTGTGAAATGAAAGGGGACCTTGTAAGTCCATGGAGTTATGTATATGTGTTAGAGAAACACCTGGGCCGCTGGTCTAATCCATGCTGACATGGTGGAAACCTACAGCGTAACCATAATGAGCTGTCTATGAAGCATTCTTCTTATAAAAAAAGAGTCCTATATTGTGAAAAAATGAGAAAAAGGAAAAAATAGATATTATGAAAAGAGGAAAGAGAGAAAAAAGCACCAAATTCCCATGGTAAATAAGAAGATTGCTGAGATGCTCGTTGTCTACTTGCCTTGTCGGGCAAGGGGTACCCCGTTAGCGGTTCTCTATGATACACATGTACTTACGATGACAAGAACTTACCGGTGACTAAAATTGAGTAGCATGAGGAGCGGCCCTCGTATTCAAGGGACATGAGATTTCTAACTTATACTTCGTCAAGCATGTACACCATAGTTTGTTCACTTTAACCTTAATCACTTAAAGATGCTTATGATAGGGGCAATGAGAGCTGAAAGCTATAAGTACCATAATTTTTGGAAGCTCTTTATGAAACTTGAATCTCTAATTCCTTCTATGAAGGCCTTTCTTCCACCATTATATTGAGTCTCCACCTTCTACCTTTATGCACCTACTTTGAGAGCATAGTGGCCATTCTTAGTTCTATGTGCATTGTCCCAAGACTATTTGATTGATGCATAACTTGATATTGCTTATTCTAAACTATTTGTATCTAGTCACTCTTATGAACTTTGAAGGTGTGTCCTATGCATTTATATTTGCTACTCTATGAGGGAAAAGATGAATACTACTATGCTATGTTTTCTTTATGTGAAACAAATATACGTCTTGCAAAGCATTGTTATTCATGAATCTTTTGTTTGTGCCTTTTCATGTTGCAACATAGTTGCTATGTCTTATTGTTAGAACTTTGTCTTTCATGTTATGATTTAAGTACTATGATCCCAGCTTTGAATGTTTTACAAATACTTTGATCAACTTTATTATGGTGCATGTCACCTAAAAATTATTCTTTCTTTTTGTCACTTACCTAGTCGAGGACGAGCAGGAGTTAAGCTTAGGGATGTTGATACATTGCAAATGTATCTATAATTTTTGATGTTCCATGCTTGGTTTTATCTACTTTCTTATGTTTTGTCCACACTTTGGAGTACTTTTACACATTTTCTGGAACTAACCTATTAACAAGGTGCCACAGTGCGAGTTGCCTGTTTTCTGCTATTTTTGGTTCCAGGAAAGTCATAAAATCAATATTCTCGGAATTGGACCGGACAAAAGCCAAAGTCGAGACGGAGAGGGGCCAGGGGCTGGCCACACCACCTGGTGGCGCGGGCTAGGCTAGGCCGTGCCAGGGGGTGGTGTGGGCCCCTCCGGCACCCCCTCGGTCTCCCCTCTCGCCTATAAGAGCCTCCCGATGCATAAACCCTAAATCGTTAATCAGAAATCTACGAAAAGTTCCGCAGCACCGCCACCACCGAAGGGAGATTCGGGGGACAGAAAGTCTCTGTTCCAGCACCCTGCCGGGATAGGGAAGTTCCCCTGGAGCCATCTCCATCGATCTCCACCACCATCTCCATCACCATTGCTGATTCCCATGATGAGGAGGGAGTAGTTCTCTCTCGAGGCTAAGGGTTCTACCGGTAGCTATGTGTTCATCTCTCTCTCTCTATGCATGATCTTATTGAGATCATGAGCTTTGTAATCAAGTAGATCTACCTTGCTACTCAAGTGCTTTAATAGATCTCTGATCTCCCCATGTGTGTGAAAGTGACAGCATGCACACCATGGTGGCACTTAGGCTAGAGATTACAAATACTTGTTATGAGTTATATTTTGAGTTGGATGTCTTTATGAAATTGTGGTGTTTTTGGAACCATCTAGTACTCAAGGTGACAGTGTGGGGTTATCTAGATGGGAAAGGCTTACTTTGAGGTGTGCTGTTATAGCCCTACCATAAGAGTGTTCAATCGAAGAGTAGTTAAGAGTAGTATCATGAAGAAAATATATTTATATTAGAGTGTTCACTAGTGAAAGTATGATCCCTAGGCCTTGTTTTAAGCATTGAAACACCGTTTACAACTAGATCTGTTATATGTTTGCTTGCTGCCATCTTTATTTCAGTTTGCCTTTAGTGTCTTCCACGCCATCAAGCAATTTTCTGGCACCGTTGTCTTATATCCATACCACTTGTATTTCACTATCTATTCGTCGAACTAGTGCACCTATACACCTGACAAGTGTATTGGGTGTGTTGGGGACACAAGAGACTTCTTGTATCTTGATTGCAGGATTGCTTGAGAGGGGATACCTTTGACCACTTCCTCCCTGAGTTCGATAAACCTTGGGTGATTCACTTAAGGGAAAACTTGCTGCTGTTCTACAAACCTCTGCACTTGGAGGCCCAACAACTGTCTACAAGAATAGAAGTGCGTAGACATCAAGGTGCGTTACTTTTCCCATGAGAGACCTTAGCTTCGTTACTCATTCGAGTTGCAGGCTCATCCACACTTCCTTGGTATGGGGCCCAGTCTAAGATCCAAGCCAATCACCGCCCATCCCCATGACCCCGCATGAAGACACGATCTTCTAGGACATGCCCCACCCCTGTTAAGCCCCATATAGGACCAGCTATAACTCTAGTAGGCACCCGAAGACTCTATGAGCCGGTTGTTCCCCTGGCAATCCCCATAGAGGACCGGCTATACCTTTGGCAGCCCCTCATAGATAATCTAGGCACCAGTATCGCGGGGAACTAAGAGGTCCCACCCATGTGCTAGATTCTCCACAAGAAATCAATAGCCTCATAATAAGGTCATCCGTCCATACGAAAGGAAGAAGATCCAGCTGACTTCTCCGTCCCATTCCAAATCTCATGGTTAACGCGTAATGTACGTCGCTAGAATCACTGGCGACATTGGTTGATTAAGTCCTAGATAGTATGTTCCTTTACCACTAGAACTGTATCAATAGATTATTACAATTTGGTAAATAATCCATAATCATATTATTATGAAAATAGTGTTTTCTGACCTTTTTGAAATGCAGGTGATGAAAACATTTGAGTTACAAGCATTTGATAGAAAATAATCAAAGGACATGAGCAAGTTGTGAACTTTCCTTTTGTGATTGCAAGATTATGCAGTCACGGTCTTCAAGATACTAGAAGATCCAAATTTTGTAAATAGCATCACTGGTCCGGTAAGGACTAAAGTTTAAAGAAACAAGATGCAATTATGCACAAGTAATGTAATGCAATTATATAAGCGCAAATCCCTGGAATAATCATATCTGATCTACAGTTTAGAAACTGGGAATGGTTTCTTTAAAATGTGTTTCACTTTTATATCAGCTTCACACGTGTGCTTCTTATTAAGGCTTGTGAGAGTGTGTGAAACAATATGTAAATATAACAAGTAGAATGCAATACTAAAACACTCCAATGGGGCATGGTATCTAAAAGATTTCTTACGCAAGATTATTAATCAATTAGAGATTTTAAATAAGTATTTTTAAGAATTACTTTTAATGTTTCTTAAAAGAATAACCTTTTATAAAAAAATTACTTTACAAGGAAAGAGCATTTAAGTGTTTACCATGAAATATAATAATATTCTAAGATTAAGGGGAATTGTTATCTGGTAATTATGGTGGGATTTATTATGTTAAGTTGTTAAGAGTTAAGGGACTTATTATAAGATTGTTGTTTGAAGTGGCAAAACAAATAACTTTTGAAGAAAAGAATTCTTTGTTGAAGTTTAAACATCCTTTATGGTTAATCGAATGTGATTGATGTCGCTTGCGCTTATCCGATACGCTTGAGATGCCTTATGACTTAATTTGGAACAGACAAAAGTTAACTATAAAACATAATTAAACTTTATACATTGTGTTTATAACTTTATGGTCCGAAGTTAACTTTAAAACATGAACGGACCTAGGATGTGATGTGTTTAAAAGTATTAATAAGTTTTAAGTTTTGTAATAAGTATGTTTAAGACTGTGAGATCATTCACTTTCTATATAAGTGAATGATGAGCTTAAACGGGATTTGTTATTATGAGATATATTTGACTTATTAAAGAAAGCAAATTTGGCTAATATCACTTAATGTGTTGAGTTTTCAAAGTCATGTTAAGCATGGTTGAGTTAAGCGGTAAAGATCATTTACTTTTATCATAAATGATTAATGTTTAAAACTTAAAATTGTTGGTTTACTTGGATTTAAGGTTTTAAAAGGGTTTTTATTGGGTTAATAGTTTTCATTTAAGTTTGCATAGATCCAAGTTATGCTCTTGGAACTAGTATTTGAATATAAAAGTTTTAAGGTTTTATATCAAATTATGATTATTTTTTATTTAAGAAATGTTTCTAAAGAATTTATGAAATAGGTATTGTATAAAATAGATAAAAATTTATTACTTTAAAACTTAAAAACTTTTGGGCTAACATATGTAGAATTTTTCTAGTAAAATATATTTATTAAAGATCTTAAAAATGAATTTCATTTATTTTTAGGTAAAATCCTTATTTTTATAAAATTTAACAAAGATTAAATATTTCTAAATATTTGCTAGAAGTTTTATTGGTAAAAAAATTAAGTTAGTATTTTTTATCAAATAGTAGTTTTATTTTCATATGCAAAAAATGATTTTTATTCATTTTTAGGACTTTTTTCTTAATTTATGAAATTTCACTTAGGATTTAAGGGTGTTAATATTTATTTGCATTTTATTAAACTTAAATAAGTGAAATTATATTTTTCTTAGGTAGATATTATTTTTGTGGTCTTGTTGATATGTTATATATATTTTAGGACTTTCTATATTTTTCTAGGGTGAAAATAAACATAGGGTATTTTGGGTAATTTATATTTTATTTCTTACTTTATTTTTTATATATTTCTTATCCTATTTAACCTGGGCCGCTTGGTTGGGCACATGGGCCAACCTGTCCCATCTGTTCTGGCTCGGGGTCACCTTGACCCCAACCCACTCTCTCACCCCACGCACGCCACACTCGATCCTCTCGTTCCCCTCTTTGCCCACACGATGCGCCGTCGCCAGCGCCGCTTCGGCTGGTCACCGGCCAAATCCAGCACCACCGCCTACCGACGAGGCCCCAAATCGGCTGATCTCCTCCACCAACTCTCGATGCCTCGCTGCCGCTTTGCTTCCCCGTATGCACCTCCACGAAACCCTAGCCCCCACGGCTTGGGTGGCCGGCGCTGAGGACGGGGCGACCCGGCATCCCCTGGTTCTTGCTGCCACCGACGCACGCCTCCAAGTCAAGGCCCGCCTCCTGCTGCTCCCTCACTGCGACCTCAACCCCAATTCCAGAGGGACGACAGTGAGCTGCAACCCTGGCGTCCCCCGGTTTGCCGACACACTGTTTTGCTTCTACGGTATTGGTGATGGGATTAACCATTTGGTCATTGCCGTGCTGCTGCTACGACATAGCTATCAACCACGCCCTCTTCCCTCTCGACTCCAACATCACCTCAGGTAACCACTACTGTGATCGGCCATCGAGCCGATGTATGATTATGGCTGAAACTGAGAAGTGATTTGTTGGTTTTGGGTTTTGTTAGTGATCTTGTGACTAGCGTGTGCTATTCCAAGATCTAAATTGTATGTCCTCTCTCTGATCATGTACTATATTAATTGTTGGGATATTCTGATAATAATGTAGGGGTGATTCATTACTGAGTTGTGGTGTGACACCTTCACTTGGATGAGTAACTTCTGCATAGAAATTAGTATATGTGGTTCATGATTCTACTTTAAGCTAAGGCGTTCATCTGATGTATTTCTAGCAATTATGGCTTGGGCTATTTATGGGGTTGGATAAGTACTATACCTTGTATGATATATGTTTTATTTATGAAATATTGCCTCAACTTGGATGTCTGGTCAATTTTGGGTATGAGTACTTGTTGTGATACTGTTCCTAAGAAAACTATCTTTATAGTGTGGGCATTTGAACATTATGGTTCCTGAAACTTGCTTGAGTGATACATATCTATCCTGATGATAGAATTAAACACTTGAAATGATCTCCAACAAACTTAGTTAGAGAAATGATTAGGATATTATTGTATGACTACCATAGATTATTTGCTATGCTAAACAAATCTTCTAGCTGACCTGAGCTGTCAGTTTAAACTGAACCTAGTGTTTAGTGATGATTTTAAACCTTCCTGCAATTTGCTTGTTTTAAATAAAATGTTTTCTAGTTGCATTGCCTAGGAAAATGATTTGAGAGTTTTGATTGATCTCAAAGTTTATTAGCTGCTGATTCAAATAGTGGATTCTGTTGGTCTAGTTGTTCCACTGTGGTGCCTCTTTAGAGTGTGCATAGTGGATACATGAGACTAGCATGATTTTCTGCTATCAATCTCCTCAACCAATGATGCTTGGTCTGAGGCATGAATTCTCTTATATGAACATATACCAAGATTTGGCTTTTCAATTCTCCATGATGATTCAACATAGCACTTCTATGTATATTTGAGAGAAAACCATTCTTCGAATCCTCCTAGACCATCTCTAGTTGAAGGGTAGTTGGATTGGAATTGATTTGAGTGATTCCCCTTCTTTTCGACCATGTAGAAGCTAAGAAAAGATACTCCTTAATCTAGCTTATGTGGATATTTGATTAATTTTGATGCTTTCCCCCTTATTTTCCTTTTGATCCTAATGGTGCAAGATAATAAGAACAGATGCTATGGCTGTTTTTTTAGAATGAATATTAACCTGGTGCTAGAACTTGGGGTGGATGGCTTAAGTTTGTGCTTGATCAGCTATGTATCAATCCCTTGTACTTGATCTTCTACTACATCTCTTCTAGCAATACTTCTCCTGGCTTGATCTTCTAGATCTTGTGGTTGGCTGCTTCTTGTACTGTTGGCCTTCTTCACCTAGCTCTGCTCCTCCTTTGGCTGCTGCCTTCTCCTCTTTGAGTTGCTCCTGATACAACTGACCTCCTCCTCCTTATTCCACTATCCTGCTCCTACTACAGCTGTGGCTTGGCCTTGATTTTCCCCTTGTTCTAGCTCTTGGATGGCTCCAGGGAGCAACCAGAGCTGGGAAGAACAAGAAGTGTTCTTGGCAATGTGATATAGTGGTCTAGGAAAAATGAACATGTGATAAGCAGTGTTGTTGGTGCTGTGGAGAGTCTGGTATGAGACTAACTAGCTACTGCTGGCTTTCCTTCCCTTTATTGTACAAGATCTGCTTCCTGCTTGCCTGCCTCTTGGGTTGGTGCTGTGTTGACACCACAACAGCTGCATGTAGTGTGTAAGCTGCTAGCGTGCTTACATGTGGGCCTGTGCTGGTTCAAGTTTCATGATCTAGAAATATCTCTAGTGGATATGCTTGGGTAAAGATGTGTTCTTTTTCTGTTTTGACTGTCCCCTTTTTCTTACTCATAGTGAAACTTGCCCCTCTATTGCCGGTGATGCAAATTGTCTGAGGCCAAAATCTTGATAAGAACAGATTCTATATTGGCCCCTTTTAATACCACTCAATGATGACCAAGCAGTGCATTTCATTGCCAACCCGAGAGTATAATAACCCCCATAACCCCTTGTTTTCCATTTCTTTTGTTTGTTATTTTTGCTTGCAGGGAAAAAGACTAATGAAGATAAAGAGACAGCTTAGAAATAAGTTTAGGTTTCCTTTTACTCATTTGTAATTGACTTTCTGTTTGGATAATGTAAAGACAAGGTGATATTGTATAACTCATTTAATAAAGTTAAATTTTCTCTCTTATTATAAAGTCAATTTCCCTTGTAATTTATTCGCACTTGTGATTGTAATAAAATAAAGTGTAATTTCTTATTTTGTATGCTAGAATTTGTAACTATTATACGATATTTACTAATAATAATTCAATTCTTGTTTGTTTGTAAAAACCTTGGTATTCTACTCTTTATGGTATTTACTTTTTATTTATTTATTTATTGTATGATTAAATATTATTATAATTTGATTTACTTTATTGTTTATATATAAGCTTTATTTAATATTGGAATATTCTAAATTCTAAAGTTCCAAATTTGAATTTTGATTCTCAATTTAAAATATGAAATGAATTGTTTCTCGAGACACAAAAATACAGTAGAGGTCATGTCAGAATCTGTCGCACTCGCCCGGATGTTTGCATCAGAACAAGAGAGATCCCGATCCCTCACTAGCGTCTTTAGTTTGCACGAAAATTATCCAGATTTTCTATGCATAAATGCAATGCACACACCTATGTTCAGCTTATTTCTAAGCTCTAATGCTGGGATGTTAGAGACTCTCCCCCTTAATATAAATTCTGTCCCCGAAGTTCGTACTCTCTTACGTTTCAGAATGAGGTGTCGACTTGTATTAATCACAACATTTCTCAACTCCATTGTGATCACCAATGGGGATAATTGCAGTATCCCGTATCCAGATCTTTTTCCTTGCATTCTCTTCATCCTTGGTAATATCCACTATTGGTTCTAATCTATCCTATGGTTTCTTTTACTATAATCTCTTGGATTATGACCTTACATTCCTACTTAGAATTGGTCGAGGACACATTTTGTCCCTTCCAATAAGGTTTTCCTACTACTATATACTAGACTATTTTAGTAGGCTCTCCTCCTTCTTAAGGACAAGTTATGAGTTGTTTCTTTTAGAACTAGTCCACTAGAGTTAATCTATTATATCTCCTTTGATCTTTCATCTGAACATATTCTAGAGTACTCTTCTACATATGTCTTCTTATAACCTTATGATAATACGGCTTAATATCATAATAGTCTAGTAAATTTTCTCTAGCCTTTACTCAGAAATTCAGATAACAACACTTCAATGTTTATTGTTTACTCTCCCCCTTGGGATTTCCTAATGGTCTCTAATCTACATGTATAATATCCATTAGCTCAACAGTAAGGATATTGGTCTATATCTAGCTTATACTTTACTTTTATGAGGTTTCATAAAAGAATTTGTGGTATACCCACACAGTTGTGGATCTCCAAAATGAATCTTCCAATGTTACTTGTCTTACTTTTATCTTCTTAGACATTATTTCTCATTGATAAACCCAATTTCACGAAACGTCTTGAAAGCCATTTGCTTTAATTTTTATACTTTTTTACGTCTCTCTTAACTTAGGCCAAGTTTTATGCTCTTTAAGTTACACAAAGATGACCTAATTAGCTAAACTGATAGGGTACTAGCTATGGATACCAGCTACGGATACCCGCCGCGGATCCTCCTAGGTGTATGAATTACCCTATGGGTTTTCGACTTACTTTTGGCATTCTCTCTGGGTTGTCAAAGCTTGAATACCACTTTTGTTTCAAAACTTCTTATTTGCACTGATTCATGATACTTCCATGAACTTGGTACAACTACTTCATTAGCTTCTTCGCAACATCACCTATTTTGAGTGAACTTATGTTTATTTCTTCATGTTGCTCCACACCTTTTCTGCACTAATATTCCTTCTTGTTGCCAACTAATAATAAGTTGGGATTGATCCATCCTTCAAAATAGTGTTGATACACCTTATATTTAGCTTCCTTCTGCGTGTAAGTCTTCATCTTGATCTTCGGAACTCGTCACTCCCTTACACGAATTCCCTTATCTATCTAGGTTTATAACATCAAGTAATAATTGGGAGGTGCAACATGCATTTGCACACCAAGTCAAACTTCATGTATAGATCTAGCCAATCAAGAAAATCCAAGAAAAACTAGAAATCCAAATGTGGTACATATAACTCACATCATTCTAAGCTCGTAATATAGTAGTTGAGTAAAACATCTCGAAAATACAGGCTAACTGTGTAGTATATGACACCTCCTAGTATAGATTTACTTTGTGATACTTAGCACTTAGGGTTAAACTACTCTTTGTCTCATTATTTACCCAAACTGCCCAATTGCAACTGGATAATTTTGAGCAAAGTGGTCTCACTTTGGTTCTAACTAACCTCTTACCTTTCTTTTGGGACTACTAAAGACTACCAATTTTCCATTCTATCGTAAACTATCCTCACAAGAACTCTCAAAACTACTAACAACATCGTAGTTACTACCTTAGTCCAAAAATTATCATAATATTATAATACCTATGACTTCTATCATAGACCTAAACTGTTCTTTACTTACCGATTACTTGTCCTAATTACAAATTTATCATGGTCTCGGAGCTATTCCCACCATGAACTTGTTAAGATTTACCTAGTCATCATGATTGGGGAGCTAATCTCACCATGACGACTGTTCTTCTTAGCTTACTATCAATGATTCTTAACAGAATTCTACTCCATCACATGGAATTCTCAAGGGAATGCCACATGATCTACTTCCAGTTGTATCAATACATGCTCTTCTTCGAATTTACAGGAATTCTAATGATAGACTCCACTACTAATACTACTCCACATGATATCCTAGACTTAGTCCTAATCTTCTTTGATATTGTAACTTACTTAGGATATCTTAGTGGTGTATACCTATTTAAAGCTACACTCAAATGACATTTCTCTAGAGAATACATATAACTAATCCTTAAGAAAGATGACAAAAGTATCCAACTTAAGTTTGATAAGATTATCCTCAAGTGGATACCATTACATGTCTTGGTTTAGATAAGATGGCTCCTATAGTCACTATCCAACCTACAGATCTTCCTAAAAGGTTTTAATCCTAAGGTCAAAGCATATGCTCTAATACCAGCTGCGGCGACCCAGCATACCACTGCATGATGTAGTACACTATAGTCGTTGACATAACACCAATGAAACACCATTCACTAGTATTACATCCCTCAGAGACAGCAGGTCCAGGACATGTCTATAGATTACAACTCGACTCTTTACAAAAGATCCAAAGAACACTCTAGGTGAAAGAGAGAGAAATAAATCTCTACAAAGAAGAATCAGAAATAATAACTCAGAGTTATCTAGCTAAAAAGACTAGCATCTAAACTATCTGGCATGCAATTTCTACTAATGCAATGCTCTACAGAAGTAGGTTTTATGGCTAGAGTATCTACTCCTATCTATTCAAAACTTCGTCTTCAATTCGGTTGATGATTATGTTGACTTCATTGACTTTATTGAAGAACTTGAGCTGTCGATGATGGTTTCTTGAGCATAAGTTGGTGTTGACGTCGTCTTCAACGGCTTAGAACCTAGCAAGGGTTAAGAAGGTACGGTTGAGTATGAGCGTACTCAGCAAGTTCACTAACAAGGGGTGTATCATGCACTATCTCTACAGCCACAAAGCAAAGGTCGTAAGCAATGCAGGTTTTCGTAAACATTTCTTCAAAGGTTGCTTTTATTCTGAAAACTATGTCCGACAGCCTTCATAGGTTGACCAGAACTTTCATGGAATTCCTTTCCTACCGCGTTCGTAGCGCCTTCCCGGAACAGGGAGTAACATGTCATAGTTCTTACACTCTGCAGAGGTGCGTTACTTTTACCATGAGAGACCTTAGCTTTGTTGCTCATCCGAGTTGCAGGCTCATCCATGCTTCCTTGTTATGGGGCCCAGTCTAAGATCCAAGCCAATCACTGCCCCTCTCCGCGACTCCTCATGAAGACACAATCCTCTAGGACATGCCCCACCTCTGTTAAGCCCCATATAGGACCATCTATAACTCTAGTAGGCACCCAAAGACTCTATGAGCTGGTTGTGCCCCTGGCAATCCCCATAGAGGACCGACTATACCTCCGGTAGCCCCTCATTGATAATCTAGACACCAGTATCGCGGGGAACTAAGGGTTCCCACCCATGTGCTAGATTCTCCACGAGAAATCAACAGCCTCACGATAAGGTCATCCGTCCATGCGAAGGGAAGAAGATCCACCTGACTTCTCCGTCCCATTCCAAATGTCATGGTTAACGCGTAATATACGATGCTAGAATCACTAGCGACATTGGTTGATCAAGTCCTAGATATTATGTTCCTTTACCACTAGAACTGTATCAATAGATTATTACCATTTGGTAAATAATCCATAATCATATTATTATGAAAATAGTGTTTTATGACCTTTTTGAAATGCAAGAGATGACAACATTTGAGTTACAAGCATTTGATAGAAAATAATCAAAGGACAGGAGCAAGTTGTGAACTTGCCTTTTGTGATTGCAAGATTATGCACTCATGGTCTTCAAGATACTACAAGATCCAAATTCTGTAAATAGCATCATTGGTCCTGTAAGGACTAATGTTTAAAGAAGCAAGATACAATTATGCATAAGTAATGTAATGCAATTTGATAAACACGAATCCCCGGAATAATCGTATCTGATCTAGATTTGGAAACTAGGAATGGTTTCTTTAGAATATGTTTCACTTTTATATCAGCTTCACACTTGTGATTCTCATTAAGGCTTGTGAGAGTGTGTGAAACAATATATAAATGTAACACGTAGCATGCAATTCTAAAACACTCCAATGGGGCATGGTATCTAAAACATTTCTTAAGCAAGATTATTAATCAATTAGAGATTTTAAAGAAGTGTTTTTAAGGATTACTTTTAATGTTTCTTAAAATAATAATCTTTTTAGAAAAAAATACTTTACAAGGAAAGAGCATTTAAGTGTTTACCATGAAATATAATAATATTCTAAGCTTGAGGGGAATTGTTATTTGGTAATTGATGGCTCAAAATATGACGAGCTTGTTGGGAACCCCAACAGGAAGGTATGATGAGCACAACAACAAGTTTTCCCTCAGTTATGAAACCAAGGTTATCGAACCATTAGGAGCAAGGAAACAACTCCAAGGTGTTGTTTCCAACTTGGAATCCTACACAACACAACCATAGAACTTTTCCCCAACTTACAGTGAGGTTGTCAATCTCACCGATTTTGCTAAAAACAAAGGATTAAATGTATTGTGTGGAAGATAGTAATTGCTTGTAGAAAGTAAATAGTAGATGGTTTATAAATGGTAAAAGAATGGACCGGGGTCCATAGTTCACTAGAGGTGATTCTCCTTAAGAAAAATAACATGTTGGGTGAACAAATTACAGCGGTGCAATTGATAGACTCGAGAAAGCATCATGCATATACTAATCATCTTGACTCCTATGAGATTTTATTGGGAATTAGAACATTATACATAGACCGTAATCCAACTGCATCTATGACTAATAATCCACCTTCAGGTTATCATCTGAACCCCCTCCAGTATTAAGTTGCAAGCAACAGATATTTGCATTAAGCAAAGTGTGTAAAGTAAACAATACGATTGTCCCATGGAAAAAGGATTGCTGTTTTCTCCCTAGTAGCAACGGCACATCTAGTACCTTAGAGATTCCTATCACTTCCCCAGATTACTAGAGGCATGAACCCACTATCGAGCATAAATACTCCCTCTTGGAGTTGCTAGTATCTACTTGGCCAAGATAGCTACTAACGATGGAAAGCATGCAAGATCATAAGTAACATAGACATGATAGAATCAATAATCAATCTGAAATAGCATCTCAATATCCATCGGATCCCCACAAACACAACATGTAAGATTACAAATAGATGATCTTGATCATGAACTGAGCTCACAAGATCTAAACATGATAGCACAAAGGAGGAGAACCAACCATCTAGCTACTACATGGACCCGTAGTCTAGGTATGAACTACTCACGCATCACACGGGAGGCAGACATGGTGATGAAGATGGCCTCCAGGGTGATCTCTCCCCTCCGGCAGGGTGCCAGGAAGAGCTTCAAATCCCTCCCGATCTAGGGATGGAGATGGCGGCCGCTACAAACTCTTTCATGGAATTTTGATCGGGTACTTAGGGTTTTCGTCCCAGGAGGCTTTTATAGGCGAAAGGGCAAGGTCGGTGGAGCACCAGGGGGCCCAGACCCCCTGGTGGCGCGCCCCCAAGACGGGCCGCCAACAGGTGTGGCCGCCCTGGTGTGCCACTTCGTCTCCCCTCCGGACTCCGTGTTGCTTCGAGTAAAATATTGACTTGGACTTTTGTCCGGTCCAATTCCGAGAATATTTCCTTACTAGCTTTTCTGAAACCAAAAACAGCAGAAAACAGGCAACTAACACTGTGGCATTTTGTTAATAGGTTAGGTCCATAAAATTTATAAAAATACCTCAAAGTATGAACAAAACACAAGAAAGTAGATACTAAACAAGCATGGAACATCAAAAATTATAGATACGTTTACGATGTATCAACATCCCCAAGCTTAAGTATTGCTCGTCCTCGAGTAGGTAAGTGATAAAAAGAATAATTTTTGAGGTGGCATGCACAATCACAATCTTGATCAAGGTATTTGTAAAACATTGATAGCTGGGATCATAGTACTCTAACATAGACATGAAAGATATAGTTTTAACAATAAGACATAGCAACTATGTTGTAACATGAAAAGATACAAAAAAAGATTCATGAATAACAATGCTTTGAAAGACGTTTGTTTGTTGCACACATGGAAAACATAATGGGAATGGTATTCAGCTTGTCCCTCATGGTGTAGCAAAACATAAATGCATAGGACACCTTCGAAGTTCATAAGGGTGACTAGATACAAATAGTTTAAGAACAAGCAATATCAAAGTTATGAATCAATCAACAAGTTTTGGGACAATGCACATTAAACTAAGAATGACCACTATGCTCTCTCAATAGGTGCATAAAGATAGAAGATGGAGAGTCAACATAAAAGTAAAAGAAAGGCCTTTCATAGAAGGAAACAGGGATTCAAGTCTCATAAAGAGCTTCCAAAAATTATGGTACTTATTAGCTTTCACCTATCATTATCCCTATCATAAGCATCTTTAGGTGATTAAGCTTAAAGTGAACAAATATGAGGATATGCCTGACAAGTTATAAGCTGAAAATCTCATTCCCCTTGCTTACGAGTATCAGACCTCATGCTACTCAACTTTAGTCACAAGTAAGTTCTTGTCATTGTAAGTATATGTGTATCATAGAGAACCGCCAACGAGGTACCTCTGGCCCCATGATACATGAGTTTTCCCATATCACAATGACAAGGCAACAGACAATGGGCATCTCAACGATCCTTTTTATTTGCTATTTGCATAGGCTTTGCCTTTTCTTTTCTTTTTCTCGTTTTTTATCTTTTTTATTGAGGATGCTTCATAGATTGCTCACTACGGTTATGCTGCAAGTTTCCACCATGATTAGGCATGGCTTAGGCTAGCCGCCCAGGCGTTTCTTTAACACATATACAATCTCCATGAGCTTTACAAGCTCCCCTTTCATTTCACACTGCCGGGATCCATAAGCAAAATAACATGATATCAACTAAATTAAGTGCAATGTTGAAAGCATTCCCCATGATACATGGTTATGCTAATTAACAACTTACAAAGTGCAAGCATATACGCAAAATAGATTGGCACAATGGTTCAAGTTTATTAAGTGCAAGAAAGTAAAGTGTGCCATCAAGTTTGTGAGAGCTTTAATCACTAATTTTCAC
This sequence comes from Avena eriantha, assembly GCA_910589775.1. Classification (NCBI taxonomy): domain Eukaryota; kingdom Viridiplantae; phylum Streptophyta; class Magnoliopsida; order Poales; family Poaceae; genus Avena; species Avena eriantha. Next base: position 410,194,675 of record OU342744.1, read on the forward strand.
ATAACAAGTTTAATTCGGAAGGTAGATAAAACATGAATATACTTGGAATAACAATAATTTTAATAGGTAGGTATGGTGGACTCTTTGGAATAACTTGGTTTTATTTGGAGTTGGATGCATGAGTGGAACTCATACTTGGTACATGTGGAGGCTAGCAAAAGACTCGGAGCGACCAACTAAGAGAGCAATAATGGCCATAATCATGCAAAGCAACAAAACATTATTAATTAAAGCATAAAGTGATATTACAAGTCGAAAACTAAATGATTATAGAGGCTATGGTGACTTGGTATAGTCTTAACATGGTGTGAGCATGCGCCAAGTCAACCCAAATAAAGTATCAAAGGAGAATACCACAATATTATGCTTTTATATGCTAAAACAATAAAAATGAAGTGTTTGGAAGAAACCTGAGATTTTATTGATGAAGAAGGGGATGCTTTGGGCATTGATACGTTGCTAACGTATCTATAATTTTTGATGTTACATGCTTGTTTTATATCTGCATTCTTATGTTTTGTCCACACTTTGGAGTATTTTTATACACTTTCTTGGACTAACCTATTAATAGATGCCACAGTGCCAGCTGCCCATTTTCTGCTGTTTTTGGTTCCAGGAAAGTCAGAAAATGAATATTCTCGGAATTGGACGGGACAAAAGCCATAGTTAATATTTCACCGAGGGGGACACGGAGCCAGAAGACGAGATGGAGAGGGGCCAGAGGCCGGCCACACCACCTGATCGTGCGGCCAGGCCTGGCCCGTGCCAAGGAGTTGTGTGGCCACCTAGGGCACCCCCTCAGCCTCCCCTTTCGCCTATAAGATGCCTCTGATATAGAAACCCTGAGGAAACCGATCATAATTCCATGAAAGAGTCTGTAGCCGCCGTCATATCTATCCCTAGACTGGGAGGGATCTGAAGCTCTTCCCGGCACCCTGCTAGAGGGGAGAATTCACCCTGGAGGCCTTCTTCATCACCATGGAAGCCTCCGGTGTGATGCGTGAGTAGTTCATCCCTGGACTACGGGTCCATGTAGTAGCTAGATGGTTGGTTCTTCTCCTTTGTGCTATCATGTTTGGATCTTGCGAGCTCCGTTCTTGATCAAGATCATCTATTTGTAATCCTACATGTTGTGTTTGCGGGGATCCGATGCATATTGAGATGCTATTTCAGATTGATTATTGATTCTATCATGTCTTTGTTATTTGTGATCTTGAATGCTCTCCGTTGTTAGTAGATATCTTGGCCGAGTAGATGCTAGCAACTCCAAGAGGGAGTATTAATGCTCGATAGTGGGTTCATGGCTCTAGTAATTTGGGGAAGTGACAGAAATGTCTAAGGTACTAGATGTGCTGTTGCTACTTGGGAGAAAACAACAATCCTTTGTTCATAGAAAAATCATATTTTTACTTTACACGCAATGCTTAATGCAATTATCTGTTGCTTGCAACTTAATACTGGAGGGGGTTTGGATGATAACCTGAAGTTGGATTATTAGTCATAGACGCAGTTGGATTACGGTCAATGTATAATGTTGTAATGCCCAATCAAATCTCATAGGAGTCAAGATGATTAGTATATGCATGTATGCTTTCTCGATGTTTGTCAATTGCCCCGCTATAATTTGTTCACCCAACATGTCATCTATCTTAAGGAGAATCACCACTAGTGAACTATGGACCTCGGTCCTTTCTTTTACCATCAATCTACAATCTATTTACTATTTTCTGTTTACTTTCTGCAAGTTATTACTATCTTCCACATAATACGTTTAATCCTTTGTTTTCAGCAAAACCGGTGAGATTGACAACCTCACTGTAAGTTGGGGGCAAAGTTCTGTGGTTGTGTTGTGCAGGATTCCAAGTTGGAAACAACACCTTGGAGGTGTTTCCTTCCTCCTATTGGTTCGATAACCTTGGTTTCATAACTGAGGGAAAACTTGTTGCTGTGCTCATCATACCTTCCTCTTAGGGTTCCCCAACGAGCTCGATATATTTTGGGCCATCAAGCTATTTTTCTGGTGCTGTTGCCAGGGAGTCAAGGACATCTTCACAAGGGGAGTCCCTCATAACCAATCTCTTTACTTTGTTGTTTTTGTTTTTCTTAGTTTATTTTTGCTTTGTTTGCTTGTTTCTTTATCAAAAACACAAAAACATTAGTTGTACTAGTTTGCTTTATTTATTAAAAACACACAAAAATGACTACTCTTGAAAACACTAAGTTGTGTGACTTCACTAGCACCAACAATAATGATTTCATGTGCACACCTATTGCTCCACCTGTTCTTGAAGCTACTTTCTTTGAAATTAAACCTGCTTTACTCAATCTTGTTATGAGAGAACAATTTTCTGGTATTGGTACTGAAGATGCTGCTGCTCATCTAAATAACTTTGTTGAACTTTGTGAGATGCAAAAGCATAGGGATATAGATGGAGATATTATTAAGCTTAAATTGTTTCCTTTCTCTTTGAGAGGAAAAACTAAAGAATGGTTGCAATCCCTAACAAGAAATAGTGTTGATTCTTGGACTAAATGCAAAGATGCTTTCATTGGAAAATACTATCCTCCTGCTAAGATTATATCTGTGAGAAGTGAAATAATGAAATTCAAACAATCTGATAATGAACATGTTGCTCAAGCTTGGGAAAGAATGAAATCTTTGGTAAAGAATTGTCCCACTCATGGACTGCCAGCTTGGATGATTATCCAAACCTTTTATGCATGATTTAATTATTCTTCAAGAAATCTACTGGATTCTACTGCTGGAGGTACCTTTATGACCATCACTTTGGGTGCTGCAACAAAGCTTCTGGATAATATGATGGTTAACTATTCTGAATGGCATACCGAGAGAGCTCCACAAGGTAAGAAGGTAAATCCTGTTGAAGAAACCTCCTCCTTGAGTGATAAAATTGATGTTATGTTGTCTATGCTTGTTAATGGGAAAGCTCATATTGATCCAAATCTTGTTCCCTTAGCCTCCTTGGTTGCTCAAGAAGAGCAAGTTGATGTGAACTTTATAAGAAATAATAATTTTAGCAACAATGCCTATAGGAATAATTTTGGTAATAATAACTATAGGACATATCCTCCCAATAATGGTAATGCTTCTGAAAATTCCTACAACAATAATAGGAGTGCACCCTCTGAACTTGAAGTTATGCTTAAAGATTTCATTAGTAACCAAACTGCTTTCAATAAAACTATTGAGGAAAAACTCTCTAATGCTAAAAAAATATAACATCTTTGGCTGAAGTACAATCTTCTTTTAATAAAATGGCTACTAAACCAGAAACTATTGAAAATCCCTTTGCTTCTACTAATGCCATACAAGTTAGAATTGATGAAAATGTTAGACTATTAGCTGAATTGCATGTTAAGTGGGAAAGAGAAGATGAAATTGCTAGAAATATTAGTATTTCTACTATCACTACCACTAATGTTGAAGCTAGTAAACCCAATGGAACCTTTTCTAATAAAAATACTTAAATTCTTTGAAATATGGGAAACAATAGCTCCACTACTTTAGATGATATTTATGGTTTTGATCTTGATGGTTGCAACATCTCTGAAGTTATTATGTTCCTACAAAAGCTTGATAAAAGTACTAATGCTAGTGCTATTAATATGGCCTTTACAAAACACATTACGGATGCTCTCATAAAAATTAATGAAGAAAATATGAAACATGAAGCTTATATTCCTATGAAACTAGAAGATGATTGGTAACCCATCATTAATATGAAAGTAAATGATTTTAATCTCAAAGCCTTATGTGATCTTGATGGTAGTGTTTCTATTATGCCTAGAAAGATTTATGATATGCTTGATTTGCTACCATCGGAAGATTGTTATTTAAATGTCCAACTTTATGATAATGCTAAAAAGAAACTCATGGGGAGTATTAATGATGTTCTTATTATGGTTAGCAATGCCTATGTCCCCGTTGATTTTTATGTTTTGGATGTTGAATGCAATGCTTATTGTCCTATTACTTTTGGAAGACCTTTCCTTAGAACTGTTGGTGCCATTATTGATATGAAAGAAGGCACCATTAAATATCAACTCCCACTCAAGAAAGGTATAGAACACTTGATTGTTTTTCTTGCTTCTTATGCCTAAATTAAAGACTTTAAAGAAAAGTACTTATTGGGAGATAACCCAAAAGTTTTAGATGAGTCTTGGAAGTTATTTCTTCAGTAATAACCTCTCCTTATACTTTTTATTTGCTTTTTGTGCCAAGAGTAACCTCTAATGAGAGAGAAGTAAAGCTTGGGAAAGTTGCTGTCCCGAAACAGATTTTTGTGCTTCTCTGTAAAAATTCGTGTAAAATCTCTGTATCTCAGTTTGAGCTGTAATTTTTTGTGCTTCTACCCCAGGTTTTTATACAACTTTCGTTAGTTCAACAATTTTCTATTTGAGCAATATAAGGTCTTAGAAAAAATTATTTTTTACCTGCTGGTATGTTTTGACAGATTTCTGCCATTATTTCCATTTGCTTCTTGTTGATTCCTTTTTGGGTTCTTTTTGGGGAATTGAGCTTTTTTAGGGAAGTGCTACAGTATCTTGTGTTTTAATGGAAGTTTTATTGGTGTTTAAACTTAACCCAAAGACTTATTATCTTGAGTACACTAATGTTGCTAATAAAGATTGTGTGAAGTTTTGTATGAAGGAAAAATTTCAGGTGTAAGGAGAGAATGATGTAATGAGATGAACAATGGACTAAAGCTCAAGCTTGGGGATGCCACCGGTGTCACCCCAAGAAATATCCAAGAATTACAAGCGTCAAAGCTTGGGGATGCCCAAGGCATCCCCTCCTTCATCTATAAAAATCTGAGGTTTCTTCCAAACACTTCATTTTTATTGTTTCATGCATAGTTGTGTTGTTCTTGTTGCGTCTTCGTTTTTGTTTTTGGTTTTCGTTTGATTGGTTTGCTTAGTTTGCCTAAATAAATTGGTTGGACCCCCTCTTTCATACATTAGTTTGCAAATAAGTTTGGTTTGGATTGGAAAAGAGTAGGAAAGTTCATGCTTAAATGGTAAAATGAGCTCATTTTTGACTGTGGCCTATGCTTTGTCATGTCATGCTTGATATTGTTTTGTCCTTATGCTTAGTAATTTTTGCTGTAGCATGACATGTTATGAAAAATTGAGATTTCTTAATGTGCCTTGAAAGAATCATGCGTTGTTTTAGCATATTAAAGCAAAGTATTGTGGTATTCTCCTTTGATGATTTAATTGGGTTGACTTGGAGCTTGCTCACACCATGTTATGACTATCCCAAGTCGCCATAGCCTTTATGATCCTTTAGTTTTCGACTTGTAATATCACTTTACGCTTTAATTAATGATGTTTTGTCGCTTTGCATGATTATGGCCATTATTGCTCTCTTAGTTGGTCGCTCCTAGTCTTTTGCTAGCCTCCATAACCAAGTATGAGTTCCACTCATGCATCCAACTCCAAATAAAACCAAGTTATCCCAAAGAGTCCACCATACCTACCTATTATAATTTGCTATTCCAAGTATATTCATGCTTTTATCTACCTTCCGAATTAAACTTGTTATGTGAAAATTAGTGATTAAAGCTCTCACAAACTTGATGGCACACTTTATTTTCTTGCACTTAATAAACCTGAACCATCGTGTCCATCCTTGTTGCATATATGCTTGCGCTTTATAAGTTGAAGTTAGCAGAACCATGTATCATGGGGAACGATTTCAACATTGCACTTATATTCCATTGATATCATGATTCTTTTGCTTATGGATCCTGGCGGTGTGAAATAAAAGGGGAACTTCTAAGATCATGGAGTTTGTATGTGTGTTAGAGAAACGCCTGGGCCGCTAGCCTAATCCATGCCTAATCATGGTGGAAACTTGTAGCATAACCATAATGAGCACTCTATGAAGCATCCTCAATAAACACCTATGCAAACAACAAATAAAAAGATCATTGAGATGCTCATTATCTGCTTGCCTTGTCATTTGGATCATGGGATAGCTCCTGTATCATGAGGAAGGGGTACCCCGTTGGCGGTTCTATATGATACATATGTACTTACAATGACAAGAGCTTACTTGTGACTGAAGTTTAGTAGCATGAGGTTCGGTACTCGTAAGTAAGGGGCATGATATTTCAACTTATAACTTGTCAAGCATATCCTCTTAGTTGTGTCACTTTAACCTTAATCACCTAAATATGCTTATGATAGGGGCAATGAGATCTGAAAGCTAATAAGTACCATAATTTTTGAAGCTCTTTATGAGACTTGAATCCCTACTTCCTTCTATGAAGGCCTTTCTTTTACTTTTATGTTGAGTCTCCATCTTCTATCTTTATGCACCTATTAAGAGAGCATAGTTGCCATTCTTAGTTTAATGTGCATTGTCCCAAGACTTATTGATTGATGCATAACTTTGATAATGCTTGTTCTTAAACTATTTTTATCTAGTCACCCTTATGAACTTTGAAGGTGTCCTATGCATTTATGTTTTGCTACTCTATGAGGGACAAGCTGAATATGATTCTCATTATGCTTTCTTTATGTGAAACAAACAAATGTCTTGCAAAGCATTGTTATTCATGGATCTTTTGTTTGTACCTTTTTATGTTACAACATAGTTGCTATGTCTCATTGTTAGAACTATATCTTTCATGCTATGTTAAAGTACTATGATCCCAGCTATCATTGTTTTACAAATACTCTAATCAAGTTTATGATGGTGCATGTCACCTCAAAAATTATTCTTTCTTTTTATCACTTACCTACTCGAGGACGAGCATGAGTGAAGCTTGGGGATGTTGATACGTTGCTAACGTATCTATAATTTTTGATGTTCCATGCTTGTTTTATATCTACTTTCTTATGTTTTGTCCACACTTTGGAGTATTTTTATACACTTTATTGGACCAACCTATTAACAAGATGCCACAGTGCCAGCTGCCTGTTTTCTCCTGTTTTTGGTTCTAGGAAAGTAAGAAAATGAATATTCTCGGAATTGGACGGGACAAAATCCAAAGTTAATATTTCACCGAGGGGGACACGGAGCCAGAAGATGAGACGGAGAGGGGCCAGAGGCCGGCCACACAACCTAGTCGCGCGGTCAGGCCTGGCCTGTGCCAAGGGGTGGTGTGGCCGCCTAGGGCACCCCCTCGGCCTCCCCTTTCTCCTATAAGATGCCTTCGATACAGAAACCCGATCAAAATTCTACGAAAGAGTCTGTAGCCGCCATCATCTCCATCCCTTGATCGGGAGGGATCTGAAGCTCTTGCCAGCACCCTGTCAGAGGGGATAATTCACCCTGAGGCCTTCTTCATCACCATGCAAGCCTCCGGTGTGATGCGTGAGTAGTTCATCCCTGGACTAGGGGTCCATGTAGTAGCTAGATGATTGGTTCTTCTCATTTGTGCTATCTTTTTTAGATCTTGTGAGCTCCGTTCATGATCAATATCATCTATTTGTAATCCTACATGTTGTGTTTGCGGGGATCCAATAGATATTGAGATGCTATGTCAGATTGATTATTGATTCTATCATGTCTTTGTTATTTGTGATCTTGCATGCTCTCCGTTGTTAGTAGCTATCTTGGCCGATTAGATGCTAGCAACTCCAAGGGGGAGTATTTATGCTCGATAGTGGGTTCATGCCTCTAGTAATCTAGGGAAGTGACAGAAATCAGGTACAAGATGTGATGTTGCTACTAGGGAGAAAACAACAATCCTTTGTTCATAGAACAATCATATTGTTTACTTTACCAGCAATGCTTAATGCAATTATCTGTTGCTTGCAACTTAATACTAGAGGGGGTCCGGATAATAACCTGAAGGTGGATTATTAGTCATAGATGCAGTTGGATTACGGTCTATGTATAATGTTGTAATGGCCAATCAAATCTCATAGGAGTCAAGATGATTAGTATATGCATGTATGCTTTGTCGATGTTTGTCAATTGCCCCGCTGTAATTTGTTCACCCAACATGTCATCTATCTTAAGGAGAATCACCACTAGTGAACTATGGACCCCGGTCCTTTCTTTTACCATCAATCTACAATCTATTTACTATTTTCTGTTTACTTTCCGCAAGCTATGACTATCTTCCACACAATACGTTTAATCCTTTGTTTTCAGCAAAACCGGTGAGATTGACAACCTCATTGTAAGTTGGTGGCAAAGTTCTGTGGTTGTGTTGTGCAGGATTCCAAGTTGGAAACAACACCTTGGAGGTGTTTCCTTGCTTCTACTGGTTCGATAAACCTTGGTTTCATAACTGAGGGATAACTTGCTATTGTGCTCATCATACCTTCCTCTTGGGGTTCCCCAACGAGCTCGTTATATTTTGGGCCATCAGGCATCCCCAAGCTTTGGGCCATCAGGCATCCCCAACGAGCTCGTTATATTTTGGGTGTGGCTCGACGGAAGGCCCACTCGACGACCTGCATAGGTCCATAATGCCCATGACGGTTCGACTGATATGAAGCCCATATGAACACGGACTCCCAAACGCACAAGACAAGGAAACCTCAGGACTAGAGTTTGAATACAACTTGTAACCAACTCGTATTGGTGCCTGAGACCTAGCCTCCCCATATATAAAGGCTAGGAGGGTCCAACGAGAAGGCAATCTCTCAATCACGACTCCCACAATAAATCTAGACAACACCCGTAGCATACACATACGCCAGATCCAATCTGCGTGTCCTCCGCCATCGGTGACATTGTAATCCTTCGGACCATCATCAATCAAGAGCAGACAAGCATGAGTAGGGTCCTCTACGAGGCGTGAACCTGGGTAAACCTTGCGTCCCTGTGTGCTTGTTTGCTAGCCGTACCAAGATTTCCAGCGCTCCTCTCTTCTCCAAAACCCAACTCCATAACAATGGACATTAATGAGTTAAACCCTCGTTACCAGTACAATTTTTTGTGTGTTTTTGATAAAAGAATAGTGTAAACAAAGCAGAAATAAACTAAGCAAAAAAACAAAGTAAAGAGATTGGTTATGAGGGACTCCCCTTGTGAATATGTCCTTGACTCCCTGGCAACGGCGCCAAAAAAAGGCTTGATGGCTCAAAATATGCCGAGCTCGTTGGGAACCCCAAGAGGAAGGTTTGATGAGCACAACAGCAAGTTTTCCCTCAGTTATGAAACCAAGGTTATCAAACCAGTAGGCGCAAGGAAACAACTCCAAGGTGTTGTTTCCAACTTGGAATCATGCACAACACAACCACAGAAATTTTCCCAACTTACAATGAGGTTGTCAATCTCACCGGTTTTGCTGAAAACAAAGGATTAAACGTATTGTGTGGAAGATAGTAATTGCTTGCAGAAAGTAAACAGTAAATTGTAAATAGTAGATGGTTTATCAATGGTAAAAGAATGGACTGGGGTCCATAGTTCACTAGAGGTGATTCTCCTTATATAAGATAAATAACATGTTGGGTGAACAAATTACAGCGGGGCAATTGACAGACTCGAGAAAGCATCATGCATATACTAATCATCTTGACTCCTATGAGATTTGATTGGGCATTACAACATTATACATAGACCGTAATACAACTACATCTATGACTAATAATCCACCTTCAGGTTATCATCCGAACCCCCTCCAGTATTAACTTGCAAGCAAAAGATAATTGCATTAAGCAAAGTGTGTAAAGTAAACAATACGATTGTCCCATGGACAAATGATTGCTGTTTTCTCCCTAGTAGCATAAACACATCTAGTACCTTAGAGATTCCTGTCACTTCCCCAGATTACTTGAAGCATGAACCCACTATCGAGCATAAAGACTCCCTCTTGGAGTTGCTAGCATCTACTTGGCCAAGATCGCTACTAACGACAGAAAGCATGCAAGATCACAAATAACATAGACATGATAGAATCAATAATAAATCTAAAATAGCATCTCAATATCCATCAGATCCCCGCAAACAGAACATGTAAGATTACAAATAGATGATCTTGATCATGAACGGAGCTCACAAGATCAAAACATGATAGTACAAAGGAGGAGAACCAACTATCTAGCTACTACATTGACCCGTAGTCCAGGGATGAACTACTCACGCATCACACCAGAGGTAGTCATGGTGACGAAGAAGGCCTCCAGGGTGATATCTCCCCTCCGTTAGGGTGCCGAGAAGAGCTTCAGATCCCTCCCGATCTAGGGATGGAGATGGCGGAGGCTACATACTCTTTTGTGGAATTTTGATCGGGTACTTAGGGTTTTGGTCCCAGGAGGCTTTTATAGGCGGAAGGGCAAGGTCGGTGGAGCACCAGGGGGCCCACACCCCTGGTGGCGCGCCCCTAGGCCGCGCCGCCATCATGTGTGGCCGCCCTGGTGCGCCACTTCATCTCCCCTCCGGACTCCGTGTTGCTTCGGGTAAAATATTGACTTGGGCTTTTGTCTGGTCCAATTCCGATAATATTTCCTTACTAGCTTTTCTGAAACCAAAAACAACAGAAAACAGGCAACTGGCACTGTGGTATCTTGTTAATAGGTTAGTTCCAGAAAATGTATAACAATACCTCAAAGTATGAACAAAACACAAGAAAGTAGATACTAAACAAGCATGGAACATCAAAAATTATAGATACGTCTATGACGTATCAGTAATTATGATGGGATTTATTATGTTAAGTTGTTAATAGTTAAGGGACTTATTATAAGATTGTTGTTTGAAGTGGAAAAATGAATAACTTTTGAAGAAAAGAATTCTTTGTTGAAGTTTAAACATCCTTTGTGGTTAATCAAATGTGATTAATGTCGCTTGCGCTTATCCGATACGCTTGAGATGCCTTATGACTTAATTTGGAACAGACAAAAGTTAACTATAAAACATAATTAAACTTTATACATTGTGTTTATAACTTTATGGTCCGAAGTTAACTTTAAAACATGAAAGGACCTAGGATGTGATGTGTTTAAAAGTATTAATAAGTTTTAAGTTTTATAATAAGTATGTTTAAGACTGTGAGATCATTCACTTTCTATATAAGTGAATGATGAGCTTAAACGGGATTTGTTATTATGAGATAGATTTGACTTATTAAACAAAGCAAATTTGGCTAATATCACTTAATGTATTGAGTTTTCAAAGTCATGTTAAGCATGGTTGAGTTAAGAGGTAAAGATCATTTACTTTGATCATAAATGATTGATGTTTAAATCTTAGTTAAAATTGTTGGTTTACTTGAATTTAAGGTTTTAAAAGGGTTTTTATTGGGTTAATAGTTTTCATTTAAGTTTGCATAGATCCAAGTTATGGACTTGGAACTAGTATTTGAATATAAAAGATTTAAGGTTTTATATCAAATTATGATTATTTTTTATTTAAGAAATGTTTCTAAAGAATTTATGAAATAGGTATTTTATAAAATAGATAAAGATTTATTACTTTAAAATATTAAAAACTTTTGGGCTAACATATGTAGCATTTTTCTAGTAAAATATATTTATTCAAGATCTTAAAAATGAATTTTATTTATTTTTAGGTAAAATCCTTATTTTTATAAAATTCAACAAAGGATTAAATGTTTTTAAACATTTGCTTCAAGTTTTATTGGTAGAAAAAATCAAGTTAGTATTTTTTTATCAAATAGTAGTTTTATTTTCATATGCAAAAATGATTTTTATTCATTTTAGGGCTTTTTTCTTAATTTATGAATTTCACTTAGGATTTAAGGGTGTTAATATTTATTTGCATTTTATTAAACTTAAAAAAGTAAAATTATATTTTTCTTAGGTAGTATTGTTTTTGTGTACTTGTTGATATGTTATATATTTTAGGAATTTTCTATATTTTTCTAGGGTGGAAATAAACTAAGGGTATTTTAGGTAATTTATATTTTATTTCTTACTTTATTTTTTATATTTCTTATCCTATTTAACCTAGGCCATTTGGTTGGGCACATGGGCCAACCTGGCCCATATGGTTCTGGCTCGGGGTCACCTTGACCCCGACCCACTCTCTCACCCCACGCACGCCACACTCGATCCACTTGTTCCCCTCCGTGCTCGCACGATGCACCATCGCCAGCGTCGTTCCGGCTGGTCGCTGGCCAAATCCAGCACCGCCGCCTACAGATGAGGCCACGACTCGATCTCCTCCATCAACTCCCAACGCCTCACTGCCGCTCTGCTTCCCCGTCCGCGCCTCCACGAAACCCTAGCCCCCATGACTTGGGTCACCGGTGCTAAGGACGGGGCGACCCGGCATCCCCTAGTCCTTGCTGCCACCGACGCGCGCCTCCAAGTCGGGGTCTGCCACCTGCTGCTCCCTCACTGTGACCTCAACCCCGATGTCGGAGGGACGACAACAAGCTGCAACCCCGACGTCCCCCGGTTTGCTGACACACTGTTCTGCTTCTACGGTATTGGTGATGGGATTAACCATTTGGTCATTGCCGTGCTACTACTACGACATGGCGAAAGACCACACCCTCTTCCCTCTCGACTCCAACATCACCTCAGGTAACCACTACTGTGACCGGCCATCGAGCCGATGTATGATTATGGCTTAAACTGAAAAGTGATCTGTTGGATTTGGGTTTTGTTAGTGATCTTGTGACTAGCGTGTGCTATTCCAAGATCTAAATTGTGTGTCCTCCTCTTATCATGTACTATATTGATTGTTGGGATATTCTGATAATAATGTAGTGGTGATTCGCTACTGAGTTGTGGTGTGACACCTTCACTTGGATGAGTAACTTTTGCGTAGAAACCAGTATATGTGGTTCATGATTCTGCTAAGGCATTCATCTGATGTATTTCTAGCAATTATGGACTGGGCTATTTATGGGGGTGGATAAGTACTGTACCTTGTATGATCGATGTTTTATTTATGAATATTGCCTCAACACTGATGGCTGGTCAATTTTGGGTATGAGTACTTGTTGTGATACTATTCCTAAGCAAACTATCTTTATAGTTTGGGCATCTAGACATTATGGTTCCTGAAAGTTGCTTGAGTGATACATATTTATCCTGATGATAGAATTAAACACTTGAAATGATCTCAAACAAACTTAGTTGGAGAAATGATTAGTATATTATTGTATGAATACCATAGATTATTTGCTATGCTAAACAAATCTTCTAGCTAACCTGAGCTATCAGTTTAAACTGAACGTAGCGTTCAGTGATGATTTTAACCCTTCCTAGGATTTGCTTGTTTTAAATAAAATGATTCCTAGTTTCATGGTCTATTAAAATGATTTGAGAGTTTTGTTTGATCTCAAATTTTATTAGCTGCTGATTCAAATAGTGGATTCTATTGGTCTAGATGTTCCACTGCGGTGCCTCTTTAGAGTGTGCACACTAGATATATGAGACTAGCATGATTTTCTGCTATCCATCTCCTCTACTAATGATGCTTGGTCTAAGGCATGAATTCTCTTATACGAACAGATACCAAGATTTGGATTTTCAATTCTCCCTGATGATTCAACATAACACTTCTATGTATATTTGAGAGAAAACCATTCTTCTAATCCTCTTAGACCAACTCTAGTTGAAGCGTAGTTGGATTGGAACTGATTTGAGTGATTCCCCTTCTTTTAGACCATGCAGAAGCTAAGAAAAGATACTCCTTAATCTAGCTTATGTGGATATTTGATTAATTTGGATGCTTTCCCCCTTATTTTCCTTTTGATCCTAATGGTGCAAGATAATAAGAACAGATGCTATGGCTGTTTTTTTAGAATGAATATTAACCTGGTGCTAGAACTTGGGGTGGATGGCTTAAGTTTGTGCTTGATCAGCTATGTATCAATCCCTTGTACTTGATCTTCTACTACATCTCTTCTAGCAATACTTCTCCTGGCTTGATCTTCTAGATCTTGTGGTTGGCTGCTTCTTGTACTGTTGGCCTTCTTCACCTAGCTCTGCTCCTACTTTGGCTGGTGTCTGCTCCTCTTTGAGTTGCTCCTGATACAACTGACCTCCTCCTACTTATTCCACTAACCTGCTCCTACTATAGAGGTGGCCTGGCCTTGATTTTCCACTTGTTCTAGCTCTTGGATGGCTCCAGGGAGCAACCAGAGCTGGGAAGAACAAGAAGTGTTCTTGGCGATGTGATATAGTGGTCTAGGAAAATGAACATGTGATAAGCAGTGTTGTTGGTGCTGTGTAGAGTCTAGCATGAGACTAACTAGCTATGGCTGGCCTCCCTTCCCTTTATTGTACAAGATCTGGCATGAGACTAACTCCCAAGCAATCTGTAATAGTTTAGCTCACCAATAAACATGCGACTTCAACTCCCTTATTTGCCTGACATCCGCCAAAATCTCCAGCGTTCTCTTTTCCATGAAACCCTAAGTCCATAACCATGCGGATTGCTGAGGTTACCCCTCATCAATTGGCGCCGTCTGTGGGAAACCTAAATGCTGGAGCCATGGATTCGGCAGACCTGTTTTCACCAAACAACAACTCAACAGAAGTGGCACCACGCCCACCCACCCCTGTCGCGGTACCCGCCGATTTCAACGGCGGATCCGATCTCATCATCAGAAGTTTACACTTTCAAGTGCAGGATCCCAAATCACCACACTCCTCGGCCCTGATCTCATCGTAAGCATCGCACGAAAAATTTGTGCCTACGATGATACCTGGATCGTCTGACGGATCATCCGCGGAACCTATAATTCAGGCAGAGGAAAGAAACAATGAACACACATACAACCTAGGGATCTTGATGGTATTTACAATGATCTCTCGTGTGGCTCAGATCCTTAGACAATTATACCACGAGGGTCAAGCTTGATAAACACTGAACCTGAAGAAAACAACGAAAGCATCGACTTTGGAATTAGGATGGCTGAAATCTACCTAGAACAGAAACTGTTGGACTTCACTGATCCCCAAACAGTGTCTCCCTCGGATATGATGACGACGTCACTAGTTCATATATAACTCAGCACCAAGTATGCGTGATCACCGGGGACGCCTCGACTCAACAGGACTCCAACATAACCCTATCTTTGACCCCGATAATGTTTTTACAAACTTTAATGTAGGAGATCATGGAAACAAAGGAAATCGCGGAAACAAAGGAGACCCGATGAACAATCGCACATACCCGCGAAGAGAAGAACCACATAGAGGTGAGCGGCAAACTCTCCGGCTACCAGTCGAAGCATGGCAAAAAGCAAGGGCAGCAATTTCGGGTGTAGTTCCAATGATAGCTGATGCCACGCGCAAAGACTTACTAGCATACCAATACCTTCTTCATCACAAAAAGAGAGACTTATTGAGCATACAGATGTAGCTCGATGAAAGAAAAAGACTAGCTGACGAATCTAGCCTTTAGTGGGCCCAACTAAGCTCTACCCGAGGATAAGAAGCGTAACTGGGGGAGCACAACCAAGAAGAGGAGCATCACGGCTGCAGAACATCCCCAAAGCTGGAAAAAAACGAGTTAACTCGGGACCTTGATCTGTCATTTATGTCAGTAGATCCAGTAGGGCACCTCAAAGCAAAAACATCCCAAGCCGCAATTGTAGCTACCCAAAGGTATCTACTTACAACCAAACCCGCAGCCGACGATCCCCGTGCGGCTCTCCATCGATCCTCCCTAATGAACTTTGGTATGGTGGAAGCAACTCTTGTGCAAGCAGAACAGGGAGTTACGCAACAACCCGACAGATCCCCACGCCATCACAGCAGCCCTCAGTAGGTGGGGCACACCCGACGATCACGATCGCCACATTGAGTTCACTTTTCAGGCTCCGAGTCGAGAACAGATGCAAGAGACGACATTACACAGCACTGGATCGATAGATCCAGAGAAGAGCGCAGTAGCCAAAGATATTACGATGGTGAAAGCAAGGATGAATATGAACTATGTGGAGCCAGTTGATTTACATGACGGGTTCGCAAAACTCCAGTGCCAAAAGAGTTTAAACTTCCTCATGATCATCAGAAGTACGATGGTCTCCAAGAACCCGAGGCTTGGCTGGCAGATTATTTGGTAACTGTCAAATTACAAGGTGGTTTCAAGGACACCGCAGTGTAGAGTCTGCAGCTGCATCTAACCAGCACCGCCCAGTCATGGCTAAGACAAGTACCCGAAGACTCCATCAGCAGTTGGAACGATCTCGAGGACAAATTTATCCGAAAATTCCACTCCACATTCATGCAACCCCCGTCTCTGGAATACTTGTGGGCATGCAAGCAAAAACCTGGAGAACCAATACGAGCTTTTATCCAGCGGTGGAACATTATATTTTTTTTGGCTAAAGCTATATCCGGCAAATGGGCAATTGACACCTTCAATGATTGCCTTCATCGACAAGATATCATTGAGGAAATGGGACGAGTCAATCCCAAAACAATCTCACAACTAATGGAGATGGATAATCGCTGGGCCGATGGAGAAGATGGTACATAATATACGAGCATGTTCACCCAAAGAAGACATGGATTGGAAAAATAATGATAGAAGGCGACGAAACAATGATGGATACAATGGACCAGGCTATGTCGTAGCTGGTTTCTCCGGAGGGGACAATCGAAGAAGCGACGGTTATAATAATGGGTATCACAGCAGTAGGGACGATGTTGGTGGAAGCCAGCCGCAACAATGATACCATCCAAGGAGTCGATACCCACCAATGTCTGTAGTGCAAATGCTCAAAGGACCCTGTAATATGCACTTTTACATCGACTCAACAGGCAAAAGGCGATCCAATCATCTCATGAAGGACTGTCGAACATTTTTAAATATGCAAGAGTTATGCAACACAAAGGCAGCTGAAGCAAATAGTAGTGGTTACACCACCACACCCGACGCTCTGGCCATCAGCGCACCACAACCGCCATAGTGCATCCGCCAGTAGGACAACCACAACATACAACAAACCAAGAAGATGAGTACCCTAGGTCAAAAGGAGCAATGCCGATGATGTAGAAAGGGTGGACGTCCAACAAGATGCAAAAGCTAATTACAAGACAAGTAAACATGGCAGTAACAACGCCACCTCCTACACCGGAATATCTCCACTGGTCAGAGCAAGAAATCACATTCAGTAGAGCTGATCACCCGCTTTGGGTGCCATGACCAGGTCAGTCAGCATTAATAGTGGAAGCACAAATCAGTGGGTTTGACATGAGCCAGGTCTTCCTAGATGCAGGGAGCAGCATCAACCTCATCTACGCCAAAACCGTAAGGGCAATGAACTGGTCCTTGACAAACCTAGCGCCCAAATACACAAATTTCCATGGGATAGTTCCGGGCAAAGCCGAAACCCCTCTAGGCAAAGTCTATCTCGACGTAGTCTTTGGATCAAGGAACAACTTCAGGCATGAAAAACTAGAGTTTGAAGTCATGGACTGGCCATCACAGTACCACGTGATCCTAGGATGACCAGCTTTCGCTAGGTTCATGGCAGTGCCTCACTATGCATATCCGGTGCTAAAAATGCCAACCCCCAATGGAATCATAACAGTAAGAGGAAGTTTCAGTCGCTCAGATAGCTGTGACCGAGAATTCAATAAAATATTAGAATCTTTCGGGATGGAGGCAAAATTTGGCCAGCTAAAGATTGCGGATGAAGAACTACTACACGAAGACATGTCCCTAGAGAACATACTTCGCAAAATCAGGCGCACCATGCACCCGCAAAAACAACCTATCCAGCCTCTAGCATTGGTCCCGCGTAGGAAAACACGATGCTCAACACCTTTTTCTCTCTCTCTAGTTTGCCGTGTAGAAATTGCGCCTTCAGACAAAAGGAAGAAACATCCTTCGAACCGCATAGAGCGCAACGACGCACCTCAAAACAGAAGCTGCAGAATTTTAGGAAGATCTTTTACTTTTTATGCATTTTATATTCAATAAGGCCAACAGCTAGGCGAACATGCCAAGAAAATGTACCCTGTGGTCGACAATAAATAAAGAAAAGTCCCCAAAACCAGGTTCTGAGATCTCTACTATTCTACTTATCAACCCAATACACGGGGGCTTTGATAACCACACCATGTGAACAATCATCGGCTCCTACACAACAAGTTTTCGAAAAGAATAAAAGCTGGTTAGGCGTCAAACGAGTAAAAAAGATCTCGCGTGATAAAAACAAAATCTCGTATTAATTTACGACCTTTTTGGCAAAGTTACACTCGCGTTACAGAATTGTCTCTTAGTATAAAGATACGTAATAAAGAGAAACATTTAGATGGCAAAGTTTATACAAAAATCTTTGTCTGTCTCCAGGCATCTCCCGATAATCCTAATGGAAGGGCCACATGCGATAGCATAGTGAGGTGCCATGTCAACAAGTCCCCCGCCAGGAGGAGGAGGCAAACCCAAGGATAGAACGCCCAAGTATATTGCCGGGTGCGCATGCACCCACAAAAGCACAAGTTTCACACGCACCACAAGTTGGAGCTTCACAAAGTGATGAATCCTTTTGCCTTGTTGAAAGTTCGCCAATAAATCAGCTAGGGTTTGAGGCTGAGGGTCCTGAGGGAACATGGCATTGTATACAACAACCAAAGATTTGCGGCAACATTCGACAAACTGCTCCATCTCCGAAACACGATCTTCAAGCAAATTCATATAGTAGGCGTGGCGATGATCAATCCAAAAGTCAGTCTTGGTATTTTGCAAAGCAGCCACAAGATCATGGATTTGATTGTGTAGACGTTGGATTTCTTCCCTCTTGCACAATCGAATGCCTATGGAAAAAGAGAGAGGACAAATTACTCTTTGTAAATAAAAAGGGAATCAACACAAAATAATGCAGAATACTTACACAACATCTTCTCCCTCACCCTAGAAATTTCCTCCAAAAAATATGTCCCACGATGCAGGGCCCGATGCGTCTTCGATTGAGCAATATCCACCATCGATTGGACAACCCAAAGTTTTCCTTCAAGTTTCTTCACCTGCTCAATTTTCTCTGCATACAATGACGGGTCTACTGCGTGAACAACAGTAGTCTCAGTCGCACCCAACCCAGATGAAGTTGGATTGCATCCGAAGTCTGGGAAGGCCCAAAAGGAGTCACCAAATCACACAATATATGGCAGGGCACATGAAAATACAGAGCCTTCATCTTACAAGGGACAATCCACATATATACATACAAAAATTGTTTCTCAGCAAAAGGAGGTGCTTAAACAAGATAAGCCAAGTTCATTACAGTAGTAGAGCAAAAGACACTAAAGGCTACAAAACAAACTACAGAGCAGTCTTCTCTACATATAAGGTCGCACTAGCGGAGGGAGCGCTAGTTGCAGGAATAGCTAGGGCAACATTTGATGAAGGGGCACCAGCCGAAGAAGGGGCAGCTGATTTTCTCGGACCTGTGCCTATGCCCAACAGCAGCCAAGAGTACTTCTTGGCCCTCTTAACGAAAGGCTTCAAATCAACTACTTGGCCACTAGAGGTGACCGTGACAGAGGACCTAACCTTCTACCAGTCAACCTTCTTGCCGTGCGCCATTGCCAAGGCCATTGAAGTTTCAGCACCACTCTTAGACTACATGACACTGTAGCCAATAGGTGGGCTTGGATCAGCACCAAAAACAATGACAAGATCGTTTAGATTGGCTAGCACTTCTTTCACCAGGAAAACTTCGGCATGTAAGCTTTTGAAAGCATGTCATGAGCGGAAAACAAGATTGTGCCCACAAACACTATTGGCCTCTAAACCCTCTTATCTTCGCCGAGTACTAAATTCTGGCCCGACAGCTCTGCACATGCAAATAAAAATAAGAATCAAAGGGAAGAAGCAGAAGAAAAACAATTTTTCCTTGAAGATAGCTAACTCATGAGTCAATGAAGCATTGATGGTATCCAAGCATTTTCGAAGATTTTGATCTCAAGCAGCATCTGTTTCACCTTTTCTTCGGCATCAACACTGGCCTTCTGGTTAGCCTCCTCTAGAGCCTTCTCGGCGACCCGCAGCTTGGCCTCCAAATCATTGGAACGCTTTATTGCCTCGTCTGGATGACCTTGGACTCTTTGGCAGCGGCTGGACAATTTAAAAGTAATGCAAAACTCAAGAAAACGGAGGTTGGTGAAAGTGCTCAAATTCCTAAAGTTTAAAAGAACATACCTTTTAGTTATTCGGCTTCATTATGGATCTTGATAAAGTGAGAAGACATGTCAACCATATCACGCATCAAAGGCTGCAAAACACAAAAAGCAGAACACCAGGAAAAATGAGCAAATAGAGAAGCCAGAAACACGCTAAAAACAAAGAAATACTTACATCACGCATATCCACTTCGGTGGGATTCTCGGATAGCACCACGCCTTTGCCAACCATTCTTCTTGTTTTATGCGGTGGAAGCTTTGGCAAAGTGGTGACATCTTTCTGGACATTCTTATCTACAGGAGACGCATGTGTTTCCTTTGGATCCGTGGATGGCAGCGAAGATTTAACTGAAGGAGGGGAAACAGATTTACCAGGAGGAGACATGGGAGGATCTTCCCTGTCATCACTAGTGCAAAAGCAATGCACAAAACTCAATAACTTTCCCATCCAAAAAATCAATAAAGGGACAGTGAGTACTTACGAAGAAACGTCTTGAATAAAGTGGAACAAATTCATCTAGGGAGGAGCCCACGAAACTAGGACGACGCATAGAGGCTTCGAGCCAGTGGAGTCATCCGAGTCTTCAATCGTCTCTGTTGCGGCAGGAAATTCGGCAATAGACGCCTCCATCTCGGCATCGATAGCAGTCGCAACCATTGGAAGATCATCAGATACAGAAGGATTGGCTGGGAACTCATCACTTTTGGGGAGAGGAGGAAGCGTAGATAGATGGTCATAATCCTATATGATAGAAGACTGAATTTTAAAAAGGGAGGATAATCGTAAAGAATAAAAGCACATTCACACAAAAAAGTAAGGGCAAAGAAGGAAGCCAATGGAGATTTACCTCTGGAAGGTATTTCTTCTTGCCAAAAGGCTCTACACGGCAACTAGAGGGAACTGAGCTTTTCTTGGTCTGCATGGTGAAGTTCCGAACCCTTTTTTCTAGACCTTGAGGGTAATATCATCCGGTGAAATCCTCATTGGGTCTTTCTTGCCAGTGTATGCCCACATACCAGAAAGCCTCGCCTGGAGAGGATGCACATGGATCCGCAGAAAATACGCCAGGATTTGAAGTCCCAACAATTCCTTGCCAACCTCGTGACGCAGTTTGTCAATGCGGGCAAGAAGGGGTTCAATCTCCATCTTTTCTTCAGGAGTTGTACACTGATCCCAAGAATCGAGTTTTCGACAAGTTTTCCAAAGGTCAAAAGGGGCTAAGCCGAAATATTGACCCTCGACTTTTTGATCCTTGATGTAAAACCATTTGGTTTTCCATCCTTAGACAGAATCAATAATCTTGAAGTCAAAATAGTCGACTTCGGAGAGAACGGAGAAAATGGCGCCATCGACGTCATGAACAATGGTGTCGGTGGCATTCTGACAAACATAGAAGACATACTTCCACATGCCCCAATGGGGATGGATCCCGAGGAAGGGTAGCAAAGGGTAACAAAGCAAGCAACATGAAGGATAGAGTTGGACGTGAGCTAATATAGCTACATGCCATAGACAAAGAGGATACCTCAAAAAATGTAACATCCCAAAACTTTAAATCAAGCTTATCAAGATCTAAATCATCAATTTTGGGGTTAACAAAAACTTTTGCAAATTAAAAATAAATGCATCCCTATATGTGTGTGCATTTAAATAGGAGTTGTTTTGGTTTGCCAAGATTGGGTGATCCCTTGCTTCTAAAATGTTTCTTAGGTGATTTAAACATCATCTACATCATTCCCAAACTTTTCCTAAAGAAAATGAAATAAAAAAGAATTAAAAAGAAGGAATGGTCATTTTGGCAAAATTAACTCTCATGCCTACTTTGGCTATTCCTAGTACTCAAAACTTAACAGAAACAATTCTAGATCTTTGCACCCCTTGCTAGTACACATAATGAGGTACTAAGGCCCACTTTGTGATCTGCTAAAAACTTTCAAATGCTAATTTTAAATGACAGTTTAAAATTGAATCTAATTCATATGGGAAGATCCCATTATTTCAAAAACCACTCAAACAAGCTTAATTTTCAAAACCCAAGCACCCACAGAGTCTCAAGCTTATTCCTAGCAAACCCAACAAAAATATTTTCAAAATTCAACACTTGGCATGCATAATCTCCACCCTAATCCTAGCTCACTATTTTGAATAGGGTTTTTCCCCCAAATGATCTACATTTAAACTCTTTGTCCCCCTAGAGTCTAGCCATGTCATTAGCACCCATTCCCTACACCCCTAGTGGCATTGCCATGCCATGCCGAGCCACCCCTCGCCGGCCAACCTTGCCCTCACCGCAGCAGACCATCTCCCCCTCTCTCTCCATGTCTAGGAGGTAGCTCACACCTCACTGCCACCCACTGTCCCCTGCCCGAGCCAAGTCCTGCACTGGACCACCGAGGAAACCACGCGCCCAGTACCACCGCACCATGCCAGTGCTGCCCCCAGAGCGCGCTCTGTCCCCGCTCGCCCAGACCGCCCCTTGGCCGCAGCCCGCGCCCACCGCTCCGCCACGACCTGGAGAACACCCCAGACACCCCTGCTGGCCGCCCAATGCCTCATAGCCACCGCTCGCCGTGGACAGCGCCGCCTCTGCCGCTCAGAACACCACCTCGCCCAGACCTCATGCCACCGCCCCTACGGCCGCATTCAATTCCTAGAGCATCACCAGGGGACCGCCCGTCGATCGCCACCCTCAGCCATGCCTCTACCCCGCCGTAGCCATGTCGCCACCGTCGCCTGCCATCCCGCTCGGTCTCACCGTCGGGCCTATAAAAGGAGGCCTCCCCAACCTCTTATCTCCACACCATTCCACTCCCCTCACCTATCTGAACCTCACCCACCTCTCGTCGGAGCAAGGGGAGCAGCAGCTCGCCGGAATTGGAGCCAGAGCCGCCGCCTCTAGAGGAGAAGGGCGTCGTTGATTGCGACCACCCCCGGAGCTGCTTCGACCTTCCCTGAGCTCGCCATCGTCTTCCAGTTCGTTTGCCCGCCTCGCCATCGTCGCTGGAGCCCTGGTACGTCCCCAGCAGACCCCCACCGAGCTGCTAGGGTTCGAGCTCACCGGCGACCTGTTCGTCGTCGACGACGACCCGCAGCCGTAGATCTTCCTTCTAATCCTACGGCCCACAGCGCGCGTACCGTTTCGCGTATTAAGTGCCGCTGACAAGCAGGACCCCCTGTCAGCTGAGCCCCGCGCCACGGAGCGCCAGTAGGCCAGCCCAAGTATTTTCCCGCTCTAGCCCACCCGTTCAAATCTGGATTTTTTCTTTTTAGTTAAAGCTAGTTTCTGTCCACTAGTTTAAAATTCAAGTCCGGGAGTTTCACATATCCAAATTGCATGAAATTAATTTTGCCGGAAATGTATTGAGATGATCTATCCAAGCCCGTTGAATTTAATTCAATTAGAGTTATAGATATCTCCTAATGAAAATAACAAAACAGAAGTATTTGCAACTTGTAACATTTTTATAAAATCAACCAAGTTAGCTTTTGAGTTGATTCCAACTCTCAAAAATCACATTTTATCATATATATCTAAATATGTAATAATATTAAGGTTTACATGCAGTGACTTTGGACTAGTACCAAAATAATGCTATATAGGCATTTCTAGTCACTTTAAATCATTAAATAATGAACTTAAACCAAATTAATCTTGATCCAACCCTTAATTCTCATTCACACATGTTACAATATGTGGTGATGACATGTGGCAACATGATCCCATATTTCAAGTGGTGGATATTAAATCTTAGTTAATTTTTCAATGAGTAGAAATTACGTTTCTAAAATAAAAAGGAGGAAACTATTGAATTAAACTTGTGATGTTTGTGATGATAATAGATCATTAAATGTGTGTCTTAGAATGCTACTTAGCCTAGTTAAGTATTGTTTGGTGATTGTGTGCTCCGTATGTATTTATAGACGATAGTACCGACCAAGCTTTCGAGGAGGAGGAGTTCTACCAAGAAGAAGAAGAAAACTTCAACCACTTCACCAACCAAGGCAAGCTTCTATTAGCAAGCTAGCACTATCTAAGTGCAAGCCACCATTAACAGTGCAAGCTAACACTTGCAAGTCTAGTGCTTAACAAGTTAGGATCAAACTAGATGGTTTAGCAAAGATGCCTTAAGCATGCTTTGATCACACCCCTTTGACTAGTAATATCCCCAAATCTTATTTACAAGCTTTACTCTCTTAGTTCCACAAAGTTCTTTACTTGTTTGGAAGGTAGCATAAAAAGTATAAAACTTGACCTAATTAGAACCCCTTTAGATGTCATTCTACGACATGAGATTGAACCCATCTTTTCCACCTTAGTGAACACTCTTAACTTAGTAGTTTAGAGTAGATCAAAAACTTGAGTCACTTTGGATGGGAACTCTTGGTGAAAATGAATTATGAAAACCTTGGAATGATGAGTCATTCTTTTGAGATGTTTTGACATGTGTTGAGAAACACAAAAGGGTTGATGATGATGAAAAGGTTGAGGCATGAGCCTTAACCCTTTTATAAAACTGATGGTTGGATTCAGATGCGATACCATTCCAAATTTACCGTACAACCACACTACCTGAATTGGGTAAGGCTTAGCTGGAAATTTATATGCATTAGTATTAGTTCCCTCACAGGAGAGGTCTGAGCTAAGGCTACCTCTGAATGTTGTCCACCTATGTAGTGCCCAAGATGACTGATGGTCATGGTTGGGAGGCCATGCTCATAGGAGAGGTGCTTATACTAGGGTGTTTAAAGGGAAGGTTATGTTTGATTATCTGCATACTAAGTATGATGATTCAGGGGTTATCCCTAACAGATGTATCAAATCTTGTGGTGAAAGTGTACCACCTCTGCAGAGTGTCAAACTATTCGAATAGCCGCATCCGCGGTTATGGACAGTTGGAATGGCCATACTGTTTCGTTGTCAGCTGTTTTCTAAATACTTTGAAAAGAATGATGAATCTTGACTTGACCACAACAGGGTTATGTCTATGACAATAGCTTCCCAACTTAAGTGATTTTAGAACTTTACTTTATCTTTCTTTGCTTCTGAACTCAGCTTAGGTTTCAAACTTAACTTTATAGTTAAACATAGAGTTAGCACTTTAACTTTGAACTATAGTACTTGTTAGTGGTAGTTTGCGAGTACTTAAAGAGTACTCATGGCTTTTGTCCCTGGCTATTATCATGGCCAGACTATGATATCAAGATGATGGCCAACATGACTGCTATGATAACTAGGACTATCTGCCTTCGTCAGCATTGCCTGTGCCTCTGAAGATGGACCCCACCGCTACGCTTATCTTTTATTTCCGCTTCTTGTTGTATTAAGACTGGATCATGAGATCCTTATTTGTGTAAGACCTTATGTATGGTTTGTAATGGATGATGTACTGTGATATCCAATCCGTTATTTCTCGCAAAAATGGCAATCCTAGGATTGCGAGGTATGGCATAACGGGCATCTGGGATTAAAAATCCGGGTGTTGACAAGTTGGTATCAGAGCCATCCTGACCATAGGAGACCCTAGTTAGAATGGACGTCAAACAAAAACTTAGTTTCAAAACCAAAATGAGTATTTATTAAAAACTATCTCCTCCCTTACCCTTGTGGATTCTTTCTCCAAAAATTCATGTTACTCAAAATTCTTACACTACTACTTAAAATTTGACACACTTGATCACTTCACTAACTTCCTCATCCTTAATTCTTGTAGATGGAGACTCAGTTCAGCAAGTTTTACCAGTTGGGAAACAGAGGTTAGCTGATATTCGAGAGGGATCTGGATTCACTGTCGGAGTTACTGGGACGCCCGCATCCGGAGTTTCTTGGAGCTCAACTTCCAGGACCCCCAGGAGGAGACTTACGGTGGCTAGTCACTGCGGATCTTAGAGGAAGCATTGAAGCACCAACTTCTGGGAGAATTCAGTTCTTCGTGAGGGAGAACAACTGGCTAGATGGATTAGCCAGGGCAATGCATGAAGCTCTCGCACGTCTATGTGCCCTCGGCGTCAACAAGGTCCAAGGAACCTGTTTTGCCCACTATGCATGACGTGACTACATGGGAATGCCAATGGAGATGCCGGGTCACCCCGAGTTGAGGCGTCAAGTGGAGAACCTTGACTTCTTGCTTCACAATAGACAACAAGAACTGGACAATGCCAGAGAGTTAGCCAACCAGTACTGTGCCATTGCTGATCAGAAGGCCCAGACTTTTGCACTGCTTGTCTAGGACCGCCAGTCTCTTCACCGTCAACGTGCCAAGAAGGATCGCACCATCGCCCATCTTCGCAAGAAGGTGGCCGACCTCGAGAAGACCATCAAGGAGCAGGAAGCTCAGCTTGCAGCAAAGGAAGAAGAAGATGAGGGTGAAGACATCCAGGGAGACATGGATTCTTACCTCAGCAATGATGATGACTTTCTGGCGGAGGATGCCGTGGACTTCTAGACTGATGATGAGGACTCCGACTTCATCGACGATGAGTAGATGCACTAGAGCACTATCGTCGCATGAGATGTATCGATCTCACTGTATCGTAGCTTACAGAATGGTTCTTCAAACCATCTGTTTTCCCTTTGGTTGTTGTGGTGTGTGTTGTATCGTGTGCTTGCTTGCATGAATGAAAATGAAATTAGTTGAAAAACCTGAGTCTAACTCAAAGTTTTAGCTTTGAAAACCCAAAACCATAAACCTTAGAATTTCCCTCTTATCCCTATATCTATCTCAATCTTTAGATGACTCGTGGAAACCAAGGAGGGAGCAGCTCGTCGCAAGACCCAATGCTACAGATCTTGCAGAATCTCATAGCAGACCATGAAGCAAGCTGGGCAGAATGCCAAGCCAACTTAGCAACCCTTCAACAGATCGCCCAGATGGTTCTCAACAACCAAGGACATGGAAACCAGGATCATCAAGGATCCAAGCTCAAAAACTTTCAGAACACCAATCCCCCAATCTTCAACCAATCTGAGAACCCATTAGATGCTGATGACTGGTTACAAACCATGGAAAATAACTTAGAAGTTGCCCGAGTTGACGAGAATGAGAAAGTTCTCTTCGCCACCCACTATCTGGCAGGAGATGCAAGAGCTTGGTGGAATAGCATCCGCAATATGAACCATGGTCAAGTGATGAGATGGGAAGCATTCAAAGTCAAGTTCAGCCGCACCCACGTGCCACAGGGACTAGTCAACAGGATGAGAGATGAATTCCGTGAATTGAAGCAAGGTAGAATGACTGTGGTGGAGTACCATGACAGATTCCTGTCACTTGCCAGATATGCACCTGATGAGATCAACACGGAGGCCAAGAAGAAGGAGAGATTCTTGAACGGACTGCATGATGAGATGTAGACTGTCCTTGTCAATATCCATTTCCAGGATCTCGAAGAGTTAGTCGACTCTGCCATCCAGATGGAAGGGAAGATTAACCAAGCAAACGACAACCGCAAGCATCATATGATGCAGTAGTCTGGATCCTACAGTCACCAGAAGTACCGTCCCAACCCTTCACCAGGATATGCACCAAGAAACAACCGACCCCCAAATTCTCGCCCAAGCTACCCCAACTGTAGCGGAGGCAATGTGAAGTCCGGAGGAAACCATCACAACTCCGGTAATGCCAACAGCTTCAACCGTGCACCTCCCAAGAACCCCAATAACAACAACAACACTGCACCCAGAACTGGCAGCAATGTTGTACCTGTCGCAGTCAAGGACAAGTCCCAGATCACTTGTTTCGAGTGTGGAGTAAAGGGTCACTACTCCAATGAGTGTCCCAAGAAGACTGCAGCCAATATCAATGTGAATGCCCCAGCCCAGCAGCAGCCTCGACTTCAACCAGGAAAGAGATTTGCCCCAAGGAACCCTCACAACCGCAATGGTCGTCTCTTCCACATGAATGCCGAAGAAGCCCAGGAAGCGCCAGACGTAGTGCTGGGTATGTTTTCTGTCAACTCAGTTTTAGCAAGAGTATTGTTTGATTCGGGAGCATCGCATTCATTTTTCACCGAAGAATTTGCATGCACTAGTAAGATTCGTCCAACCAACCTGAAGCATGTCATGATAGTTCAAATCCCCGGTTCAATAACCAAAGATAGAAAAATTTGCAAAGCTATACCTATCAGAATACATGGGATAGATTTTTATGCCAACCTAATTGTACATGGAACCAAAGGATTGGAAGTAGTACTAGGTATGGACTGGATGTCAAGGCATAAAGGATTGATAGACTGTGCTAAGAAAGCCATAACCATGACCAGTAGTTCTGGAGTAACAGTAGAGCATATCTCTGAAACCTTACCCCGTCAGTTCAAGTGCAACCACAGTGTAGCCTTGCCCACCATAGACCAAGTCAGAGTAGTCTGTGAATACCCCGACGTATTCCCAGATGAATTGCCAGGTATGCCCCCGGATAGGGATATTGAGTTAATTTCGAACTAATCCCCAGAACCGGACCTATAGCCCAGAGACCCTATAGCATGAACCCCTCAGAATTAGTGGAACTGAAGAAGCATTTGGATGCTATGCTAGCCAATGGCTTGATCAACCAAGTGCATCGCCATGGAGATCACCAGTGTTATTCGTCGACAAGAAAGATGGAGTCAACCGTCTGTGCATAGATTACAGAAAGTTGAATGATGTCACCATCAAGAACAAGTACCCCTTGCCAAAGATAGAGGATTTGTTTGATCAGTTGACTGGAGCCCAGGTATTCTCAAAGATTGATCTTAGGACTGGTTATCACCAACTTAAGATTCGTGCAACGGATATTCCGAAGACCACCTTTACTACTCGCTATGGTTTATACGAGTATACGGTTATGTATTTTGGATTAACCAATGCCCCTGCTTATTTCATGAATCTCATGAATAAGATCTTTATGAATTTCCTAGATAAGTTTGTAGTTGTGTTTATCGACGACATCCTGATCTACTCCAAGTCAGAAGAAGAGCATGAGCAACATCTGAGAGTTATCCTAGAAACCCTGAGAGAGCATCAGTTATATGCCAAGTTCAGCAAGTGTGAGTTTTGGCTGAAGGAAGTAGGATTCCTAGGACATATTGTGTCTGCCGGAGGAGTTTCTGTTGATCCCGCCAAGATCAAAGATGTCGAAGAATGGGAAGCCCCAACCACTCAAACCCAAGTCCGTGCATTTCTCGGATTAGCGGGATATTAGCGCAAGTTCGTAGAAGGATTCTTGAGCATAGCCCGACCAATGACCCAATTGTTGAAGAAGGACACGAAGTTTGAATGGACAGACAAATGTGAAGCCAGTTTCCAGGAGCTAAAGAAGAGGTTGATATCCGCCCCAATTTTGGTCATGCCTGACATCAAGAAGCCCTTTGATGTGTATTGTGACGCATCCAAGATTGGTCTAGGATGTGTATTGATGCAAGAAGGCAAAGTCATCGCTTATCTGTCTCGACAACTAAAGCAGAATGAGCAGAACTATCCGACCCATGATCTTGAGCTAGCAGTTGTGGTTCTAGCACTGGAGACATGGCGTCATTATTTGATGGGTAATCGCTGTGAGATTTACTCAGATCATAAGAGCTTGAAGTATATCTTCACTTAGAAGGAGCTGAATATGAGGCAAAGGAGATGGATAGAGTTAATCAAGGATTATGACCTTGACATTCACTATCACCCCGGCAAAGCCAATGTGGTAGCAGATGCTCTTAGCAGATTGCCGTGTAGGCTGAACACCATGATCAAGGAGAAGCAGCCAAGTTTGTATGAAGAGTTGGAACAATTCAAAACTGAATTAGTTAGCAAAGGATTCCTAGCTAGCATTGAACTTCAACCCACTTTGATTAGCCAAATCAAGGAAGCCCAGAAGGGAAATGAAAGTATCGACAGAATCAAACGTCGTATTGGTACCAGAAAAGTACCTAGATTCACCGAAGACGAAGAAGGAGTACTGTGGTACAACGGCCGTATCTATGTTCCAGCAGATTCGGAGCTAAAGGAAGTTATCATGAAGGAAGCTCATGATACTCTTTATTCTATCCACCCCGGAGGAACAAAGATGTATCAGGATTTGAAAGAGCAATTTTGGTGGCACTAGTTGAAGAGAGAGATCGGAAGCTACATCGCCAAATGTGACATATGTCAAAGAGTTAAAGCAGAGCATCAGAGACCTACGGGACTGTTGCAACCATTGCAGATTCCGGAATGGAAATGGGATTCCATCGGAATGGACTTTGTCACCGGTTTGCCTACTTCTAGTAGGGGAAATGACTCGATCTGGGTCATAGTTGATAGACTGTCCAAGGTAGCCCACTTTATACCTGTCAAGACCACTTACCAGAGTGCAAAGTTAGCAGAGCTGTACATTGCTAGAACTGTTAGTCTGCATGGAACCCCCAAGACCATCGTATCAGATCGAGGAACCCAGTTTACCTCAAGATTTTGGCAGAAAGTCCAAGAAGGACTAGGAACCAAGTTGAACTTCAGCACAGCGTATCATCCGCAAACTGATGGACAGACTAAGAGAGTCAATCAGATCCTAGAGGATATGCTTAGAGCTTGTGTATTGGAATATGGATCAAAATGGGAAGACTGCCTGCCTTTCACAGAATTCTCATACAACAACAGTTCTGAAGTTAGTTTGCAAATGGCACCATTTGAATTCCTATATGGAAGGAAGTGTCGTACCCCTTTGAATTGGTCGCAAGTAGGAGAGAGTCAGATCTTCGGACCCGACATTCTCCGAGAAGCAGAAGAGAAAGTTCACAAAGTCCGTGAGCACCTCAAGACCGCCCAATCCAGACAGAAGAGTTATGCTGACAAGAGAAGGAGAGACCTGACTTTCAATGTCAGAGATTTTGTATATCTCAAGGTTTCACCACTAAAAGGAACTCAACGCTTTAGTCTGAAGGGAAAGTTAGCCCCCAGATATATCGGACCTTTCAAGATTCTGAACCGTCGAGGAGAGGTATCGTATCAACTGGAACTGCCTGAAGAGATGTCAGCCATCCACAATGTGTTCCATATCTCGTTACTCCGCAAATGTCTGGAAGTGCCCGAGAAGACTGAAGTTTTCAAGAACATCGACCACAGAGCTGTGGAAATCAACAATGATCTGACTTATCGGGAAATACCCCTCTGTATCTTAGAAGAAGCCTACAGAACCACCAGGACCAGGAGTAGCAAGTTTCTCAAGATTTAGTGGAGCAACCATACCGAGGAAGAAGCTACTTGGGAGCGCGAAGATTACATTAGGACAGAGTTCCCATATCTCTTTAGTTCCTAGTTTTCTTTGTAAATCTCGGGATGAGATTTTGTTTAAGGGGTGAAGGTTTGTAACATCCCAAAACTTTAAATCAAGCTTATCAAGATCTAAATCATCAATTTTGGGGTTAACAAAAACTTTTGCAAATTAAAAATAAATGCATCCCTATATGTGTGTGCATTTAAATAGGAGTTGTTTTGATTTGCCAATATTGGGTGATCCCTTGCTTCTAAAATGTTTCTTAGGTGATTTAAACATCATCTACATCATTCCCAAACTTTTCCTAAAGAAAATCAAATAAAAAGAATTAAAAATAAGGAATGGTCATTTGGGCAAAATTAACTCTCATGGCTACTTTGGCTATTCCTAGTACTCAAAACTTAACAGAAACAATTCTGGATCTTTGCACCCCTTGCTAGTACACATAATGAGGTACTAAGGCCCACTTTGTGATCTGCTAAAAACTTTCAAATGCTAATTTTAAATGACAGTTTAAAATTGAATCTAATTCATATGGGAAGATCCCATTATTTCAAAAACCACTCAAACAAGCTCAATTTTCAAAACCCAAGCACCCACAGAGTCTCAAGCTTATTCCTAGCAAACCCACCAAAAATCTTTTCAAAATTCAAAACTAAATCTCATGCGGCCATTTCATCCAACACTTGGCATGCATAATCTCCACCCTAATCTTAGCTCACTGTTTTGAATAGGGTTTTGCCCCCAAATGATCTACATTTAATCTCTTTGTCCCCCTAGAGTCTAGCCATGTCATTAGCACCCATTCCTTACACCCTTAGTGGCATTGCCATGCCATGCCGAGCCACCCCTTGCCGGCCAACCTTGCCCTCACCGCAGCAGACCATCTCCCCCTCTCTCTCCATCTCTAGGAGGTAGCTCACACCTCACCGCCACCCACTGTCCCCTGCCCGAGCCAAGTCCTGCACTAGACCACCGAGGAAACCACGCGCCCAGTGCCACCGCACCATGCAAGTGCTGCCCCCAGAGCGTGCTCTGTCCCCGCTCGCCCAGACCGCCTCTTGGCCGCAGCCCGCGCCCACCGCTCCGCCACGACCTGGAGAACACCCCAGACACCCCCGCTGGCCGCCCAACGCCCCACAGCCAACGCTCGCCGTGGACACCGCCACCTCTGCCGCTCAGAGCACCACCTCGCCTAGACCGCATGCCACCGCCCCTACGGCCGCATTCAATTCCTAGAGCATCGCCAGGGGACCGCCCGTCGATCGCCACCCTCAGCCATGCCTCTACCTCGCCGTAGCCATGTCGCCACCGTCGCCTGCCCATCCTGCTTGGTCTCACCGTCAGGCCTATAAAAGGAGGCCTCCTCAGCCTCTTCTCTCCACACCATTCCACTCCCCTCACCTCTCTGAACCTCACCCACCTCTCGCCGGAGCAAGGGGAGCAGCACCTCGCCGGAATTGGAGCCGGAGCCACCGCCTCTGGAGGAGAAGGCGCCGTTGATTGCGACCACCCCCGAAGCTGCTTCGACCTTCCCTGAGCTCGCTGTCGTCTTCCAGTTCATTTGCCCGCCTCGCTGTCATTGCTGGAGCCCTGGTATGTCCCCAGCAGACCCCCACCGAGCCGCTAGGGTTCGAGCTCGCCGGTGACCTGTTCGTCGTCGACGACGACCATCAGCCGTAGATCTTCCTTCTAATCCTACGACCCACAGCGCGCGTACCGTTTCGCGTGTTAAGTGCCGCTGATAAGCAGGACCCCCTGTCAGCTGAGCCCCGCGCCGCGAAGCGCCATTGGGTCGGCCCAAGTCTTTTCCCGCGCTAGCCCACCCGTTCAAATCTGGATTTTTTCTTTTTAGTTAAAGCTAGTTTCTATCCACTAGTTTAAAATTCAATTCTGAGAGTTTCACAAATCCAAATTGCATGAAACTAATTTTGCCTGAAACTATCCAAACCTGTTGAATTTAATTCAATTAGAGTTATATATCTCTCCTATTGAAAATAACAAAACAGAAGTATTTGCAACTTGTAACATTTTTAAAAAATCAACCAAGTTAGATTTTAAGTTGATTCCAACTCTCAAAAATCACATTTTATCATATCTATCTAACTATGTAATAATATTAAGGTTTACATGCAGTGACTTTGGACTAGTACCAAAATAATGCTATATAGGCATTTCTAGTCACTTTAAATCATTAAATAATGAACTTAAACCAAATTAATCTTGATCCAACCCTTAATTATCATTGACACATGTTACAATATGTGGTGATGACATGTGGCAACATGATCCCATATTTCAAGTGGTGAATATTAAATCTTAGTTAATTTTTCAATGAGTAGAAATTATGTTTCTAAAATAAAAAGGAGGAAACTATTGAATTAAACTTGTGATGTTTGTGATGATAATAGATCATCAAATGTGTGTCTTAGAATGCTACTTAGCCTAGTTAAGTATCGTTTGGTGATTGTGTGCTCCGTGTGTATTTATAGACGATAGTACCGACCAAGCTTTCGAGGAGGAGGAGTTCTACCAAGAAGAAGAAGAAGAAAACTTCAACCACTGCACCAACCAAGGCAAGCTTCTATTAGCAAGCTAGCACTATCTAAGTGCAAGCCACCATTAACAGTGCAAGCTAACACTTGCAAGTCTAGTGCTTAACAAGTTAGGATCAAACTAGATGGTTTAGCAAAGATGCCTTAAGCATGCTTTGATCACACCCCTTTGACTAGTAATATCCCCAAATCTTATTTACAAGCTTTACTCTCTTAGTGCCACAAAGTTCTTAACTTGTTTGGAAGGTAGCATAAAAAGTATAAAACTTGACCTAATTAGAACCCCTTTAGATGTCATTCTACGGCATGGGATTGAACCCATCTTTTCCACCTTAGTGAACACTCTTAACTTAGTAGTTTAGAGTAGATCAAAAACTTGAGTCACTTTGGATGGGAACACTTGGTGAAAATGAATTATGAAAACCTTGGAATGATGAGTCATTCTATTGAGATGTTTTGACATGTGTTGAGAAACACAAAAGGGTTGATGATGATGAAAAGGTTGAGGCATGAGCCTTAACCCTTTTATAAAACTGATGGTTGGATTTGGATGCGATACCATTCCAAATTTACCGTACAACCACACTACCTGAATTGGTTAAGGCTTAGTTGGAAATTTATATGCATTAGTATTAGTTACCTCACGGGAGAGGTTTGAGCTGAGGCTACCTCTCAATGTTGTCCACCTATGCAGTGCCCAAGATGACTGATGGCCATGGTTGGGAGGCCATGCTCATAGGAGAGGTGCTTATACTAGGGTGTGTAAAGGGAAGGTTATGTTTGATTATCTGCATACTAAGTATGATGATTCAGAGGTTATCCCTAACAGATGTATCGAATCTTGTGGTGAAAGTGTACCACCTCTGCAGAGTGTCAAACTATTCGAATAGCCGCGTCCGCGGTTATGGACAGTTGGAATGGACATACTGTTTCGTTGTCAGATGTTTTCTAAATACTTTGAAAAGAATGATGAATCTTGACTTGACCACAACAGGGTTGTGTTTATGACAATAGCTTCCCAACTTAAGTGATTTTAGAACTTTACTTTATCTTTCTTTGCTTCTGAACTCAGCTTAGGTTTCAAACTTAACTTTATAGTTAAACATAGAGTTAGCACTTTAACTTTGAACTATAGTACTTGTTAGTGGTAGTTTGCGAGTACTTAAAGAGTACTCGTGGCTTTTGTCCCTGGCTATTATCATGGCCAGACTATGAAGGAGATTATCAAGATGATGGCCAACAGGACGGCTATGATAACTAGGACTATCTGCCTTCGTCAGTATTGCCTGTGCCCCTGAAGATGGACCCCACCGCTACGCTTATCTTTTATTTCCATTGCTTGTTGTATTAAGACTGGATCATGAGATCCTTATTTGTGTAAGACCTGATGTATGGTTTGTAATGGATGATGTACTGTGATATCCAATCCGTTATGTCTCGCAAAAATGGTAATCCTGGGATTGCGAGGTATGGCATAACGGGCATCTGGGATTAAAAATCCGGGTGTTGACAAAAAAATCATGGACAGGGAGAGAGAGGCCATGAAATAAAAACGAGAGAAACATTACCCTCTAGCCAGATTCAGGTATGGGAGCGGCTTCATCCCTGGAAGCTTGAAGGTGCCTTCCCCAAGATGATCGGAGTTCCGTGCCTCACGCAGATCTCGTGCGGAGCACTTCGACGGTGCCCATCCGATAGCCCTCTTCCTTGTGGCCTTAGTGGCCATAGTGGAAGTTCCCACCCTGCTCTTGCCCATGGTGATTGGAGAGAAGCACTAGTATGCGGAGGAAAAGAGGAGTAGGCGCAAGAACATGCAGAGTGCAAGGAAGAAGATGAAGCCAGCAAAGAGAATATGGTAAAAATAGTAAAACGAGTATCCCCTCATTTATAAGGGACAAAAACCACAGAGCTCAGCCATTCGATGTAAAATCGAACCATCAGAAACGCATAGGATGATGACATGTGTCAGAAGATTACAAGAATAAAAAGATCCTAAGCAGTTATTATTGTGGTAAAAACAGGGAAACCCTGCACGATGCTTCGATCTTCGTGCGGAAAAGGGGACGTGCAGTTAAAAAACCCTGCTGAGGCACAGCCCACGCGTCATATTTATTGCAGCATGGTCCCACAATCGAAACACCCATCGAGACGTATCTCTGAGAAATCATGGTGCAATTTCATCATCAGTGACGTCATAGCACACAAGTCACA
Organism: Avena eriantha; assembly: GCA_910589775.1. Lineage (NCBI taxonomy): Eukaryota > Viridiplantae > Streptophyta > Magnoliopsida > Poales > Poaceae > Avena > Avena eriantha. The sequence continues at coordinate 410,230,695 of OU342744.1, forward strand.
AAAACACTTCAGCCCTATAAAAAGGAGGGGACAAGGACCCAAGAAAATATTTTTTATAAAATTATGAGTTGAAATAAATTCCTCAGCAAAGAGAGACTTTGAGCCTACAAATGAATAAAAATATTCAACTGTAGCCTCGAGGGCTACTCCTATCAGGAGCGCTGGCCGCGCACCCGACAAAACTCAAGATTATATTGTCAAGATAGTTGCAATGCAAGTTTTCGAGCCTATATCCCGATGAATGCATCCGAACATAGCCTCGAGGGCTACTCCCATCAGGAGCGCTACCGCGCACCTGACAAAGAAAATTCATTTGTCCCAAGACAATATCCTAGGATAAAATTATCCTCGTGTGATTAAGATCAAAGAGTATTACGCATGCATCCTAAAATAGTTACTCCTATCGGGAGCATCTACAAAAACATAAGAAAAACTGGCTAACTTCAGCAATTCCAACAGCCAAACAAGGCAGTTGATAAAATATATGCAAACATCTCGGATTGCGCCCGACGCAACAAAAACTCCAAATGTCGTGTCCACGACATGAAGGTAAGACCCGAGATTCATCCTGTGTGGATTGCTAATCGCACAAGAATGCACTTTGCCAGTAAAATATCCGTATCAACAATATGATGAAAAATCCCGATGAACTCGTTGAGTACCCGATAAAATTGAACTGGAATTCAGTATTCGGTAAGACCTCAACGACTCGAACTGAGTTACGCCAGTTACAATTCTGAGTTCAAGCCTGGGGACTTGAATTTGATGTAGGTCTATAGTGCTTTTGACCAGGGCAATTAACTGATTGTGGATCCATCGGATGCATCCGGCCTCTTGTACCAAATCCCTACAAAGCCAGAAAAATATAAATTCATAAATCTCTTAAAACATGAAAAGCTCTTTGAGACTCAACTAGAATCTATGATTTAGGTAGAGTCTCGGGGGCTACTAACATGGGTATGATTACTCAGGTACTTATGTTTTGTTACCCTAGCTATGTAAAGGTTAACGACCCATGAAGATTCGGGATGAAGGCCCAAGGAAGCATCCGATGGAAGCCTTAGTTGTATTAGATAAGGGTAAAAGGAACTGACATTGTATTGGTATTGTAATCCTCAATATGTAACCTATCCGTATACGACTTTGGGACCCGACCTATTGTATATAGGACGGGAGAAGCCTACAAGCAGGTACCAAAAAACTCCCAAGCAATTTGTAATAGTTTAGCTCATCAATAATCAGGCGACTTTGACTCCCTTGTTTGTGTGACATCCGACAAAATCCCCAGCGTTCTCTTTTCCACGAAACCCTAAGCCCATAACCATGGGCATTTCCGAGGTTACCCCTTGTCATAGATAATCAAGCAAGACCTTCAGAAGACCCACTCCAGTATAAAAGCCTACCCTATGAGTCATTCATAGTAAACACATGGTAGCCTGCAGACTATTCGTTCCTTCTCCTAGGTGATGATGTACATTAAAGGGACCCTTATCAGAGAAGACCCACCCTCTAGGGATCGAAATCCCCTATAGTAGTTGTGAGGCAACTTATACCAGAGGAGAAAAACTTCCAGTCTAGCCCCTTCCCATATAGGAGTAGTGTGGTTGCACGGGTAAGTTGTTATAGATAAAGCTGCAAAGAAAAGGGTGCATTTTCATAAAAAATTCCTCCTCTTTCCTTCAGCATCCTTGGTAAACCAAAACCCTTTTTATTTTCTGATACTTCTCTTGGTAGGTCATACCTAACCAAGGTTTTACTATAAAATATTTTGTAAAACTTTTTCTGGGGTCTTCCCATCCTATAGTTTTGCGTCGGCTAAAACAGGGTCTCCAAAGAGGTATGGTGTTATACACCATCTACCATACTAGGGACAAGTAGGTGTAATCAAGGGGGTTGTACTTAGTAGTAGAAATGTGTAATGGTTTGTAGGAGCCAAGCCATTACAAGGTCTACATCATCATAATAAAACAATGTACTTTCATAAAACAGTAGGGAAAACATTGTTAAGTAAAACAGTAGGACAAGGCTTATAAGCAAGAAGGTTACTTGCATGTGATCAGCAATATGGCAATATGTCCCTGGAATTCTTCTTAGAAAACCATAATAATAACCAAGGTAATAACCATCTTCTTCGGTCTTCGATATAATCGCAACTATCATTGTCAGGGATCATACATGTAAGAAAACAAGGGCACAATCAACACAAGGAATACAAGCATCCATACAATACAGCAAACAAACATACAACACATCACTAGCTTCAGTAGGTTTTGCATAGATTGAGATCATAGAATTTGGAAATACGTAGATGCATTTGTGGAACTTCTTTTATGATTTAATTTTCAAATACCACCAGATGAAGGGATTTTGAACAAGGCTTAGGTTCGTATGATATCAATGTAAACAAATTATGTCACCAGATAGGTATTAAAACAACAAGGCCACCAAAAGTGATTTCCTGATTTTATTAATTTTCCTTAATTAGTTATGATTCTTTTAGTGGGAATAACCCTAGTTTAAGTGAATTAATCACCAGGAAAGATCTGTAGTTCACATAAATTTGTGCTTAGAGTATTATGTATATATTTGAGTTTGTGATTTTTGAGAGTTGGAATCACCTCAAAATAATTACCAGAATGGGAAATTCCCGTTGTCAGTTCTATAGTAAATTTGTCTTTTTAACCAGATTTATTCTATAGGTCCAAAATGTATGAGACATAGTACAATGGATAGGTATTATAAATACCTTCTAGTATAAATTGGAATCACTAATTTCGTAGTTGCTAATCTACTGGAATGATTTATCTAGTTATAATACCACATATAGAAGTGTTTAATTCATTAAAATTTAATCAGGGCTCAATAAATTTTGAGCTCCTAGGATTTGATACCCTGGTGATGCATGTGTTATGGGAGTTGGAATAGGGTCAGAACACTTTTTAGTTTGTCCTAGAGAAATTCCTAAAGTAATTAAACAATTGATTTTGTCATTTTAGCTACAGGAAAACCAAGGCTCTAATAGACATGAGGCCAAGTCTGAGAGATAGGTACTTTCAAAAGATACCAAATAAAATTGGAAACCCCCTATTTGGATATGTGGAGCTTACTGGAGAATTTAATTACTGATAAAGGATACACTCTAGTAGAATAAAGCTCTGAAAATAATGTACATTATTTTGTACTATGGTTTTCTTTGCGTGCTAGACAAAATAGTGCAATATTGGCTAAAGTTTGTGTTTAGAAATTTCCAAACATTTTTCTTTTTATTTGCTATTTAAAACTAGCAGAGTATTAATCAGATCTGGGGACAATTTAAAAGAAAAAGGAGGGGACAGGGTTGTTGGGCCAGATCTGCAATCGACTAGGCTGAGCAGAGTAGAAACAGCCTGCCCCAGCGTCATAGCGTGGGAGGTAGGTGTTTACAAACCTATGCTGCGGAGCTCGCTTGTTAGTGGTGGAGGGCACCTAAGGGGTATCGACGGCTGGTGACCGTTCGATTAAGTGGAATAGGACGACCCTCGGTCGTCATTCCCAAAGAAGGACACACGGCGGCGGAGGAATCCTAGAGGTGCCAGAGATGGACAGGGATCTCACCATAGTGGTTCATGGACGGCAGCGAGGTAGTAAGGCGACGCGGTGCTCCCTTGCGGTCCCGACAGTGGGAGGCAGGGCGGGATTTGTCACCGGGTGAAGATCTGCGCGAGGGCGACTATGTGAGCACTCGGGTGCTCACCGGAGCTGGCACCTAGGGCAGTCCTAGGTAGAGAAAAAGCTAGGGTTAGTCATGGGAGGAGAGAGGGACTTGGAGGAAGGAGAGAACAGAGAGGGAGGTGTAGTAGAGGGAGTATAGGGAGGACCCATTTTGGCCACCAAAAGTTCATTGCATGCCAACAACACTGCGACGTGGTTCTTCATTCTCCAGCACTAGAGGGAATGGCGGGATCTGGTTAGGTAGATGTGGTGAGGGTTAGACATGAATGCAAGGAGCGGAAACTAGGGTGCTTGGGATTCATGGTGAGCTTGCAAGGCCGAAACCTCAGCTGAGGAAGGATAAGTAGCTCAGGGCGACTAGGAAGGGAGAGTGGTGAGGTGAGGGAGTAGAATGGGGGTGTAGGAGGGGCTGTCTGGCGTTAGGACTTTTTAAACTGATAGGCAAGGGTCCATGTGGTCTAGGTCCATGGTCGAGCTTGAGGGAGGGAGGCAGCCAGGGATTGGCCCTCATGGGCGGTAGAGAGAGGTGAGTAAGGGTCCTGGTCGTGCTGAGAGATAGAGAAGGCTAGGGGTGGCTTCTACATTGAATAAGAAAAAGTGGAGACAAGACATGTCCATGGTTTCTTTTATAGCCAAGCACAAAGGACAAGGGGTATGAGTTTTCTACAGTGGAGAGCTACAGTGTAGATCGACCAGATGGTTGTCCTAGTGTTAGAGAGATTTAATTGGCAAGCTTTGATAATGACTGAAAGGGGTTTAGTTCAAGTTTGGGTAAATTCTTCCATTTTGCCAATTTGCTTGATCAATAGAACATTCTTCAAAAATGATCTTGGCAAGATGGTTCAAAGGTACTAGAGCATATTGAGATTTATTGGATCAAAGGGTCAAGGTGCATCATGATAGGTTGTAAACGTATCTTTAATTTTTGATGTTCCATGCTTGTTTTATATCTACTTTCTTATGTTTTGTCCACACTTTGAAGTATTTTTACACATTTTCTAGAACTAACCTATTAACAAGATGCCACCGTGTCAGTTGCATGTTTTTCTGCTGTTTTTGGTTTCAGAAAAGCTAGTAAGAAAATATTCTCGGAATTGGACCGGACAAAAGCCAAAGTCAGTATTTTACCCGAAGCAACACAAAGTCCAGAGGGGCGACAAAGTGGCGCACCAGGGCGTCCACACCTGGTGGCGGTGCCGCCTGGGGCGCCACCAGGGGGTGTGCCCCCTGGTGCTTCACCGACCTTGCCCCTTCGTATATAAAAGCCTCCCAGGACGAAAAACCTAAGGACCTGAGTAAAATTCCACGAAAGAGTTTGTAGCCGCCGTCATCTCCATCCCTAGATCGGGAGGGATCTGAAGCTCTTCCCGGCACCCTGCCGGAGGGGAGAGATCACCCTGGAGGCCTTCTTCATCACCATGCTAGCCTCCAGTGTGATGCGTGAGTAGTTCATCCCTGGACTACGGGCCCATGTAGTAGCTAGATGGTTGGTTCTTCTCCTTTGTGCTACCATGTTTAGATCTTGTGAGCTCCGTTCATGATCAAGATCATCTATTTGTAATCTTACATGTTGTGTTTGCGGGGATCCGATGGATATTGAGATGCTATTTCGGATTGATTATAGATTCTATCATGTCTATGTTATTTGTGATCTTGCATGCTTTCCGTTGTTAGTAGCTATCTTGGCCAAGTAGATGCTAGCAACTCCAAGAGGGAGTATTTATGCTCGATAGTGGGTTCATCCTCTAGTAATCTGGGGAAGTGACAGAAATCTCTAAGGTACTATATGTGTTGTTGCTACTAGGGAGAAAACAACAATCCATTGTCCATGGGGCAATCATATTGATTACTTTGCACATTTTTCTGAATGCAATTATCTATTGCTTGCAACTTAATACTGGAGGGGGTTCAGATGATAACATAAGGTGGATTTTTAGTCATAGATGTAGTTGGATTACGGTATATGTATAATGTTGTAATGCCCAATCAAATCTCATAGGAGTCAAGATGATTAGTATATGCATGTATGCTTTCTCGATGTTTGTCAATTGTCCTGCTGTAATTTGTTCACCCAACATGTCATCTATCTTAAGGAGAATCACCACTAGTGAACTATCGACCCTGATCCTTTCTTTACCATCAATCTACAATCTATTTACTATTTTATATTTACTTTCTACAAGCTATTACTATCTTCCACACAATACGTTTAATCCTTTGTTTTTAGGAAAACCGGTGAGATTGACAACCTCACTGTAAGTTGGGGGCAAAGTTCTATGGTTGTGTTGTGCATGATTCCAAGTTGGAAACAACACCTTGGAGGTGTTTCCTTGCTCCTACTGGTTCGATAACCTTGGTTTCATAACTGAGCGAAAACTTGCTGCTGTGCTCATCATACCTTCCTCTTGCGGTTCCCCAACGAGCTTGATATATTTTGAGCCATCACATCACCAAGAATTAATTGAGATTTATTGGATCATTTTAGAGCATATTTATATCATTTATTCAAATAGTGCTAAATCTATTTGGTTGAATTCATTTGGAATATTTGAATTATACAGGATGAGTTTTTGGTTTTAGATGATCCCAAATGTTAATTGACACTTTCGAGAATTTCGCAAGATTTATTGAAGAAGAGAACTACACTACTAGGAAACAGCTTATAGATAGACAAGATATTCAGTGGCGCATATGTAAAAATATGCGCCACAGATATATATCAGTGGCACACTAGAAAAATGCGCCACAGAAGTTTGGCACTTCAGTGGCGCACGAAACCAATATGCGCCAGAGAAGTCCATATTTCTGTGACGCATATTTTCGTGTGCGCCACTGAAGTGTTAAACTTCTGTAGCGCATATAGACGTATGTGCCACAGAAGGTTGATGGGACCAAGCAGCAAAAAAAGGGGAGAAACTTCTGTGGCGCATATGGCCATATGCGCCACAGAAAGTGATGTTTCTGTGGCGCATATAGGTGTTTGCGCCACAGAACAAACATATAGGGGGAAAAACAGATCCCACCCCCCCACCCCCCGTGGATCGCCTTTTCAGTTTTGTAAAAAATAAACAAAAATGATAGAAACTTCAAAAAAAAATTCCTTTAAGTTGTAGTTAGTTTTTATGGTATAGATCTAGACAAAATTGAAAAACATGAATTTTGATGTATTTTGCAAAAATAGGTCATGGCACGGTAAAACGGCTCTAACTTTTGCATACGATGTCGGAAAAAAATCTTTAACCTATCAAAATGATTGTCTCGAAATTTTCTACTCGATTTCAATTGCTAAAAGCCGTTGAAGATTTTGTAGATTCCCCAAATTCCAAAAGAGTAAAAATTTATGGCAGACAGAAGATTTTTTCCTACAAAAAAATAAAAAAGGGGGAGAAACTTCTGTGGCGCATTTCCCCATATGCACCACAGAAGTCTTGGGCGGGATTCGAAATTTGAATCCCGCCAGCGCCCTTCTCCCTCCTTTTTTCCTTTTTCCTTTTTCTCCCCCTCCCCACTTCTTCTCCCCTCCCCACTTCTCCTCCCCTCCACACTTCTCTCCTTCTCCTCTCCTCCACACTTCTCCCCTTCTCCCTCCTCCTTCTTCACTCTCCGACAACCTCCTCCTCCTCCTCCTCCACCACCACCAACTCCGGCGACCATCACCTCCTCCTCCTCCTCCTCCTCCACCACCACCAACTCTGGCGACCTCCTCCTCCTCCACCACCACCAACTCCGGCGACCTCCTCCTCCTCCTCCTCCACCAACTCCGGCGACCTCCTCCTCCTCCTCCACCAACTCCGGTGACCAACTCTGGCGACCTCCTCCTCCTCCTCTACCAACTCCGGCAACCTCCTCCTCCTCCTTCTCCTCCTCTTCCACCACCAACTCCGGCGATCTCCTCCTCCTCCTCCCCCACCAACTCCGGTAACCTCCTCCTAGCCCTAGCCGCTGCCCGCCACCACAACCACCAACTCCAGCCAGATCCGACCAGATCTAGATCTAGCCCGGTTTTTTTTGAAATTTGAAAAAAACTTCTGTGGCGCATATTGGCCATATGCGCCACGGAAGTTTGAGATCTGGCCCGCCTTTTTTTTGAATTTTGGAAAACAACTTCTGTGGCGCATATTGGCCATATGCGCCACTGAAGTTTGAGACTTCTATGGCGCATTTTGAAATGCGCCACTGAAGTTTGAGACTTCTGTGGCGCATTTTGAAATGTGCCACTGAAGTTAGTTATCAGTGGCGACGTATCAGTGGTGACACATATGTGCCACAGATGTTGAAAAAAGGTGCCACAGAAGAGTTGTTTCGTAGTAGTGCTATTTAAAACATTTTTTTCTTGTTTCTGCCATTTAAGAAAATATGCAAAACGATTTATTGAAAAACTTCAAAAATATTTTTATTTTTGTAGTGGTAAGATAGCGTATGAATATAGGCCTCAGAAATGCTTAAAGTTGGCAAAGTGTTTTGGATAGAAACATACTTTCCTTTATAGAGGGAGTTTTGGAGTTTTTGTGAAATAAGGAATTGAATTCTTTTGGGGTCAAAAGAATATGGATAATATTTGATAAATTTTTATATCCAAGGTAGATGATGTCCACATGATGTATCAATCATTTTCAACCTTGGGGTCTTGCAAATCAAACTTGATTTCGGGAGAAAACATGGAATTGATGATCTTAGGCAAAGTTATTTTTGGACCACCAAAACTTGGTTGGATCTTAGAGCTTAGAGATCCCCTTGGGTCATGTGCTAGATGTATAGATAGACCAAGTAATGTAGATTACCACAGTACATAATATTTATGTTGATCATGATTGTGCATTCCTAGGATTTATGCCAAAGTTGGCTAAAAATAAGGGTGTCATAGCAGAATATTAATTAGCTTCACAAACCATGTGGGTTTTAGAAGCACAGAGCTCCAATTGGAACAAGTGAAGTAGGGATGGATATACCTTCATGATTTGTCGTGGTGGTGGCATGGTAGGTGGCATGTATTAGATAAAGATGGGGCCAAAGTGTGCTAGAGGTATCCAGGGAGGGATAGTGTGGTGATTCCACACACGGGTGTTTGTATTCTCTCTATCAATGGTGTTTACAGATGCTCCTTGAGCTATTCGTACACTACTAGGAAACCCCTTATCAGTGGCGCACCTTTTTTCACTATCCGTGGCGCATATCTTAGTCGCCACTATTACCTTGCCACTGATAACTATCTTTTGTGGCGTATTTTGAAATGCGCCACAGAAATCTCAAACTTCTATGGCGCATATGGCCAATATGTGCCACAGAAGTGTTTTTCCAAAAAAAATTAAAAAAGGCGGGCCAGATCTCAAACTTATGTGGCGCTAGGAGGAGGTCACCGGAGTTGGTGGTGGTGGAGGAGGAGGAGGAGGTTGCCGGAGTTGGTGGTGGAGGAGGAGGAGGTCGCCGGAGTTGGTGGTGGAGGAGGAGGAGAAGGAGGTCGCCGGAGTAGGTGGTGGAGGAGGAGGAGGATGTCATCGGAGGTCACCGGAGGTCGCCGGAGTTGGTGGTGGACGAGGAACCGGAGGTCGCCGGAGTTGGTGGTGGAGGAGGAGGAGGTCGCCGGAGTTGGTGGTGGTGGAGGAGGAGGAGGAGGAGGAGGTCACCGGAGAGTGGAGAAGGAGGAGGGAGGAGAAGGGGAGAAGTGTGGAGGGGAGGACAAGTGGGGAGGGGAGAATAAGTGGGGAGGGGGAGAAAAAGGAAGGGAGAAGGGCGCCGGCGGGATTCAAATTTCTAATCCTGCCCAAGACTTGTGTGGCGCATATGGGAGAAATGTGCCACAGAAGTTTCACCCCCTTTTTTATTTTTTTGCAGTATAAAATCTTCTACCCTAAATAACTTTTTACTCTATTCGAATTTGGGGATTTTGTAAAATCCAGAATGACCGTAGGTGGTTGATTTCAAGTAGGAAATTTCGAGATGATCATTTTGATAGGTTAAAGATTTTTTTCGACATCGTATGCAAAAGTTATAGTTGTTTTACCGTGCCATGACCTATTTTTGCAAAATACATCGAAATTCATGTTTTTAAATTTTGTCTAGATCTATACCCTAAAATCTAACTACAACTCAAAGGAATTAGTTTTTTGAAGTTTTTATCATTTTTGTTTATTTTTTACAAAACTGAAAAGGCGATCCACGAGGGGGGGGGTCTGTTTTTGCATGTTCTGTGGCGCATACACCTATATGCGCATACACCTATATGCGCCAAAGCTCAGCTAGTGACACCTTCGGGGTGTTTCCTTACTCCTACTGGTTCGATTAAACCTTGGTTTCATAACTGAGGGAAAACTTACTATTGTGCTCATCATACCTTCCTCTTGGGGTTCCCAATGAGCTCTACGTCGAATGACGAGCACATCAATCCCAACAGCCAGAAACTTGCTGCACCACCAAATCCAAATCTTTGAAAAATTCTATCCGGTGTATCCCAATTTCTTTTGCCACTTTTAAGCCGTGCACGAGCGCTTCATACTCGGCCACATTGTTTGAAGCTCGAAAATGGATCTGAAGCATGTATTTCAGTTGGTCCATATTGGGCGAGGTAAGGACTACCACGACCCCTAATCCATCCTTCAACTTTGATCCATCAAAGTGCATCCTCTAGTAATTTGGATTCGGCAAAGGTGGTTCGTACTGCATCTCGGCCCAATCTACAAAAAAGTCAGCTATAGCCTGAGACTTGATTGCGTCCCTTCTATCATACTGTGGGGCATAAGGGGCTAACTGAATCGCCCATTTTGTAATCTGACCACTTGCATCCTTGTTACTCATTATTTTAGATATAGGTGCTTCACATATCACCTTCACATGGTGTTCTTCAAAGTAGTGCTTAAGCTTCTTGGCCACCATATAGACGCCATATGCCATCTTTTGATAATGAGGGTAGTTCTGCTTTGAAGCATATAACACCTTACTTAGGTAATACACATGCCTCTGCACCGACTTCCCTTCCTCGTCACGCTCCACCACTATCACAGCACTTACGACACAGTTGGTCGCTGCTATATAGAGCAACATCGGATCTTTGGATAGTGGCGAAGCTAACACGGGCGCAAAGGCTAGCATATTTTTGAGCTCATGAAATGCACTATCTGCTTGTAGTGTCCACCCAAATATATCTGATTTTTTCATTAGCTGATAGAGAGGCAATGTCGTTTCTCCCAGCTAACATATAAACCGACTTAGTGATGCTAGGCATCCAGTGAATTTCTAGACATCATTAAGGCACTTCGGCAATTCCATTTTTTCAATAGCCCGGATCTTAGTCGGGTTAGCTTCGATACCTCGGCTGGATACGAGGAAACCGAGTAACTTTCCCACCGGAACACCAAAGGTGCACTTCTCCGGGTTAAGCTTCATTCGGAACCTCTTAAGGTTTGCGAATGTTTGTCGAATATCATCTAGGAGCTTTTTGCTTTCCTTAGTTTTTATCACCACATAATCGACATATACTTGGACATTTTTGCCAATTTGATTGTGTAAACATTTTTGCATGCACCTCTGATACGTTGCCCCTTCATTACGTAAGCCAAATGGCATAGTGCGATAGCAATAAGCCCCATACGGGGTGATAAAAGCAGTCTTTATTTTATCATCTTGGTTCAAAGGTATCTGGTGGAAACCAGAATAAGCATCTATAAATGACAACAATTTACATCCAGTGGTTGAATCAATGACCTGATCTATCCTTGGCAGTGGAAATGGATATTTTGGACACGCATTATTCAAGTTCGTGTAATCAATACGCATACACCACACCACTGCCACATTCGGATCATCCTTCTTCTTTTCAACAAGCACCGGATTAGATAGCCAATCTGGATAGAGTACTTCCATGATAAACCTGGCTGCAAGGAGCCGAGTTATCTCATCACCAATGATTTTTCTTCTGTCTTCAGCAAAGCGGCGGAGAGGTTGCTTCACCGGCTTTGCTCCGGGTCTTACGTGTAAAGAGTGCTCGGTCAACTCCCACGGTACACCTTGCAGATCCTATGTGGACCAAGAAAAGATATCTTGATTCTCACGGAGGAAGCCGGCGAGCTCTCTTTTCTATTTGTCGCCAAGCCCGACACCAACAGTGATGATGCACTCTAGGAACTAATCATCAATGGGCACCTTCTTGGTATCTTTTGTCGGCTGAAATGACACACTTCCATGTGGGTTACTTAGAGCCGGCATATTTAGTTGTGCGGATTGAGCCAATTACACCGCCTCCTAGATCCTTCTTTTCTCATGTGCTATCACAAGTGACTCGGCCAAGTTTGACCCTGCCAAAGCACATTCTATTGAACGCCTGAAGTCCCCAGTTATGATGATTACTCCATTTGGCCCTGGTATTTTCATCTTCAAGTAACTAATGTGGTCACTTGCCATAAATTTTGAGAGAGCAAGTCTGTCGAGTAACGCATGATAAGCACTGTCCAAGTCCACAACTTCAAATTCCAAATTCTTAGTCCGGCAATTTTTCTTTGTGCCGAATAACACATCAATCTGGACCTTGCCAATAGGCTCACGGGGAATACCTGGCACAATGCCATGGAAAGTTATCTTCATTCCCTAGAGCATATTCTATGAGACTCCCAACTTGTGCATGGTATCTTTGTACAAGATGTTGATGTTGCTTCCATTGTCAATCAGCACCTTGGAAAACCTCACGTTGATGTTTGGCCCAATGAATGTCGGATCAAGCACCAGCGCATATGACCTAGGACTCGGCATGAGTCTGGGGTGATCCTTGATACTCCATGTGATTTCCTGATCCACCCAAGGCATATACCTCGTCACAGCTGGCATAACTGCATCCACTTCCATATGTTGGCGCTGCATGCTCTTTCTGTTAGTTTCTTCCGTGGTAAATGATGGCCTGCAAGTGCATAGGTTTGTCAGAGAATGTTTTCACGGAAGTATTAATTCCAGTTTTTATATCGATCCCAACAAGGAGCCTAGGATAGTATTTTTATGCAGTGTTTCTGTCACACCCAAGGTGTCACAGGTCTTGAGTGAATTGACTGCAAAATTTTACGGTGGAAGTGGTGAGTAAAAGATAGAGGAACTTGCTTAGGAAATAAGTAAATTGCATAAAAGTAAAGATGCGAAAGGTGTGTAAAGGTCCTGTAGATGAGAAGTTAGGCACAGAGAGAATCGGTTGATGGTGATAGTGAAAATGCCAAATGGAATAAGAGGAATAAGTGATAGTGATATTCCTTATTTATAAGTGAGTAGGCAAGCAAACCATATACCGACTAGGAGTCCTCATGGCCAATTCTTCCCAATCCCAATGATCCATCTGCCTGTTACCACGCCCATGGTCAGCGCATTAATTAAGGTCTTGCGACCGGATCAAGGCTTTAATCTTAATGGTTCCTTGTTATCCTCGAGTAGTGCTAGATATTCTTTGATATCATCCGTGTCACTCGGGGGGTCGCCGAATTACTAGCATACAAGTTCATACCTATGAGATCTTTGGATCATGTTACCCGGGCCCTTAAATTAGATAAAAAGCATTTGGCAAACATAGATATTAATTCTCACTTTTTAAATAAACATTACAACAATCACAAATGGATGGAATTAAAGGAGGCACATCACATCTCACCAATCCCCTACATCTCCCACGCCTATCGGGATTTACTCAGACATGAGAGGAAGACGAATCAAAGGCATAATTTTATTGCAAATAGAAATCATCTCAAAGTTATTGTAGCAAACCACAATAGCGATTAAAGATCCAATAAAATACAAACCATAGGTAGATCAAAGTATCAAACCCTAATCTTACAAGTGCCAATCTAAGCCTCTCTCTAAGTAATCATGGAATGATGGTGGAGTATGTGGTTTAAAGGTTGAAGATCATCGAGGAGCAAGGTGAAGTTCTTCTCCTCTTTTAGATCTGATATTTCCCTCTAAATGGCTTGCGACGGCTGTAACTTCTGTTTTGTGGTTCTTCTCGTCTCTCTCTCTATGAAAGTTGCTTGTATTGATATAAGGAAGGCGCCGCTAGGTAGTATGGGCGGCGGTACGGGCGTGCCCCGACTGTACCAGTGGTCGTTATGCGTACTGAAAACCTCCAATGAAGGTGGCTCCAATTGGGGATTTGCTTATTCTGGTGTAATTAGCCCATAAATGCTATTAGATCTTCAATAAATGTTCATTGCATGAAAACCATCACAAGAAACCAAGGTTTCTCTAACTGTGACATTAACATTAGTAGAAAGGGGCAATCTTCAGTGAAATCTGACAATAAACAAGAGGAAAACCAATGGTAAAAAGTGATGAAATTTGGAGCTATCAGTAAACATAGTAACTCTGATGATGTTCCTTGTACTCATTTATCCCGTCATTGTTGGGGTACCTTTGATTTTGCTGGTGTTGGTTCTCCACCTGATGCACTACATCCCTCCTGTCATGATTTTCATACCTCGGCACTAGTGGTGGTAACATCAGTTGCTGCCCATTCGCCCCTGTGAGTTTCTCCTGCCGAGGTGCATCGTGCCGAGGTGCCTGAGCATTCCCCGAGCTACTTTTCTCGATCTTGCTCATCCGTTCACATTGCCGGGTTGTGTGGCTTGCCGGGTTACTCGGGTTCGGTGTGTGAAACTTGCATGGTTGATCTAGCATAGCTTCATACGTATACCTCGGCATGTCCTTCCTTTCTTGCCACTGTTTATTTTGCTCTAGATTCCAGGTTTTCTTGAAATCATTCCTCAGAGTCCACTGTTTCACTCCAGTTTTATAACACTGGTGACCACCGGCGTTTCGCTGATCCTGATCCACCGCTGCAACTTGTTGCGAACTATACCTATAGTCCGACCTTTCTTCTCTCCTCTTACCTTGGAAATCATTTCGTCGGGATACTTCGGCTCCATCTTGGGGGTAATACTCTTCATTTGACTCACTTGGCATCATCTGAGGTTGAGTTGGATCTCCCAACGCATACGAGTCAGCTATTTGGATCGTTTCAGCCAACATAGTTGGCATATCTCTTTGAAGTCTTTGCCACAACATACTTGTGTATCTGCATCCCTGTGCAAACCAAGCAATAGACTGAGACTCGATTAGCCCTTCACATGGGTTGCGTATATTGCACCACCGAGTCAAGAACTCGCGATATGTCTCATTTGGTCTCTGCTTGCACATTGCCAGGTGTTGTGGCCGATTCGGCCTCTTGTATGTGCTTGTGAAATTGTTGATGGATATTTCTTCAAAATCTAGCCAACAGTTGATACTTTCGGCTGGCAGAGTATTAAGCCAAACTCTTGCCGATCCTTATAGCATTTGAGGCACATACCTCACTGCCCATCTCAAATTACCCATGGCAATGTTCACCGTTGTTGCATAGTTAATTAGCAATTCCTACGACTTGGTACTTCCATCATATGTTTTTGTCCCTCTGGCCAATGGAAAATTTGGCACTGGTGGCTCTCTCATAATTCGAGGTCCAAAGCATGCTGGACTTGGAGGACCTTGCCCCTCCATCATCTCCGACCTGTAAATCCGGTCCAACTTCAACCTTGCGTCATCTAGCTGAAGATTCCTGTTTCCCAGCCTAGACCATATCACATGATGACCTGGCTGGGAAAATCCGGCATGCTCCATCGCCGAATAACCATCATTATACCTATCTTGACATGGATGAACATATTGTTGTTGCATAGTTGGGCTGGCACTTTGCTCTTGCCGAGGTATGCGCTGTTGCGGTTGCTGCCGAGGTTGGTTTTGGTCGGCTCCCGCCGAGTTACGCTTTCCGGTATTCCTATGCCCAGCATTACCTTGGCCCTTGTTTGCTCGTCCAGCTTCACCTCGGCTGGCACTGTGGCGGTCCTCATCACACAGTATCACTTTTCCTTTCCCTGCCCTTGCCGGGTCATATGGGACCATCTACTTATTTTTTCTTCCTGTGGTAACTACCTCTTCTCTTCTTTGTCCTTCATGAGGGGATGACGCTACCCCAATGGATTTTGTTGGAGCACCCAGAGCCAAATGAACGACCAGGGAACCTCCTGCTCCTGCCGGGTTTGCCTTAAGTATTTTCATTCTGCTTGTTAGCAACTCTTACTAGATAATTAACTCTTTCCTATTGTCTCTCCCGGGCTTCTCCGGTCAGACCCTCTAACTCGAACAATGCTACCTCTGCAGCCCTGAGGTTCTTCGCCGGGGTACTATACCTCGATAGACCCGCCGACATAAGTGTAGATGATTGCGCTAACTTAGGCACATACTCTCTATCTATTTCACTAAGGAGGTTCTTACCCCTAATCTTTACTCCATCCATCCTGGTGGGACTAAGCCTATTTGCCTTTGCATATTCACGCAGCGTGATGTTCAACGCCCGTTGAGATGCTGCTAACTCCTTTGCACCCCTAGCATTTTCTGATGAATCTCGTCCAACTCAGCCTGTGGTTGAGCCGGAACTGCTATAGTTGCTCTGGGTGTGGTCAAGCTCTCTATTGCCTGCTGCAACACATTTTGTGACCTCTCTAGAGGTGGACCTCTAGTCTTAGGTACCTTGGGTGTTTTTTACGGATCTGCTGCCAGGTCTTTGCTTGCTCCTACAACAGGCACAATCATCATCACCCCAGTGCTGCTAACGGGGTGAGTGATACACGGGCCACGAGCTGCGCTGAGAGGTGGTTCTCCTGCTTCCTCTTCTACATGAGTTTTGGGAGCTTCATTTTCTCTTTTTTGGGCCTCATAATCAATGTTATCCCGGGGATCGACTAGATCCTCTTCTTCTTGACTCATCTCTTGAGTCTCTCTTGCTTTTCGAGCTTGCTCTTCTTGATACCAAGGTGTCCCTTGTGGTTCCTGAGTTTCTGTACCACGAGTAGTAATAATGTTAGTAGAAACAGTATTGAAATTTCCTTGGTTCAAAATCAAAGTTTGGGTTTCATTTATTTTCTCACACTGGGTTTTAACCATACTTAGATATCTATCTAGATGGGTTTTATATCATCTTCTATTACATAAGTTTGAAGAATGTCAACTTTGTTTTCTTTTACAAGTTCTGAAGCTATAACTTTACCTTCCATGGAATTTTTGACCTCGGATATAAGATCTGGTGGTATGTGAATCATACCTTTTTGTGGTTCAATATCTTCAACTGGATTGTATTGTTTGTCATTAAAGGATCTTACCTTAAAAAGCTTTACACATTCCGATAGTGTCAAGTTGCATATTGCTCCACCTGTAGATAGATCAATCATCTCTTTTGTCTTTTCATTAAGCCCATTATAAAAATATTGGATAACAAAACTCTCGTGAAAACCGTAATTTGGAACTTTCATAATCATTGCATCATATCTATTCCATGCTTGATAAAAGGTTTCTCCAATTGTTTGCAGAAAAATTGTTATACTTTGTTTGATCTTCATGATTTTAGTAAATGAACAATATTTATGCATGAATTCTCTGATGCAATCTTCCTAGCTTTTTATAGTGTGATTAGGTAATGATTGTAACCAAGCAAAAGCATTATATTTTCAAAGACCAGAGAAAGAGTTTAAGAAGTACAAACTCTATTGGTAAACTTGCTAGTTTAAGAGTAACACAAATGTCATGTACCCTTGTTAAGTGCTCACTAGGGTCTTCCTCTTCTTTTCCTGCGAAAGCAATTTCTTTCATCATATATATTAGCTTAAGATATATTTCAAATTCATGGCCTTCAAGTTCGGGACAAAGAATAGGCATTTTCCTCAAGTACCTATATGGATTCCCATACTCTCCCAAAGGTAGCTCAAGTTCGCCCCCTCGGGTGATGGTCAAATCTGCCATCAATGGGATCAAGCTGTTCACATCAACAGTACGCGAATTAGTAAATCTTTCAATAAATTCTAATCGTCTCTCGATCGGAACACGATCAATATATGGAGGTAAATAGGTTTTTCCTGATCGAGTGGTACCTCTATCTTCAACGGAGATCATGAATGGTGTCAACAATTGCTATTGTCAAGAAATAACACTTAGCGCTTAGCTCCCCAACAACAACGCCAGAAAATATCTTGATGGCCTGCAAGTGCACATGTTTGTCAAAGAATGTTTTCACGGAAGTATTAATTCCAGTTTTTATATCGATCCCAACAAGGAGCCTAGGAAAGTGTTTTTATGCGGTGTTTCTGTCACACCCAAGGTTTCATAGGTCTTGAGTGAATTGACTGCAAAAGTTGACGGTGGAAGTGGTGAGTAAAAGATAGAGTAACTTTCTTAGGAAATAAGTAAATTGCATAAAAGTAAAGATGCGAAAGGTGTGTAAAGGTCCTGCAGATGAGAAGTTAGGTGCGGGGAGAATCAGTTCATGGTGATAGTGAAAATGCCAAATGGAATAAGCGGATTAAGTGATAGTGATATTCCTTATTTATAAGTGAGTAGGCAAGCAACCCATATACCGACTAGGAGTCCTCATGTCCAATTCTTCCCAATCCCAATGATCCATCTGCCTGTTACCATGGCCATGGTCAGCGCATTGATTAAGGTCTTGCGACCGGATCAAGGCTTTAATCTTAATGGTTCCTTGTTATCCTCGAGTAGTGCTAGCTCTTCTTTGATATCAGCTATGTCACTCGGGGGTCGCCGAATTACTAGCATACAAGTTCATACCTATGAGATCTTTGGATCATGTTACCTAGGCCGTAAAATTAGATAACAAGCATTAGGAAAACATAGATATTCATTCTCACTATTTAAATAAACATTACAACAATCACAAATGGATGGAATTAAAGGAGGCACATCACATCTCACCAATCCCCTACATCTCCCACACCTATGGGGATTTACTCAGACATGAGAGGAAGACGAATCAAAGGCATAATTGTATTTCAAATAGAAATCATCTCAAATTTATTGTAGCAAACCACAATAGCGATTAAAGATCCAATCAAATACAAACCATAGGTAGATCAAAGTATCAAACCCTAATCTTACAAGTGCCAATCTCTCTCTCTCACTAAGTAATGATGGAATGATGGTGGAGTATGTGGTTTAGAGGTTCAAGCTCATCGGGGAGAGAGGTGAAGTTCTTCTCCTCTTTCAGAGCTAATCTCTCCCTCTAGATGGCTTGCGGTGGCTATAACTTATGTTCTGTGGTTCTTCTCGTCTCTCTCTCTACGAAAGTTGCTTATATTGATATAAGGAAGGCGTGGGTGGGCAGTACGAGCGGGCGGTACGGGCGCACCCCGACCGTACCAGTGGTCGTTATGCATACTGAACACCTCCAATGAAAGTGGCTCCAATTGGGGATTTTCTTATTCTGGTGTAATTAGACCATAAATGCTATTAGATCTTCAATAAATGTTCATTGCTTGAAAACCATCACAAGAAACCAAGGATTCGCTAACTATGACATTAACATTAGTAGAAAGGGGCAATATTCAGTGAAATCCGGCAATAAACAAGAGGAAAACTAATGGTAAAAAGTGATGAAATTTCGAGGTATCAACATCCCCAAGCTTAGCGGTTACTCGCCCTCGAGTGACAAAGCTATAATGAATAATAGAAAATAATTTAATCAAGATGAAAACTTTCAAGTTCGAGGTTGTATCATATTCCATCGTTTCAAATCCTGCAACCTTGAACACGAGCATAATATATCTGAATATTTGCACTTAAGCTTCATTCCTAGATGCAAGTAATTCACTAGCTAATAGTTCTTATAACTCAAATGAGATTGTTAAAAATTTGGAGAGGTTTTTTAAATCAATTTCTTTCAGCGCCTCTCTTGTTATGAGACTGAAAATGTTTTAAGCGAGATCACTTGAGTCAAAATTAAGGATGCACATGTAGATGTCAAAAGAAGGATAAACTTAGAGCTTTTTCATTAATCACCCACTTTGATAATCACGGCTATCAAATACCTCTTCTTTTCCTTGCCTATCAAGAACTATAATTGCACATTTTAGGTGGTGAGGTGATGCCAACAATCAAAAGTATCAAAAGTTTCTCAGCTCATATTTTGATAATGGATCTTTTGTTTTTCCTTCTCAAGGATCAATGGATATTTCTTTTGTAAACTCCTATACGGCCTATTGGGAGTACCAATAATTTTGCCCATATAGCGACACATATGCCACTCATGCCATCAACTCATAGCTGAAATCTGGGGTTATACCATAGATCGTTCAGAAGCTAGCGGAGTTCTTGGCATCCCAAAGGCGTGTATTTGAAACAAAGTACTTTTATTTTCTTATATTTTTTCCTTTCTCTCTTTTTTAATCAAGTCAATACAAGTTTTGGCATCTCCTTCTCCCACTCTAAAAAGTTCATTCTATCAAGCAATTCTTTTTCAGAAGGTATCATCAAGTCAATGATCAATATGTGGGGTTGAGAACTACTAAGATTAAGCCCTTAAGACAAACACACGACACCAAAGTTGTAGATAGACACTTTCTCTTGTTCTAAAAGGTTTGGAATTGAATACCAAGAGTGGTTTTTCAAACTGATATTAATTGTCAAAAGTCTTCACCAAAGATGTGACAAAATTCTTAGAGCTCAAATTCTAAAAGATAACGAACTAAGCGTGGAGTCAAACTCAAGTGCAACTGAATAAACATAAAATGTTCATGAATAAACTTACAGGAAGAAGGAAAATAGGAATTTGGCACCTCCTCTTGCTTGTTCATCTTCTACTAGAGCCAACTCTTTGCATTCATCTCCATAGCTCGATTACTAGAAGTGAGCAACCTGCAGAAAGAACCAACAAGAGACGAGAGAAATTTGCACAAATAAAGCTAGAGACTAGTTTAATATTTTTGGATTTTCTTTTATCAAATGCAAAACTAAAAGCAAACATGCATTGAAATAAAAACAAACAAATAAAAAGAAGAAATAAAAATATGAATGCAAAAAGGTGGGAGTAATTTAACCTCCCCAATCTTAGGCTTTTACCTAACTGAAATCAGTCGTTGATACATTGCAAACGTATCTATAATTTTTGATGTTCCATGCTTGTTTTATATCTACTTTCTTATGTTTTGTCCACACTTTGGAGTACTTTTACACATTTTCTGGAACTAACCTATTAACAAGATGCCACAGTGCCAGTTGCCTATTTTCTTCTGTTTTTGGTTCCAGAAAAGCCAGAAAATGAATATTCTCGGAATTGGACCGGACAAAAGCCAAAGTCGATATTTTAGCGGAAGACTCACGGAGCTAGAAGACGAGACGAGAGGGGCCAGGGCCTAGCCACACCATGTGGTGGCGTGGGTCCCCATGGTCGCGCCACCAGGTGGTGTGGGCCCCTGGTCCACCCTCTGACATCACCCCTTCGCCTATAAGAAGCCCCCAATACCTAAACCCTAAATAATCCAGCCTCCAGCCACGAAAAGCTCCGCAGCACCGCCGCACTGAAGGGGAGATTCGGGGGACAAACAGTCTCTGTTCCGTCACCATGCTAGGACGGGGAATTGCCCCCGGAGCCATCTCCATCGCCGTTGCTGATTCCCATGATGAGGAGGAAGTAGTTCTTCCTCGAGGCTAAGGGTTCTACCAGTAGCTATGTGTTCATCTCACTCTCTATGCGTGATCTTATTGAGATCATGAGCTTTGTAATCTATAGATCTATTCTGCTACTCAAGTGCTTTAATGAATCTCTGCTTATCCCCACGTGTGTGAAGTTGACAGTGTGCACATTGTGTGGCACTTTGGCTACGGTTACATAAATACTTGTTATGAGGTATATTTGGAGTTGGATGTCTCTATGAAATTGTGGTGTTTGTTGGAACCATCTAGCGCTCAAGGTGACAGTGTGGGGTTATGTACATGGGGAAGGCAGACTTTGAGGAGTGTTGTTATAGCCCTACCATGGATTAGAGTGTCCAACCGAAGAGTAGTTCAGAGTAGTATCATAAAGAGATGATATTTATATGAGAGTGTTCACTAGTGAAAGTATGATCCCTAGGCCTTGTTTCTAAGCATTGAAACATCGTTTGCAACTAGATCTGTTACATGTTTGCTTGCTTCCATCTTTATTTCATATTGCCTTTAGTCTCTTCCTACCCGCCAAGCTCTTTTCTGGCACCGTTGTCTTATATCCATACCACTTGTATTTCACTATCTCTTCATCGAACTAGTGCACCTATACACCTGACAAGTGTATTGGGTGTGTTGGGGACACAAGAGACTTCTTGTATCTTGATTGCAGGGTTGCTTTAGAGGGATACCTTGAACCACTTCCTCCCTGAGTTCGATAAACCTTGTGTAATCTACTTAAGGGAAATATGCTGATGTTCTACAAACCTCTGCACTTGGAGGCCCAACAACTGTCTACAAGAATAGAAGTGTGCGTAGACATCAAGCTATTTTCTGGCGCCGTTGCCGGGGAGGTAAGGTAAAAGGTACTCACATCTTCTGACTACTAAGCTATCTTCTAGTACTGTAGCTGGTGTGTGAGTGCTTGAAGTTATTTCCTTTAGATTCTACAATTATATCTTTTTGTTTCTTGTTTTTATTTTCACTAGTTATGTTTAATGGAAAACAACAACAAAATTAGAGATCTTTATAGTACTTATCTTGAGTTGGGACATGAAGTGTTTGAAGAGAAAATTAAAAAACCTATGGAACTTTATTTGCATGCTAATAGCAATGTTATTAGTATGAAATATTTGAACACCATTATTGCTAATGCTATGGAAACTTCTAAGCTTGGGGAAGTTAGTTTTGATGAGCATGATATTTTTAGTCCCCCAAGCATGGAGGAGAAAAGCTACTCTTATGATACTATGCCTCCGATATATGATGATTACAATGATGAGTATGATATTTTAGTCCACCTACTATTGAGGAGAAAATTAATGGTTACAATATGCCTCCTATATTTGATGATTATGGTGACGAGAATAATAATGATAGCTATTTTGTTGAATTTGCTCCCACCATGATTAATAAAAATGACTAGGGAGAGTAATAATTGTTTTATGCATATGGCTCATGGTAAGAATGTTTTATGTGATAGTTATATTTTCAATTTTATTCATGATGCTACTGAAAGTTATTATGAGAGAGGGAAACATGGTTTTATGTGTCTCAACAATATTAAGTTTCCCCTCTTTATGTTAAAAATATTGAAGTTGCACTTGTTTTGCTTTACTATGCTTGTTGCTTTGTGCTTTCATGACTTGTTTCTTTACAAGATTCCTATGCATAGGAAGTGGGTAAGACTTAAATTTTCTTTGAATTTTCTTCTTGATGCTCTCTTTTACTTTAATTCATATTTCTTATGTGAGCATCTTCTCAAACTATCATGCCTAACTTAAAGGCGTTAAAGAAAAGATACTTCTTGGGAGATAACCCAATAGTTTTATTGAGTCTTGGAAGTTATTACTTCTGTAATAACCTCTCCTTATCCTTTTTTATTTGATTTTTGTGCCAAGAATAACCTCTAATGAGAGGGAAGTAAGATTTGGGGAAGTGTTGTCCCGAAACAGTTTTTTGTGCTTCACTATAATAATTCGTGAAAAATCTCTGTATGTCGGATTGAGCTGTAATTTTCTGAATACATCCCCCATGTTGTTAGATAACTTTTGCTAGCTCAACACTTTTCGATTTGAGCATCATAAGGTCTTCGAAAAAATCGGTTTTCACCTGCTGGTCTGTTTTGACAGATTTCTGCCATTATTTGCATTTGCCTCTTAATCTCTTTCTCTTTGAGTTCTTGCCAAAATTATTGAACTTTTAAAATTAAGTACTACAGTAGCTTTTGTTTTAATGGAAGTTTTATTTGTGTTGGAACTGAACCAAAAGACTCGTTATCTTGAGTACACTAATGTTGCTAACGAAGATTGCGTGGAGTTTTGTATGAAGGAAATTTTAAAGTGTAGGGAAGAGTAATGTGATAAGATGAAGTATGGACAAAAGCTCAAGCTTGGGGATGCCACCTGTGTCACCCCAAGAAATATTCATCAAGTACAAGTGTCAAATCTTGGGGGTGCCTTGCATCCCCTTCTTCATCAATAAAAATCTCAGGTTTTCTTCCAAACACTTCATTTTATTGTTTCATGCACAATTGTGTTGTTCTTGGAGTGTCTTCGTTTTTGTTTTTAGTTTTCTTTTTCTTAGTTTTCTTGAATAAATTAGTTTGACCCCCTCATTCATGCATTAGTTTTCAAATAAAGTTGATTTGGATTGGAAAAGAGTAGGAAAGTTCATGCTTAAGTGGTATAAAAGGAGCTTGTTTTTTTACTGTGACTTAGACTTTATCATGTCATGCTTGATATTGTTTTGGCTTTATGCTTAGTGATTTTTTCTGTAGCATGACATGTTATAAATAATTGAGATTTCTTAATGTGCCTTGAAAGAATCATGCGTTGTTTTAGCATATAAAAGCACAATATTGTGGTATTCTCCTTTAAATGCTTTATTTGGTTGACTTGGCGCATGCTCACACCATGTTAAGACTATACCAAGTCACCATAGCCTCTATGATCATTTAGTTTTCGACTTGTAATATCACTTTATGCTTTAATTACTAATGTTTTGTCGCTTTGCATGATTATGGCCATTATTGCTCTCTTAGTTGGTCACTCCCAGTCTTTTGCTAGCCTCCACATGTACCAAGTATAAGTTCCACTCATGCATCTGACTCCAAATAAAACCAAGTTATTACAAAGAGTCCACCATACCTAACTATTAGCACAATTTCTATTCCAAGTAAATTCATGTTTTTATCTACCTTCCGAATTAAACTTGTTATGTGAAAATTAGTGATTAAATCTCTCACGAACTTGAGGGCACACTTTACTTTTCTTGCATGTAATGAACTTGAACCATTGTGTCATCTAAGTTGTATATGCTTGCACTTATACATTGGGATTAGCAGAACCATGCTGTCATGGGGAACGGTTTCAACATTGCACTTGTACATTGTACCCAGTTGATATCATGCTCTTTTGTTTATGGATGTCGTCGATGTGAAATGAAAGGGGAGCTTGTAAGTCCATGGAGTTATGTATGTGTGTTAGAGAAACGCCTGGGCGGCTGGTCTAATCCATGCCTAATCATGGTGGAAACATGCATCGTAACCATAATGAGCAATCTATGAAGCATTCTTCTTATAAAAAAAAGAGATAGAGATTGAGAAAAAAAGAAAAAAAAGATGAGAAAAGAGGAAAGAGAGAAAAAGGCACCATTTTCCCATGGTAAATAAGAAGATGATGGGATGCTTATTGTCTGCTTGCCTTGTCATTTTGATATGGGGATTCTTCCGTATCATCGGGCAAGGGGTTCCCCGTTGGCGGTTCTCTATGATACACATGTACTTACTATGACAAGAACTTACCGGTAACTAAACTTGAGTAGCATGAGGAGTGGCCTTCGTATTCAAGGGACATGAGATTGCCAACTTATACTTTGTCAAGCATATACTCCATAGTTTGTTCACTTTAACCTTAATCACTTCAAGATGCTTATGATAGGGGCAATGAGAGCTGAAAGCTAATAAATACCATAATTTTTGGAAGCTCTTTATGAGACTTGAATCCATGCTTCCTTCTATGAAGGCCTTTCTTTTACTTTTATGTTGAGTCTCCATCTTCTATCTTTATGCACCTATTAAGAGAGCATAGTGGCCATTCTTAGTTTAATGTGCATTGTCCCAAGACTTGTTGATTGATTCATAACTATGATATTGCTTGTTCTTGAAATATTTGTATCTAGTCACCCTTATGAACTTTGAAGGTGTCCTATGCATTTATATTTTGCTACTCCATGAGGGACAAGGTGAATGCAACTATGTTATGTTTTCTATATGTGAAACAAACAAACGTCTTGCAAAGAATTTTTATTCATGAATCTTTTGTTTGTACCTTTTCATGCTACAACATAGTTGCTATGTCTTATTGTTAGAACTATATATTTCATGCTATGTTAAAGTACTATGATCCCAACTATCAATGTTCTACAAATACTTTGATCAACATTATGATGGTGCATGTCACCTAAAAAATTCTTCTTTTTTATCACTTACCTACTCGAGGACGAGCAAGAGTTAAGCTTGGGGTGTTGATACGTTGCAAACGTATCTATAATGTTTGATGTTCCATGCTTGTTTTACATCTACTTTCTTATGTTTTGTCCGCACTTTGGAGTACTTTTACACTTTTTTGGAACTAACCTATTAACAAGATGTCACAGTGTCAGTTGCCTGTTTTCTTCTATTTTTGGTTCTAGAAAAGACATAAAATGAATATTCTCAGAATTGGATCGGACACAAGCCAAATTCGACATTTTACCGGAAGACTCACGGAGCCAGAAGACGAGACAGAGAGGGGCTAGGGGCTGGCCACACCATGTGGTGGCGCGGGTCCCCCTGGTCGTGCCACCAGGTGGTGTGGGCCCCTGGTCCACCCTCTGACATCGCCCCTTCGCCTATAAGAAGCCCCCGATACCTAAACCCTAAATAATCCAGCCTCCACCCATGAAAAGTTCCACAGCGCCGCCGCCACCGAAGGGGAGATTCAGGGGACAGAAAGTCTCTGTTCCGGCACCCTGCCGGGACGAGGAAGTGCCCCCGAAGCCATCTCCATCGATTTCCACCGCCATCTCCATCATCATTGCTGATTCCCGGGATGAGGAGGGAGTAGTTCTTCCTCGAGGCTAAGGGTTCTACCGGTAGCTATGTGTTCATCTCTCTCTCTCTCTCTCTATGCGTGATCTTATTGATATCATGAGCTTTGTAATCTATAGATCTATTCTGCTACTCAAGTGCTTTAATGAATCTCTGCTTATCCCCACATCTCTGATTTCCGTTGTTAGTAGCTATCTTGGCCAAGTAGATGCTAGCAACTCCAAGAGTTAGTATTTATGCTTGATAGTGGGTTCATGCCTCTAGTAATCTGGGGAAGTGACAGAAATCTCTAAGGTACTAGATGTGTTGTTGCTACTAGGGAGAAAACAACAATCCTTTGTTCATAGAACAATCATATTGTTTACTTTACACACAGTTCGTAAAGCAATAATCTGTTGCTTGCAACTTAATACTGGAGGGGGTTTGGATGATAACATGAAGGTGGATTATTAGTCGTAGATGCAGTTGGATGGCGGTCTATGTAGAATGTTTTAATGCCCAATCAAGTCTCAAAGGAGTCAAGATGATTAGTATATGCATGTATTGCTTTCTCGATGTTTGTCAGTTGCCCCGCTGTAATTTGTTCACCCAACATGTTATCTATCTTAAGGAGAGCCACCTCTAGTGAACTATGGATCCCGGTCCTTGTCTTTTACATACAATCTACAATTTTTACTGCTTTGTGTTTACTTTCTGCAAACTTTTACTTCTTTCCATTCGATACGTTTAATCCTTTGTTTTCCGCAAAACACGGTGAGATTGACAACCTCATCGCAAGTTGGGGACAAAGTTCTGTTGTTGTGTCGTGTAGGTCTCCACGTTGCTACTAGCACCGGTAGTGCGCCTTGCCAAAGCTCAGCTAGTAATACCTTTAGGGTGTTTCCTTGCTCCTACTGGTTCG
The DNA here is from genome assembly GCA_910589775.1 of Avena eriantha. Taxonomy (NCBI): domain Eukaryota; kingdom Viridiplantae; phylum Streptophyta; class Magnoliopsida; order Poales; family Poaceae; genus Avena; species Avena eriantha. The sequence goes on from OU342744.1 coordinate 410,257,880, forward strand.
ATTAAACCTTGGTTTCATAACTAAGGGTAACTTGCTGCTGTGCTCATCATACCTTCCTCTTGGGGTTCCCAACAAGCTCTACATCAACCACACACCAGCACTTTTTTTGGCGCCATACTCAGAGCCATCAAGCATTTTTCTGGCGCCGTTGTTGGGGAGTCAAGGACATCTTCACAAGGGGAGTCCCTCATAACCAATCTCTTTACTTTGTTGTTTTTGTTTTGCTTAGTTTATTTTTGCTTTGTTTGCTTGTTTCTTTATCAAAAAACACAAAAATTTTAGTTTTACTTGTTTGCTTTCTTATTCAAAAACACACAAAAATTAAGTCGCCTTTAGTTGTCACCTCTTCCTTAGCTCACCATGTTGATCCCTACTTTCACCTTGAAAGACCTTTCAATTGGTAGTGGTTCTATAATTGGGTAAGGGGACCATGCACCTATCTTCTCCACCAAATAATCATATTTTCCCCAAGGTTAAGAATAAAAGTAAGAGAGGTAAGGGCAAGAAATTTGGTCATAATGCTTCTTTATTTGAGAACACTTGATTCTTTTTCTTGCTTCTTATGCCTAACTTAAAGGCGTTAAAGTAAAGTACTTATTGGGACATAACCAAAAAGTTTTAGATGATTCTTGGAAGTTATTACCTCTGTAATAACCTCTCTTTATCCTTTTTATTTGCTTTTTGTGCCAAGAGTAACCTCTAATGAGAGAGAAGTAATGATTGGGAAAGTTGCTGTCCCGAAACAGATTTCTTTGCTTCACCGTAAATATTCGCGTAAAATCTCTGAACGTCTTTTTTAGGTGTGAATTTTTTTGCTTATGACCCAGATTGTTATCTAACTTTTGTTAGTTCAACACTTTTTGATTTCAGCAACAGAAGGTCTTCTAAAAAATTCGTCTTTACCTGCTGGTATGTTTTGACAAATTTCTACCATTTTCTGCATTTGCTTCTTGTTGGTTCCTTTTTGAGTTATTTTGGGGAATTGAGCTTTTTGAGGGAAGTGCTACAGTAGCTAGAGTTATAATGGAAGTTTATTTTGTGTTAGAACTGAACCTTAAGACCTTTTATCTTGAGTGCACTAATGTTGCTAATAAAGATTGTGTGAAGTTTTGTATGAAGGAAAATTCCAGGTGTATGGAAGGAATGAGCAATGAGATGAAGGATGGACTAAACCTCAAGCTTGGGGATGCCACGCGTATCACCCCAAGAAATATCTAAGAAGTACAAGCGTCAAAGCTTGGGGATGCCCAAGGCATCCCCTTCTTTATCAATAAAAATTCCAGGTTCTTCCAAACGCTTCATTTTTATTGTTTCATGCACAATTGTGTTGTTCTTGGAGCGTCTTCTTTTTCGTTTTTGTTTTGGTTTTTTCTTTGCTTTGGTTTGCTTAGTTTTCTGAATAAATTGGTTGGACCCCCTCTTTCATACATTGGTTTGCACATAGTTTGGTTTGGTTTGGAAAAGAGTAGGAAATTTCATATTTATGTGGTAAAAAGAGCTCATTTTTGACTGTGGCCTATGCTTTGTCATGCCATGCTTGGTATTGTTTTAGCCTTTTTCTTAGTATTATTTGCTGTATCATGACTTGTTATAAACAATTGAGATTGCTTAATGTGCCTTCAATGAATCATGCGTTGTTTTAGCATATTAAAGCATAGTATAGTGGTATTCTCCTTTGATGCTTTATTTGGGTTGACTTGGCACATGCTCACACCATTTTATGACTATCTCAAGTCACCATAGCCTTTATGATCCTTTAGTTTTCAAATTCTAGTATCACTTTATGCTTTGATCAGTGATGTTTTGTCGCTCTGCATGATTATGGCCATTATTGCTCTCTTAGTTTGTCGCGCCCAGTCTTTTGCTAGCCCCCACCACCAAGTATGAGTTCCATTCATGCATCCAACTCCCTAAACTAAGTTATTCCAAAGAGTCCACCATACCTACCTACTAGCTTATGCTATTCCAAGTATATTCATGCTTTTGTTTACCTTCCAAATTAAACTTGTTATGAGAAAACTAGTGATTAAAGCTCTCACGAACTTGATGGCACACTTTACTTTTCTTGCCCTTAATAAACTTGAACCATTGTGTCTTCTATGTTGTATATGCTTGCACTTATTTGTTGGGAATTAGCAGAACCATGCTTTCACGGGGAACGCTTTCAACATTTCACTTGGTACTTGTACCTAGTTGATATCATGCTCTTTTGTATATGGATGTCGTCGGTGTGAAATGAAAGGGGAGCTTGTAAGTCCATCGAGTTATGTATATGTGTTAGAGAAACGCCTGGGCCGCTGGTCTAATCCATGCTGACATGGTGGAAACCTGCAGCATAACCATAATGAGCTGTCTATGAAGCATTCTTCTTATAAAAAAAGAGTCCTATATTGAGAAAAAAAGAGAAAAAAAAGATACTATGAAAAGAGGAAAGAGAGAAAAAAGCACCATATTCCCATGGTAAATAAGAAGAATGCTGAGATGCTCGTTGTCTGCTTGGCTTGTCATTTTGATATGGGGATTCTTCCGTACATCGGGCAAGGGGTACCCGGTTGGCGGTTCTCAATGATACACATGTACTTACAATGATAAGGACTTACCAGTGACTAAACTTGAGTAGCATGAGGAGCGGCCCTCGTATACAAGGGACATGAGATTTCGGACTTATACTTCGTCAAGCATGTACACCATAGTTTGGTCACTTTAACCTTAATCACTTCAAGATGCTTATGATAGGGGCAATGAGAGCTAAAAGCTATAAGTACCATAATTTTTTGAACCTCTTTATGAGACTTGAATCCCTACTTCCTTTTACAAAGGCCTTTCTTCCACCATTATATTGAGTCTCCACCTTCTACCTTTATGCACTTACTTTGAGAGCATAGTGGCCATTCTTAGTTCTATGTGCATTGTCCCAAGACTAGTTGATTGATGCATAACTTGCTATTGCTTGTTTTAAACTATTGTTTCTAGTCACTCTTATGAACTTTGAAGGTGTCCTATGCATTTATATTTGCTACTCTATTAAGGGACAAGCTGAATACTAGTATGCTATGTTTTATTTATGTGAAACAAACAAACGTCTTGCAAAGCATTGTTATTCACGAATCTTTTGTTTGTGCATTTTCATGTTGCATCATAGTTTCTTTGCTTATTGCTAGAACTTTGTCTTTGATCTTATGATTGAAGTACTATGATCCCAGCTTTGAATGTTTTGCAAATACTTTGATCAAGTCTTTGATGGTGCATGTCACCTCAAAAATTATTCTTTCTTTTTATGACTTACCTACTCGAGGACGAGCAGGAGTTAAGCTTGGGGATGTTGATACATTGCAAATGTATCTATAATTTTTGATGTTCCATGCTTGGTTTTATCCACTTTCTTGTGTTTTGTTCCAACTTTGGAGTACTTTTCATATGATTTCTTGGACTAACCTATTAATAAGAGCCACAGTGCCAGCTGCCTGTTTTCTGCTATTTTTGGTTCCAGGAAAGTCAGAAAATGAATATTCTCGGAATTGGACGGGACAAAAGCCAAAGTTCCTATTTTTCCGGATGTCATCAAGTGCCAGAATACAAGACGGAGAGGGGCCAGAGGGTGGCCACACCACCTGGCCGCGCGGCCAGGCCTGGCCCGTGCCAGGGGGTGGTGTGGCCAGCCCAGGCACCCCCTCGGCCTCCCCTTCCGACTATAAGATGCCCTCGGGACGTAAACCCTAAGTACCCGATCAAAAATCCACGAAAGAGTCTGTACCCGCCATCATCTCCATCCCTAGATCGGGAGGGATCTGAAGCTCTTCCTGGCACCCTGCTGGAGAGGGGATTTCACCCTGGAGGCCTTCTTCATCACCATGCAAGCCTCCGGTGTGTTGCGTGAGTAGTTCATCCTTGGACTACGGATCCATGTAGTAGCTAGATGGCTGGTTCTCCTCCTTTGTGCTTTCATGTCTAGATATTGTGAGCTCCGTTCATGATCAAGATCATCTTTTTGTAATTCTGCATGTTGTGTTTGCGGGGATCCGATGGATATTGAGATGCTATTTCAGATTGATTATTGATTCTATCATGTCTTTGTTATTTGTGATCTTGTATGCTTTCCGTTGTTAGTAGCTATCTTGGCCAAGTAGATGCTAGCAACTCCAAGAGTTAGTATTTATGCTCGATAGTGGGTTCATGCCTCTAGTAATCTGGGGAAGTGACAGAAATCTCTAAGGTACTAGATGTGTTGTTGCTACTAGGGAGAAAACAACAATCCTTTGTTCATAGAACAATCATATTGTTTACTTTACACACAGTTCGTAAAGCAATAATCTGTTCCTTGCAACTTAATACTGGAGGGGGTTTGGATGATAACCTGAAGGTGGATTATTAGTCGTAGATGCAGTTGGATGGCGGTCTATGTATAATTTTGTAATGCCCAATCAAGTCTCAAAGGAGTCAAGATGATTAGTATATGCATGTATTTCTTTCTCGATGTTTGTCAATTGCCCCGCTGTAATTTGTTCACCCAGCATGTTATCTATCTTAAGGAGAGCCACCTCTAGTGAACTATGGATCCCAGTCCTTGTCTTTTACATACAATCTACAAACTGTTTACTGCTTTGTGTTTACTTTCTGCAAACTTTTACTTCTTTCCATTCGATACGTTTAATCCTTTGTTTTCCGCAAAACACTGTGAGATTGACAACCTCATCGCAAGTTGGGGACAAAGTTCTGTGGTTGTGTTGTGCAGGTCTCCACGTTGCTACTAGCACCGGTAGTGCACCCTGCCAAAGCTCAGCTAGTAACACCGTTGGGGTGTTTCCTTGCTCCTATTGGTTCGATTAAACCTTGGTTTCATAACTGAGGGAAACTTGCTGCTGTGCTCATCATACCTTCCTCTTGGGGTTCCCAACAAGCTCTACATCAACCACGCACCAGCACTTTTCTGGGCGCCATACTCAGAGCCATCAGCCCCACAACTGTCTACAAGAATAGAAGTGTGCGTAGACATCAGTCGTTGCTACCGTCATGTGTCAGCTGCTGATATGGGAAGTTCGGGTAGCAGTTTGGAAAGTTGGTCATGAAAGATGTGAATTCTTGAGTGAGGTTGACTATGTTGGTGTTCTCATCATAAAACGTGTTTTCTATGTTGTCAATGCGATGCACCACCTGGTCAAAATCACTCCTCAGGACATAGTTAAATCCCGGCTATGGTGGAGGCATATCTTGTTGTTGGTGTTGGTGGTAAGGCTGTTGGTGATGGTGCTGCTGGCTGTAGTCATCTCATCCTGCACCATGCCAGCCTTATTCTCCTTCATCTTGCTACTATTGGCCAGCTGCTGCATTTTCCCAGTTGGGATGTCCACCTGGTGGCACACTCCTTCCTGAGAGGATTAGTGCCTGCTGGAACTCCTCCTAAGTGAGGACCCAACTCTGTTTACCTGGCAAACCAAAATCTTGGAAAAAAGGAAGCAAGATTTGGTGGAGATCACCGTTAGGTTCAGAATAAAACTGGTAAGCACGGAGGGCACGCTCTGGTCTATAGAACCCCATGAACTTGGTGCTAGCCATATGATTGTCATCCATGATCTTACTACGAGCCAAAGCTCTCTCCTATGGAAGGACAAATTCATTTGCATAGGCGATCTGTGTGATCAGCCCACCACAACGAATGACCCCCGCAGAAGCCAACCTTTGGCGGCAAAAGTGCTGGATGACCAAAGCACCCAAGTTTACCTTGTGCACTATCTTTAGATGCAAGGACATATGAAACACACTCATTTCGGGGCCTATCATCACCCCAACATCAGCTTTCCCAAACAAAGAATTAACAAGGAAGGTATGAAAATAACGTATAAGGTATGAAAATAACAAGTAATCATTGTTCCCGTGAACAGAAATTTGCCCCCAAGATTCTATTGCCTCTATGTGCACATTCTCATTAATATCGAGTTCTCCCTCATGGGAGAATCCGAAACTATCACAAAATTCATAGAAGGTCAGGTTGTGGAGTTGCCCATTGAGCACAAAACTTTCAGTGCAATTACGCTCCTGGGCTTCGAGATCATCGTGGAACAATGAAAGGAACTCGAACGTGGTGAGCTTGTAGGTGTCGATAGAGAGGTAGGAGAAGTCAACCATGCCAGCTTGCACAGTCCTCTGCTTGAAGTCCTCCAAGAGACCCTAGCAGGAGAGGAACTCATGGTCTACCCACTTGGTGGGCAAATCCTTGCGGTTGCTCACCCTCTCGTAGTCTCGGCTCATGGCAGCCCTCAAGATATCCACCTTCGAGCTTCTCTTCTTTGAACCCAGCATCTTGGTAGAGCTGGAGGCTCCCGCCGTACCTGAGCCCTTGCCCGAGGAGAACATCCTTCCAATGTTATGCATTATGCTGCAAAATTTTTGAAGACAACTATAGGCATCAAGTTTCTATCACATAAACAAATGATTACAGGTAGAAGTTACAAATCCTATGTTGAAAATATGCCCTAGAGACAAATAGTAATAAGGACTATTATCATATTTCATATAGTTTATGATTAAGTTTTATATCATGTTATAACTGTATTGAGTGGAAACATCAATACATGTGTGATATATAAAAATCCAGGGGTTCCTAGTGAAACTCTAGTCACTTGTTCATTGGTCAACAGATGATCAAGTTTCCTGATCATGTGGCATTTATGCCAGTTGAAAATGGAGTCAACTCATTCCGAGAATGAGATGATGAACCAATACCCAACCTAAACATCGTGACCCGATCATGTCATGAAGTTCAAGTTACGATGATTAGAAATGGATCCTCGTAGACTATTCCTTAGACCGTGAGGCTGTATCAATCACTGTCTCCCGAGAGTGCTTAGATAGCATCAAGCGCCACTTGGTAATACAGTGGTTATAAAGGTGTGTTCAGGTACTCGGAGGAAACCGTAGAGGCAATATATGTCAAGAGCGGGATTTGTCCGTCCACGTGACAGAAAGATACTCAAGGGCCCACTCGGATAAGTTATATCTAATAGCTGCGCAGCGTGTGATTTGATCACAGGGATATCACTTGTCGGAACAAGTCAAGTAGCATTGTTCAGTAACAAGATTGAACACGACATGGAGATGTCATTGATCAGATCTCAGGCGATGCAAGTATCGAGAGACAAAGGGAATAAGACACGACTGTCCCGTTTCAAACGATGAAAGATCTTCGTGGAACGCACAGGGGTCACATGGCCATCCAGGTCCCTCTATTGATCATTGGTCTGGGAGTGTCCTGACCATGTCTGGAGTGTTCCCGAACCATAGGGTATCACACTTAAGGGTTTGATGATGCTTAGAGAGTGTTTATAGGATCGGAAGAATCGCCGAAGAATAGTAGAGAGAAAACCAGAAGGGTTTTGGTAAGTCCGGAGTGGAGGTGGAAGGTGTTCCTTAGCCACGGAGATTGAATAATATGTGAATAAATGTTAAATATTGATTTAAGCATTTATTCATAATTATTTAATAAAAGATAAAATCAATTCAAAGGTCAAAAGGCTTAATGGGCCAATTCCAGAGGGAAAAGGGCCCATTAGGGAAAGGTAAGAGGGAGAAGGGCCAGAGGGGATGGCCGGTGCCCTAGTGGGCCAGGCCCCCCCAGCGCGGGGACCATGGGGGTGGCCGGCGGCGCCACCCCTCCCCCTCTCCTCTCCTTTAGTCCCACCCCGGGACTTTGAGGGAGGTAATACCTCCCCCTATATATAGTGGGGGTATTTGGCCAGATAAATACACACAATATTCAAAAAAGGTCTTCTCACTTTTGGGAAGACCTCCAATTGATATTCTATCTCTCTCTCTCTCTCGTGACCGTGGTCCCAAGTTCAGACTGTCCGAAAGAGAGATATCTTCACTGCGGAGCACCGTCGCGATGCGGGATTCGGATCCAGGAGCTTTACTTCCGCAACTGCAGCTGGCTCGGGGAAGCGGGAGTCATCGTTAGGCACCGGACGTGTGTAACTCCCCGCGAGGTGTCGCACTTGAGGCACTCAAGTCGTTGGAGCTGTTGGAGCACAAGGACTTCATCACGACCTTGAGGTCGGCTTCGGCTCGTCTACATCAACCACGCTCTCCTGAGCGTTGACAACAATTTTTGGTCTTCAAGGGTAAGTTCGCGAAAAGCCCCTCCCGTTACTGTATTACTAATAGATAGGTCCTGGTAACATCAGGGGTTCAGGGGCGTAGGGTAAAAATTATTGTTTTCATACGCGGAACCCCTACAGCGGTATCAGAGCTACATCTATGCGTAGTAATGTGTAACTACCTTTGTGAATTACGCTCTTAGTTAATGCCTGGATGAAAGGAAAGTGGTTAAAATAGTACGGTGGGGCCCAGGGCCACTCACGGTAGACCTTTCGGCCGTCCTAACCACTTTCAGACAACACGACAAGAACAAGCGGCGTAATCGGCAGGCGAAGGGATCAACTACATACACAAGTGAGTATGTATGCAAGCCACATACAACAGTCCTCAGAGCCATTCCATCTAAAAGAAATAGAAATATTGCAACGCCATACGGCAATATCCAAATGGCCTAGATAGATATAATATTTCAGGATAGCTCCTCATACATCACACATCAGAGTATCAGGCGGAAGCGGAAAACAAGATCCGAGTACGGATAAGAAGCAAATTGGCATAAGATGCCCCATAAATAAACACATCCCGCCCACAGATCTCACGGATCCCCGTTCCCAGAATCTCTACACCGAATGATCGTTGCCAACATCATCTGTCTCTTCCACCCAGTATCCATCTTGCGGGTACACCTGTTCATCTGAATCAAACAATTTATCGTGTGAGACCCTAGGGGTACTCAGCAAGTCTTTATGCCGCTAAAGGGGACACAACCTGGGGTGACGCAATTGCAGCAAAAGATAATACCTAACAATTCTATAGATACTCGCTAACCATCCGCCTAACCAATGATAGACGGATGTCCGTGAATTAAGAACAACAGTTATAATAGTATAATTAACAGATCCATCCTCCTCCTCGCTTACCAACGAGGAAGCGGACGAACAACCCCCATCATCCGTTGGTAGTTTTATTAACCATTCCGTGAGTATTGCACTATTTACTAGTCAAGTACTTAGTCAAATTAAAAGCGGTACTTTAGTTATACTTGTCTATGATCGAGAAACTATGCTCCAAGTCGTCCATAACCGCGGACACGTCTTTCAGAAAGATTTACCCTGCAGGGGTGCACGAATAGCAACACACACTCGATCAACCTCGGAAAAACCAAATCAAAACCCAACGAGGCATTCACGACAAAGCAATCACAGGATTCAGAAATATTTCAGGGGGCCACCCCAATAAGCTACCCGCCACGAAGTTGGCCGGCTCCGAGATGGACCCAGGGTTTGCGACGATGGCTGTAAACGACTGGGAACCCGAAAATGTGACTGGGCTTGTCGATACCGCGTAAACGTGGCGCGATCCAAAACAGTATAGGTGCTCCTCGCACAATCTTAATATAGCAGTAACATGGAATAAGTACAGGATAGTAATAAAACCCCAAACTAATTGTGGCCCCAAGAAATAAGAATGAATCAAGCTCTGGCTCAGGGGGTCCATAAGGCCTCCCGGATGTGGATAGTGCGAATAGTCAAGGAACAGGAATCAAGTACTCAGGGTCCTACGGGACACAAGTGAGCATGAAAAACCAAATAGCAGATATTGCTCACCGGTGCCTCTTTCATTAGTTATCCCATTACTACTCAGGTTAAGTTGTTTAGGTACCTCGTTATTCATCAGACACTCACATACCCTACACATGCTTTTCTACGACTCGCATGGCTCATACAACTCCTGTAGTAATGGCTCATGGGATGGAGGAACAAGCTCGGTGGGGTTTAAAAGTAAAGGCTATGCAGTACTTGGGATTCAATTTAATGCAATCGCGACTCAATGATGCAAGAATAAGATAGAAGCAATAGGTACTGTATGTATGCAAGCATGTGGTAGTGCTTGCCTGGCAGCTCAGTTGAAGCGAGAGATGGATCTGGGTAGTACTCCTGTGATTCCTGGTAATTCTCCTGCTGGGCGTCTATTCGAAGAAGAACCAAACAAACAAGGGCCAACATAAATAAAGTGCACAAGCATATGAATTAAAATGCAACAAGCAACCAAGCATGCCATGATGAATGATGCACAATTTACATGGCATTAAAGTAGCATGGCAAAAGTGAGGTGTGGATACAAGAAATAAAGCACTTTATTATTTATTTAACCAAGTTTTATTGTCATAAACAGTTCAGATTTTTAATAACAACATGATGCATTCTTCAATTCAGAACAAGGACTGCATAGATAGAACGGGCTCGTCGCGCTGATCGATTTAGACATATTATTTGTCAAATTTGAAGTTATAAAACAAAAGTTATTAATTAATTAAGGGAAAGGGCATTTTATTGTAATTTTAATCATCTCGAAAATTTAAAGTGTTCAAAACATATTTTGAAGGGCATATTTGAATTCCTCACATTTTTCTGATTCCAAAACATATATTATATGTATTATTTGGATTTGTATTTTAAAAATTATTTGAATCTGAATTGAATTTGAATTTAAATCAATTTGAAAAAGATTTAATTAAAAACAGACAGCCAGAAATACTTTTCCTACTCAGTCAGATCCAGCCAGAGCCACTGACGGGTGGGCCTTGCGCTGACTGGGCCACGCGCGGGGAAAATCTTTTTGGCACCGCGTCTCGGTCTAGCCCGTGCGTCTGCGAGGTGGGCCAACTGGCGCTGGCCCACATGACAGCGGTGAAGGTGGCTGAGGCTGACAGGTGGGGACTCGCTGGACCACGGGTTACGGCGCGAGAAAGCGGAGGGGCTTTCTGCAAGATGGCTAGGGCGACTGACAGATGGGGTCTCCAGGAGCACGGGTTGCAGGAATCAAAAAAGTGGGGGCTTAATGTAATTTACCACAGGCCCGTACTATTCTTCATCTCGGCGGTCTGACGGCAAGTGTGCGCGCGGCGCGGAGCGGGGTTCGAACTCGGGTCGCGGGTGTGCGCGCGGAGGGAGCTAACCAGTGCGGCGGGTCAAGGGGAGTTGACAGGGAGGTAAGCGCGGGCTAGTTAGGGTGTGGCGCGGGGCGGAAAACTTGCAAACAACGGCGAACGGCGCGCACAGTGGGCGTTCGACGAAACGAACGGCGGGGCTAGGGCGGTACGGCGAGGTGGAACATGTCAGGGAGAAAGAGGGGCTCACCGCGGGCTCGACGGCGGGCGCGGATCGGGGCGAGGAGCGGCGAGATCGCTAGCGCTCCAGCGGCTAGGGTTTCGTCAGGACAACGAGGATCTGGCGGCCCTAGGAGCTTCTCGTCCAAGTCGGCGAGTGCAGGGCATCGTAGAGGAGCGTCCTCGAGCTTCCAGGCCACCTCCACGTCACGCTGAACGGCCGGAACGTCGGGGACGATGTGGTGCTAGCGGCGAGCGGCGGCAGGAGCTGTGGTCGGAGAGGAAGAAGGAGAAGAGGAGGGGCGGCTCGGGCAGATCTGGACGAGCCCAGAGAACCATGTGGTAGGAGGAAAAATGAGGGAGAGGGAGGAGAAGCAGTCGTGGCAGGGGTAGATAAAGTAGCTCGGCCTTTTTCCTCCTCCTCGGGCACGTGCTAGCTCGGGCTGGTGCAGGTAGACATGGAGAGGGAGGCTGCAGGTGGGGCTCGGCCAGGAGAGAGAGACAGGCAGGTGGGGCTAGCTCGGCCGGTAGAGAAAGAAAGAGAGGAGAGGGAGTAGATCGGCTAGGGTAGATGGTGGCCTCGGTTAGGGTTTAGCTAGGGTTAGGGAGAGGGTTTGGGTTAGCTGAGGTGGGCCAGGGAGAGAGGGGTCAGGTGGTGCTCATGGGAGAGAGAGAGATAGAGAGAGAGAGAGATCAATGTTAGGATTTAGTGTAATTAGGTTTAAAATAATAATAAAGAGATAAGCTAGGTTTAGATTTTTATTAGGCATTAGGTGTTAATTTTTGTTTATAAGGCCAAATCAAGGAGGACCATGGGGCTTGATCTTGCTTGAGCTAATGTGGAAGAGAAACAAGAAAGAAAGAGGAAGAAAAGAGATAGTTGTAAAGAGCCTCATATGTTCATGCATGTAGAAAATAAAATAAGAGGAAGAGATGTGGGTGAGGATATGGGAATGGTGGAATGGAAGGAAAATCCAAAAAGAAAGGATCCACTAAAACAAAAGAAAAACCAAAGGAGTAAAAGGTGGTGAAGAATTGTGCATGGCCCATGCAAAAATAATAATGCCATTATTTATTTTTGTGAAAACAATAATAATATTATGGCATCATTCTCATGCATTTCCAAGAAGTGGAATAAAGCCAAACAAAGGTAATTAAAAGACTAGATCCACCCCACCACATGAGCTAGGACAAAAATATCAAAAGAAAAAGGAATTGCAAGCTCATGGTTAAAAGGATGGTGGAATTATAAGGTGGTGAGAGAAAGGTGGTGGAGTTGAGATAAAAGATATGCCCACAACTCAACTTGGGCATTTAGACAATATATCAATAACCAAAAACAATATCAAGAGGCAAATACAATTAATAATGCATATGAGAGAAAACCAAAAGAAGGAGGGTTTTATATGATGCTCAAATGCAAGGTGGCATGATGTCATGAGCATGATATAATTATGATGCAACAATAATATATATGAAGTAGCCAATATCTTACTAGGACAAGTAGCATTACAATTGTTAGACAATTGGGATGCTACAACTCTCCCCCACTAAACAGGAATCTCGCCCCGAGATTCTAGGAAGAAGACTCAAAGAGGGTAGGATACTTGGCACAGAGCTCATCTTCACGTTCCTAGGTGGCTTCATCAACGGAATGGTGCGACCACTGCACCTTGCAGAACTTGATGGACTTGTTGCGAGTCCTTCTTTCTGCGACTTCAAGAATTTTTGTGGGGTGTTCTTGATAAGACAAATCTTCTTGGAGATTAATGAGTTCATGGTCCACGGTCCTGCCGGGATCCTTGAAGCACTTCTTGAGTTGAGATATGTGGAAAACATCATGGACTTTGAGTTGTTCAGGGAGCTCAAGAGCATTAGCAACTTCTCCTCTTCTTCCACGAATTTTGAAAGGACCGATGTATCTAGGAGCCAGCTTTCCTTTGATACCAAAACGGTGCGTGCCTCTCATGGGAGTGACACGAAGGTAAACGAGATCACCCGGGACAAACTCCATCTCTGTGTGCTTTCTGTCATAATTGCTCTTCTGGCGACTTTGAGCAATCTTCAGATTTTCAAGAATGATGTGAACTTTCTCCTCCGCTTGAGTTACAATGTCGGGGCCAAACAATATTCTTTCACCTGCGCCCGACCAACCAATCGGAGTTCTGCATTTGCGACCATAGAGACCTCAAATGGTGCCATCTTTAGACTTTTCTGGAAGCTGTTGTTGTAAGAGAATTCAGCATAAGGAAGACATTCTTCCCACTTCATGCCGAAAGAGATAACGCAAGCATGGAGCATATCTTCTAGAATCTGATTGATCCTTTCAACTTGTCCTTGCGACTGAGGGTGGTAAGTAGTGCTGAAGTTTAGTTTTGTTCCCAAAGCATTTTGGAAACTTCCCCAGAACTTGGAAGTGAAAATGCTTCCATGGTCTGAACTGATCTCAAGAGGAACTCCATACAGAGAGACAATTCTGTTGATATAGAGCTCAGCCAACTGAACTGCAGAAATTGTTTCCTTGACTGGAAAGAAGTGAGCTAATTTGGAAAGCCTGTCAATGACAACAAAGATTGCATTGTTGCCCTTTTGCGACCTTGGAAAACCAGTGATGAAGTCCATCTCTACTTTCTCCCATTTCCATTCCGGAGGCTTCAATGGTTGTAGAAGACCGGAAGGTTTCTGATGGACAGCTTTAACTCTGCGACAAACATCACACTCCGAGCCATACTTGGCACAATATCGTTTCAAACCAGGCCACCAATATTGTGTTTTCAAGTCCATGTACATCTTAGTGCTTCCAGGGTGGATAGAAAGAACAGAATCATGCGCCTCCTTGAGAACTTGCTCTCTTAAACCCGGGTAATTCGGAACAAACATCCGGTGTTCAAAGAAAAGAGTGCCTTGGTCGTCAACATGGAAAGACTCATACTTCGGAAGTTGAATGTTGGAGATGATCTTTTTAGTGTAAGGATCCCCAAGCTGAATGGAACGGACCTTTTCTTCCAAGAGAGGTGTTGCTAGAAGGTTCATAAGATACCCTTGATCCACAATTTCAAGGTTTAGCTTGCGGAATTCCTCGCACAAGAGAGGCTGTTGTTCTTCCACCATGAGATTGTTGACATAAGCTTTTCGGCTGAGAGCATCTGCCATGACATTGGCTTTGCCCGGAGTGTAGTTGATGGTCAAATCGAAATCATTGATTGTTTCAATCCACCTCCTCTGACGAAGGTTGAGATCAGGCTGTGTGAAGATATACTTCAGACTCTTGTGATCAGAAAAGATCTCACAACGGCTGCCAAGCAAGTAATGCCTCCATACTTTCAAAGCAAAGACAACTGCTGCGAGTTCGAGGTCATGTGTAGGATAGTTGATCTCATGCGTCTTCAACTGACGAGATGCATAAGCAACAACTTGTTTTTCTTGCATAAGGACCGCACCCAATCCTTGCAATGAAGCATCACAGAAAATCTGGAAAGGCTTTGATGTATCGGGAGGAACTAAGACTGGTGTGGAAGTGAGCTTCTCTTTGAGTGTTTCAAAGCTTGCTTGACATGCAGGAGTCCAAAGGTATTTCTTGCCTTTCTTGAGGAGATCGGTAAGAGGCTTCGCAATCTTCGAGAAATTTTGAACGAAGCGACGGCAGTAACTGGCCAAACCAAGGAAACTCCGGACTTCTTTGACATTTATGGGTGGAAGCCAGTCCATAATTGTCTTAATAGTTTCTGGGTTGACGGCGATGCCCTTGGCAGAGATGACGTGACCAAGGTAGGTGACTTGAGGCAGCCAAAACTCACACTTGGAGAACTTTGCATATAGGCGGTTCTCACGAAGCTTGTTTAGGACACACCGAAGGTGTTCTTCATGTTCTTCCTTAGACTTAGAATAGACTAGAATGTCATCCAGATAGACCACAACGAACTTATAAAGATACTCCATGAAAACCGAGTTCATGAGCCTCGAGAAGGTGGCAGGTGCGTTGGTGAGACCGAAAGACATGACCGTGTACTCATACATGCCATAGCGGGTGGTGAAAGCTGTTTTAGGAACATCTTCCTTGCGCATCTTGATTTGATGGTAACCACTTCTCAAATCAAGCTTAGAGAATACCACAGCTCCAGCTAGCTGATCGAAGAGATCATTAATCCGTGGAAGGGGATATTTATTCTTGATGGTTTTAGCATTGAGTGCCCGATAGTCAACACAAAGTCTATCAGTCTTGTCTCGCTTCTTCACAAAGATGGTTGGACTACCCCAAGAAGAAGTACTGTGCTGAATGAAACCCAACTTCTCTTGTTCATCCAACTGACGTTTGAGTTCAGCCAACTCAGCAGGACCCATTTTATAAGGCCGTTTGGAAATAGGAGCGGTACCAGGTTCAAGTTCAATGACAAACTCAACCTCACGATCCGGAGGCATACCTGGCAACTCTTCAGGAAAGACATCTGGAAACTCACAAACTACAGGAACACTCTGAATACCTTCCATAGCATCATCATTCAGAGCCGCCAAAGAATAAAGCTGAATTGCAGGAGTCAGACTTGGAGAATAGACTATATGGCCATCAGGAATTTTCAGAGAAACCGAACGTTCAGCACAATCAATCACCGCTGCATTTGCTGTCAACCAATCCATGCCCAAGATAACATCAATATCAGAATTGCCCAGAATAATTAAGGAAGCCGGAAACGAAGAGCCACAAATCTCAATTTGATTGTCACGGCTGATTTCAGAAGCCCTCATGTTTGAACCAGGAGATTGCACCATAAGGCGAGTTGGTAAAGCATCAGAAGGTAACCCATTACTCTCCGCAAACTTGTATGACACGAAAGAATGTGAAGCACCAGAATCAAATAAAACTCGTGCAGGAACTGAGTTAACAGAAAGCATACCCATGACAACTCCAGGTGCATGCTCAGCTTGAGCGACGTTGACACAGTTGGCACGAGCAACCGTAGACCCCCGGCTTAGTGTTGATGTTGAGAGCCCGAGGTGGAGGTGCACGAATCATGGGAGAACTTGCTACAGGTCTTGGAGGTGGTGGTGGAAGAGCTTTGTTGTTCATTGGACAATTCCAGTGCTGATTCCCAGTGTTTCCACAAGTATAGCAAGCACCAGGTGGACGTGGAGCAACGTAGCCAGGGACTCCGCCAGGCGCTCCAGGGTAGTTGTGGTTGTAGCCCCTGGGAGTCGCAGTGAAGGAGTTTGGTGGCCTTGGTGCGTAGCTTGACGGTCTTGGTGGAGCAGGGAGCGACGGTGGGGTGTTAGGAACCCAGACACGACGCTTAGAAGGAGCTGTCATAGCAGAAGAGCTTGCTGTATCACGGCTGTGTTTCTTTGACTCCTCAAACACTTGCCTACTTGCTTCTTCCTGCAGAGCTGTGTGTTGAAGTTCCAGAAAAGATGCCGGCCTTGCATGAGTGATTGCATATTTGATGGAAGCATTGAGGCCTTGTCGAGACCTCTTTTGCTTCTTCTTGTCATCAGAGATCTCATCGCCACCATAACGGGAAAGGTTCATGAAGTTTCTGATGTAGGTGTTGACATTGTCAGTGCCCTGCTTGAGGTTGAGAAACACTTCCTTCATCCTTTCCATGACAATTTCTGACAGATATTGCTCTTTGAAAGCAGCAGTGAACCGCTCCCAAGTAGGCTGAAAACCAGAAAGATCTACCTTGAGGTAATTTTCCCACCAGAGAGCTGCATCTCCCTTCAGAAGGTGAGTAGCACACTTGACCCATTCTTGCTCGGGAACATCCGCAGTCATCAGCAACCTTGACACTTCACGAAGCCAATCATCCGCATCAAGTGGCTGATCAGACACTTCAAATTGACGTGGGTTGAACTTGAGAAAACTCTTGATGTCTCCTCGCTTGGGAGGTGGAGGTAGCGGAGCAAACTCATTCCTCCTCACGCTTTCCTCGAAGCGCTGCTGGTTCTGCTGCATAGTGCCCAAAGCATTTGCAATACTTGCCAAAGCGGCCCCAAGTTCAGGTGGTATGTCCTCCTCAGAACGGCGTGGTGGTGCCATCCCGGAATCTCTACACCAAATGATCGTTGCCAACATCATCTGTCTCTTCCACCCAGTATCCATCTTGCAGGTACACCTGTTCATCTGAATCAAACAATTTATCGTGTGAGACCCTAGGGGTACTCAACAAGTCTTTATGCCGCTAAAGGGGACACAACCTGGGGTGACGCAATTGCAACAAAAGATAATACCTAACAATTCTACAGATACTCGCTAACCATCCGCCTAACCAATGATAGACGGATGTCCGTGAATTAAGAACAACAGTTATAACAGTATAATTAACAGATCCATCCTCCTCCTCGCTTACCAACGAGGAAGCGGACGAACAACCCCCATCATCCGTTGGTAGTTTTATTAACCATTCCGTGAGTATTGCACTATTTACTAGTCAAGTACTTAGTCAAATTAAAAGCGGTACTTTAGTTATACTTGTCTATGATCGAGAAACTGTGCTCCAAGTCGTCCATAACTGCGGACACGGCTTTCAGAAAGATTTACCCTGCAGGGGTGCACGAATAGCAACACACACTCGATCAACCTCGAAAAAACCAAATCAAAACCCAACGAGGCATTCACGACAAAGCAATCACAGGATTCAGAAATATTTCAGGTGGCCACCCCAATAAGCTACCCGCCACGAAGTTGGCCGGCTCCGAGACAGACCCAGGGTTTGCGACGACGGCTGTAAACGACTAGGAACCCGAAAATGTGACTGGGCTTGTCGATACCGCGTAAACGTGGCGCGATCCAAAACGGTACAGGTGCTCCTCGCACAATCTTAATATAGCAGTAACATGGCATAAGTACAGGATAGTAATAAAACCCCAAACTAATTGTGGCCCCAAGAAATAAGAATGAATCAAGCTCTGGCTCAGGGGGGTCGATAAGGCCTCCCGGATGTGGATAGTGCGAATAGTCAAGGAACAAGAATCAAGTACTCGGGGTCCTACGGGACACAAGTGAGCATGAAAAACCAAATAGCAGATATTGCTCACCGGTGCCTCTTTCATTAGTTATCCCATTACTACTCAGGTTAAGTTGTTTAGGTACCTCGTTATTCATTAGACACTCACATACCCTACACATGCTTTTCTACGACTCGCATGGCTCATACAACTCCTGTAGTAATGGCTGATGGGATGGAGGAACAAGCTCGGTGGGGTTTAAAAGTAAAGGCTATGCAGTACTTGGGATTCAATTTAATGCAATCGCGACTCAATGATGCAAGAATAAGATAGAAGCAATAGGTACTGTATGTATGCAAGCATGTGGTAGTGCTTGCCTGGCAGCTCAGTTGAAGCGAGAGATGGATCTGGGTAGTACTCCTGTGATTCCTGGTAATTCTCCTGCTGGGCGTCTATTCGAAGAAGAACCAAACAAACAAGGGCCAACATAAATAAAGTGCACAAGCATATGAATTAAAATGCAACAAGCAACCAAGCATGCCATGATGAATGATGCACAATTTACATGGCATTAAAGTAGCATGGCAAAAGTGAGGTGTGGATACAAGAAATAAAGCACTTTATTATTTATTTAACCAAGTTTTATTGTCATAAACAGTTCAGATTTTTAATAACAACATGATGCATGATTCAATTCAGAACAAGGACTGCATAGATAGAACGGGCTCGTCGCGCTGATCGATTTAGACATATTATTTGTCAAATTTGAAGTTATAAAACAAAAGTTATTAATTAATTAAGGGAAAGGGCATTTTATTGTAATTTTAATCATCTCGAAAATTTAAAGTGTTCAAAACATATTTTGAAGGGCATATTTGAATTCCTCACATTTTTCTTATTCCAAAACATATATTATATATATTATTTGGATTTGTATTTTAAAAATTATTTGAATCTGAATTGAATTTGAATTTAAATCAATTTGAAAAAGATTTAATTAAAAACAGACAGCCAGAGATACTTTTCCTACTCAGTCAGATCCAGCCACAGCCACTGACGGGTGGGCCTTGCACTGACTGGGCCACGCGCGGGGAAAATCTTTTTGGCACCGTGTCTCGGTCTAGCCCGTGCGTCCGCGAGGTGGGCCAACTGGCGCTGGCCCACGTGACAGCGGTGAAGGTGGCTGAGGCTGACAGGTGGGGACTCGCTGGACCACGGGTTACGGCGCGAGAAAGCGGAGGGGCTTTCTGCAAGATGGCTAGGGCGACTGACAGATGGGGTCTCCAGGAGCACGGGTTGTAGGAATCAAAAAAAGTGGGGGCTTAATGTAATTTACCACAGGCCCATACTATTCTTCATCTCCGCGGTCTGACGGCAAGTGTGCGCGCGGCGCGGAGCGGGGGTTCGAATTCGGGTCGCGGATGTGCGCGCGGAGGGAGCTAACCAGTGCGGCGGGTCAAGGGGAGTTGACAGGGAGGTAAGCGCGGGCTAGTTAGGGTGTGGCGCGGGGCGGAAAACTTGCAGACAATGGCGAACGGCGCGCACGGTGGGCGTTCGACGAAACAAACGGCGGGGCTAGGGCGGTACGGCGAGGCGGAACATGTCAGGGAGAAAGAGGGGCTCACCGCGGGCTCGACGGTGGGCGCGGATCGGGGCGAGGAGCGGCGGAGCGGCAAGATCGCTAGCGCTCCAGCGGCTAGGGTTTCATCGGGACGGCGAGGATCTGGCGGCCCTGGGAGCTTCTCGTCCAAGTCGGCGAGTGCAGGGCGTCGTAGAGGAGCCTCCTCGAGCTTCCAGGCCACCTCCACGTCACGCTGAACGGCCGGAACGTCGAGGACGATGTGGTGCTGGCGGCGAGCGGCGGCAGGAGCTGTGGTCGGAGAGGAAGAAGGAGAAGAGGAGGGGTGGCTCGGGCAGATCTGGGCGAGCCCAGAGAGCCGTGTGGTAGGAGGAAAAAGGAGGGAGAGGGAGGAGAAGCAGTCGTGGCAGGGGTAAATAAAGTAGCTCGGCCTTTTTCCTCCTTCTCCTCGGGCACGTGCTAGCTCGGGCTGCTGCAGGTAGACATGGAGAGGGAGGCTGCAGGTGGGGCTCGGCCGAGAGAGAGAGACAGGCAGGTGGGGCTAGCTCGGCCGGTAGAGAAAGAAAGAGAGGAGAGGGAGTAGATCGGCTAGGGTAGATGGTGGCCTCAGTTAGGGTTTAGCTAGGGTTAGGGAGAGGGTTTGGGTTAGCTGAGGTGGGCCAGGGAGAGAGGGGTCAGGTGGTGCTCATGGGAGAGAGAGAGATAGAGAGAGAGAGAGATGAATGTTAGGATTTAGTGTAATTAGGTTTAAAATAATAATAAAGAGATAAGCTAGGTTTAGATTTTTATTAGGCATTAGGTGTTAATTTTTGTTTATAAGGCCAAATCAAGGAGGACCATGGGGCTTGATCTTGCTTGAGCTAATGTGGAAGAGAAACAAGAAAGAAAGAGGAAGAAAAGAGATAGTTGGAAAGAGCCTCATATGTTCATGCATGTAGAAAATAAAATAAGAGGAAGAGATGTGGGTGAGGATATGGGAATGGTGGAATGGAAGGAAAATCCACAAAGAAAGGATCCATAAAACAAAAGAAAAACCAAAGGAGTAAAAGGTGGTGAAGAATTGTGCATGGCCCATGCAAAAATAATAATGCCATTATTTATTTTTGTGAAAACAATAATAATATTATGGCATCATTCTCATGCATTTCCAAGAAGTGGAATAAAGCCAAACAAAGGTAATTAAAAGACTAGATCCAACCCACCACATGAGCTAGGACAAAAATATCAAAAGAAAAAGGAATTGCAAGCTCATGGTTAAAAGGATGGTGGAATTATAAGGTGGTGAGAGAAAGGTGGTGGAGTTGAGATAAAAGATATGCCCACAACTCAACTTGGGCATTTAGACAATATATCAATAACCAAAAACAATATCAAGAGGCAAATACAATTAATAATGCATATGAGAGAAAACCAAAAGAAGGAGGGTTTTATATGATGCTCAAATGCAAGGTGGCATGATGTCATGAGCATGATATAATTATGATGCAACAATAATATATATGAAGTAGCCAATATCTTACTAGGACAAGTAGCATTACAATTGTTAGACAATTGGGATGCTACATAATGCTAGTACGGGTAGAACACACAAGATGTAGCGTGTGGGCGTTGATCATTTAGTTGTTACCCTCCCACACGTACTTGTGTATACCGTAGTAATGCTTGATGAAGCGGCCCCCAACCGACTTTACGCGTTCATTCGCGAGACTCGTCCACACTTGACATACGGCTTGTACCATATAAAGTGGCTTAGGGGGTGTCTGTCTCTCTCGCATTAGTTGGTATACCATTTGAAATGGAGGGCCCCGAAAGGGGTGTAGTAGAGACAACTACTTGATCAGCGTTGTGCTGAAAGTTCGTAGGTAAGAATGGTTCTTGTGCGAAAGCCCATTCAGCCATGTAAAACATGCAAAGATAAAGTAGAGGCGTCTAACTTTGTTTTGCAGGGGGCGTTTCTTTGTGATACGGTTGTGGCTAAGTTAAATTGATTACCTTATGTTACGTAGTAGTAGATAGTCACGGAGGTGACGGACTACCACGCCGGAAAGACACCAGTACCCTGGTGTCTACGGCACCGGAATCCTGGCGCCGGAATCCGGTGACGACGGATGGAGATCACGATGTGAAGGACCATATCACATCGTATTTAAATTCAATGTTATTGTTTGTATATCTTATTGTGTGCTAGTATTAGATACTCGACGGTAGCCTAATAAGATGAATTACCAATGATTGTGTTCCCCCTTAGTGTGCACCACCAAGAAAGTTCTTTGGTATGAGGCAGGCCGTGATGACTGGGTGTCAGACTTATCTACATTCGCATACAGTGGGTGTAAGCCATGTTGTACAGCTAATACACTAAGGTTGAGTTGGCGAGCGTAGCACGTTACAGAGACGTGGCCTCGGAACGCGGATGGTCAAAATATCGAGCACGAGTCGCATGAATGATGTGACCGACGTTTAGCGTCCACCCTTGAACCCACATTGATGGCCATGATGATCGGGGAAGATGTGGCTGAAATGGATCGTGTTATCACTAGGAACCCTTCTAGGGATAGGTGTTTCTGAGTGGAGTTATTATTAACTCATTTAATTATAAACTTAGTCTAAATTCCTCTTTGCAATTATAAATGTAGAAATGGTTCTCCCCGAGATTACCTTCCCTATTGAAAATTGGTTAAAAGGAGAAAAGCTCAAGTTAGATGGATCCAACTTTTCTGCATGGGTCATGCGCCTTCATGATCTCCTTAGCGAGAAAAAAGTGGCTGACTACATGATCTACGATATGTACTTGGAGCCACCCTATTCTCATGAGACCCAAGAGCAGCGGGATCTCCGCTGATGTCATCGTGTGATGGCCACATTCATATCAGTAACGATGCGCCTCGATATGGAAGATGGGCTATGGACGATGGTGGGAAGTCTTAATCCCCAAACGGTTATGGCATATATGACATCGCATTTCGTGGAACAAGTGCGCATATGGGAGTATGAGCGGATGGGGGATTTCCTCTCCATAAAGATGGAGGAGGGCTCCTCACTGGATGATCACTTGTTGAGCATATATGATGCATACATGAGTATGGCATACTTCCTGGACAACTGGTTCGCAAGCTCTTTTGCAATAGGAGTTGTGCTGCGGTCGCTGCCACCAAGCTTCCAAGCACAAGCTAGGATTTGCATTATGAGAGGCGACACGGAAACACAGGATTTCCATGAGTTCATATCACATTTCAGAGATGTGATGGTTGAACGCGTTGTCGCCGCGGTCATCAATGACAAAGGTATATATTTGATATACAATTTTATAAATGTTGTAATCTTGCAACCACATTTGTAGTGTTAAGTATATTTGATACTTGTTATGTTTTACTGAAAATAGGTCCTTCTGCATGAGAGGTGCTTGCTAGAGAGGAGGTGACGTTGCGTGTTGATGGCGAGCATGATGATGATGGCTAACGACACTATCCCTCAACATTTATCACTTAGTTTATGGTTTAGGATGATTATTGTAATCAAAAGATTGTGAACTTCTTTAGTGTGTCTCACACTTAGTGAGACAGTTATTCATATCAGTTTGTAACAAACAGTTGTTTCACTTTTATGAATGATCTCTATTCGCGTTCATATCTTGTTTGATTATATATGAATTATCCTGGTTGTTTGAAACTAATTGATAATGCACGAACATTTGTAAAATATTGAAATGCCTTTAAAATACCCAACTTAATGATATGTTCATTAATGAATGAAACCATTGTTTAAATTCAAAGTTATGTTGATAATATGTGAAAGTCATTAGATTCCTTGTCACATATAAATCATGCCTAAGTTTGGCAAATAACTTGAACACCGTGTATTACTCGAATACAAAGTGTTTAATGAATTATTGAAAGTAAATACATATTCGATGTATTGTGTTTTGACAGAATGGTAATTATCATTGTATGATTGTTTAAATGCGTAAAGTAATTTACCAAAAGAAACATAAGTATGAAACTATTTGATATTATCAAAGTGTTTCATCAACAAACGGTATAAATATAAAAGAGAATCTAATTACTACAATTTGATCAAAAGTAATGAAATTCAACTTTATAAGATTGGCATAAAAGAAATTGTGAAATGCAAAACGTTTTGAAACGTCAAAATGCAAAGCATTACAATATGATATTAGATATCAAAGTGGGTGAATAGATGGCACCAAATAAATCATTGTAGTGTAGATGTAGAGACCATTAGTTAGAAATAGTTAGCACTCAATTAGAATATATAGTGAACCATTTGAATTCGTGACAGCGGCTCCATATCTGGTATGGATAATCGTAAAAGTTTTGGGGTTATTCGATATAACCAAGAAAATAGCGAATAAGTCCTTGTAGAGTATTCATTGGAAAATTTGAATACGAAATCCATAGCTGAAACCAAAAGAGAAGCAAAACTTGTATTGCTTGGTTTTTGGTGCATTCCTGAGAAAGTTCACTTTTAGTAATATTTCTCGATTATGGAGCAAATGGAAGATAGTGAAAAACACGATGAGGATTCAAAACCCTGCATTAGAGTGTTGAGAAGCGCAACAGAAAACGTTCCTGAACGATTCACAAAGGAAAGAATCAATGATATCGATCATTGTGTTTTCCCCACTAGTGTTTTCACTACATGAAGTAGGATTCAAAATGTATCCCATAACTTGTAAGGAGAGATTTGTGAAACATTTTTCATGATTACCGGAATATGACATACCTACGAACTACTAAGGAAATAATGGTAAACTAGAATTATGAGAAATCCTAAAAGAGAAATACCCTTGAGATTAGAAAGCAATTCGTTGCTGAATCTCACAAGTAAAAGGGGTTACTTGAATTTTCCCAAATGACTGCAAAGCCATAGTGGAAAAGGGGGTGAATGACAAAAGCACAATTTTCAAGTATTGGACGAATTCAAATGAATTTGATTCATGTGTGCTTAATGTCTAGTGGATTTAAAACTAGTAAAAGTACTAGTGTCTCATAGTAAATCTCTCACTTTGATATTTGATCAAAGGATTTGAAGTTGTTCAAAATAGTGAGTAGATATGCAATTTGCACAAAATTGAGTGGGAGCTATAAAAGTCTTCCTAAAATAATATGTGAATGACATATTTTTTGAGTGGGAGCAATATAAGTCTCAAATTCAAATATGTAGGAACATAGTTTGAGTAAGAGTAGTGACTCATACCCAGATATGTTGGGAACATATTTTGGGTGGGGGCTTATAGGAGTGATTCTTAAGTGTGTTAAGAATAAAAGCGCAAGTACCGATAAATAATGATTTATAAGGCATGGAAGTTGACAATAAGTGTATTATGATATTATGTAGTATTCCTTAAGGAATTCTGAAAAGGGTTTCAGAATAGAAGTTAATTAAGGAGCTGGTCCTTAATAGCTCAAGTTAGGAATAGCATTAAGTTTAACATCAATGGTTGAAAGAAAGAAAGGAGATCATTATCCACTATGTTGAGACATAGGTTCTATCTTAGAAAACCATGATGATAACTTAACATAATATATGATCCAATAAGGAACGTTTAAAAGTGATTAAGTTTGAATCACGGAACATTGAGCTAAGTTTGTTCGTAGTGTCTAATAGAGAACTGCAGACATATTTTCCAAATCTATAAAGGATGACATATCTTAAAACATAAAGGGTTATGTTATAAGGGAATATGTTGGAATCTCCTATAAATACCGATTTAAGTCAAGTAGGAAGTGAGGTGAACATAAACATCGAAAGTTGCACAGAGTGCACTTGCGTTTCGATGAATACATTTATAATAATAGATAAGGGTACCATCTAAAGTGTTGTATAATGTTATGGCGGGGCTAGTTCGCTTTTAACATAGAATGATGTGTCCCAGGGCACAGTCCCATGATAAATCCCTCGAGGTTGATCTAAAGTCACTATAGGCTGCTGGAATCAGGCCTCGTTCTACTGCCATAGAGACAATGCATACACATAGATGTTATCATGTGATGATAAAGTATTAATGTCAATCAGGGTGACATTAGTAAGTTGCAAAGGATTTGGGACTGTAAAGTACAGACCCAATACTCAACCTCTTCCATGAGCAAGCATGTTCAGGGTACCAGATATATGGTGCCAATGATTAAGAACAAATGCAACTAGTGTATTTGTACTCTAGTGCAAGTGGGAGACTAATGGAAATATGCCCTTGAGACAAATAGTAATAAGGACTATTATCATATTTCATATAGTTTATGATTAAGTTTTATATCATCCTATAATTGTATTGAGTGGAAACATCAATACACTTGTGATATATAAACAACCATGGGTTCCCAGTGAAACTCTAGTCACTGGTTCATTGGTCAATAGATGATCAAGTTTCCTGATCATGTGGCATTTATGCTAGTTGGAAATGGAGTCAACTCATTCTGAGAATGAGATGATGAACCAATACCCAACCTAAACATCGTGACCCGATCATGTCACGAAGTTCAAGTTACGATGATTAGAAATGGATCCTCGTAGACTATTCCTTAGACCGTGAGGCTATATCAATCACTGTCTCCCGAGAGTGCTTAGATAGCATCAAGCGCCACTTGGTAATAAAGTGGTTATAAAGGTGTGTTCAGGTACTTAGAGGAAACCGTAGAGGCAATATATGTCAAGAGCGGGATTTGTCCGTCCACGTGATGGAAAGATACTCAAGGGCCCACTCTGAGAAGTTATATCCAATAGTCGCGCAGCGTGTAATTTGATCACAGGGATATCACTTGTCGGAATGATTCAAGTAGCATTGTTCGGTAACGAGATTGAATACGACATGGTGATGTCATTGATCAGATCTCGGGCAATACAAGTATCGAGTGACAAAGGGAATAAGACATGACTGTCCCGGTTTAAACGATGAAAGATCTTCGTGGAACACACAGGGGTCACATGGCCATCCAGGTCCCTCTGTTGATCATTGGTCCGGGAGTGTCCTGACCATGTCTGGAGTGTTCCTGAACCATAGGGTATCACGCTTTAGGGTTTGATGATGCTTAGAGAGTGGTTATAGGATCGGAAGAATCGCCAAAGAATAGTAGAGAGAAAACCGGAAGGGTTTTGGTAAGTCCGGAGGAAGTCCGGAGTGGAGGTGGAAGGTGTTCCATAGCCACAGAGATTGAATAATATGTGATTGAATGTTAAATATTGATTTAAGCATGTATTCATAATTATTTAATTAAAGAGAAAATCAATTCAAAGGTCAAAAGGCTTAATGGGCCAATTCTGGAGGGAAATGGGCCCAATAGGGAAAGGTAAGAGGGATAAGGGCCAGAGGGGGTGGCCGGCACCCTAGTGGGCCACCCCCTCCCAACGTCGGGCCTATGGGGCTGGCCGGCTGCGCCACCCCTCCCCCTCTCCTCTCCTTTAGTCCCACCCCGGGACTTTGAGGGAGGTAGTACCTCCCCTCCCCCTATATATAGTGGGGGTATTTGGCCAGATAAATACACACAATATTCAAAAAAGGTCTTCTCACTTTTGGAAAGACCTCCAATTGATATTCTCTCTCTCTCTCTCTCGTGACTGTGGTCCCAAGTTCGGACTGCGCGAATGAGAGATATCTTCACCGCGGATCGCCGCCGCGCCGCGGGTTTCGGATCCAGGAGCTCTACTTCCACAATTGATGCTAGATCAGGGAAGCGGGAGTCATCGTCAGGCACTGGACGTGTGTAACTCCCCGTGAAGTGTCGCACTTGAGGCACTCAAGTCACTGGAGCCGTTGGAGCGCAAGGACATCATCACAACCTTGAGGTCGGCTTCAGCTCGTCTACATTAACCATGCTCTCCTGAGCGTTGACAACACTTTTTTGTCTTCAAGGGTAAGTTCGCGAAAAGTCCCTCCCGTTATTCTATTACTAATAGATAGGTCCTCGCAACATCAGTGGTTCTGGGGCGTAGGGTAAAATTATTGTTTTCATACGCGGAACCCCTACATCCTAATGTGAGGAATCAATAATAATCTCAAAATATGATGAACTCATCTAAATAGCCCATGTGATGAATTCAACCATGGATTTTAGAAAATTGAGTAGGGATCGGACGAGAAACTTACCGATGTGAAGATTCCCCAACTCAAAAATACGAAAACAATGAAGAATCAAAGGTCTAAGGAGGCTAGGGTTTATGGTCGAGAGAGAAAGAACAAGAAAGAAAGAGGAGGAAGAAGAAGGAGCCTGGCTGGGAGGCAGCCGTTGTCGGCCTTTACCTGGTGACGTACACGGTATGGGCGGGCAGTACAGGCGTAGCCCGCCCATACCGGTGGTCATCACCATTGGATCAACTCTAGGGTTCGAGATCAAACCTGATCGACCTAGTATGGGCGCGATGTATGGGCATACCCCGGCCCAGTGGTCATTATCTATTCGGGAGTTGTGGTTGGTTTCGTCGAAGTTAGGTACGGGCGCGAGGTACGGACTTACCCTGGTCGTACCACTGGTCTTCACCGGCATTGTTCCTACTGCATATTTCGATGAGACACGGTATAGGAGCGCGGTATAGGCATACCGCGGCTGTACCAGTGCTCATTATCTATGCTGAACCCTTTGCTTTTCTTCATTTTTTCCTTGCTTCTCAACTTCACTAAGGTAAATTCTCTGAATGAACTCAAAACTCAATACAAACTTATTCAATCATACAAATAATAGAATAGTAATTGTAAATAAAATTTAAACTTAATTTATTAAGAATGGGTTAACTCCCATTAAGTGTTTTATTCTAGGATTTTGACTAATCAAACTCCATGTCATCGACGTTCATTCCAGGCTGCACTTTTTCTTAAGCTTTTGATGCTTGATCACGCTTAGGTGGTGGAATGAATTTCCTATTATGT
This sequence comes from Avena eriantha, assembly GCA_910589775.1. NCBI lineage: Eukaryota > Viridiplantae > Streptophyta > Magnoliopsida > Poales > Poaceae > Avena > Avena eriantha. The sequence continues at coordinate 410,286,476 of OU342744.1, forward strand.
TCCTGTTGCTTAGGAAAGTATCGAACAATCTGATCATCATATATATTGAAGACTATCTTACCGCTGGAGCAATCTACGTTAGCTCCAGATGTGCTAAGAAAAGGTCTTCCAAGGATGATATATAGTTTGTCATCCTCGGGAACATCAAGAATAATGAAATCAATGGGTATAACATGTTGATCTATTCTAAGTAAAATGTCTTCGATCATTCCGACAGGTTGTTTAGTTGTCTTATCCGCCATTTGTAATGTTATTGAAGGAGGAGAACATTCTCTAAGATTCAATTTCTCAAATAATGAATAAGGAATAACACTAACACCTGCTCCTTAATCACAAAGGGCGTTGAATATATTAGTTTTCCCTATTGCACATGAGATGGTTGGTATCCCTGGATCCCCAAGCTTAGTAGGAATGTTATCACCAAAGCTTGTCATAACTTCTACAGTCTTAGTTACCTTCATTTTTATATTAAGGATGCCTCGCATAAACTTTTTATAAGTAGGGACTTGAATAGCATCAGTTAAAGGAAGTTCTAAACGCAAGCTGTCTAGTGCCTTAGCAAAAGAGTCATAAATAGCTTTATCTGGTTTGTAATGAACTCGGTTAGGATAAGGAATTTTCTTTTTGGTAGGTATTACCTTCTCTTTTACCTTTGTCACCGGTTCAGCATTCTTTTCATTTTTCCTTGCAGCTAATTTTTGCTTATCAGCACGTTCTTCACGCGGGATGATAACTTGCTCTTCCTATTCCTTGCTGAGATCGGTTTCTTCTCTTGAATCGATAGTCTCAGTGTCTGAATCATATGTTTTATGCTTATCTCCTGCTTCCCCTTCTACATGAGTTTTGGGAGCTTCATTTTCTCTTTTCCAAGCCTCATAATCAATGTTATCCCGGGGATCGACTAGATCCTCTTCTTCTTAACTCATCTCCTGAGTCTATCTTGCTTTTCGAGCTTGCTCTTCTTGATACCAAGGTGTCCCTTGTGGTTCCTAAGTTTATGTACCACGTGTAGTAATAATGTTAGTAGAAACATTACTAAAATTTCCTTGGTTCAAAATCAAAGTTTGGGTTTCATTTATTTTCTCACACTGGGTTTTAACCATACTTAGATATCTATCTAGATGTTTTTTGGCTTGACCCAAGTCATCAAAGACATATGTTAGGTCTCTTTTTTTTCTTGTGTCATAAGGCGTTTATAGTTTTTCTCACGGAATTGATTTTGTTGATATTTAAACTTTTGCATAACAAGATTTATATCATCTTCTATTACATAAGTTTGAAGAATGTCAACTTTGTTTTCTTTTACAAGTTCTAAAGCTATAACTTTACCTTCCATGGAATTTTTGACCTCGGATATAAGATCTGGTGGTATGTGAATCATACCTTTTTGTGGTTCAATATCTTAACCTGGATTGTATTGTTTTTCATTAAAGGATCTTACCTCAAAAAGCTTTACACATTTCGATAGTGTCAAGTTGCGTATTTCTCCTCCTGTAGATAGATCAATCATCTCTTTTGTCTTGTCATTAAGCCCGTTATAAAAATATTGGATAACTAAAATCTTGTGAAAACTATAATTTGGAACTTTCATAATCATTGCATCATATCTATTCCATGCTTGATAAAAGGTTTCTCCAATTGTTTGCAGAAAAATGGTTATACTTCGTTTGATCTTCATGATTTTAGTAAATGAACAATATTTATGCATGAATTCTCGGATGCAGTCTTCCTAGATTTTTATAGTGTGATTAGGTAATGATTGTAACCAAGCAAAAGCATTATCTTTCAAAGACCAGCGAAAGAGTTTAAGAAGTACAAACTCTATTGGTAAACTTGCTGGTTTAAGAGTAACACAAAGGTCGTGTACCCTTGTTAAGTGCTCACTAGGGTCTTCCTCTTCTTTTCCTGCGAAAGCAATTTCTTTCATCATATATATTAGCTTAGGATATATTTCAAATTCATGGCCTTCAAGTTCAGGACAAAGAATAGGTATTTCCCTCAAGTGCCTAGATGGATTTCCATACTCTCCCAAAGGTAGCTCAAGTTCGCCCCCTCGGGTGATGGTAAAATCTGCCATCAATGGGATCAAGCTGTTCACGTCAACAGTACACGAATTAGTAAATCTTTCAATAAATTCTAATCGTCTCTCGATCAGAACACAATCAATATATGGAGGTAAATAGGTTTTTCCTGATCGAGTGGTACCTCTATCTTCAACGGAGATCATGAATGGTGTCAACAGTTGCTATTGTCAAGAAATAACACTTAGCGCTTAGCTCCCCAACAACAATGCCAAAAAATATCTTGATGGCCTGCAAGTGCACAGGTTCATTAAAGAATGTTTTCGCGGAAGTATTAATTCCAGTTTTTATATCGATCCCAACGAGGAGCCTAGGAAAGTGTTTTTATGTGGTGTTCCTGTCGCACCCAAGGTGTCACATGTCTTGAGTGAATTGACTCCAAAAGTTGATGGTGGAAGTGAGTAAAAGATAGAGTAACTTTCTTAGGAAATAAGTAAATTGCATAAAAGTAAAGATGCGAAAGGTGTGTAAAGGTCATGCAGATGAGAAGTTAGGTGTGGAGAGAATCAGTTCATGGTGATAGTGAAAATGCCAAATGGAATAAGCAGAATAAGTGATAGTGATATTCCTTATTTATAAGTGAGTAGGCAAGCAACCCCTATACTGACTAGGAGTCCTCATGTCCAATTCTTCCCAATCCCAATGATCCATCTGCCTGTTACCACGGCCATGGTCAGCGCATTAATTAAGGTCTTGCGAACGGATCAAGGCTTTAATCTTAATGGTTCCTTATTATGCTCGAGTAGTGCTAGCTATTCTTTGATATCATCCGTGTCACTCGGGGGTCGCCGAATTACTAGCATACAAGTTCATACCTATGAGATCTTTGGATCATGTTACCCGGGCCCTTAAATTAGATAACAAGCATTTGGCAAACATAGATATTAATTCTCACTTTTTAAATAAACATTACAACAATCACAAATGGATGGAATTAAAGGAGGCACATCACATATCACCAATCCCCTACATCTCCCACGCCTATGGGGATTTACTCAGACATGAGAGGAAGACGAATCAAAGGAATAATTTTATTGCAAATAGAAATCATATCAAAGTTATTATAGCAAACCACAATAGCTATTAAAGATCCAATAAAATACAAACATAGGTAGATCAAATTATCAAACCCTAATCTTACAAGTGCCAATCTATGTCTCTCTCTAAGTAATGATGGAATGATGGTGGAGTAAGTGGTTTAAAGGTTTAAGATCATCGAGGAGCAAGGTGAAGTTCTTCTCCTCTTTTAGATCTGATCTCTCCCTCTAAATGGCTTGCGGCCGCTGTAACTTATGTTTTGTGGTTCTTCTCATCTCTCTCTCTCTATGAAAGTTGCTTGTATTGATATAAGGAAGGTGCCGCTGGGTAGTATGGGCGGGCGGTATGGGCGCGCCCCGACTATACCAGTGGTTGTTATGCGTACTGAAAACCTCCAATGAAGGTGGCTCCAATTGGGGATTTGCTTATTCTGGTGTAATTAGCCCATAAATGCTATTAGATCTTCAATAAATGTTCATTGCCTGAAAACCATCACAAGAAACCAAGGTTTCGCTAACTGTGACATTAACATTAGTAGAAAGGGGCAATCTTCAGTGAAGTCTGGCAATAAACAAGAGGAAAACCAATGGTAAAAAGTGATGAAATTTGGAGCTATCAGTAAACACAGTAACTCTGATGATGTTCCTTGTACTCATTTCTCCCGTCATTGCCGGGGTACCTTTGATTTTTATTGTGTTGGTTCTCCACCTGATGCACTACATCCCTCCTGTCGTGATTTTCATACCTCTGCGCGGGTGGTGGTAACATCAGTTGCTGCCCATTCGCCCCTGTGAGTTGCTCCTGCCGAGGTGCATCGTGCCGAGGTGCATGAGCATTCCCTGAGCTACTTTTCTCTATCTTGCTCATCCATTCACATTGCCAGGTTGTGTGGCTTACCGGGTTACTCGGGTTCGGTGTGTGAAACTTGCATGGTTGATCTAGCATAGCTTCATACGTATACCTTGGCATGTCCTTCCTTTCTTGCCACTGTTTATTTTGCTCTAGAGTCCATGTTTTCTTGCCATCATTCCTCAGAGTCCACTGTTTCCCTCTAGTTTTATAACACTGGTGACCACCGGCGTTTGGCTGATCCTGATCCACGGCTGCAACTTGTTGCAAACTATACCTGTAGCCCGACCTTTATTCTCTCCTCTTACCCCGGAAATCATTTCATCAGGATACTCCGGCTCCATCTCGGGGTAATACTCTTCGTTTGACTCACTTGGCATCATCTGAGGTTGAGTTGGATCTCCCAACACATACGAGTCAGCTATTCGGATCGTTTCAGCCAACATAGTTGGCATATCTCTTTTAAGTCTTTGCCACGACATACTTGTGTATCTGCATCCCTATGCAAACCAAGCAATAGACTGAGACTCTATTAGCCCTTCACATGAGTTGCACATATTGCACCACCGAGTCAAGAACTCACGATATGTCGCATTCGGTCTCTGCTTGCACATTGCCAGCTGTTGTGGTCGATTCGGCCTCTTGTATGTGCTTGTGAAATTGCTGATGAACATTTCTTCAAAATCTAGCCAACAGTTGATACTTTTGGCTGGCAGAGTATTAAGCCAAACTCTTGTCGATCCTTCTAGGATTTGAGGCACATACCTCACTGCCCATCTCAAATTGCCCATGCCAATGTTCACCAATGTTGCATAGTTAATTAGGCAATCCTCCGACTTGGTTCTTCCATCATATTTTTTGTCCCTCTGGCCAACGGAAAATTTGGCACTAGTGGCTCTCTCATAATTCAAAGTCCAAAGCATGTTGGACCCGGAGGACCTTGCCCTTCCATCATCTCTGACCTATAAATCCATTCCAACTTCAACCTTGCGTCATCCAACTGAAGATTCCTGTTTCCCAGCCTAGACCATATCACATGATGACCTGGCTGGGGAAATCCGGCATGTGCCATCACCGGATAACCATCATTATACCTATCTTGACCCGGACGAACATATTGTTGTTGCATAGCCGGGCTGGCACTTTTCTCTTGCCGAGGTATGCGCTGTTGCGGTTGCTAGCGAGGTTGGTTTTGGTCGGCTCCCGCCGAGTTACGCTTTTCGGTATTGCTATGCCCAGCATTACCTTGGCCCTGGTTTGCTCATCCAGCTTCACCTCGGCTGGCACTATGGCGGTCCTCATCACACAGTATCACTTTTCCTTTCCCTGCCCTTGCCGGGTCATATGGGACCATCTGCTTATTTTTCTTTCTGTGGTAACTATCTCTTCTCTTCTTTGTCCTTCATGAGGGGATGACGCTGCCCCAACGGATTTTGCTGGAGCACCTAGAGCCGAATGAACGACTAGGGAACCTCCTGCTCCTGCCAGGTTTGCCTTAAGTATTTCGTCATTCTACTTGTTAGCAACTCTCACCAGATAATTAACTCTTTCATGTTGGATCTCTCGGGCTTCTCTGGTTAGACCCTCTAACTCGAACACTGCTACCTCTGCAGCCCTGAGGTTCTTCGCCGAGGTACTATACCTCGGTAGACCCGCCGACATAAGTGTAGATGATTGCCCCAACTTAGGCACATACTCTCTATCTATTTCACTAAGGAGGTTCTTACCCCTAATCTTTACTCCATCCATCCTGGTGGGACTAAGCCTATTTGCCTTTGCATATTCATGCAGCGTGATGTTCAACGCCCGCTGAGATGCTGCTAACTCCTTTGCACCCCCTAGCATTTTCTGCCGAATCTCGTCCAACTCGGCCTGTGCTTGAGCCGGATCTGCTATAGGTGATATGCATGTGGCCAAGCTCTCTATTGCCTGCTACAACACATTCTGTGGCCTCTCTAGAGGTGGACCTCTAGTCTTAGGTACCTTGGGTGTTTTTTACGGATCTGCTGCTAGGTCTTTGCTTGCTCCTACATCAGGCACAATCATCGTCACCCAAGTGCTGCTAACGGGGTGAGTGATACGCGGGCCACGAGCTGCGCTGAGAGGTGGTTCTCCCCCTCGATAACGTGCTACGGATGAACGCATGACTCATCGATGCCGACATAGATCTTGGGGGTGCCAAGGTTGACGAAGAGGTTGTTGCGCGGTGGAGGGCGGTTGTCGAAGCAACCTGCGTTGTCGCTGACATACTCTAGCACTCCAAAGCGCTGAACGAGGCTCGAGACGATTCGCTTGCCGGTGACGATGAATTTTCCTTACCGGATCTTCACTCTAGCTAGCGCCGTTGCTGGCCCCACGGTGGGCGCCAACTGTCGTGGTGGTGGCACGACAAATACCATGTATAGGCTAAATATGGGGCCAACGTGCGCTATAGGTATCCAGGGAGGGATAGTGTGGTGATTCCACACACGGGTGTTTGTATTATCTCTATCAATGGTGTTTACAGATGCTCCTTGAGCTGTTCGTGGGGAGGAGGATGATGAATTTCTCTACTACCTACACCTCCCTCTCTAGGGTTTTTCCCTTAGTAAAAAAATGATCGACCATCTCTATGGAGATCCTGGCGCTCCTTATATAGGGGAGCCTAGGTTACAAATTAGGGCATACGTTGAGGGAATATTCCCCAAATATGCTTCTTCTAAAATAGAAAAGCGGTGCGCTCCTTTTTTCCTTTGTAATTTGTCAAGAGGCCATGGCGACCCATGGCATAAGCCTCTGCGGCGCCATGCCACCCGACCAAGAATGTTCAGGTAACGTCATCTTTGTCGACCCGTACTTGTTGGTCCTCCTCTCTGTCTTCTGCCCTTTCTCTACAGTGGAGAGAGAAAAGCGCTAACTATGAAGATACCTTCCTTCTCTTGTAAGCCAACTCATAACCCGGCTCCTGTATGGCTAAGTCGGCCTTGAGGATACCTGCAAACAAGTAATATTGAGGTTGCCGACATACATTCTATGTCGGCCGAGGTAACGTTGGGTGAACATTTCCCAGGCCGGGTCAACCGTAACTCGACTTGTCTTCAGGTAACTCAGCCAGCTCCTGCTTTGACCTCGTCGTACCTCGGCTGACCTTGCCTTTATACCCTGGCTTGACCCTACACGGGGTTATCCCCCAACATGATTAGAGAATAACCATGAAAAGAGTTGGTCAAAATAATATAGCATGGAGATGTGAGATTCTGCCAAAGTAGGCTAGTTGATAAGATTTCCAGAAAAATTATGTTCTTACCAGCAAAACCATCAAGAACAAGTGGGTTGGAGTATGATATAGCCAAGGTCAAGGGTGGTCCTTGGTAGTACTTAATATGGTTTACAAGATAGTTCAAGTGCATTTCCAAAAATGCACAAGGGTTGAGAAATAGTGAGGCTAAAAATGAGACATTGATAGCAGTTTCCCAGACTTAGTCATTTTTGGCAGATTTAAGGTTTTGACTAGAATGTAAGAGAGGATGGTTTTGAGATGGTGCAAGGTTCCAAGGAATCATAAAGTGGATGATGTTTAAGTGTATATTGAGTAGGAATGATCCATGTTTGATATTGTACTTCATTGTCTTGGAAACTTATAGAAGGGATTAACTCTAAGTTGATTTAGTTAAGGAAGTATATGATCACTTTAGTGGCTAGAGATCAGATCAAGCTTGGATAACTTGCTTAAGGCTTGTAATCTTAAATTATCTTGATCCTAGATGATGAGCTCCTAGGGTAGCTCATACTACTTCCTAAGCAAACAAGTCAAAAGCAGATCAAGGCAATTCATCTTAACAAGCAAATCAAACTAATACTAGAGTTACCATCAAGCCTAGCTTGAGGTAAGGATGGTTATTTTGAAAAGGTTGGAGTTTTTAATAAGGTAAGGTCCTTGGTACTTATACCAAGAGTAGAGTTCAAGGTTTTATAAAAGGTTTTGGAAAACCTAGAGGTAAGAGTATTTGAAGGTTGTGTCTTGAAAACATAAGGAGATTATATCATATAGATCTCCATAATTTTGTTAATAGAAGCTAATAAAGTTGTTGTTGTTGTCAAGGCATCTTGGCTTAAGTTTTTGAAATACTAGAAGATTTGAGAATATGAAAATTAAGCCAAGACTATTTTGTGAAATAGCTTTTATCAACTGAGGGTTAGGTAAGGAGTATATCATCTAATACACATTCAGATGCATAAGAACAAACAAACAACAAGCAACACTGCATCATTAAACAAGAAAAAGTTTTGTTTCCCCTGATTTTTGTATTCTGGACAACTAATCAGGGTTACTGAAAGTGGGATGTTACATTAGTGTTGAGGAGAGGGATAGATTTGATTTTATTCTTAGAGATTTAAATAAATTTTAGATCATGGAAGAGACTAAGAGCTAGGGAAAGGGACATCCTTGTAGGGGATAGAAAAATAGCCTATTTATATGTTGTAACTAATCAAAGGAGGAGAAAGAAAATGATTCTAGTTTTAGATGTTCCAAAAGGGCATGTCACTGAAACAAAAGACGTGATAAGAGTAACTTTGGATTTCTATAAAGATCTTTTTGGCTTTGAAGCTAGACCTGACATCAATCTTAGACATGATCTTTTCTCTAATGAGGAAAAGGTTAGTGTGGAAGAAAATAATATTTGGGGAGGAGCTTTCTCTGAAGAAGAAATCAAGACTACCTTGTTTGATTCTTACTCAGATGGAGCTCATGGGACATGTGGTATTTCTTTTATGTTTTACCAGCAGTTCTGGGATATTATCAAACATGACTTGTTGGCCATGTTTGATGCTTGGTATCAGAACAAGTTGGATATCTATAGATTAAATTTTGCTATGATTACTCTCATTCCAAAAGAGAATGATGCTAGATCTATGTAAAAGTTTAGACCAATTAATTTACTTAATTGCTCCTTTAATTTTTTACTAAGGGTTTGAATAATAGATATGCTAGGATCATTGGGATATTGATCTCTTCTTTCCAATCTGTATTTATTAAAGGAAGGTTTATTTTGGAGAGTCTGGTGACTGCACATGAGATTATACATGAGGTACTGATGTCTACGCACTTCTATTCTTGTAGCCAGTTGTTGGGCCTCCAAGTGCAGAGGTTTGTAGAACATCAGGAAGTTTCCCTTAAGTGGATTACCCAAGGTTTATCGAACTCAGGGAGGAAGTGATCAAAGGTATCCCTCTCAAGCAACCCTGCAATCAAGATACAAGAAGTCTCTTGTGTCCCCAACACACCCAATACACTTGTCAGGTGTATAGGTGCACTAGTTTGGCGAAGAGATAGTGAAATACAAGTGGTATGGATAATTATAAGTGGTAACGGTGCCAGAAAAGAGCTTGATGGGTAGGAAAAGACTAAAGGCAATCTGAAATAAAGATGGAAGCAAGCAAACATGTAACATATCTAGTTGCAAATGGTGTTTCAATGCTTAGAAACAAGGCCTAGGGATCATACTTTCACTAGTAAACACTCTCATATAAATATCCTCTCTTTGTGATACTACTCTGAACTACTCTCCGTTTGGACACTCTAATCCATGGTAGGGATATAACATCACACCTCAAAGTCCGCTTTCCCCATCTTGATAACCCCACACTGTCACATTTGAGCGCTAAATGGTTCCAACAAACACCAAAATTTCATAGAGACATCCAAATCCAAATATAACTCATAACAAGTATTTATGTAACCTTAGCCAAAGTGCCACACGGTGTGCACACTATCAACTTCACACACATGGGGATAAGCAGAGATCTAAAGCACTTGAGTAGCAGAATAGATCTATAGATTACAAAGCTCATAATCTCAATAAGATCATGCATAGAGAGAGAGATGAACACATAGCTACCGGTAGAGCCCTTAGCCTCGAGGAAGAACTACTCCCTCATCATCATGGGAATCAGCAACGATGATGGAGATGATGGTGGAGATCGATGGAGATGGCTCTGGGAGAAATTCCCTATCCTGGCAGGGTGCCAAAACAGAGACTTATGTCCCCCGAATCTCCTCTTCGGTGGCAGCGCCGTGGAACTTTTTGTGGCTGGAGGCTGGATTATTTAGGGTTTCTACATCGGTGGCTTCTTATAGGCGAAAGGGCGATGTCAGAGGGTGGACCAGGGGCCCACACCACCTAGTGGCGCGGCCAGGGAAACCCGCACCACCACATGGTGTGGCCAGCCCCTGGCCCCTCTCCATCTCGTCTTCTAGCTCCGTGAGTCTTCCCGTAAAATATCGACTTTGGCTTTTGTCCGGTCCAATTCCGAGAATATTCATTTTCTGGCTTTTCTGGAACCAAAAACAAAAGAAAACATGCAACCGGCACTGTGGCATCTTGTTAATAGGTTAGTTCTAGAAAATGTGTAAAAATACTCCAAAGTGTGGACAAAACATAAGAAAGTAGATATAAAAAAAGAATGGAACATCAAAAATTATAGATACGTTTGCAACGTATCAACATCCCCAAGGTTAAATCCTACTCGTCCTCGAGTAGGTAAGTGATAAAAAAGAATAATTTTGAGGTGACACGCACCTTCATAATCTTGATCAAAGTATTTGTAAGACATTGATAGCTGGGATCATAGTACTTTAACATAGCATGAAAGATATAGTTCTAACAATAAGACATAGCAACTATGTTATAACATGAAAAGGTACAAAGAAAAGATTCATGAATAACAATGCATTGAAAGACATTTGTTTGTTTCACATATAGAAAACATAACATAGTGGCATTCAGCTTGTCCCTCATGGAGTAGCAAAACATAAATGCATAGGACACCTTCAAAGTTCATAAGGGTGACTAGATAGAAATAGTTCAAGAACAAGCAATATCCACATTATGAATCAATCAATAAGTTTTGGGACAATGCACATAGAACTAAGAATGACAACTATGCTCTCATAATTGGTGCCTAAGGATAGAAGGTGGAGACTCAATATAAAAGTGGAAGAAAGGCCCTTCATAAAGGGAATCAGGGATTCAAGTCTCATAAAGAGCTTCCAAAAATTATGGTACTTATTAGGTTTCATCTCTCATTGCCCCTATCATAAGCATCTTGAAGTGATTAAGGTTAAAGTGAACAAACTATGGAGTATATGCTTAACAAAGTATAAGTTGGCAATCTCATGTCCCTTGAATACGAGGGCCGCTCCTCATGCTACTCAAGTTTAGTTACCGGTAAGTTCTTGTCATAGTAAGTACATGTGTATCATAGAGAACCGCCAACGGGGTACCCCTTGCACATGATACAGGAGCTATCCCATAATCAAAATGACAAGGTAAGCAGACAATGAGCATCTCAGCAATCTTCTTATTTACCATGGGAAAATGGTGCTTTTTTCTCTCTTTTCTCATCTTTTTTTTCTTTTTCTCAATCTCAGTCTCTTTTTTATAAGAAGAATGCTTCATAGATTGCTCACTATGGAGATGCTGCAAGTTTCCACCATGATTAGGCATGTCTTAGGCTAGCGGCCCAGGCGTTTCTCTAACACACATACATAACTCCATGGACTTACATGCCCCCCTTTCATTTCACACCGACAACATCCATAAACAAAAGAACATGATATCAACTGGGTACAATGTACAAGTGCAATGTTGAAAGCGTTCCCCATGACAGCATGGTTCTGTTAATCCCAACGTATAAGTGCAAGCATATACAACATAGATGACACAATGGTTCAAGTTTATTAGGGGCAAGAAAAGTAAAGTGTGCCATCAAGTTCGTGAGAGCTTTAATCACTAATTTTCACATAACAAGTTTAATTCGGAAGGTAGATAAAAACATGAATATACTTGGAATAGAAAATGCTAATAGGTAGGTATGGTGGACTCTTTGGAATAACTTGGTTTCATTTGGAGTTGGATGCATGAGTGGAACTCATACTTGGTTATGGAGGCTAGCAAAAGACTGAGAGCGACCAACTAAGAGAGCAATAATGGCCATAATCATGCAAAGTGACAAAACATCATTAGTTAAAGCATAAAGTGATATTACAAGTCAAAAACTAAATAATCATAGAGGCTATGGTGACTTGGGATAGTCTTACATGGTGTGAGCATGCGCCAAGTCAACCCAAATAAACACTACCAGGAAAATGGCTATAGGTAATTTTCACATCCGTGGCGCACGTGCTAGTGGTGCCCCACGGCTAAAATAGGCGTGGCGCACTGGACACAGGTGCCCTACGGCTATCTACCATAATAGTGGCGCACAATTGGTTGGTGCGCCACGGTCATGTGTGGGCCAGGCCACTATCATCCGTAGACCACATGGCCGTAGCGCACCCCTGTGAAGTGCGCTACAGGTGTGGCCGGTAGTCGTGGCGCACATGGCCTCCGTGCGCTACAGGAAAGATCGGGCCACCCGTACTATTAACTGGGAAAACACATCTGTGGTGCACTGTCGGTATGTGCGTCACGGATGTTCTTTACTCCTGTGGCGCACCCCCCCCATGTGCGCCACGGATGTGCGTTCTGCTACTTCTTTTTGGCAGATACACCTTTGCACATTTGACTAGATCTCACCATCTCACACTTCACTTTCCCCTCCTTCTTCCTCCTTAGATCTCGCCCCCCTCCTCCTTCCACCTCAATTTCTCCACTCTTTCACCATTTGTAGCATGTAAAACTTACTTTGGATGCTACATACATAATAGAGTAAAGCTCTCCTTCCGGCCACCATCCTCTCGGTCTCTTACCTCTCCTTCGAGATCTTCTCGGTTTCTCATCTTGGTAAGTTGTCTATGTAAGAGGATGTGTTTATGTGTATGGATGATATATGGTCACATATCTATGGAGAGGATCGATGCTCTCATGTGTTTGGAGAGCATGCATTGTATGCTCTCTCATATATTGGCATTGTTTTGCCAAAATGTTGATTCATTTCCATTTTGGCAAGACTTTGGCATTTCGCAAAGGTCCTAATTTTAGGATAGGTCATGCCGAAATTTTCCATCGACCATTGCATGCATGCATTGGTTCTGTGGTTGTAATAAACGTCTAATTCTACCTTGTACACCGCGCAGGCAACCATGGTCCGCATAATGAGCGAAGGCATTGTGGCTAGATTTTTGAAATGCGTGACGGCCGACATGATACGGAATAACATGACAGAGATAAGATGTCCGTGCAGAAGATGCAAACTCAATTGGTTGATTGACCCAGATTCCGGAAATCTGCAGGCACACCTGCTCCGCCATGGTTTCATGGATGGCTACACTCGGTGGATAAGTGATGACGAAGACAATGAGTCCGTAAATGGGCGGCGGAAAATGAGGAAGGTGGGAAACATGATCATGATCACGGCAAGGACGGGCGAGATGAAGAAGAGTCTCCTGGAGATGGTGAAGGTGCGGAAGCAGACCAGGATGATGATGATCTAGATGCCGGAGCAGACGATGGAACAACGTCAGGCTGGGTGCGGGACCCTTATGTTCAAGAACTACTTCTCAAGCAAACGAGTAACGCTAGGGCTGCCGCTAGAGAGAAATCCAAGCTTGCGCAACTTGAGAAAGACGCGGTTACTCCATTGTATGAAGGATGCAAGCCTGATGATACCCGGTTGAATGTAACGCTCAAGGCTATGGAGATGAAGGCAAAACACAAATGGACCGACGCAAGCTTCGAAGATATGATGGCATTCTGTCACGATCATCTCCCAGAGGGGAACACGTGTCCAACTAGTATCGAGGACACCAAGAAAATCGTGTGTCCCATGTGACGGAGCGGAAGGCGCCACCTTCATGCGTAGGAAGCTCAAGTTTGGCAGGCACGTCTTCACCCATGTGACGGAATTCCCCTGCGTGAAGCAGCCGGCAGGCAGTCAGAAGGAAGCCTACTATGCACTCCATCACATGAGGGCATTCCTACTAGAGCAACAGAATTATACGCTGCCAGATCATCTCAAACGGTGGGCCGAAGTCAAGGCCAGGATCAATGATTCAGATATTAGACAAGAGATGTATCGCATCCAGCAACAGTTTGGGGCAATCATTAGCCGTGATGTCATGACTTTAGGGGGGTCTTCTACGGAGGCAATCCCCCGAATAACCAACGTAGTAGATCGCCTAAAGATGCAGGGTGACTATAGGGCATTCATGACGAAACAAGGCGTCCTCCTGTTCCCTGAGCCGAGCCAGAAGTCTTGATGTGTTGTTCTAGTTGTAGTTCTTTATCCCCACATGTACTTGTGTGTGTCGACATGTACATGCTACTACTTGGTATTTTTTGCTTACTTTGTTACCTTATTTGATAAGTATATCTTTATATGCGACTTTTACTTGTTTTTTTACCATCATTTAATTATTATTGCCAACTTTTAGATGACGTGGTACGTCATGTACAAGGGACGGGTTCCTGGAGTCTATGATGATTGGGAAGACTGCCAGAGACAGGTACACCGTTTCAGCGGCAATAGCTACAAAGGGTACAATACTATGGCGGAGGCGGAAGCTAGATATGCGCGCTATCTAGCGGGAGTTAGGACGAGGAAGCGGATGAAGACCTATACCTCCGTCGCGGAGATGGTTATCGTCGTTGGTTGTCTGTCATGCATGTTCCTACTTTAGATGTCCAGGCGAGCTTCCGCGAGCTCTAACTTGGTTGAGACATGTATTCATGTCATCACTAGCTACTTTGTAACTTGATCAAAATAATATAACTTCTACTGTGTATTTATGTATGTGACTTATCTATATGTATTTGTTTCTATCTTGTCTGTGTATTTATTTCTGTATTGTATATCTGTGTATTTATTTCTGTACTGTATATCTGTGTATATCAGTTGTATTGTATATAATTTGTATTGAATATCATCTGTATTCAGTATTTTTTTTTGTTTTTTGAAAAGCTAAGCCGTGTCGCACATATACGTGGTTAGTGGCGCACCTGGTCAGGTACTAGTAGCGCACTACGTTATGTGCTACAGGAATAACCGTAGTGGCGCACCAGCCAGTGCGCTACTACTAACTAGATACTAGCAACACACTTATCATGCGCCACAGGAAAAACAGTGGTAGCGCACTATGTTGTGCGCCACTACTATGTCGAGATACCTGTAGCGCACCTGGCAGTGCGCTACGGGCACATTTTAGCCGTAGCGTAGAAGTCGTGGCGCACCCCTAGTGCGCCATGGAAGGGGAAAATAGGTGCGCCACGGATTAGCTGTTTTCTAGTAGTGAAAGCATCAAAGGAGAATACCACAATACTATGTTTTAATATGCTAAAACAACACATGATTCTTTCAAGGCACATTAAGCAATCTCAATTGTTTATAACATGTCATGCTATAGCGAAAATCACTAAGCATAAAGCCATAACAATATCAAGCATGACATGACAAAGCATAGGCCACAGCGAAAAACAAGCTCCTTTTTACCACTTAAGCATGAACTTTCCTACTCTTTTCCAATCCAAACCAATCTTATTTGAAAACTAATGTATGAATGAGTGGGTCCAACCAATTTATTCAAGCAAAATAAGCAAATCAAGCAAACGAAAACTAAAAACGAAAACGAAGACGTTCCAAGAACAACACAACTATGCATGAAACAATAAAAATGAAGTGTTTGGAAGAACATGAGATTTTTATTGATGAAGAAGGGGATGCCCAAGGCATCCCCAAGATTTTACGCTTGTACTTCTTTGATATTTCTTGGGGTGACACGGGGTAGCATCCTCAATCTTGAGCTTTAGTACATTCTTCATCTCATTACATCATTCTTTCCCTACACCTAAAATTTCTCCTTCATACAAAACTTCACACAATCTTTATTAGCAACATTAGTGCATTCAAAATAATAAGTCCTTTGGTTCAGTTCCAACACAAGTAAAACTTTCATTAAAACACAAGCTACTGTAGCACTTCCCACAAAAAGCTCAATTTCCCCAAAAAGGAATCAACAAGAAGCAAATGCAAATAATGGCAGAAATCTATCAAAACAGACTAGCAGGTAGAAACCGATTTTTTAGAAGACCTTATATTGCTCAAATCGAAAAGTGTTGAACTAACTAAAGTTGGATAACAACCTGGGGAAGAAGCACAAAAATTTACAGCTCAAACCGACGTACAAAGATTTTTCACAAATTTTTACAGCGAAGCACAAAAATCTGTTTTGGGACAGCAACTTTGCCAAGCATTACTTCTCTCTCATTAGAGGTTACTCTTGGCAGAAAAAGCAAATAAAAAGAATAAGGAGAGGTTATTACTGAAGAGATAACTTCCAAGACTCAACTAAAACTTTTGGGTTATCTCCCAATAAGTACTTTTCTTTAACGCCTTTAAGTTAGGCATAAGAAGCAAGAAAAGAATCAAGTATTCTCAAATGAAGAAGCATTAAGAGCAAATTTTGTTTTAATAGGAGAGGCAGAAGGAATCTTCTCTCTCTTCTTAGGGAAGTGTTCTATACCTTTCTTTAGTGGGATTTGATATTTAATGGTGCCTTCTTTCATATCAATAATGGCACCAACAGTTCTAAGAAAAGGTCTTCCCAAAGTAATAGGACAAGAAGCATTGCATTCAACATCCAAAACATAGAAATCAACGGGGACATAGGCATTGTTAACCATAATAATAACATCATTAATACTCCCATGAGTTTCTTTTTAGCATTATCATCAAGTGGGACATTTAAATAACAATCTTCCAATGATGGCAAATCAAGCATTTCATAAATCTTTCTAGGCATAATAGAAACACTACTATCAAGATCACATAAAGCTTTGAGATAAAAATCATTCACTTTCATATTGATGATGGGTTCCCAACCATCTTCTAATTTCATAGGAATAGAAGCTTTATGTTTCATCTTTTCTTCTTTAATTTGTATGAGAGCATCAGTAATGTGTTTTGTAAAGGCCATATTCATAGAACTAGCATTAGGACTTTTAGCAAGCTTTTGTAGGAACATGATTACTTCAGAGATATTGCAACCATCAAGATCAAAATCATTATTATCATCTAAAGTGGTGGAGCTATTGTTTCCCATGTTTCGAAGAATTTCAGCATTTTTATTAGAAAAGATTCCATTGGGTTTACTAGCTTCAACATTAGTGGTAGTGATAGTAGAAATAGTAATATTTCTAGCAATTTCGTCTTCTCTTTCACACTTAGCATGCAATTCAGCTAATAGTCTAACATTTTCATCAATTCTAACTTGTATGGCATTATTAGTAGCAAAGGGATTTTCAATAGTAGTTTTAGCAGCCATTTTATTCAAAGAAGACTGTGCTTCAGACAATGATGGTATATTTCTTTCAGCATTAGAGAGTTTTTCCTCAATAGTTTTATTGAAAGCAGTTTGTTTACTAATAAAATCTTTAAGCATAACTTCAAGTTCAGAAGGTGCACTCCTATTATTGTTGTAGAAATTTCCATAAGTATTACCATTATTGGGAGGATATGGCCTATAGTTATTATTACCAAAATTATTCGTGTAGGCATTGTTGCTAAAATTATTATTTCTTATAAAGTTCACATCAACTTGCTCTTCTTGAGCAACCAAAGAGGCTAAGGGGACATGATTTGGATCAATATGAGCTTTCCCATTAACAAGCATAGACATAATAACATCAATTTATCCCTCAAGGAAGAGGTTTCTTCAATAGAATTTACCTTCTTACCTCGTGGAGCTCTCTCAGGGTGCCATTCAGAATAGTTAACCATCATATTATCCAGAAGCTTTGTTGCAGCACCCAAAGTAATGGTCATAAAGGTACCTCCAGTAGCAGAATCCAGTAGATTTCTTGAAGAATAATCCAGTCCTACATAAAAGGTTTGGATAATCATCCAAGCAGTCATTCCATGAGTGGGACAATTCTTTACCAAAGATTTCATTCTTTCCCAAGCTTGAGCAACATGTTCATTATCAGATTGTTTAAATTTCATTATTTCACTTCTCATAGATATAATCTTAGCAGGAGGATAGTATTTTCCAATGAAAGCATCTTTGCATTTAGTCCAAGAATTAATACTATATCTAGTTAGGGATTGCAACCATTCTTTAGCTTTTCCTCTCAAAGAGAAAGGAAATAATTTAAGCTTAATAATATCCCCATATATATCCCTATGTTTTTGCATCTCACAAAGTTCAACAAAGTTATTAAGATGAGCAGCAACATCTTCAGTACCGATACCAGAAAATTGTTCTCTCATAACAAGATTGAGTAAAGCAGGTTTAATTTCAAAGAAACTAGCTTCAGGAACAGGTGGAGCAACAGGTGTGCACATGAAATCATTATTGTTGGTGCTAGTGAAGTCACACAACTTAGTGTTTTCAAGAGTAGTCATTTTTTTGTGTTTTTAATATAGAAAGCAAACTAGTACAACTAAATTTTTTGTGTTTTTGATAAAGAAACAAGCAAACAAAGCATAAATAAACTAAGCAAAACAAATAAAACAAAGTAAAGAGATTGGTTATGAGGGACTCCCCTTGTGAAGATGTCCTTGACTCCCCGGCAACGGCGCCAGAAAATAGCTTGATATCTATGCACTTCTATTCTTGTAGATAGTTGTTGGGCCTCCAAGTGCAGAGGTTTGTAGAACAACACCAAGTTTCCCTTAAGTGGATTACCCAAGGTTTATCGAACTCAGGGAGGAAGTGGTCAAAGGTATCCCTCTCAAGCAACCCTGCAATCAAGATACACGAAGTCTCTTATGTCCCCAACACACCCAATACACTTGCCAGGTGTATAGGTGCACTAGTTCAGTGAAGAGATAGTGAAATACAAGTGGTATGGATAATTATAAGTGGTAACGGTGCCAGAAAAGAGCTTGACGGGTAGGAAAAGACTAAAGGCAATCTGAAATAAAGATAGAAGCAAGCAAACATGTAACAAATCTAGTTGCAAACGGTGTTTCAATGCTTAGAAACAAGGCCTAGGGATCATACTTTCATTAGTGAACACTCTCATATAAATATCCTCTCTGTATGATACTACTCTGAACTACTCTCTGGTTGGACACTCTAATCCATGGTAGGGCTATAACATCACACCTCAAAGTCCGCTTTCCCCATCTAGATAACCCCACACTATCACCTTGAGCGCTAGATGGTTCCAACAAACACCACAATTTCATAGAGACATCTAACTCTAAATATAACTCATAAGTATTTATGTAACCTTAGCCAAAGTGCCACATGGTGTCCACACTGTCAACTTCACACACGTGGGGATAAGCAGACATTCATTAAAGCACTTGAGTAGCAGAATAGATCTATAGATTACAAAGCTCATGATCTCAATCAGATCATGCATAGAGAGAGATATGAACACATAGCTACTGGTAGAGCCCTTAGCCTCGAGGAAGAACTACTCCCTCATCATCATGGGAATCAACAACGACAATGGAGATGATGGTGGAGATCGATGGAGATGGCTCCGGGGGAAATTCCCCATCCCGGCAGGGTGCCGGCATAGAGACTTCTGTCCCCTAAATCTCCTCTTCGATGGCGGTGGCACTTCGGAACTTTTTGTGGCTGGAGGCTGGATTATTTAGGGTTTCTACATCGGTGGCTTCTTATAGGCGAAAGGGCGATGTCAGAGGGTGGACCAGGGGCCCACACCACCTAGTGGCGCGACCAGGGGGACCCGCGCCACCACATGGTGTGGCCCGCCCCTGGCCCCTCTCCGTCTCGTCTTCTGGCTCCGTGAGTCTTCCGGTAAAATATCGACTTTGGCTTTTGTCCGGTCCAATTCTGAGAATACTCATTTTCTGGTTTTTCTGGAACCAAAAACAGAAGAAACCAGGCAACTAACACTATGGCATCTTGTTAATAGGTTAGTTCCAGAAAATGTGTAAAAATACTCCAAAGTGTGGACAAAACATAACAAAGTAGATATAAAATAAGCATGGAACATAAAAAATTATAGATACATTTGCAACATATCAGGTACATAGGAAGAATAATAAAGGTCTGGTTCTTAAAATAGATTATGAAAAATCTTATGACAAAGTTAATATAGATTTCCTTTATGAAATGCTAGAATGTAGGGGTTTCGATCCCACTTTCATTAGAATGATTAAGCAGATCACCAAAGGAGGATCTATTGGAGTCAAAATTA
Organism: Avena eriantha; assembly: GCA_910589775.1. Taxonomy (NCBI): domain Eukaryota; kingdom Viridiplantae; phylum Streptophyta; class Magnoliopsida; order Poales; family Poaceae; genus Avena; species Avena eriantha. Next base: position 410,306,538 of record OU342744.1, read on the forward strand.
ATGGTGTGGAGAGTGATTTCTTTCTTACTAGTAAAGGTTTGAGGCATGGGGACCCCATTGCCCATCTTCTCTTTAATTCTGTGGTACATGTTTTTTCTAGGATGATAATTAAAGGCTCTCATTAGAATTTGATTAGAGGTTTATGCCCTAATTTCATTCTAGGTGGGGTGATCAGTTTGCGATATGCTGATGATACCTTGCTTTTTTTGGAGAATGATACTAGAATAGCTAGAAATTTAAAATGGATTCTTACATGTTTTGAGCTGATCTCTGGTATGATAATTAACTTTTGCAAGAGTGAGTTACTACCAATCAATATGAATCAAGAGGAGTTAGCCCCCTTTTTAGATATCTTTCAATGTGTAGTTGGTGTTCTCTCTATGAAGTACTTAGGGGTCCCTCTCCACTTTGATAGGCTTAGTAGAGAGGATTTGCAACCCTTGTTTGAAAGCATCCTTCCTAGAATATTTGGCCGGAGAGGGAGATTGCTCTCCTCTGTTGCCAAGAGAACCCTTATTAAGTCTGTCTTAGCTAGTATACATGTTTATCTCCTTTCTTTCTTTAAATTCGCAAATGGGCCCTAAAAATGTTGAACTCTCATTGGCTAGTTTTATGTGGAATAATGAGGAAGGCAATCATAAATTACATTTAGCTAATTGGCCTTCTATCTGTATGAAGAAGGAGTCTAGGGATATGGGTATCCCAAACATCCAAAACTTGAATATATCTTTGATTGGCTCTTGGGTTAAGATATATATTCAGGGTGAGGGTGCTTTGTGTAAGAAAGTTATAGATGCTAAGTATAAAACTAGAAGTCCTAATATTCTCTCCTGCCATGATGTCCACCCTTCTACGTTTTGGAAGGGAGTGATGTGGGCTTCCAAGCAGTCAAAATAGGATATAGGTGATAGGTTGGAAATGGCAAGAAGATTATGTTTTGGGAAGATATTTGGTTTGACAATTCTCCTTTAGCTGTCCAAGTTTGGGATATTTATTTTATCTCCAATCAACAGACTAAAAGTATAGTTGAGCTCTGGGATGGGTTCAGATTAGGGGGGATTTGAGAATAACCTTTTTTGAAATCTTGATATTCCAATGGCAAGAGCTTTTGGCCATCTCTAGGAGTATTTCTATTAGTGATCAGGAAGACCAACTTATCTGGCAATATGAGTCTAAAGGGGTATATTCATCTAGCTCCATGTATTCTATCATTAATTTTAGGGGGATTAAGAAAATCTTCTTGTGTGCTGTGTGAAAATTGCAAATTGCACCCAGGATTCAAGTTTTTGTGTGGCTCCTCTCCTAGAATAAAATCATGACTAGGGATAATCTAAGGGCCAGAGGCATTCCGAAACCTTTGGAGTGTGAGTCCTGTAAAGATTTTGAGTCTGTCTCTCACCTGATGTTTGAATGTATTGTTGCTAAACTTCTTTGGTTAGATGTGCTCAAAGTCTTTAATATTTAGGTTTCTGATTTTGAACCAGTAGCTAGTAGATGGTTATGCAACAAAAGATTCTTACATTTTAATGTTGTATTCGCAACTGTTCTCTGGGGTTGTGGAACTTTAGAAATAGCCTGCCTTTAATAAAACTACCTGGATTATTATGAAACATGTATGTCATATGGTGTTATCTTATCTGAGAAACCGGAAGGTGCCCTTCAAAGATCTAGAAGGGGGAGAAACAACCCGCTTCATGGATCGCTTGCTACGAAACATGAAAAGACCTCTGAGGCTGCCGGCGTGTTGACCTGCTCTGATTTTGGCACGATTTCCTCTTGGAAGACCACGGCCGTGAGCAAGATGCATGGAGGGAGGACGTCGCTGGAAGACCACCCAACCGAAGATGATTCTATCTATGTGGTGATTTGAAGCTTTGGTTCTTGCATGACGTGTCCCCCTCCTGCATATCTCCTGGCTATGGTGGGTTGACCTTTTTGTTAGTACTCCATGCTTTATGATGTGGTGTAGGTGATCTTTAGAGTTTGTTTTGTTTTTCTGGGTTTCGTTGTGGCCTCGTTTAGAGTGGCAGTCCTAGTTCGGTGTAAGGATTCAGAACTCGGTGTTTCTTTTCTACTATGAAAGGTAACGGGGCAGTAAAACCCCTTTTGATCTTAAAAAAGGGTGACCGGGGAGGCAGTTGTCAAGTCATATATCGGCTACCAAACATAGGACATATTCTAGCAGCATTTAAAACTGAAGTCATGATTTATAATTGTTAGCGTTGAGCCTATGTTTTGCCGAGGAAGTGCATGTATCCTTCTTATTGTTTTCTTCCAGGGTCGTTGGAATGTCTAGTTAACATGTCAACTAATGTTTTGTGGTGTCGCTGTGTACGCTATGCCGCTTGAAAATCAGTAGAGAAAGATGCTATTTACACCTGTACCATTGTAGCCAAGCTTAGCGAGCTTTGTCTGCTTCAGCTTTGCAGATTACTCATTCTAGAACGCAACTTGATGCAGTTGGTAAAGATTCCTCGTCTCTCAGTTTGCCTGGTGGTTCGTTAACACGTACTGTACTACTAGTATAAGTTTTCCACATGGGATAGCAGCAGCCATTGCATTGTGGTCTTGCTTCCATGGAGCTGTGCTCTGGCTGCCGCCTCACCTCGTTGCCACCGCCGCATAGAGCACGGTGCCTGAGTTCGTCGCCACCTCAGCATGGAGCACCCCGCCCCAGCTCGCCGCTCCCGCCCAATAAGCTGGGTCCGGGCGGCGAAGCATTAGTGCCCTCCCGGACGACATGCTCCTCGTCGTCCTCGCCCGCCTTGGCTGTGCCAGCGCCGCTGCTCGCACCGCCATCCTCTCCCGCCGGTGGGGACGCCTATGGACCAGACTCACCAACGCCACCTTCCGCGACGTCGAGCTCGGCGCGCTCGAAGCAGCGCTCGCCTCTCTCGCCCCCGAGGTGCGCCTCCTAGACATCTGCCCTGCAGGGAAAGACGATGTGGCATCTGACCGTGTTTCGTCGGTGCTCCGTGTTGCCGCCAGGCTCTTGCCGGTGGAGCTCGTCTTCACCCTCCAACAGTGTTGGTCCAGACCCGAAGTACTTTCGTCGGGACACTTTTCGGCGTAGACAACGAAGATCTCAGACGATACACTCCGCGGATACGTACGGATCAACACTTCTGACGATTTCTGTCTCGTCGAAACTGACACGTGGAAGACACAATTTTTGGATTGCAAAGGCACCTGTCGTGCCTTATGGTTTTCTTTGATTTATTCAACTCGCGGTGTGTTTACAACCCGGGGTACATGCATATATATACTAGGATTTTAGTATGCCGACTCGACTAGCCCAACTCTAATCCTAGTAGTACTCGGTTACATGCAAGTATACGGATTGGACTCAACACACACCTCGGTGTACTGCTAGGAATCCTATACGTATACGACTCGTATACGTGACACCATGCCGGTACCGGACACGGAGTGCTTATTCCTAACAATCACCCCTAAGCACGACGTGCCCTTCAACATCCACCTGGTTCCCAAATGTACACGCTGCTTCTCGCAGGCGTCATCCACGACATTGATTTCGCCGCTTCCTTTCTTAGCACTCATGTCACCGACTTTGCTTTTGTAGGCTTCTCCATGGCTTCACGTCGACCCTCCTCGTCCACGTCCTTCTCTTCCGCGTCCTCCTTGTCGATGTCTTCCATGATGTCCGCGCCTTTAATCTTCATCGGTTCCTTGATGAACAATCAGTGCTTTTTGTAGTTCATCGTCACCGAATTATTAACCGTCCAAAATTTCTTCTTCGGATAGTAGTCCAACACGCGCTTCATGCGTGCTCGTGTCGGTCGTAGTCATCTCGACTCCAATACAGTCGGAGGCATCACGACATACTCTTCTGCGCCCGACACAACGCTTGCTTCTTCAATTGTGGATCCTCCATTTACTGGCTGAGGTACCATGTCGCGCTCTTGCGACTCGCCTATATGAACTAGCCGAAATACTTTCTCGTTGGGATTCACATGACTATGCACGTAGTAACTACTAGCAAAGCTAGCTAGCTCCTTGTCCGATGGATGCAACTCATGCCGTTTCTTTTGGCTCACCCACAAACTCCAAGGTAACTCACGTGCATGGCCTTTTGGCACTCCTAATCCTCCATATCATGGTGGTTTCTGACCTCTGATGCTCTTTTCTTCTGCCGCATTTACTGGGCTGGGCAACCCTCCTCTCTGTAGAACTCCCGATAGAGCATCTGCTTCTTGCCAGTTTTCTAGGCAGGCAACCCCTTGCCTGAGTGGACCTACTTCTCTTGGTCCGTCAATTTCTTCTGGCGTTACATCGCACACGCTGCTTGGCCTACTTGTTTTTTCTACTCCAACTTCTGGGATGGGCGCCCCTAGACCTCCCCACGGAGTTCCACCTGGCGGACCTTTTTCATTTAGTCCGCCTCCTTCTGGCGTTTCTGGGTCGCCAGCCCCTAGACCATCCTCTGATCTATTTTCTGGGCCTCTGGATGGAGCCCCTCTCGGCGGATCACTTTCTTTTGGATCACCTCCTTCTGGCGTTTCTGGGCCGCCATCCCCTGGACCTTCCCTTGGCCCGAGCTCCGCATGTAGAGCACCTCCTTCTGGGCTATTGAGCAGCGCACACGTGCCACGTCCACCTACAGCTTCTGGTGGACGTCCTGGCGTGCTACTGTCTTCATTATGCAACGAGACATCTTCTCGATCCTGGACGTAGTGTCCTGCGATGTCGGTAGTCCGAGTACTCTCCGGTTGCGCGTCTAAACTTGAGGTGAACTCCTCCTTCTCAGAACTTGACATACTCACGCCGACTTCTTCTGACACCTTGGTCGTTGTACTTGGCGTCGTCACACTTGACGAACCAACCGGGGTCACTTCCGATTCTACCAATGTCATCTCGCCGTTCAAGACAACCTCATGCTGCCCCACGTGAGCACTAGTGTCATCGACACCTACACATACCACCTTGATCGCTTCCCACACATCCTTCACCGATTTCTTTCCGACGAGGTGTTGCAGCACGTCCGTCGGCACGACCGAGTAGAGCGCCGTCAACGCTTGGCAATCTTCTCGGTACTTCGCACCTCCCTTGACGTATTCATCGCCGCCAGGATCGATGGCCTCCCAAATCTCTTGACCTTCCATGGCGCACTGCATCACAAGTGCCCATAGCTCGTAGTACTTGCGATCCAGACGCGGATACAAAGCCACGCCCACCGTCTCGAACACCGGTGTCGATTCCGAGCTCTCGCCAAGTTTCACCATCGCCATGACCTCCTAGTACTTTCAGCAGATCATGAACGACAACCTTGGCTCTAATACCAATTGTTGGCCCAGACCCGACAGTACTTTCGTCGGGACACTTTCCGGCGTAGATGACGAAGATCTCAGACGATACACTCCGCGGACACGTACGGATCAACACTTCTGACGATTTCTGTCTCGCCGAAACTGACACGCGAAAAACACAATTTTTGGATTGCCAAAGGCACCTGTCATGCCTTGTGGTTTTCTTTGATTTATTCAACTCGCGCTGTGTTTACAACCCGGGATACATGCATATATATACTACGATTCTAGTATGCCGACTCGACTACTAGCCCAACTCTAATCCTCGTAGTACTCGGTTACATACAAGTATACGGATTGAACTCAACACAGACCTCGGTGTACTGCTAGGAATCCTATACGTATATCCTATCAAACAGGACATACGCGTACTCGACGGGGTGCACCTGCGTCTACCCCATTTCCACCGCGCCACCTCTATGGAGCTGGACACGCTGTACATGGCGTTGCCACCCACCGACGGGTTCGCGGCGCTCGAGCGCTTGTGCATCTCGCGCTGCTACGGGGTCGACTTCGCCACCCTGATCCTCCGCTGCCCGCGTCTGCGCGTGCTCTCAGGGCCCGTTCTTTCGGCAATGTTCCGAACATCAAGATCCACTCGGCGTCACTCGAGGAGCTTGTTCTAGATAAGTTTGTCGTGCGGCAGGACGGCGGCGCGTATCATATCGACATCGTGGCCCCCGTGCTCAAGCAGCTGGTGGTCTCCTTCACCGCCAGGACCTTGCACTACAGCGTGTCCATCTCCGCGCCGATGGTGCAGAAGCTCTTGTGGCACTGCTGGTACTCCCCCAAAGATTTTACGGTTGGTGCTTTTTGGTACGTCATGAGGCTGTGGCTAACGACGACAGAGAGACGATCTTCCCTTGGGGTTTTGTCCAACAACAACAGGGAAGCCACATGTCTGTCCTTGGAAATATATGTCGATGTGCGTCTACTCCTGCCTTGCTTAATTTATGGGCTTTTTGCCGACTAAATCCATTTCATGAACTGGGTGATACCATTTTGTTTTGCAGCGGAGCCCCATGGATGCGCATGGAAACTTTGCTCAAGAGATAGAGAAACTCCCAGTTGCGGTCTTCACTATTCTGGTACTATATCTCAGACACATGTTTTTGGACCAATGGTGTTGCAGCTCCTTGCAACGAGTCAGATACGTACGTCTACAAGAAAGCTAAAGGTTGTCCTAGAGAGGTGGTCCAAGGTAACGCTTCACTCTATTTTATTGGTGGGAAAATCTAATTATCCGCGCCGTACCGATGTCGCCGCGTGAGGCGCTCTGAGATTCGGAAAACACGCTCGCTCAGTCGCTTGGTTCCATCGCGAGGCGCGCTCGGTATGTGGGATGGTAGAGTACGGCATGGGGTGCCGGAGGTGACCACACACATGCAAACAGCAGTGGAGCAGCCGCACTGCTACAGTATTTAATCCTTTCTCTATTATTTGCTACAGTACTTTGCTAGTACTAGTGAATCGTGGCTGCCTTTTCTCTGCTACACAATTTGACTCATTGTCACCGTATTACTGCAAGCTACGAAATAGTACTACAACACATTATGAAAATTTCTGTCGTGACACTACACAGGATGCTACATGGACCTGCTAGGCTGCTACGCGCAAAAATCAAACGCAAGAAATAACCCTCTTTTTGAAAGATTTTCTCGTCTAACCCTTTTTCATGGCGCCCTACCGGACGGAGCCATGGACAACTGCACAACGCCGTCGCGCGCGGCGCCATGCATGTTTGGCGCTCCTGCCAATGGTGCCATGCATGTTTGGCGCTCCTGCCAACGGCGCCATGCGACCGTCCGACGTGGCGGTCGTCACGGTAGGCCGGGCCCACTCGTGTAAGTATGGCACCGCCCGGGACGGCGCCGTGCTATTGAGGATGGCTCCGCGCGGGATGGCGCCATACCCCCTGACCGCATAGCCGCGCCGTGGCCCTCTCTCCTCCCCGACCCACACTTACCTATTCGTCCAACGCGCGCAGGAGACAGAGGGCATGGCGCCGGCGCCGCCCCTCTAACCCTCCCTTCAAATCGGACCCCAAAACCAAGTGGATCTGCAAGAAATTTTGGTGGATTCCCTTCCCATTGCAATCCTTTAGGTATTCCCTTCGATTCCCCTGGATTTATTGGTTGAAATCATCACATTGCCCTCCTTTTCTTAACCCTAGTTCATCAAAGATTCTTGAATTAGTTGGTGATTTCGCATGTATATGGTAGGATGATTAATTCTTAAGAGTATTTCCCCTCCTATTGTGAAACCTAGTTCCTAGAGAATGGTTGAAATCATCACATTGCCTCCATATGTTAACCCTAGTTCATAAAGATTGTGTTGTTTCACATAGATGAGGAATTTCCTTAGTATTAATTTGTTGTTTCATTTAGGTTGTGTTGGCTTACATAGATTTTGGCATGTTATGGTTAGGATGAAACAAAATTAGTGTGGTGGAAAATATATACCATAGGGGAATAATTTATTGTTTTATAGATGGATTTTGCTTTGCTTACATAGATCTTCTCACATATGTGTTGGTTGTTTAGATAATGTTGCGTAGCTCAAAATGTTCTCATATCTATTTGCTCACATATGTAGGATAGAAAACGAATCTCTTCTCAATGGGCATTATGATTCAAGACACCGTGGTATGTTCATGGCGGAGAAGAAGAAGGTTTTCAAATGGTTGCACTTGAGGTCGCACGACGTGCATAGTAAGAAGATGCCTTATGACGAGCGGTACACGCCATGGGTCAAGAGGACCGGCCTCCTTCCTTTCGTCCAGCTTGTGTCTCGCTCGACGCCACATATGAACCCATGTTTGATCACGGCGCTTGTCAACAGATGGAGACCTGAGACACATTCTTTTCACCTCCCTTGTGGTGAGATGACGGTGACTTTGCAGGATGTCTCCATGATCCTGGCGCTTCCCATCAAAGGACAACCTGTGCTTATGAGCACATATTCGAAGAATTGGCGTGAAAACATGATAGAGTTAATTGGTGATGCACCGACAACTGAGAAGATGTCCGCTGGGGCTACTTACAAATGGATACAAGTACATTTTAAGAAGTGCCCTGAGGATGCCGATGATGTGGTGGTTGAGAGGTATGCTCGGGCATATTTGTGGTACGTTGTTAGTAGGACTCTTTTCTCGGACGGCACGGGAAGAAACGCATCCTACATGTGGCTTACTCTATTTATGTTATGGGACTCTAAGCACAGCTGGGGTTCGGCGGCTCTCGCTTATTTATATCGTCAGGTACATATAGGGCTAACTCTTATATGTGGATCATCACTCCTATATTGTCTAATTTTGGTATTTACATATGTTTGCTCTTTGTGCAGTTGGACGAGGCTTGTTGTAGGACAAACACAGGAGCAAGTATTGGTGGATGCATGTTGCTACTCACGATATGGTCGTGGTGTCGCATAACGGTTGGCCGCCCCATCCATAGGACGGCACAACCATGGGGCAATGTCGGTGGTCCCTCTATTCGGCGTCCTACTTGGGCTTATATGTGGGATAACATCGAGGCGTTCCATGGTGAATCTGAAGAATGCTATTTGAGATACACTCACCAAATTGACTTGCTAACTCCCGAGAAGGTAATATATTCCTTGGTTTCCTAATTGTCACATGTTGTCCTATTTGTATAGACCGAATTCATATGCTAATTTTGTATTCCGCTTAGGTTGAATGGGAGCCATATGGACGTCGAGGGCACTTCGGTACAGTTATTTGGTTCGAATTGAACCCCAAGTGTCTCGAAGAAGCACATCTTTGGATGATGCGGGTCCCATTAATATGCATCTATGTTGTTGAATGGCACCTTCCAGATCGTGTGATGAGGCAGTTTGGTTTATTTCAGCTCACCCTGCCGCCGTATAAGGACACTAGCATAGTGCTGCACGGGTGAGTGATCTACTTAGCTGAAATGTTAATTGATTGGGTGTGTCGTGATAGTAATATCGATGACGTTGAACTTGAGTGCAGGTTGGACAAGATCAAGCAGAAGAGAGAAAAGAATTGGGCTTCAAGACATCACAAGTACAGGCAGAAGTGGTATGCAAAGATTGCGGAGATTGAAGACCAACATCGAGTCCAACCTTCTGAGCATCCACACGATGGTGAAGCGTTCAATCGCTATCTCGTTTGGTTGGGTAAAGTGTCTCGTCTGTACCTACAACCACCGTCTTTTAACTCCGAGGACATAGTGGAGGATGATTATCCGGGCTACGACGAGATGGCCAAACTAGAGTACAACAAACTTGTCAGAGGTGGAAGGGGCGCAAATACCGCTGGGGTTATCCGCTTTGTGGTAAGTGTTGCCTTACGGAACTATGCTCGATTAGTAGAGGAAGATATGCTGACTTGTTTATTTCCTATGTAGCGCGAGGAGGTCTCGAAACATGTGGAGGCTGCCGAAGAAGCATTGAAACACCCTCCGGGTAAACAGTTCGAGTCGGTCCTTCGAGAGTTTGTGGAGGTATGCGTTGATATCCTTCTTTTTGGATGCATATTTGTAGGGTGTGTCCTTCGAGAGTTTGTGGAGGTATGCGTTGATATCCTAACTTTATTGTCAATGTCATAGCATACCAAGCGTTGGGGACGTGGCCTTGGTACTTTGCTTGGTTGTCGTACCGCCGAGGCCACCATGCCGACAAGGTCAAGGCGATCATCAATCTAGGAGGGTGAGGGTACTAGCCATGGAAATAGAGGGTGAGGGTGATGGTGACGAGGAAGAGGAGGGTGAAGATGGTGATGAGGAAGAGGACGGTGAAGATGATGAGGGCGAGGATGAGGTAATAAATTGCTAAGTTAGATATGTTTTTGTTGTGTTTGGATTTAAACAGCAATGAGTGCAACCCTTGTATTGTAAATCGTAGGATGCTTCCGAGGGTGATGAGGAAAGTGAGGACCGCCAAGACGACCATGACGAGATTGGCATGTCTCAAATGGCGGATGCACCGCAGCCTAGTCAACGTAGGCGCTGTAGAAAGCCAAGAGATCCTTACACTCCAAGTGAGTGGGAGAAGAAGAAAGAATTGGCGGCACGCAAGAAAGCGGAGGCACGCCAAGCATCATCAATCTTTGACGATGAAGAGTACGAGGAGCCTCCATGTAGGTCTCGGAGAAATGAGGGGCGAATGAAGAACAACCAAGATCGGCCGTCGAAAAGGGGAAAGTGATGTATCTTTTATAATTCTGAACTTAGTGTTGGACATGTATCTTTTAATGCTATACTGTGTGTTGGATATTTATCTTCTGAACTACGTGTGTTGGACATGAATCTTTTATTGATGCACTATGTGTTGGACATGTTTTGTTGCTGAAGTATGTTTGAATATGAATATTTTATTGATGCACTATTTATTTTGTGGGTCTGTTACAGACCATGGCGCCATTTATTAGGGAGCCAAGACACATAGTATGGCGCCGTCATGAGTGGCGTCGTGCTATAATACATGGCGTCGTCTTGCACGGCGCCATCCACCTGACTTAGCAATTTGACCGGCCTCCTCGCGCACGTTACGAGTCAGTACATGGCGGCGCTAAGCGGGCACGACGGCGCCAAGCAGTATGGCACCTTCCAGGACGGCGCCAAGATGTATGGCGCCTTCTCGGGTGGCGCCAAGATGTATGGCGCCTTCTCGGGTGGCGCCATGGTATGTAGAACGGCGCTTGTTTGAACGGCACCATGCACTTGACTTAGAATTTTTCGACGGCCTCTCCTCGCTCAGTCTTTGAACCTAGTCAGTACATAGCGGCGCTATGATGGCTCGCCGGCGCCAAGTAGTATGGCGCCATGGTATGTAGGATGACTCCTTTCGCGATGGCGCCATGGTCTGTAACAACATTAATTTCTGAGAGTACATCACTATTTTAGACAAATATGACAGAGTTAATAACGTAAATAAGACAGTACATAATAGCACAATTAAGACATAGTTCATAACATAAATAGCACAACCAAGTTCACGAGAGCGCAAATGTCACGGATCACATGATCACAACATGGCGTAGCAATGTTCAAAATAAATTCGACATACGGAGTCCATAACATAGATCATAGCATGGTGACAACTCTATTGGGTCATGCGGGGCTCCTTCCCCTTTGCCTTCCTCTTCCTCTCTTCTGCTTCCTCTTCCTTTTCCCTCAAGTCGCGTGCAAGCCGGACCACTGAGTTGAACTCTGCCTCAAATTGGCGTCTCCTCTCTCCCGCTTCCTCTTCCTCTTTCCTCTTTATCTCTTCTTCCTCTCTTATGATACTCGCCTCTTCAGCCACCTTCTCAAATCTTCGATAATTTCTCATGCTCTTCAAGTACCTATCTCTTTCATATTTTGCTTCTTTTTCCTTTCTCTCGTGTTCTTCCTTTGCTTTCTTTATACGTGCCTCACGCAATCTCCTATTGAAATCTTCTTCCCACAACCGTTCTTCTTCAGCCACCTTCCTTTCCTCTTCTCTTTTCTTGATCAACTTAGCTACTTCATCATCCTTCTCCTTCACCCTCCTCAAAGCCTCCTCCCACACTTTGGAGTAGCTCATACCGTTCCCATCATTGTTCTCCTTGGTGGGTTGGGTCGACATACCTACAACCAAAATGCAAAATAAAAGTTAGTAAGATAAAATACACTTTAATGCAAGATAAAAGTTAGTAAGATAAAATACACTTTAATATAAGTAAACATACGGGAATTCTCCTCGGAGGTACGTAAACATACTACTGCTACGTCCTCGACCACCGCCACGTCCTCTATCACCTCGGCGTCCTCTATCACCGCCACGTCCTCTATCACCTCGGCGTCCTCTATCACCGCCACGTCCTCTAGCACCGTGGCGTCCTCTATCACCGCCACATCCTCTAGCACCATGGCTAGTGCTTGTACCACCATCACCACCTCGTTGGCTCGTGTCCACAATAGGGGTGTTGGCTCTCTTTGATTTTTTCCTTTGGCTACAAGAAGTTTTGTTATGGCCCTCAACATTGCATTCTCCACAACGTGTTTTGTCACGAGGCTCCGCGAAATACTCGCTCCCCCATTCCCGTCGGTATCCACCCGACCAATCATCCATGTCACCTCGGAAACGCTTGGTTTGTCTTCTTCCCCGACTAATAACCTTTGTATCCGGATCGGGCCAAAGTTGTATACCATGATATTCTAGCCATTGAGATTGGTCAAGATAAGGTTGAAATCTACCTGCCCATGTGTTCTTCACCGCTTGGATGGAATGCTCGTCCAACCTAACCGTATCCGGGTGATTAAGACCCACCATTCGTTCAGATGCCGCCTTCATCACGTGTGAGCAAGGGAGATGGTACAATGTCGGCCTCTCGCAGGAGCAATAACCCTTGCGTAGCCACACCTTATAGGATAGTTCGCCATGTTGCACACCTCCTCTTGTGCTACCTCCATGTTCATTCACTTGGTAAATCAGTTCTTGGTTGTCGAAACATTCAACTGTTTGTGTATCCCCTTTCTTTGATTGATATTCCAACCAATTATCGACCAATGGTGGGTACTCATACTTCTTTTTTTTCTTGTTATCCCCAGCGATTTGCTTATCCGTTTCATCACTATACTTTAGAAAGTATTCATTCAACTTCTGAAAGGTGTACTCCGCTATGGCAGTCACGGGTAATTGACGTACACCTTTAAGTACTTTGTTGAAGCATTCCGCCATGTTGCTTGTGGAATCACCGTATCTCTTGCCGCCATAGTCATAAGCTCTTGCCCACTTCGTCCTTTCATTAAGGTTCCTTCTGAGAAACTCTTTGCCACCATCATTTGTGAGACAATACAATCTATCATATAACTTTTGAAAATGCCGAGCAGTGAAGGCAAGACAACAATCTTGTAGATCATCGGCATGCTCCTTGTTGCCACATGCTCTATAGAAGTTGGACACGAAATTCCTCATACACCATCTATGGTGGATAGGAGCACACCCGGGAATGTTCTTCTCGACTGCGTTGAGTATTCCTTGGTGGCAGTCCAAGATGATGCAAACCTCTCTACCAGGTTCTATAACTTTGGTCCTTAATATATGAAAAAACCACTCCCAGTTATCGTTGTTCTCCGCCGAAACCAAGGCAAAAGCCAAAGGCAAAACCCGATTGTTTGCGTCGTGGCATATGGCAGTCAATAGTGTGCCCTTGAACTTGCCAGTTAAAAATGTGCCATCCACAGACATAACAGGCCGACAATGCTTGAATCCCCTAATGCATGGGCCGAATGTCCAAAATGCACGGCCAAATACACGGACAGTGGCACCATTGTACAACCTAGTCACCGACCCAAGTGGCTCCACCACATGATACATTCCTGGGTTCCTTGGGGCCATCGCTCCCAACAACCTAGGGAGGCGGTTGTATGCCTCTTCCCAATCACCGTACAACATCTTAAATGCGGCTTGTTTGGCCTTCCATGCCTTACCATACTTCACTTTGTAACCGAATACTTCTTTAACCAAATCTATGACACCCTTAATAGTATATGTTGGGAGAGACCTTATGCTATTTGCAACTCTATACACGATGAAATCGGAGGTAAGCTGACAATGATCATCCTTGACAACTTTGCCATCCTTGATGAACTTGTCATCGCACATATGAATAGACTGACAACTTACAATGGTCCATTGTGGCCCGCCCCTCAATGGTCGTGCACGCACAACCCATGGACATCCTTGCTTTTCACACTTTACTGTGTAACGCACCTTAGTGTCCGAGTGAACCACCTTGTACGGTCGGTGGTACTTCACCGCGTAGTCCTTGATCCACATCTGAAATTCCAATAAACTATCAAACTTCCTTCCGGGATTTATCCCGTACTTTTTCGGCTTCAAGTCCTTTTTAGAAGGTGCTCGTGGCTCGAGCACTCGACTAATTCCACCGTCAACTTGGGCCTCATCCGCAAGGCTAACATCGTGGAACAATGAAGGTCGATGATCCCGACCTACTACCTTTTTATGAGCTTCGGCAAATTTAACCGTTAGACCATCCTCATCCAAATCTTCATCCGGTCCTTCATCCTTAGAGTCCGATGCATGACACCGCAAATAAGGGAGATCATGGTCCATGTCCTCCTCATCACAATTTGCCTCCACATCTCCTACTTCATTGTCACGAAGGCCATGCTCTACTTCATCACCCTCAAGGTCATCTTCCTCCATTTGGGGTGCTTCATAGTTGTCATTGCAAACGGGACTCATGGAAGGTTGTCTCATTGTTGTGTCATCGTAGGTTGGCTCTACGCGGACCGGGGTCAAGGGAGGTTGGCTCATTGTTGTGTCATACATGTGGCTCACCTTGAGCCGGGCTAATGGAAGCATGCCGGTTTAAGTCAATTTGCAACTGAACCCCAACCTTTTTTGTGGCAAATATCTCAAGTGACTTATCTTCGGATTCTGCCACCATCTCCTTATATGCACTCCAATTCAACTCGGAGTTGATAGGCATTATCTTCAATCTATTGTGATGGCCAAACCCCGCATTATACCTTCCAACCAACTCATACACATCACTAGGGTCAATCCATTTCAAATCATTCCTCACTCTTTCCACAACCTCGGCATAGGTAGGACTAGTGCCAAACACCATGAGTACCTCCTCCGGGTCACACTCGACATTGCCTTTCAAAAATGCCGCCTTGTCCACATGATGAACATTAACGATCCTTGCCATCTAAAACATTGATCATAACCAAAATGTATCAAAAACAAGTAGGTTACCATCAACCATAGCAACCCACTAATGAAGTTATCCACCATAGCAAACCAGTAATAAATAAAACCCTAACACACAAACCCTAACTAAAGTAAATGTACCAAAACCCTAACCCTAGCCTACAATTTCTACACATAATGACTACAAACCATAACACCAACAAGCATTAGTCAACAATGCAACAATAAACCATAGTTTTCACTTCAAATGATAGATCTAGAGTTCCAACATTTTTGCCAAAGTTCCACCAAATTGC
Organism: Avena eriantha; assembly: GCA_910589775.1. Classification (NCBI taxonomy): domain Eukaryota; kingdom Viridiplantae; phylum Streptophyta; class Magnoliopsida; order Poales; family Poaceae; genus Avena; species Avena eriantha. The sequence goes on from OU342744.1 coordinate 410,321,851, forward strand.
ACAAATCTAATTGGACAAAAACAAGGGGCGTGGTGGAGATTACCTCTTAGTGACAAGGGGGGTCGAAATCCACGAAGAAACACAACCGATTTGGAAGGATTTGAAGGGAGGATGAGTTGAGGAAGAGAGAGGCAGAGAGGGAGCTGTTCGGGCTCGAGCTGGAAGAAGATAACCTTTGGGGTTGGCTGTGGACAGCCACCCCGAGGGCTGGGCGGTTATGTGGTCAGGGGGTATGGCGCCATCCCGCGCGGAGCCATCCTCAATAGCACGGCGCCGTCCCGGGCGGCGCCATACTTACACGAGTGGGCCCGGCCTACCGTGACGACCGCCACGTCGGACGGTCGCATGGCGCCGTTGGCAGGAGCGCCAAACATGCATGGCGTCGCGCGCGGCGGCGTCGTGCAGTTGTCCATGGCTCCGTCCGGTAGGGCGCCATGAAAAAGTGTTAGACGAGAAAATCTTTCAAAAAGAGGGTTATTTTTTGCCTTCTTTATTTAAATAGGTTATTTCTGTGATTTTTGCCGGCTGCTACAGTGTGCTAGAGGATGAATTTTACACTTATTACTGCCCTACAATATACACTAGCACACTCTCTCTAGCTCATGTACGGTTAAACAACGCATTTTGAAACATAAAACTTGATAGTTAAGAAAAATTCTTTATAATTTTCGGTTATCCCTATACTACAAAATGGATAGCTAATATTACAATAACCAAGTAGTCAATGATCGTATCAACTTTATGTGCTTTGTGAGCGTAAGCACACAATAAACAAAATCGGAAAACCGTAAACAACCAAGTAATTGTTAGTAAAAACATGATAGCATCTCCTAAATAAGATGCTTGTTGTTTCGAAAACCTGGTAGCTTTTTGCTAAATAAAATGGTAGGTGTAACACCAACAACCATGTTTTGAATTTGGAAAATTTGATATAACAACATAATGTTTTTAAACCCGAGAATTAATAATAAACAACCCCGGTAGTTGTCTAAAAAATCTAACAATTATTACTAAAAATCTCATAGTTATTTAACAAACAAACTTGGTATGTGTTCATACATAATCTGGTAGTCATTTGCAAATAATCTGGTAGTCATTTGTAAACACCTGGTAGTTGTTCGTACATAACCTCATAGTCATGTGTAAACAATCTGATAGTTATTCATACATAACCGGTAGTCGTTTGTAAATAACTTGGTAGTCGTTTGTAAACCACCTAGTAGTTGTTCGTACATAACCTCGTAGTCGTGTATAAACAATCTGATATTTATTCATACATAACTCGTAGTCGTTTGTAAATAACCTAGTAGTTGTTTGTAAATAATAACTTGATAGTCGTTCGTACATAACTAGTAGTTGTTCATACATAACCCGGTAGTTGTTTGTAAATAATCTGGTAGTCGTTTGTAAATAATTTGGTAGCTGGTCACATGTAATTAACCTTGTAGTTGGTCATACATAACTTGACAGTCGTTTATAAATAACCTGGTAGTCGTTCACATGCAATCGGGTTGTTGTTCATACATAACCTAGTTGTTCTTGGTACATGACCAAGTAGTTCTTTGTACGAAACCTGGTTATTGTTTGTAAATAACCCGTTAAAAAATCTGTATCGGAGAACCCGCCTCAAAATCATAAGAATAACATGCATGCAACAAAGATGTAGCTGCAGGTATCACGAACCTACTCGTGTGGTAGCTGAATCCGTATAGGATAACATGGTCATAGTTTTAGAATCTCTCAACAATTGAATCCAAAATTTGGAAAATGATTTTAAACCACATGATAGCTGCATCAGATACTTATATTTCTTACAGAAAAAGCTAAGCTGTTTTTGACCGTAACAAATAAGACTAGCAACGAAAAAAAAAAACAGCGTAGGTCACTGTGAGAGCATAGGTCAACATGGAACTAGGAACATACTAGCTCCTTTTTTAAATCGTGGAGACATGCATACACTGGACCATAGGCGATTCTCTGCCAGTTGCTTTTCGAGTCGTCCACTCCGAGAAGCCAATCTCTTTATCGTACGTCTGCATGCGAGACAAGGGTTGTTAGACGGGTGGTACGCAGCGGGTACAGAGCCGCCGCACGGATTGTCAAATATGCGGCGCCGCTCCTTAGTCGGGTCCTTTATTGTTTACATTATGAACGTGTTTGGTTCGGATTTTTTTTTGCCTGTTATCCGATTACAGCGCTACCCAATTCCTTTAAACGCGTTTGGTTAGCTCAGCGTGGTAACACATACCGCGTAAACACATTCCAGCCCAGCACAAATTTGATTCCGCCCACCCCAACCGGAATCAGATCTTTCTCAAAAAAAAAACCCCGGAATCAGATCGCGTTACCGAACGGTTTGGCTCGACAGAAACCTCCGTGCCGAACTCCCGACCCCCCTCCCCTCCATCTTCTTCCTCGAGTCATACCATCGCCGGTGAAGTCCCCGATCCCCCTAGCCGATCTTCTCTCTGTCCCGAGCAGTGCGCCACCGGAGGAGCACCAAGGGTGTCGTTAGTCGCCGTCAATCTTGTCCACGAATCTGGCCGGAAGTGATGCGGATCATCCCCCACTCAGGGCGTCGCCTTGCATTACACTAAGTTCTATAGTAATTTGTTCCAAAAAATGACACCATAGGCCCGTCCGCCTAGGCTTCTAGAAAGTTCTACGTCCGCCACTGGTTCTAGCAGCAGCGCCCTCATCGAATCCAGAGGCAAGGCGGAGCATATCTGGACCCACGCCGGCGGGGCATGTCTGCACCGACGCCCACGAAGCTTGCTTTGTCCCTGCAAATTTTATTCTGAATATTTCATCCAATCTGGTCTGTTACCGTTACCCTCTTGAACCAAACAAGATCAACTTTTGTCCATTCCATTTACAGTGACGGTGTAATCTCATAGTATATACCAATATATCAAATGTACAGTATATATGCATTCGGTCGATGCAAAGGCCGAGGTCAAGAGAAATAAAAAACAAATGTGGTAATACTCTGTCTATTTTCAAAATATAAGATGTTTTAGCTTTCATGAAATGAATGTATATAAACCCCTTTTTTTAGATTTCACACTAAAATGCGTCTAAATACATTAGTTTCATAAAAGCTAAAACATCTTATATTTTGAAACGGAGGGAGTATGTGCCAATTTCTTTATCTATAGGTAAGGCCTTGAGATAATGTCTTAATGCAGTGCATCTGTGATACTACATTGTAGAAATTCATGCATATTGTGGTTTTAGGTGAAGGAAGCATGCCCAACAAAGTGCCCCTGCAACGAGCCCAACAAAATGTGGAGTACCAAAACCATATCATTCCCCAGTCTTGAAGAAGTGCAAATTGAAGGGTTCCAAGGACTGGATGACGAGCTTGATTTCTTGAAACTAAGGCCGTGTTCGGTAGTCCTCCAACTTCCCGGAACTCTGTCGATCTAGCTTCTAGGTGCCACTCCAGCGTTTCTGGCAGAGCAGAAAACGTTCGGCATCGCTCCACCGTTCGGCTGGGCCGAAATCCCGTTTTTGCTGGGCTAATATTCTTCTGGACGCGTTCGATTGTGGTAAAACTGAGCCCACGAGGTGCATCCCAACCTTTTTTTAATAGTTTTTTCCTGATAGTCTTCGGGTCTCCCCCAAATCCTCAATCCCCAGCGAGACAGCGCCCCGCCCCATCGATTCCCCTCACCCACAATTCCTCCCCGTTAACCGCCCTCACCGCGGCGCCCTTAACCTCCCTCCTCCAGCCAAGAAACGTATGCTTTAGCAACGCGGCCTGCCGGGGATGGCCTCTCCCAGAACGACATCATGATCTAGTTTGGGATGGTGAGTAAAACTCGGACCAATCGATTGATTCGCTGTGAGAGGAAGGAACGGGGCACAATGGGAATGGAAGGAGCATCCTAGAGGAGGGGAGCGACAGGCAGACCTGTTGTGCTTCCGCCGGTGATCTCGGTGCACGCACGTGTACTGGGGTTACCTTGAGTGGATGTTGGTCCGAGCACAGCTCGAGGCCGGGGTCGAGGCCTAATCCAAGGCCGGGGATTGAATGGAGGCGGCGGCAGGGACAACCCTCCCGTTTTGCAGGTTCCTCAGACGGGAGTCGTGCTCGCGTTGAACGTGGACAAGGGAGGAAGAACAAGAACAGACGAAGCGTTTTCGGTTGGCGGGGGCATACTATGGTAAATAGAAGCTGCTCCGCGATATGCTGATCCGAGAATCCGCGGAAGTGGTGCTCCGCCTTTTGTACACAAAATTAGTCCAGCTTCTCGGGGAAGTGGGTCATGAAGTGACTAAAGTTATGAGTCAAGGCACTCACGTCTTCATTCACTCCTTTAAGAGTGTTGTCAATCTCCCCAACGCGTTGGTTGAGCTGTTGGAATTCCTGATAAGGGACATAGTTATACCCTTGCTGCGGCTGGTTGGACCACGGGTCCCAGGCTCCCCCTTGCTGCTACTGTTGCTGTCCCTCCCAAGCAGGGGTTGTGTCATTTCTCATCCTCATGCTCCTGCTCATCCTCATCCTGGTGCTCTCCTTCTTCATCTTCCTCTTGATCAGGCTGAAGTTCGGCCATGATCTCCATCACTTGGTCCTTTGTGAGGATCCAAGTGTCCTTCTCCACAATGGATAAGGCTTGGGGATAGGTCAACTTAACCTACTCACCCTGTGCATCACCAAGATAACCAAACTAATATGCTCGGAGCCTCCGATTAGCATAGTAAACACCAAGGAAGCCACAAGTAGTCAAGTACTTGACGTCCATAAGTTTGGAACCATTAACAGATTGCATAACAGGTAGTGTACTATTTAATTCATGAGCAAGGTGGGTTACCAATCCACTAATGCAAATATCACCATTAGTCTTGTTGCTTTGGTGGCAAAAGTGCTGGATGAGTAGAGCTGGAGGATTGGGGCTTTGCGGTCCAGTGGGAAAAAGAGCCTTGGTGATCATTGCCATGTTCGCATTGGCCATGGAACCGGTGTGACCTCTTCCCAGTAGTGTGTTGGCGAGGAACAAGGCATATTAGCGGATTGTTGGGTTCTGAATGGTGGACATCTTCTTCTGGTAGAAGTTGGTGCCACCATTAACAGAAATATCCTCCCAAGTTTCTCCTCTTGTGACGCTATAGAAGTTAGTAACAGTTGGCTCCCCAACATGAGGGAAGCTGAAAGCATCACAAAATTGTTCAAACGTTATTTCATAGGGCTATCGGTTCATGGTGAAGCTTACCATGTGCGCATTACCTTTCGCCCTGTGGTCGTTGTAGAAGGAGGCAAGGAACTCATGGGCAAGCTCTGTCTAGGTGTCGTGGCTTGCGAAGCCAAGCACTGTTAGCCCCGCCTTGTTACACATGAGGTCGAAGTCCGCCTTCAACCCCACCGCGGTGAGAAATCTGTGGTCGACCCAACGTGTGGGCAGCACCCTCCTCGATGAGACCACAGCCAACTTGGGCTTGCGCTCGTCTCGGGACCCCGAGCTCGAGCCCTCACCACGTTGGTGCTTGCTCGTGCGAAAGATGTTACCGATTTTGTTCATCGTGATGCACTGAAAAATTTCACCATAAAACCTTAGGCATATAGTTTCTACATGATATATGAACGATCCTACGTGGAAAAATTCAATCCTAATGTGAGGAATCAATAGGAAAACCAAAATAATCTTGAGTTCATCCACTAGGGTTTCTTTATGCGGAATACAACTATATGGATGCAACTATACAGCCGGATCGCAATGATCCCGCTGTATAGTTGGTCGTTAAACCATTAGTATCCTCGAGATAAATTTCTAAAACAAGCATCGATATCTACATGATCGGAACTATACGGCCGGAATTTTTATTCCCGCCGTATAGTTGGTCGCTAAACAGTCAGTACTTTTGAGAAGAAATTGTACGAAAGCATCGATATCTATACGATCGGAGCTATACGACTGGAATTTTTATTCTCGCCATATAGTTGGTCGTTAAATTCTCTGTGTCTTCGATGAAAATTTGTTGATGGCAAAGATATCTATATGACTGGAACTTTACGGCCGGATTTTTTATTCCCACCGTATAGTTGGTCGTTAAACCATCAGTAGTCAGCACGAAATTCTTCGAGAATACCTTCTTATCCCAAAACTTAGCGAAACACCTTATTTTTGACAGAAAATTGACAGTAGAAACTGTCGACCAACATTAGCGTATGCAGAGCAGAATTTTAACCTTTGTAGATAAAACTCAAACTTTTATTTTATACTTATTCTACATTCGTTCAATCAATATTTCTACTATTTTTTGACAGCTACATCTTCATGGGCGTGCTTCCGCAAGAATGTCTGTGAAAAAGTTGTAGGAATTCGATGAACTTTTTATTCTTTATTTTATTTTATTGATGTGCTGGGTTGACTCCCATTAAGCATTTTATTTAGAATGGTTGGATAAGTCAATCCCTTCTCTGTTCTTGAATTCTCACCTTGGGTTGCTCCTTATCAAAGGAGCTTACCACATGAACTCGTTTTGCCGATGGAATATATCTTTCTCTTGCTTCCAGCTTCTTTGGAAAATACCGGATGATTTCAGCATCATAAACATTGAAGATTATTTTTCCTTCATCACAGTCAACTGATGCTCCTATAGTACTAAGGAAAGGTCTTCCAAGTTTTATAGATAATTTTTCATCCTCTGGCATTTCAACAATAATAAAATCAGTGGGAATAACATGCTCATCTATTCTAAGTAGAACATCCTCAATCATACCAATGGGTTGTTTAGTGGACTTGTCAGCCATCTGTAAAGTGATAGTAGTAGGGGAATACTCCCCTAATCCTAACCTTTTATAGAGGGAGTATGGTATTACACTAACTCTAGCACTAAAATCACACAAGGCATTGTGAATATTAGTCTTGCCTATTGAGCATGAAATAGTTGGTTTTTGGGGATCTCCTGATTTAGACAATAGCTTCCCATTAGCAGGATAACTAGTCACCATGGCAATGGTTTCAGTTATTTCTTTCTTTCTACTAAGAATATCACGGAGGAATTTAGAATAGGTAGGAACTTTAATTGCATCCGTAAACGGAATTTCTAGACGAAGTTCACCAAATGCTTTTGTAAAAGAATCATAGATTACCTGATCTGGTGTTTTGTTTTTCGATCTAGAAAGGGAAGCTTTTTCTCACCTTTCTTATTCTTGTCTTTTACCTTTTGTGGGGGATCAGGCTCTTTCATTGCTTTCTTTTATTGTTGCTTATTTCTTTTCTTCTTCTCTACTACAACAACTTCATCTTCATTGCTTATTTATTTTTGTTTCTTGGATCAACTGTCTCTGCATCAGAGTCATAACGGTTATCCTGTGCATCATCTTGGCCCTCCTTGGTTTGATATTGTGTTTCTTGAGCAGTTTCATCTTGAGGATCCACCAGTGTATCATATTCTTGGCTTGCTTTGAGTAAGGCTTTTTCCTTTCGCTCTTTTTCAGCTTCATATTCTGGTGGTCCTAACGGTCCTGTAACAACTGCACCTCTTCTTGTAACAACATTAGTAGAAACAAGAATATCTTTATCATCTTGAAGAAAAATTTGATAACCAGATGCTATTTTGTTCACACTGGGTTTCAATCATGCTAAGATACTTGTGAAGTAATTTTATTTCTTGGCCGATCTCTTCATAATTTTCTGTGAGTTCCGCCAAAATCATTTTATGTTTTTGAAAGTGCTTATGCAGGTTATTATGAGATTTTGCTTGTCGATGTTTTAATTCTTGAAAAACTTTCCTAGTTTCATCTTCTTCAGTTAAAAATTGTAACAAGTCTACTTTGTTTTCCTTAACAAGTTCAGAAGGTATACCTTTTTCTTTCATTGCTTTGCGTACTTCAGGCAAAAGATCAGGAGTTATCCGAAGTATCCCTTTTTCCAACTTAGTGCCGAAATCAAGATTATATAAATAATCATTCTTAGCCCTAGTAGACATCAATTCTAAGCATTCTTTAATAGTTAAAGTGTTTATCGATCCTCCCGCTGAGAAGTCAAGCAACTCTATACATTGAGTATTAAGACCATAGTAAAATAAATGGCAAATAGTTGATTCAGAATAGCCATGATTAGGAATACTATTGATCATTCCAAAAAATCTTTCCCAGGCTTGTGGGTAGTTTTCTCCCACATTCTATCTAAAGTTGCCTATACTCTTTCTTAGTTCAGTTACCTCTTTAAAAGGATTAAACCTGTTTATAAATTTGACAATACAGTTTTCCCAACATTTAATGTAATGGCGAGGGAGAGAATATAACTAGTCTAGTGCCTTACCTTTAAGAGGCCAACAAAATAATTTTAGACGAGAGAAATCTCTTGGCAAACCTTTTGGTCCAAGTGACGTTACCACATCGTCGAACTCTCTAAGATGTCTTCCTGGGTCTTCATCTTCCCTTCCATTGAAAGCTTTTTCCTGCAATTTTTTTAATAATTCCACCATCAAATCGATATTCCCTAACTCTAGGGTTAGGGAATTCTATTGGTTGCTTAAGAAATTCAGAACTTGGAGCACTGTATTCTCTGAGAGTTTTCTCAAGTTTCTTGGGAGTTGTCCTGTAAATAGACATGATTTCCATTATATCACTCAAGTTTTCAACTTCAACTTTATTCGATCTTAAAAGTTTTTCAATAATTTCCTCGCATCTCTGAGAAGGCACGCGATCAATATAATCTGGTAAATAGGTCCTACCAGAGCGTGTAGACCCTTTGTCTTCTAAGGACAACATTTTTGTAGTAGTAACATCTAAAATGTCAAGAGACAAACACTTAGCGCTTAGCTCCCCAACAACGGTGCCAGAAAATAGCTTGATGTCTTCAAGTGCATAGATCGTTTGTAGCTAGTTTCGAAGTATAGATATTGATCCCACAGGGAGCCCAAAGGTAAGTGTTTATGGTGAAGTTTCTATCACACCCAAAGTTGTCATAGGTCTTCGAGTGAATTGACTGCAAGTGTAAAAATGAGAATGAGATTTGGATTGAACTGGATATATTTAAATAAAACTAAAATTTAAACTTCGGAAATAAAAAGCATAAAAGTAAAGAACGATTTGGTTGTTTGTTGTTTTCTGCAGGTGATGAAAAAGGCGCGGGGAGATATAGTTCATGGTGATAGTGACTGTGCCAGGTGGACGAGTGATAAATGTAACAATTGTAATCTTATAAGTATATGTGTAGGCGAGCAACGCATAATTAGCTGGAACTCCTCTTGGTAGATTTCATCCCAACTTCAATAATCCTACTAGTCTATTACCAAAACCATGGTCAGACACTAGACTATTAAGACCCTTCAGGTCGCTTAACGATTAAGCTCCTTGGATCGGACTAATGCAATAAGCACGGTTGTTCCTCGTTATCCTCGAGTCTACTAGTTTTCCATTGATATCCCCGTGTCACTCGGGGGTCGCCGGTCTGCTAGCGAACAAGATCCTATCCATGTAGAACAAAGTATCATGTTGCTTGGGCCCTTAATTGGACAACAAGTATTAGGCATCTCACAGATAGTCAAGCACACATAGTATAATAATTAAAATCAATCACAAACTAATGGGAAATATATGAAGGCACATCAGATCTCACCAATCCCTTACATCTCCCAAGCCAAAGGAACTTAGTCACACATGAGAGAAGAAATTATCATCAATATATTTAAATAAAGGGAGTTCTTCTCGATATTACCGTGGAGATCCACAATAAGAATAGAAAAGTAATCCAACACAATTCAAGATGGGAAGAACAATCTCAAACCCTAGTCTTGCAAGGTGAAGATCTCTCTCTCTCTCAAGTACAAGTCATGGCTATGGGGGTGTATTGTCTAGGAGGTCGAAGATCGTGGAGCGAGATGAAGAACGTCTCCTCCTTCTTCTCCGGATCTCTTCTTTCTCCCTTTTGGATGGTGTGGCAGCTGTTGTGTTGTGTTTTCGTCCTTGGTCCCTTCAGGGAAGTTGTCTCTTTTGACAAGACAGAGGCAGCGGCAGCTATACGGCAGGAGCTACGGACGGAAAAATTGCTCCTATCGTATAGTTGCTCGTTAAAGCCTCTATACGCTTCCCTCGATTGCTTCCAAAGAGAGACTTGCTTGTTTTCACCTGAACATTGTGGTTCTCTAGTTAAAACCCTCTGTTCACATTCAGAACCTGAAACACACATTAAAAACCAACTTTTCTTTGCTAGCAAAGTATTAGCGTCAGGTAAAGGTAGAAAACGATCAAATCCAGGAGAAAACCATCAATAAAAACCATAAAAATGTGTCGAATCTCATAGCTATCAGTAGCCCCTGAGGCTATGTTCGGGTGCTTGCACCGGAGCATTGGCTCAAAGCATTGCTTTCATCCGAGGAGGTACTCAACTCAGGCCTTAACTCAATCAATCCTTAAAGCTTATCGGGTGCGCGGCCAGTGCTCCTGATGGGAGTAGCCCCTGAGGCTATGTTCGGGTGCTTGCACTAGAGCATATGCGCATAGTTAATCATCACAAAATGTATGCCATGGTTTGTTTTTGTATTCACCCGAATATTTCTTCACCTTTGTCCACGCATGACGTCAGTGCTGACGAAGATGGCATGTCACAGTTTTCGAAAAACAAGACCCAATGGGACGTTGCAGTGGTGGGCCTTTATTGTAGTAACGATGACATGTAAGCAGCGCGTCCGCGGAGATTGTTTGACCGCATGACCCCACTTTTGCATGAAAATCAAAGCGCGGTGTGGATTTTCTCCGTGTTTGCTGTGGTAATTACTGCCCACGATTTTTATCCCTTCAACGATGCTGGCCATGTGTCGTCATCATCTGTGTCTTGATGTTTCACCGCCCATATCTGATGGTTAATACTTTGGTTACTTTTCTTTATAATCTAAGGGAGATATTTTTACTGCTCACTATTCCCCTTCGTTGCACACTTCTTCCTCCTTGCGCCACATCTGTGCTCTAGTGCCTCCTGCTCTTTCTTTCTCCCTTGCGCACTTATGCTTCCCTTCAGAGCCACCATGGGCAAGAACAATGGTGGATCCTCCACCGTTGACGCCACGGTGACAAAGAAGAGGGCCATTGTATGGGCTCCTTCCAAGTGCACCATGTGGGAGCTACGCGTGGCACACAAGGCTGGTCTCCTGGAGGAGGGCTCCTTCAAACTCCCTAGAAATGAAGCTATTCTAGTGCCTGAGGCGGGATGGAAGGTAATGTTTCTCTCCTTTCTCTACCATGGCCTCTATCTTCTGGCTCACGAGTTCCTCCGCGGCCTCCTTTTTGTTTACGGCATGCAGCTCTACCAGCTCATTCCAAACTCCATTCTCCACATCGCTTGTTTCATCACTCTTTGCGAGTGTTTCCTCGGGATCCATCTCCATGCAGCCTTATGGAAATATTTTTTTCTGCGTTTGCTGAAATGCCACCGACACCATCGTTCATGATGTGGGAGGCGCACTATTCTTTGTTCGCCTGGAAGTTACCTACTTTGACTTCAAGTTCGGAGTTTTTCCAAGGTTGGAAGACGAAGTGATTTTACATCAAGGACCGTCAAGTCGAGGGTCAGAACTTCGGGTTGATGCCCTTCGACCCAAAGAAAACTTGCCGGAGGCTTAATTCATGGCATCAACACCCTAGTGCCAAGGAGATGAAGGACATTAAATTGCCGCTGGATCGGATCGATAAACTGTGCACTGAGGCCGGACGCGTCCTATTAGGTTTGCAAATTATGGCTTATTTCCTTCAGGTGCGCATCCAACCTCTCCAAGCTAGGTTGGCTGGTATGTGGGTGTACACAGGCAAGAAGGACCCAATGAGGATCTCGACAGAAAATCTTCCCATTGAGATTCTTGAGAAAATGGTACGTTCTTTCACCACCCTGACAAAGAAAAACCCAGTTCCTTTAGATTGCCAGGTGGATCCCTATGGCAAGAAGAACCTGTCGCCTGACGTGAGCTTTCTGGATTGATTTTGATTGTTCAACTTCTTCCATGCATTTCTGTTGTGGTATAAACTTTTATCGCATGACTTTTCTTGTGTTGATGTAGGGTCATGATCATCTCTATGCTTTCCCTCCTCTTCCTGAAAGTGCCGACTTGCTAGACAATGCCACCGCATCCGAAGATTTTACCGGAACTGGGATTACAGCCAAAGAATAAGGGGATGCTTCTCCTACGGAATCTTCTTATTACACCCATTCCATTCCTTTAGCTCATTCCCAATATTTCAAGATTGTACCCGCTGCTGAAAACAGAAGCGGTTTGAAGTTGTTGAAATGGTCGAAGTCCCCGACAATTCGACGGGTTCAAATACAAAATTCATTGAACCTATATCTTCTACTCCTCCAAGGATGGGTCTCTTCCGCATGACCCAAAACATATCTTCGTAAGTATTACTCCCATTTTATTATTTTTGTAGGCTACAAGAATTGCTCTGACTGAAGACGAACATTTTTTTGCTGAACCAGGGGTGATGAGGAAGAATACCTCCCGCCACTTCTATCGCATCTCCCATTGTCATGTCGCAAATCCAATCGACGAATCCGGAGAATCCGCAGAAGATATCTACAGAGAGACCGAACCCAAAAGATGCGGCTGCTGCACCTAAACCTCCGCAATCTAAGAAGAAAAGAACCGTGGGAAAAGGCGTGGCAATAGCCGAAAACCCTACTGGAGTTGACATGAAAGATGTAAGTGTTGTTCTTTTATCAGTTTCACATCTTGCTTTGGCTTGCTCCTTCCTTAGCCCCTGAGTGATTTTTCTATGTGTCCCAGCCGTTGATGCGTGAGATGGTCAACATGGCCTCCCGGTTTATCAAGATCGGTAATGAAGCCAAAGAATCGAAAGGTTTATTTATCTACCTAGTGCTGTTCTTTGCGATAGTCTAACCATTACTGACTTGATGAATTTTCTATTGTCCAGCCTGTGCCAAAGAATCCAAAGTTATTCGAGATGAGGCGTTGAAGTGTACCAAGGATCTTGAAGACAAGCTATGGGTCATGGAAAAAGCGCTTGAAGAATCCAAACAAACTGTAAAAGCTGAAGCGAAAGAACAGGAAAACCAGACTATTGTTACTACCGAAAGAGATGAACATCTTGGGAAGTGGCTAGATGCTCTCAATGCTTCATTGGCCAGTAAGTTGTTATTCAGATCTGCTACGATTTTCCTAGATGCTATTGTTATCAAAGTTTTCCTTAACTTCTACGCCTTCATTTTTGACTTCATTCTTTCTACTGCAGAAATTACTGGCCAGTCTCTAACATTGGAAGAGGATAAGAGATCTGATCTACTGTCTGATGATGTAGGAATCTTGGAGGCAATAGTGTTCATGGGCGAAATCTTTTGATCCATTCACGACGTGATTTCAAGAGCCTTCATGCCGAGATTTTTGCGGGCAAGGAAGTTCCCATGGACCTCAATGATCTTCTTGCCATTTTCAATGTCGAGCCCAACCTGCTGATAGCCTATAGCATGATCCAATCGAGGAGTGATGCTGAAAATTCAATAGCCTTGGCTATGGCGCACAGCAAAAAGGTCAATTGGAAGAATGTTAGCTCCTATGTTCTAGTCAATAGTGCAGACAAAGAAATTGATCTGACACCTTTTATTAAAAGGGCCAAGAAATATCCGCGGTTCCTTCTAGCGAAAGGTGCGGGGAAAGAGATTCCTCCTGCCAAACCTGGAACCGATACTCCTTTTGGTATTGTTACTCATGTTACCAAGCCTTCGGCTAGCGCCACGCTTTTAGGTGAAAAGTATTCCTGATTTTTTAGTTGCCTCCGTTGTTGCTTTCCTTTCTTGTAATGAATTTAACGACTCACACTTATTATCTGGCCTTCGGGTTGAGGGAAAACTTTTGCTCTCTCTCTCTCTATATATATATAGGGCTGAACTATTCTAAAACCGGTCTGCAGAATAATATTCTGCACACCACCTGACCCTATAAGAGGCGCGAAGCGCTGGACCCGACCGGTCCGACAAGGCGGTACCTGCCCGGTTACCACGACACCTGTGTCTCGACCCCGACCAGAAATCTCGCTGCCCACACCTGCGCCTGGATCCCGTGACCTACCGAGCGGAATCTTTCCCGCGAAGCGAGCTACCGAGCATCGGTGCCCGCGCCGGCGTGAGGTAGCAAGCTCCTCCCTTGTCTGGCTCGAGCCCCTGCTACTTCTTCCAGCGACCTTCGCCCGTCTCCGGCTAGAGCCCCCTCCTTCTTCCTCCTGCGGGATCAATGAGCTCCACCCTTCTCCGGCCCCATCCCCCTCCTACTTCTTCCTGCGGGAGCCAGCGAGCTCTGGCCGTCTCCGGCTAGAGCCCCCTCCTTCTTCCTTCTCGCAGCCAGCGACCCATCATTGGCGAGATCCCCCTCCTTCATCACTGCGGATATAAAACCCCCCTCCTTCGTTACTATGGGTAGATAAGGTTACCGTGTTCTTGAAATTCAGATAGAGAAATTCTATCTGTGAGGTAATCTTGTTATTTCTTGTACTAGATAACACAAATTTGAAGAAGACCGGAGTTATGGCTCCTCCTGCATCCAAGAAGAGAAATCTTGGAATAAAACATGGAGCTCCTGTAGTTCCTACAAGATCTTCTAGATTTGGCTAAAAATCATCTTTAGTGGACATTTTTTCACCAGATGCACTAGAAATGAAGTGTACTTCCTCAAAATTTAAACATCCGAAGCGATCAAGATGTGAAATTGGCAAGGTGAGAAAAATTTCTCATGCCAAGTATTATCATTTGAGCTTCCCTTATTGGAAGTTGTATCTTTTTGCTACAATGATTTAAGTTTTACTAATACATGTGAATTTAGCACCTTTTGAACTTCCCAGAGATTGAAAATGTGATCTTCCCTTGTTTATCAGTCTGTATTTCCCTTATGGTATAACTATAAGTTCTAACATTAGTAGAAACATACGGAAATTAACAAAGCTAATAACACTTTGAACTGCCCAAGATCTTCCCATGTTCCTAGTATGTACTTCCCTTATGGTATAGCTATAAGATATGTGAAATTAACAAAAGCTAATAACACTTTGAACTGTCCAGTGACTGAATCTGATATTCCCATCTTCCAAGTCTGTGCTTCCCTTGTGGTACTATGATCTTTTTCAAATTGTTCTTAATTTTTTGGATGTACTTTGTAGGAAACACATGGTGTTGTTTATCCTGATCCTTAAGAAAGGCATGTATCTGAATATGATGTCTGGAAGGTTAAAAAAATGAAAGAAACAACACCGGTTGTATTTCATGAATATCCTCTACAAATGCAAGAATCAAATTCCACTTGGAGGACTCCAGAACTTCCGTAGAACTTCTTTGTTACCGAATACTCACCGGATCTAGAGGGTTTTTACTCAATGCATTCACCTACAGCAACACCTTCAGTTTCAGCTACAAAATCAGAAATGCCACTAGTAAAAAATCATTGTCCTCTTGTGCCGCAGCGTATTAATCATATTGCTCGTGCGATCATAGTTGTTCGTCCTTCAGGAAAGATTGTCGAAGTTGGTGCTATGCATCGTCCAAATCAGAATCCTCATAAAAAGCACACAGCAGGTGCACTTTGATGAGACTCATGCTAATGATGTGCCTCATGCTAGTGTGAACACATTTCCTCCACGTGCACCTCCACAGTATTCCTCTGGTTTGCCTCCTCGTGCACCTCCACCACCTTCGTCTAAAAAGCGTCGTTATGCACTTGCTGATCCGCTTCTGCATGCCGCATTGGTGACACCGCCGTGTCCAATTATTCCTGGAGAAATTGAAACCTTAGTAGAACAGCGTTGCTACAGCCATGTAAGTACATATAAATATTTTGTTGCCTTTTGTACTTCTTGTTAAATTATCTGTGTGCTTCGCTTTTATGTTGATCTATACTGACATTTTTCATTTTATCTTTTTGCAGAAGGAATACCTCCCCGATTACTTTTTGCCTAAAATTAAAATGGTTTTCTCAAATTTTAAAGATGCCAGAAAATTTTACAATAGATATGCCCGTCATGCTGGTTTTGGAATAAAGAATAGACAACACAACCGTAACAATCGATACATGTACTATACTCGACAAGGGAAGTACGAGAGCTCTATTTCTAAAACTGATAGGCAGCATGATAACACAACAAAGAAATGTGGCTACACTACTGGTGTTAGATTGAAGGAAAAGCCAGATGGTATTTTCGTCCTCGAGAATATAAGATATGAACACAACCACCATTTGATACTCAGTCCTAGCACTTGTATTTCTACATTCACACAAAACATTTGATCCTTCCTTGCTGGAGTATGTGAAGTTTCTACGGTTTCAAAATGTACCACACCACACAATAATGTGCATCATATATGATCAATAGGAGGCGCGTAGTACTTAAATATACATGGCCGCGACTTAATAAACCAGTAAGGGATTCACTAATCATACGCTAAGTATATTATTGTTAACTACCTGTTTGTTATTATTGATCTTCTTAACTAACATGTTTGTACTTCTTATATTAAAAATACAGCAAAGCAAAGAACTCACTAATCGATAATGCGGATGATGTGCAAAAGCTATTGTCTTTTTTTGGCGAAATGAAAGCATGCAACAATGAGTTCTTTTTTGACTTCCAGCTTGATGCCAAAGACCGAATAAAGGAAATCTTTTGGGCCAATGCGAGCTGCATGGGGTTCGTATGAAGATTTCGGTGACTATATGACATTCGACACCACGTACAAGACTAACGTACACCATATGCCTCTTGGTGTCTTTGTTGGAGTGAATCACCACTTGCAGTCTACTATAATTGCGTGCGCTCTTGTTAGGGATGAAAGTATAGAATCTTTCGTCTGGCTATTCAAAACTTTCTTGAAATGCATGAATGGCAAGCATCCAATAATCATTCTAACAGGTATGTCTTTATTTCTTGTTTTTGCAACTGATCAATGGAGCTAACCAATATGTGACTGTCTTTAACATATCTTGTTTGCAGACCAAGATGTTCTAATGGGAAAACCAATATCTACCGTCTTCTACAAGACCCTGCACAAGTTGTGCAAATGGCGCATGCTTAAAAATATAATATTCACCTGGCCATACTATACAAGATTCATCTTACATTTAAGGCAGAATTTACATCACTCCTTAATTAGCCACTCATGCCCACGGAATTTGAACATGCCTGGCAAGATCTTCTTGACAAATACAACTTCCATGCGGACAGAATGATGATGCAGTTGTGGCAACATAGGGAGGAGTGGATATCTGCCTACTTTAAGAATGCATTCTATGCTAGGACGACTTCAACTCAGCGTAGTGAAAGTATGAATTCTGCTCTTAAGCAAGGATTTTTTTAGAGCGCAAAAATATGCACTAGTTCGCTGAGCAGGTTAATAAGTTCATCTTCAAGAGGCGACAGGCGGATAATCAACAGACAATGGCATCGCTGGTAGGTTGTTTGATATCCTAAAAATGTCGTGCGTACTTTTTCTATGTGAATATTTAAAGAATCTACGCTTTATAATTTTGTAGAATGAATCGATGACGAGAACTTATTACGAGTTTGAGAATCAGCTTACCAAGTTGTACAAGAAGGCCGTATTTAAAGCGTTCCAAACAAAGCTAAAGAGGAGCACTCTGTTCCACATCAAGCAAAACCTGAACCACCCTCATGTTGATGAATATAATTACCTGGTGACCTTTCATGAACCAACAAATTATTTCACATGGTCAAACCATGCCTTCAGAGTTCTTGCAGATCCAATCAGAGGCGAGTACAGATGCGAATGCCAGCTCTTTGAGCATATAGGTAATTCCATTTGACCTATAACTATTCATGCTTTCATCCATGAGCTTCTCTGACATTATAACTTGATCTTCCCTATATAGTACTTTTGTGCTTCCCTGCATTTCATATCTATACTTCCTTGATGTGTACATTTGTACTTCAAAAGTCTGCATGTATTGTTTCTATTCCTACTAATTATAGTCTGAAACTTGTTACTTCAGGCATGTTCTGCCTTCATGTGATTTCCATGCTCGGTCACCTTAGGGTAGACAATGTTCCGCTACGGTACATACTCAGGACATACACAAATGGTGCACGTTAGAAAGGCACTTTTGATAGAAGAGATTATAAGACTCAAGCATATGATGGTTCTTCTTTCCTCTACCAGCAGAATGAAGTCCTATAGCTGGCTATGAAAGTTTCAAGAACAACTACTAGTTCAGAAGCGCAGCATGCTTGAGCTAAACATCGACTACAAGAACTGTTGGATGAGCTTGAAGCAATGGGTTCATCAGCACCAACAATGGATGATCCTGATGTTGTTCCTATAGCAACTTCAAACTCGTGCCCAGATATCAGTCATTTCGAGCCTGAAGTCAGATAGTTCCCAACAGACAAAAAAGATCAGCAGGAATCTGAGTTTGCTGAAAAGGTAATACTTCCACCTATTCAGTCAAAAACTACAGGCAGCAGGAATAAGTAGCCAGGATGATCTAAACCTCATGGATCTATGAAGAAGAAGCACCAACTAGAGATAGGCGATGACGGCATTCAAGACCGCGGGAAATCAAAAGGAATTAGGAAATGTGGTGTCTGCAATAAGAGACAAAGACACAATGCTCGAAATTGTCCAAAACTTAAAAAATACACTGATTCACAACAATTGTTATAAAGCGTAAAGGAAAAGGTACGAGAAGAAGGATCTATAGTGGGTTCAATAAGATGAAAGGTCACAATGAACTCACATGTCTGGTTCTCAAAGCAAAGAGATTAAAGAAAAAGAAATGAAGCGGATGAAAAAGAGTAAGAAACAGATCGAACATGATGAAGAAGAGGATGAAGAAGAGGACGATCATGTAGCCGAAGAAGAAGAAGAAGATGATGATGAAGCTGAAGAAGATGAAGATGAAGAAGACAACAAAGAAGAAGACGGAGAGGAGGAAGAACAAGACAATGAAGAAGACGAAGATGAAGCACAGGAGCAAGAAGAGGAAGAGTCAACACCACCAAGAACTAGAAGAAGCAACGGAAAAAGGAATTGAGGCTTTACTATTTTGCACTTCCACTGTCAAGCACATTTGTAATTACCTAGCATAGCTATTATCAAAGGGATTATTGATGTGTACAATATTTCAGAAAATAAAATCTGTGATACATGGCATACCTAGCATGGCTATATTGACATGGATTATTTGTCCTTAGTGTAGTCTGTGCATTCCAAGGGAGGAACTAATATGATACAAAGGGAAGCACCAAGATAAAGAGGAAGTGCAAACTATAAGAACAAAGAAGCACAGAAGAAGCTAACATGTAGTACATGTGATACACAGAGGGAAATTCAAATTTAAAACCGAGGAAGCGCAGACTATAAAAGAAAGAAGCACAGAGGAGTTTAACATGCAGTACAAATTCCCCATAGAGGGAAGTGTAAATATTAAACTAGATATTCGGGGGGAGGATACAAAATGGTCTACCTACCATGCAGCATTGACGCTAACCAAAAAAATGCACATTTACATACATATAAGTAAAATTATCCTTTTGAAGATCAAATTTAAAGCTGATGGAACAGAAACATGAAGACTAGCTAGAGAAAAAAATGAAGAATATAGGAAGTGCTAGAGAATAAGCCCAGGTATTATCTACATGGAAGTACAGTTAACAGAATATAGGTAGTGCAACTATGACATGAAAATAAATATATATAACCAGTAGGGAAGTACAAGGTTCAATAGTGAGAAGCATAGAAACATTTGGGAATTAAGCACAAGTTTAATAAGAAGAGAAGTATAGATAAACCACAAAATGAAAATCTTTACAGCTGCAGTTATTTATCTCTCCACTGAAAGTGATGGTAATCCTATAAAGGTCCATTATAAACAACTATGATAGCTAATAATGAATCAACTATTGCTTCTGGCTTAACATCAATAGTAGTTCTTCTCCTTGGATTGACAATGCAAAGTGTGGAGAAAGACACTGAATCTCCGGAGGAAGTTGATCGAGCTGAACCTTGTTGTCTTGATGGAAGACAAGTATGTACATGTGCTCTACATTCCAATCAGGGACATGTTCCTGCAGAATAAAACATGTACAGTAACATAAAAATCATTAATACCACTTTCACAAATTAAGAGTTAATCAATAACTTATACTGTATTATGTTAATTAACATACATCAGAAGTGTCAATTGCTTCTACGAGTTCATCCCCATAATAAGTTGATGCATACTTCAGGCAGTAATACCGGCATTGGTTGACACCTTGCTTAGGTAATTTCTTATAGGTAGGCCTAACCGAAACTTTCCTCCAATTTGGATGTCCATTTTTCTTAGGCGCTTCTTTCCCATAAACACCTTCCATCAATAAGGAGATCCTTCATCCCTGTTTTTTAAGATTTTTGAAGAAACAAATGTGAGGACAAGAAATAGAATGTTCAGTTTTCTTTAAATTAACAAACTTAGTGGAAAAACTAAATAAATTTGTTGAGCACTTACAATCTCTGCAGTATCACTAGAATGGAAAGAACTCCTAGATAGATTTGGGTGGCTATACTAGTCATAAGAATCCAGCACATAAACTGAGCTACGATATTTGTTCATCACATACATGACATGATGATTTGTCGTTGAACCATATATATTTTTACAATAAGGCATCATTATCTATTAAAAAAATAAAAATATCTTATATCATAAATAGAGGTTCATAGTGCAAATAAAAGGCGTGAAAGTACAACAATAATGAACCTCAGCCTTACCAGATTTTCCATCAAAAGATGCTCTCCTGGTCTAATATAATTGTTGAAACAATGGATAGCTCTAGTGACATCAAACTTCCTCCTTGACATCAAACTTCCTGCTTGACATCATAATTGTTGAAAAAAGAATTACTGCAACTTACACAAACCCAAAAAGGCACAATAAGCCTTTTTGATTGTTTATACTTCTCCCTTAATAGAGATACCCAATTCAGCACATTGTGTGGATAGCAATCCATCCAATCTAAATGCATTGGCAACAACCAAAATAGTAGCTTCAACTAAAGTATTTTCAAACATGAGAAGGGCTTTGAGAAAAGAATAATTTCATGAGAACTTACGCTAAAGAGTAAAGAGTAAGGATTACTAAAGAGTAATGATTACTAAAGAGTAATGATTACTATGAATAAGTAGAAACTTACGCTACTTTATCATCTTCCGTAACCCGTGTGACCCGGTCATAAAATAAGTCAATAGCTTCACTAATGGCTACAGGTGCAAGGCAGTACAAATGCTCATCATGAGAAGAACAGCGGCACTTGCCCTCTCTAATACAATAGGTAGTACAGATGTTACTAACACGTAGTTCAAAGAAGTGCAAATGCTTTATCAGATAAGTATAGATTATTACATAAATATGTTAATCTCCACCCTGTAGTGATAAGGATGGGATACTATGACTGATCCAGAAAAGCAAACGTTCACAATCACACGCAACAAGAGTTTCATGATACACACAAAATGAAATAGGGATTATGTTTACATAGTATTTCTTTACATCACAATTTGCACAGATTTAAACATAACAATTTCAACCACATTGTTTCAATATACAAATCCCATAACCCAATTTGATTCAAGCCCACATACAGTAATAAAGCAACACACCATTAAAGGATAATTCTTCAGGAGAAACAATAGAAGCATGGATCAACCCAAGTTGCAATAGAAGCATGGCTTGGATCAACTGAAACTTCACTAACATCAATAGAAGCCGAAGGGACCTTATCCACGACAATGTCTTCTTCTTCAGGAGAAACAACCTTCCTACCATAATCTGGAAACAAAACAGTAGCTGGCACAAGAGGAGATTGAGTAGAAACATCTCGCGCTACAATAGCTTCCATAGAAGGCGCAACAATATCTTTCAGGATCCTGAGCTATGTGGTGGCTAGAATCAATAGTATCAACAGCAGACTGTTAAACAACATTGTCACAGATCGCCTTGTGAGCATGATGCTCACCCGAAACAGTTTTATCACTATCGATGTTGCTATCCTCGCGAGGGGGAGTGATAGAAGTATGCAAATGCACATTATCAGCAACAACTGGACATTCTAGTTCTACATCACCTTGAACCTACAAAAAATAAAAGAAAGAGGAAATAGATAAGAGGAAACAATATTATAAATGGGTAGCGTACTAAATAATAAATGGGAAGCACATAAGTTAATAAAGCGAAGCACATGGTTATAAGAAATGGGCAGTACAAATGTTCATCATAACATGAAGCGCAGTGAATAACAAATGGGAAGCATAGATCACAAGAAATGGTAAGCACAGGGACATAAGAAATAGGCAGCGCAGATGTTCAGACAAAGAAAGTATAATCATAATGATTAAAAAATAACAGGCATTACTAGTAAAAAAGAAGTGCTCACTTTAAGTGCAGCTTCTGCTGCTGCTGCCACATCAGCTTCATTCAACTTCTGAAGGTATGCATGTGCTTTAGCTTCGCAGGGTTTGAAGAAAGCATCCTGCATCTTTTGTAACAAAGAAACACTTTGGAGAATCATCAAAATGCTCTTCTGATAATGGTCAAGATTTGCAGCCTCCACATTTAGGATATCCTTGGAGGCTTCTTCGTCGAAACAATCCTCGGGGGGCAAAAATCCGGCAGTATGGCTAAGCCGTACACTAGTACTAGGCAATTTCAAAGAGAGATCATATGCCTTCGAAAGAAGACCATCAAGTTCCACAAAGGTTGTAGCTGAATCATGGACACTGCTTCCTTGAGCATCAACACCAGATGCATTGGTGCTTCCAACAGTTTCTTGCGAGAAGCTAATTTACCACCAACAAAGCCATCTTTCCTTTTCATTGAAGAAACACAGGAAGTTCTCATATTTCCCTTGGAACTATCAACACCGAAAACAACATCATTGGCTGCCTTCCACTGCAAAACAAAGATAAATTCTCAAAACAGTACAAAATGTACAAAGTTAATACATACTTAACAAGGGATCTGTCTAAGATGGTTCACCGGTAACTTGCCATAAATCCAAGATGTAGGGTCCTTATTCCCTTCCTGGATGCAATCTAGATCAACTAGCTTCCTAAGGTTTGAAGGATTCATGTACAGATATCGAGGAGTTCGCATATCCTTAGGATTCAGCTTTCGATGGTTAATATGGTCAAGGTACATCAACAAAAGCATGATGCCACAACCAGGGATTGATTTCCAGTCAGCTTTTGCTGACTGCCAGATAAAAATGGTTCTCCTGAGCTCATCAACAAGAAGCTAACATAAGTCCATGGTTTTTTTTAACTTAATAGGATCAAATTCAATAACCATCAGTGCCTCCCTCGTAACACAATTCGAATTTCCTGGGAAGATGAACTTATTGTACAATACGATGCCAAAGACCTTCAGAGCCAAAACATCATTCTTAGGATCATCAACAAGACCTCTTAGCAACGCACGAAGATCATCAGTTTTTATATGTTGGTTCCTTGGAATACAAAACTCCTCCTTCGGATCCATCAATGCTTTATCATGACTATTGTCTGAAGGTCTAGGAGGTGAGTCATTACCATCAGGAAGCCCAAACAACAAGTGTATCACTTTGGCAATTATCTACATCTTCTTATGACCATCACCAAGATCTAGAGTCATCGTAACATGGTCTACTTTGTACATCAGGATGGCAATGAGTCGGTGGTTGACATTCTCTTTGATAGTCATATCCTTCAGATGACCAACACCTCCTTCCGTAAGCAAAACCAAGTGATGTTACTTCAATAACTTGAAGCATAGATCCAACTCCTTCAACGAGCACAGTGCAGCGGTATTGAACAGCTCTTTATCATCAACAACAACACTAGAAGTGTCAGCTTGTTTATCACCTCTCTTTCCACTCTTTATCCTATGAACAACCTTGAACTACTGGAATGGAATGGCAAAACAAATTACACAATACAAGTAAAGGAAATAGGAATACAAATGTAAAACTTAAGGGAAGTACAAGTATGACAAGCAGGGAAGCACACTGTTACAATGCAGGGAAGATCAAGTTACAAAGAGAGATAAGATAATGGATGAAAGCATAAATAACTACAACTACATAAGAAAGGGAAGTAAAAGTCATAAGAAGATACAACTAAGTAATAAAAATAACGAAAATAATATGGTAGGTACAGAGGTACATAAATGGGAAGTTCAAATTTACTATAACATGAAGATCAAATGTACACATGTACAAAAATTTGAATAAAAAGCAATAAAAGTTAAGAAAGTTCACCTCAGAAACATCGTCGTTGTTCAAAAGATTTTCAGTAGCGAAATCGTCATCGGCTAGCTTAGCTCCCGCATTAACAGAATAATCATCATCTTCAAAATGAACAGACTTTTTAACCTTACATGCATCCTTCTTCTGGCCAACACGCTTCTTCTTCTGCACAACAAGCTCCTTCTTCTGGCCAGCAGGCTCCTTCCTCTAAAAAACAAAAGTAAGAAATATATCAATATCATACACTACAAAACAAAATAAAGAAATTGAGAACATCAAAATGAAAGGGGATAGAAAAAACCTTAGCACCAAATTGTTTAGCCTTTGGGGTAGACTGCTTGGGGATGGGAGCATGCTTCTTCCCCTTGGGAGCTTCAACAATTGCTTGACCACGAGGGCTTTTGCAAGGACGGACAGAGTTACTAGCCTTTTGCTTTCTAACACCCGTCCTCTGCTTTGCTTGAAAACATGGGCTACTACAAACAGTACAAGCAAAATCTTCAACAACTTGATCATCATGAAGTGCCTTCTTCTTATGTTCTATAGCCCGTAGAAGCTTGTCATCTAACCTAATTGTTTTAGATGCAAGCTAAGTAGGTACATCCTCTATCTGAGTAACCTGCTCGGATCTAGTTACACTCTGAGACTGTGTAACTGATAACTCCAAGGAACCCGGCTGGGAATCATCATCAACATAAGCATCATCTTTTTGCTCCATATGTTGCTTCAACTGACAAAACAATATCTGTGATAATCTTGTCAGCAGATTGAGTAAGATCTTCTTCATTAGCAAAACCAAGAAACCAAAAAATAGATCAATAGATATAACATTAAATGAGGAAATCACAAACAAAATTACCTAAACAATAAGGTAGTGCACATGTTCAATAAAAAGAAGAATATACATGTAAAAAAGGTAGTGCAGATATTCAATAGAAAGAACAACAGACATGTAAACAAGGTAATGCAGTTATTTAATAGCAAGAAGAACATAGATATCAAAATAGCAGTGCAGTTGTTCCATAGTAAGAAGAACAGTCATGTAATAATCAGAAAATTCATATAATTACCTAAATTATTAGCAGCATTAGCCTGGGGCTCAGCGGAATCATACTTTTTTCTACCTTCAGCATCTTCAGAAGATGGGGATCACTAACAGATCCATCATCTGGACTATGCTTAGAATCCATAGAAGCACCTGCAAAAAAATATTCAGATAGTAGAAAAGACAGAAAAAGAGCAAGGCAGTGCAGATGTTAAATACTAAGAAGAACAAACATGTATAAAAGGAAAGAACATATGCACTATAAAACAAAGAAAACAAAAAAATACATCAATACATAGATCAAAACTCATGGAATAAAAAATGGGGGAAGTAAAAAACAAAGTAATTACCTAAATTATCAGTAGCTTTAACGTGGGGCTCAGCAGAATCACCATTTTTGGTAGCTTGAGCATCTCTAGAAGATGGGGCAACTATAGGATCACCAGTAGATCCAACATCTAGATTATGCTCAGTATCAGCAGAAGCACCTGCAAGAAAAAATATTCAGATACCAGAGAAGTCATGAAGAGAACAAGGCAGTGTAGATGCTAAATAATAAGAACAAACAGGCACAAAAGGACAATACACTGCAGATGTTCATGAGAAACACTATGTAAAACCACCAAGTTACCTCTACAGTACACATGCATAATTTTGACAAGGACAAATTAACACACATCATTTATATTTTAAAATTTAAACATGATAAGATGGCATTAAAAAACTAATACATGTGAAGAAAATACATGTATAAACCAAAAAATTCATCTAAATATAACATGAACATAAGGAAGTACATATATAAATACAGAAGAAGAACAATAATGATTGTACTAGAAAATTCATATAAATACTACATGTAGAACAACAGGCAGAACAACCATGCATATAAAATAAGAACAAACATATAAATACAGCAGTAATAATGTATGCCTAAACTAAACAACAACCACATGCAAACAATTTCTCCAGAATCATATACTAAAATAAACTAAACAACAATACATATACTGAACTAATTACACCATAACAAACACATAAAAAATTTCAAGCACATACTTCACAAAGATCTATCTAGGGAAAAACAAAAAAACAAAAAAACATAGAAACAAAAAAACACATAGATGAACTAATCTACTGGACTGATGAAGGAAAATCATGAATCAGAAACAAAATGACATAAATGAAAGGGGAAAACCCTTACCTTCAGTGCTTCCGGTGATGGAAACTCCCCTGATGCAGCGGCCATGTCGACAATGCTACCACGAAATAGCAGTACCACCCCGAATCAACCCCTACAACAAGCCACATGTAAGAACCCTAGATCTAGAATGAGAAAACAGAGGGCACACAAAATAGAACATCTCAGAGACAAAAAAATCATGGAAGAACAAAGAAAGCTAAGCTAGAAGAGAAGTACAAGCACCAGAGACAGATGCTGCTTGTGGCGGATGAAATGCACCATGAACTACCTGAGTTTCAACCGCATGCTTTGCGTACACAGAGAGGAATGTGGCACTGGGAATGGAGAAGGGAAAGGAGACTAACCCGACGGAGATATAGGAACAACGCTGAGTCGATGCAGCGGTTCCTCAGAGCGGAAGTTCCTAGGCGAGAGCGTGCAATCCAAGGAGGTTAGTCAGTGCTAGAGAATTACACTACAAAAGTTTTCTTTTACAACGGACGATTTTTGTGGTTGAAGGCCCGTTTTTCATGGCTAAAAAGTATTCTACGACGGATGCCCATTGTGGTAAAAGCCCCGTCACAAAATAATCTACCACGTTTTTTTCCTGACCGTGGCGGATTGCACCCTTCAGCCATGAAAACTTGTTCCGTCGTAGATCTGTTCGCCAGCCGTGTTGAGTGCTGACGTCATGCAAAATGCCACGTGGCACCCGTCGTTAACGGCCAGTTACCGCCGTCGATGGCCACAGAAACTGTGGTAGAAGCCCGGCCCAGCCAAGACCTGCTCATAATTAAGTGGGTCAGCCCATCAAGAAAGCCCAATAAGATTATGGCTTGTTACCTTTTCGTCTGACAATGTTTGAAATGGGCCCAAAGATGTAGCCAATAGCGTCCCGCGAATTTCAGGCCCGTTACTGTTTTGGCCTACAAAAGCCCACACTTTTTGAATACTGTGCGACCCGTTAACATGCTGCGTCAAGTAGACCCGATACTGTTAAAGCCCACAGTCAATCCATCACTGTAGCTCGTCATGGGCCGCCTACGAACGACCCACTTTTGAGAAGATCCGACATTGTTCTGGCCTTTTACTATTCTGGCTCGTTACTGTTCTGACTGTTTACTATTTATGTCCTTTATTGTTGTGGCCCTTTACTGTTCTGACCCATTACTGTGCTGGTTGCCCCTGCTCTGGCTTGTTACTATTTAGGCACATTACTGTTCTGGCCTGTTAGTATTTAGGCATGTTACTGTGCTGGATTGCCACTGTTCTGGTCTCCTGGTGTTTTGGCCTGCTACTGTTTGGCCTGTTACTGTTTAGGCCTATTACTGTTTTGGCATGTTACTATTTTGGCCTGTTACTATTTCGGCCTGGCACTCTTTCGGCTTGTTACTGTTTCACCCTGTTACTGTTTCGGCATGTTACTGTTCCGGTCTGTTACTATTTTGGCATGTTGTTGTTTTAGCTAGTTATCGTTGCTGTTTTGGTCTGTCACTGTTTTGTCATGTTATTATTTTGGCCAGTTACCGTTACTGCTTCGGTAACTCTGAAACCTGATCGACCTGGCTGGCGCAGTTATGGTACAACCATGCATGAACGGCATTAACTAAATGCCTCCATGGCCTATGCGAGTTATCTAGATTTTACACTAGCTGCAAACTTATTAAAAATATTACAAAATATGAACAAAAGGGAAAGAAAATTCAACACTACAGTTGCGAATCAAGTTGATAGCAGAGTCCTCAATTTGCTTTCTCAATCCATCAACTGCATCTCCCTTTGAGTGTGACAGCTACATTGGAAAACCACCTTGAGATATGATCTTGCAGTCCCCTCTTTGGCGGTGATAGCAATAATTGCAGTCGGAAACTAACTAATAACAAGTTAATACAGCAAAGAAGACAAACTAGTCATAACTAAGAATGAGCCAGATAGGAATTATAACTGTATAATACAAACTTGTAGAGCAGGAATGCAAACCATGAATGAACTATATAGTAGAGGATAGTTATGTTGTTGCCTCGGACGAATCAGAACCAGATACGAGATATAATGGTGTGGCTTGGAACCTGTAGAACAGGATAAACAAGCATTAGACAAGTATGTCAATAATGAAATGAGCAATCAAACAAAGTGTTTCTTAGAATTTTAGTATAAACTAGCCAGGTCATTTTAGAAAATATATATGGAAGCAGTGGTATCTCCTAGAATGCAAGAGACATTGGGTGACTCGGAATTTGCGGTGAGCTACACAATGGCATGCAGTTACTGTCATAGCTAAGAATGAACCACATAGAAATTATTACCGCATCATACCAGAACTTGTTGAGTAGGAATGGAAAACACGAATGAACTATACAATAAAGAATAATTATGCCGTTGATTAGGACGAACCAGCACCAGATACAAAAAATATATAATGGCATCGCTGGTGGACCTGTAGGCTATGCAAACCAACATGTTCAGTGTTGCCTTTTTGAGATCTATGCAAAGAAAACGAAAATAGTCAGTGTTGTAGCTTTTGAAAAACCAGATGGCAACAACAAAATTATAATCGAACTAGTACGAAGAGTTTGAATAGGTACGACAGGATAGCAGAACGATGCCAGGGAGGAAATAATAGCAGGAACTTAGCTCAAGAATAACCAGATAGAGTCAGTAACTGTGTAGTAGGGAATCCACACGAATATTTTCCACTGACATTACATTTTGCAAGAACTACACAACATTTACTAGTGTACAGAGCAGCTAAGATAAGAACATATGCATGACAAAATAACAGACATATGCATGACTTGATATTTGTAGAGCAGCGAATGCAAAGCAACATGTCTAATGATATTGTATGTACTAGCACGAAGAACATGCGTGCCCATTGACTTTTATGTACTACCACGATTACAAAAATGTAGTTCACTACGACAGGATTGAACCTGCTATACCGCTGACAAAACAAAAACGGGTTGGAGATTTGGTTAACCTTGGTCGGAGAGGCGTCTAAGCATCGTCGGTACCGTACGAGTGACGTCCAGGTCACCGAGGGTTCTACGGTTGCGGTGGCTGTTGGCGTCGGGGAAGTAGATCTTGGGCGGTTGATGTCGGCTTGAAAGCGGTGGACGAGAGCGTCGCTGAGGTAGATCCGATGCAGTGAACGGCGATGGCCGTGCAGCTGGTCTGGAGTGGTCGACATGGAACTCTTTGAACTAGATCACGCCCAGTGGACACCGGTGAAGCGGATCCGGTATGGTTGGGTAGCTTTCGGTGGCGAGGAAGCAGAGCTTGGGCGGTCGATGACGCCATCAGCGTGGTGAACGACACCGCAGCTCCTAGATCTTGTGGGTGAGTGTCGGTGAAGTGGCTGCACGAGACCGCAGCTCAAGCCGGTGCATGCGATGGTCGCGGAGGGTATGAGCTTGGGATTTTTGGGAGGGCCGGCGGGGAAAACTAGGGGAATCAGGACCATAGAGCTGAGCAGAAAAAATAATTATGATCGTGCCCCTGAGCTACCAACTTTAGCATGCCCATTTGTCGTCTGAACAATGGGTAGATTTGGAATTTTAAATTCTAAAGTTTTTGAAACGGAAGGGCGCGAAATGCTTCAAGGTCGGTGTGTGGTTTTGCTGCTCGATTGAGAATTTGAATTTGGCTTGTGCACATCTAATAAGAATAATAGAAAAATGGTACTCCCCTGGTCGGTGGGATATTTTGGCTCAAAGTTTTTGAAACGGTGGGGCGGGAAATGCTTGGTAGGTGGGTGATTTTGCCGCTCGATTGAGATTTTGAATTTGGCTAGACTCCATCTACTAATAGAAAAAAGGTAGTAGACCGTACGCTATCTGTCTAGGAATTCAAGGCCAAGAGTCACATCAATTGATCATCCATAAACATTTTTTTTGCACAGAAACTTGGATACCTTCCATTCACACATCATAGGCGGTAAATTTTGCCGCTTGACTCAGATTTTAAATTTGTCCAGGGTCCATGTAAAAATATAAAGATGGTACTACCTTGGTGGGTGATTTTGCCTGAAAATGTTTGAAACAGAGGGGGTGCGAAATGCTTCGGGGTCGGTGGGTTATTTTCCCGCTCGATTACGATTTTGAATTTGGCTCCCAGCCAAGTTTTTATTACTAGAAAAAAGGTTCTGTAGTTCGAACGCCATCTGTTCAGGAATTTAAGGCGAGACTCACATCAACTCATGCCTCCGATTCAAACGGGATAGGCGGTAGGTCTTGGCAGTCGATAGTGATTTTGAATTTAGAGATTGTCCAAAGAATAATTAAAAAATAGACCGTTCTCCCTCTATTTCAGGGATCCAAGTCAGGGAGAGTGATTATCTATCACGCGTATGAAAATGCAGATCTCCGATACAAGAATGTTTGTTTAACATAACAACAAACAAATGTCTGAATTAGCTCTGATTCAAGCATGTGAAAATGATGTGCGTACTAATTATTTAGGTGTCGGCACAGACTCTTCTACATGAAGCACTAACTAAATGGTAGTACTAATTCAGATCAAATAAAAAAGCCTGCTGCGAAACAAATACTCCTACTACATCATACTATCAAAACACAAAGACCAGCTAAAGTATATGTAGACAAATAAAACAAGATTTCATCACGCATACACTACTATATAGAGAACACCATTTCATCATATAAAACAATGTTTTATTAGACACACATAGGCCCCCAAAACGAACAAACAGCTCTAATATTCCAGCCCCTGTCGCTGTGACTGCAGCACAAATGAAGGTGCCACCACAGTTCCATCAGCTACCAAAACAAACAAATATCATACTGCAACTCCAAATAACACAACTTGGGCAAACACACGCTTGCCCAAACGAGCCTTGCTTGTTCATCCGACTGTTATTTTCATCTCCTTGATGTTGCAGTCTGAATCAACTATGTTGCTGACATGACTTCCTTTTCATATCTTTGATTTAGCACTCCGAATCACGTCGGTTGCTGAAGGAAATGAACAAAATGATCAGGAAAATCATAGGTGTTCAAAAATGCAAGGGTTGCACATGAATGACTGCACTAACCAGGTGTCATAATGTAGGGATGTAAAGTACACCAACGTTTACGAGATTTAAACTTAGACTTCATGCTGCTGAGATCTAATTCGAATACTCCCTCCTTCACCCATATAACCACCATTTCTCTATCCTCAAATGCGCAGAGTAACCTTACTGCATCTTTCCCACCATATGCCCATGATTTATCAAGGCCAAGGAGAGTATCTAACTCAACCTTTATATGAGGCACCCAAGCTTCCCATTTGCCTGTTGATGATCTTACACTGGACCACGTGTTTAGACTGAAGTCTCTTATAACCACAAGGGAAACATCTTCATTATGCCCCTTAGCGATGACAAAATTGCGTATGGAAATATCATTTGTCTCATGGGGGCACTCAATATAACACAGTTTTGTTGTCACGTTATTGAAGGCAATTATATATCTGGAGTTCATTGTTGGCCAGTACAAATTGTCCCCTATGAGAGTTGATGGCCTGCGATCAATCTTAGCCAGCATCTCAACAGGTTCAATCCAGTCCTCCCATTTCCTAACTCTGATGAGTACCTCTGCACCAGTGCTTGGTTACCATTGGTTACTATCCAAACAACCCAGAAATTGCTGCAACAGTGTGAAGACAATTGCCCATGATTTGTCGTTATCATACTCACGTCTCTGCCAAATTGGTGGTTCCGGTATCGCTGTTTTACTTCCACTGATTGGATCCCAGGCCTTTATGATGTTAGACCCTTGCGGATAATGAAGTAGCACCCTACCATTGCGACATCCGAGTACATATGGTTTGTAGGCTTTATGTACTTCCACGAGCGTGTTCAGCTTTTGGAAGATGGATTGGTCAAGATTATGATCTATTAAGAATCGAGCGTCCTCGAAGCTGTTGGTGAAAAACCCAAGTAACGGCATTCCTCTGTTGTATGACAGGGTTAGCCTTTTAAAATCGTTGCTTCCCATGAAGTCCATCCAACATTTTTGGGCGACTGATGCCCTCAGTATGTAGGATGGGTGCGGAGGAAGCCTGGCAAGAACCTGACCAAATACATCACCTGGCAAGTCGTTGATTGTTGCATATGTTCTTCCACCGAAGCTAGTAGGATATGGAAATAGCACAAGTGCATCATCATAATTAAGTAAACAACATAATGCACAATGCATAACCCTAAAAAAGAATTAAGTAAACACCACAATGCATCATAAATTTTGACAGGAAAATTTATCTTCGAAATTTCCTAAACTGCACCCATCTAAAAAACTACCTAAAAAGCAGAGTCTGTCAACAAAATAACCTAAACATCACAAGCAATCAACTAGAGTAGTACGAAAGCACCGCAAAATGCTTCAGCATGTCAGAACTGGGCAAAGAGAATGAAGAACTTCTTTTAGGTCACCGGGGAGGACAGAAAGGCCCCCACCTGAATTTTCCGGTTTTATCATAAAGAAGAGGAGAAAAAATGGATGTAGCTTCAGTGACTTGGTGAACCCAAGTCTCACGGTAACTTGCCCCAGGATCCATCTTCCATCTTAGATCAAACGTATGAAAAAATTTCAGATTTTGAACTAAAAATGAAAACTATTTGAAAAAATTGACAAAAAATCAGTAAATCATCGGTGCCTAGGTTTGAATCCTGTGAAAGTTTCATCCCATTCAGATCACTAGTTTGTGATTAAATAGATTTTTATGTTCCTAGTACTACTAGTTTGAACTAATATGCACTACATCTAGAAAAACCCTGGAGCAGAATACACAAAAGAGGGAGGAAGTCAGGGAGACAAAATCCAATGCAGAACTTACAATGGGATCGACGAGTTATGAGCAGATGGAGTAGGCGCCGCCAACGAATGGCGAGCCATAGCCGTTGACACTAAAGAAGCACGACCACGAGCTGATGCATTCCTAGCATCCCACGCAGCCGTCGCTATGGCAGGGGCAACCAACATAGATGAATTTGTTCTAGCAGCAGCGACGAGGATTTCGACTGCGCCTCCACCGCTTTCCAAGCATCACTCAACACTGCCCAAGACTACGATGCGGTACAAGCATCGGCCTCCGCATCCACTTCACATGTATCCGCTGGTGCTGCTTCAGCATCCGCCAACGCAGCAAATGCATCCGCCAATGCCGATTCCATTTCCTCTAAACGCCACGAGCTTATTTAGCTCGCAATGCCAAAAAATAAATGCATTCTATCCTTTAGAAAGCCCGTAATGGCTCGAGGTTGGGGATGTACATACTAGTGAACGGCGGTGCGGTGGTGTTCAATGGTGGAGTGGCGGGGATGGTCCGGTCAAGGGAGGGCGGCCAAGCGGAGAAGATGACGATGGGGTCAAGGGGCACACGACTGAGCTACCTCGATCTCGAAACTATCTTTTGCCCCACTATTTTTTTATTTTTTTGCGAACCCCGCCTTCTTAGGGGAAACCACGGCTGTATTAATAGTAGCAACCACAGAACTGATACAAGTTTGTGTACTTGCGTTGCTCAGTTTCCCACCTACAGACATCAAGTTTGTGCACTTATTTGTGTGATACAATCAATTGCTGGGTAAAATATTCCAGGTGGTAGAAGCCTGCCCTTTCTATGACATCAAGATCTAGAGTTCAAACATCGACCTGAAATTCCACGATCTATAACTACAAGTTTTGGTTTACTACCATAAACATGCTAAAAAATCACTCAAAACTAGCATTAACATCATCATTAACAGATCTCAGAAGGAAAAAAATTGAAAGATAAAAAACCACCGCAAGTTCGAATAAGATAACTGTTGTTGCCAAATATAGTCACATAAAGCCAGGTCCAATATATATGTCATAATAGTACATCAAATATATAGATTCATGGACACCACACACCAGAAGAGCAAAAAAAACAGTTATAGTACCTAACTTAATAAGCAGTCATCCTCACAAGAGACCCAAACCCTTAAAAAATGAAAGTAGAGTGGTCAATGTGGTTTACAGATTTCCTCATCTTTTGGAGGATCAGGACTGTATGGGCGTGGAGAATCTCGAATTTCTTTCAGGGTCTCATCTGCTTTTAGAGCCAAATTTTAAAGATTGTCAGCTCGCATTCCCACCTGTTCCAAGATCTGGTCATACACCTGGCCAATCAGCTCATCGCCATCCATATCAGGCAACTCGGGGACTAAGTTGTCAGCCATGAACTTTTGAAAATCAACAGCAACATCATGAGCAACTGAAATTGATGTATTCCATCCTGAAGTGAAATCAGCTATCCGCTTAGTGGACGTGGACAGTTCTTCCTTTAGGCGCCTAATTTGTTCGTCCTGGTGTTTCACTTTCTCTTGAAGGCACGAAATAATGTGTCTATGAGCTTTGTATTTCTCTCTGAGACTGGCAATTGTCAAATCCTTGTAGTGACCAGCACCATTACGCCATGACCAATATGAGTAAGGTGGAAACTGTAGATAACAAATCCAAAATTAAACCAGTTTCTCATTTAAAAAAACCAAATTCTCGTTTCACAATCCAAATTCAGCTGCACACATCGTGCAAGCTCCACAGTGGTACCGCAAATGGCAAAGAAGCATAGAGGCATATTTCCCAAACCTGGGAAACATCACCGACATGAAAAGGGCCGTACATCAGGGTTTGCCTTCTTAGCTAGCACATGAGCAGTCCTGGCCTTAGTAATAAGTGGCAATAGATCAGAATGACTTTGTTTTTGCAAATCATGATGCAACAAAAATGATTAGTATATTTTAGGGGACATTTTAAGTAATAAAGCGCTCTTTATCAAAAAATGTTTTTGGGGACAAAGCATAGGTTACTGAAATTCCAGCAAAGCATCTTGATACATAAAAACACTTGTCACTCGATAATGCCTCCTCCACGGGTGGGACATGCGCATGATGCTAAATGAAATGCAGCAAAATCAGTAAATTTTAGGAAAGAACACATCAACTTCGCAATGCAAAGAAGGATATGTGCATTAATCTAATGCCAAGGATTGGGCGTGTTTCCCTTTAACGAACAATATAATTTAAAGCACTCAACAATGCAGGACACCGGCAAACAACAATCTGTTTATGAATGATTTGCAGCAAATTACATCTGCATTGTTCAGCAGAGGGCCGTTCTGTGAAATAAAGCCAGGGGGCAAGTTTCCCATCCTCAAAAGACTCTTCTTGGCAGCATATACTTACCTATTTTCAGTGGACCTTATAACTAATTCCATGGCTACATCCATGGTGGATCCAACTTCCTAATGTGGCATATAGATCTACTATTTCAAATAGCAATCACCTAAACAACCATCCGGATGGTTGTAGACTCACCGGAGATTGCACTGATGTGATGGAAATGTGGACGCTGCTGGGTAAATACGGTGCACGACGAGGGAGGTGCACAAATGTGCAAAAAATGTAGCGATACTCGTATATAGATAGAGATACCAGTAACACATAAAACAGATCAATTAGTAGTAACCACAAACTCCATAATGGCTGTAAGCAGACTGTCAACTACTCCCATATTAATTAACCTAGTGTAATTTAACGTGGCAGTACTATGAGATGGTGAGTACTAGTAAACAAAAGGGGATTACTTAATTATTAGTGGAATCTACAACCATCCACCAAAAGCATCATGAGCATGCTAAATATCTAGATTGCAGACCATACTTGGTTAAGAACCTAATGTCCAACTCTAATTACCCAAATCTAAGAACATCTATCCTATTTACGACTGAGTGCAGTGAGTTGGAGACATCTATTAACTCTGTAGCCATCTCCTCGGCATGCATCTGATGGTGCTCCTGCTCCTCCTCTTCGAGGTCATCGCGGATCTCGAGCTGTAACCACAGTGACATCATCGCGCGCTACAGCAAAAGTGAGTGCGGTAGATCTACCAAGTGGACGAACGTGCAGCGCTCATATTCATAGTTGCAACCCAAAACCTGCGACCGAAGTTCATTCCCTCGAACGCGAAGCAGCGACAGGGCGCCATGGTGCAGTCGCACCAGAGCCAGAGATCCGCATCGGTAACGATGTCGTACGACTCCGCGTCTACCATCCATGCCAGCATCTGAACCTAGGAAACATCATCGATCGAGACGGGCAGAATAGAGAAAAACCCCAAAAGGAGAGAACCCATAAGCTGAATTCGAGAAAATAAACTGAGACCTTGAACTCTGGCGTACTTACCCTAACCCGGCCGCCTTGCGCATCAAGATCCCCCATCATTCGCCGGACTGGCATGACTGAATCCGCCGACATTGCTCGAAAAAGAGCGCGCCTTTAAAGCCTAGCGCAGAGGCTTCGTGGAGAAGGAAGGGGTAGGGGAGTCGGTCCTCACATTCGCCGGCTACTACTCTGTATTGGATTTAACTCGACCACCGATAACTAGGGACCGCGCTAGAGAGCCCGTGGGACCCCAAACATCACTCACCTAGTTTGACTTGCATTACATGGAGTACTTTTGGAAAACAAATCAAAACTCAATAAGTAAATAAACCAAAGGCCCCCTCTCTTTTTGCGAAAACCCATTACAAAACAGAGACGCACAAATGCGTACACCCTACACCTATGAGCACTTCGGAAAGACTGGATCTTGACACTGATCCCATGGGGCTTGAGCTTGACGAAGTCACCATAGGCACCTCACTATATATTG
Source organism: Avena eriantha (assembly GCA_910589775.1). Lineage (NCBI taxonomy): Eukaryota > Viridiplantae > Streptophyta > Magnoliopsida > Poales > Poaceae > Avena > Avena eriantha. The sequence goes on from OU342744.1 coordinate 410,358,978, forward strand.
ATGGGAACGTCGCCTCTCACTACCCTCATAACCATCCTTCAAAGTCGAGCGCCGAGGATTCGTGGCGAAGGAAGTGCTATGGGTTGGAGCTCATATTCTTTGGCTGTTATGGGATGTAATTAAAAATAATATGGCCCTCGGTAGTGAGCCCATAAACCCTAGACACCAGTGACCATTACAATTACTTCAGGAAAACCGAGAAAACTTAATACAAACGGAAGGCCCATCTCTCTCATTTTTGCAAAAATCCACTACAAAACGCACACGCTCACAAATTCATACACACACTCACCCCTATGAACGCATGAACTCACATCCTACCCCTATGAGCACCTGCGAAAGATTGTGTCTTCGAACTGTCCGGTGGGGGGCTTGAGCTTGATGAAGTCACCATAGGCACCTACTGCCCTTGTAACCATCCTTTAAAGCCGAGCGTCGAGGCTTCATCGAGAAGGAAGAGCTAGAGGATCAGAGCTAATATTCGTTGGCTGCTATAGGATATAACTAGACCACTAATAACAATGGGGCCCCACGGTAGTGAGCCCATTGGCCCCAGACATCAAAGCAAGCACAACGTCAAGTCTTAAACATATATCTTAACGGTGGAGTGGGTAGTGCTAACAAAAAGATTCTTCAAGGTGATTCTAGTGCTATACTTATGTCTAACTGAATCAATTGGGAGGGCCCACTATTCAGTGGATAATAGTATATTTTTGTTTTTAGCATGGTTGTCTGGACCCACTTCAGTTCTAAACGCTGGACCCAAAGTAGTTTTCATAGCTACTTCTAGACACTGCACACGCCCTTACTGTACGTAGCTTAGAAATTTACTAGCCTCATGTCTAAGAAAATTGTAGGTTGCTTTGAAAGTTTTTCGAAAAAGCTTTTGGAGGTACCCATCGAGGGGTCAATTAATATATCATAAAACACCAAGAGTTTTGACATTATGTTTAACTTCTTGCTAAGATAGATTTTGCATCTTGACAATTAAAGGAAATTAGGTCAAACTTGAGCTATATGTAAGCGTGATATAGATTGCTCTTGAATTAAATGTATTTTCGGAGGTCTATAGGTGCATCTTGTTGTAGTAAACAATTCCATCACTATGAGTTTCCTACTATCTCAGGAAAGAACATTCTCAATTTTCCGAGTGTGATGACGAGATTGTTCTTTCCCGTAAAGCAAGTCTGAAGAATATGGATATGAATGAAACACAAGGCAAGTTTTCAGACATATACTGTGGACCAACATGTTGTACTTACGATTTCCCATGTTTTATGAATTCTCAATCTTCCTAGCTAACTTCGTCCACTTGATTGATTTTATGCCGATTTATCAAAATTATTAGGTACAAATTGAACTGCAACAAGTAAATTGTAGGTTGCTTTGAAAGTTTGACAAAAGATCTCTCTTGGAGGTACCCATATCTATCAGGGGGAGGGGTCAGTTAATATATGGGAAACCACCAAGAGTTCTGATGATATATAGGTACGGTAGAACTTCTTGCTAAGATTTTGCATCAATTATATGAAATTAAGTTAGACTTGAGCTACAAGTAAGCATGATAGACTGCTCTTTAATTAAATGTCTTTTCAGAGGTAGATGGGTGCATCTTCTTGTAGTAAACAATGTCGGTTTCCAACTACCAGGAAAGGACATTCTCAATTTTCCGAGTCATGTCATGATCATTCTCTCTCGTAAAGGAAGTCCGAAGAATATTGATCTAAATAAATGCCACAAGCCAAAGTTTTCACACGCACATGCACACACACGCACACACATAGACACGTGCCACACTCGTATATACTGTATGAAATGTGATTTAACAAACATTAAGTTGTTATTAACCAATAGTCTTGTTAGAGAAAAAGGCATACATTAAGTATATTAATAATAACTATCTAGAACACGGTTGCGTTTGCTCTAGATATTGTTCAACATGAATCCAACTACTCTGAACCATTGGATCTAACAGCCCAACGGCCACGATTGGTACTATGGATGCAATTCAAAATTTCCTACCTAACTGCACCCACTTGAATGACTTTATGTCAATTTATCGAAAATAGGTCAGATTTGAACTTGTATAAGTAAATTTTAGGTTACTGTGAAAGTTCTACGAAAAAGCTTTTGGAGGTACCCTTCGGGGGTCACAATTAATATATGAGAAACCATCCAACGAGAGTTTTGACGACAAGTTGGATCAAGACTCGCAAATCCAAACATTTTGCTAACTGTTGGACCTTCTTTTTCATTCCTAGCATCTAAAAAGATTCTACTAATAATCTTGATGAGAACGATGAACACTAGTATGCGCAAACCTCAAAACACACACTTCATTGCTGAGTTTTAGGGTCCTTGTGCTAAATGCATGGACTTGGATGCAATTTTCATTTTTTATGAGGTCCTTGATATGTAACTTGTACTTCCACCGACCGTGTTCACTCTCAAGCGCATCGCACTTACTAGACCAACCATTAGATCGGCCATTCATAGTACTTCTTATTATCTTATCTTTATCTTGTCCTATCTCTTACAATAACGTAACATACCACACACTACATATAGTGTACGATTTAACTTTGAACATTGACCGTTGGATTAAGACTGGCAAATCCAAACATTGCTAACCGTTGGATCTTCTTTTCCATTCTTAGCATCTAGAAATATTCTACTAATAGTCTTTAGCACGATGACCGCTAGTATACATAAACCTCTAGCTCAAAACACATACTTCATTTCTTAGTTTCAGGGTTGTCCTTGTGCTAAATCCATGGACTTGGATGCAATTTTCATTTTTTATGAGGTCCTTGATGTAAATTGTAATTCTACCCACCGTGTTAACTCTCAAAGCACCTCGCTTCCTACGAGACCTACCATTAGATCGACCGTTCGCAATACTTCTTATCTTACCTTTATCTTTGTCTCTTATCTCTTACAATACCATGCATACCACCGCTACATAGTGTAGGGATTAACTTATTTGAACATTGACCGTTGGATCAAAACTAGCAAATCCAAGCATTGCTAACAGTTGGATCTTCTTTTCCATTCTTAGCATCTAGAAAGATTCTACTGATAGTCTTTAGCATGACAAACACTAGTATGCACAAACCTCAAAACACATAGTACTTCATTACTCGGTTTAAGGGTCCTTGTGCTAAATGCACGGACTTGTTGGATGCAATTTTCATTTTTTATGAGGTCCTTAATGTAACTTGTACTTCCACCGACCATGTTAACTCTCAAGCACGTCGCTCTTACGAGACCTGTCATTAGATCGGCCATTCACAGTACTTCTTTCATATCTTTATCGTGTTTCTTATCTCTTACAATATATACCATACCACTACATATAGTGTAGAGATTAACTTTGAACATTAATAGTTGGATCAAGACTAGAAAATCCAAACATTGCTAACCGTTGGATATCCTTTTCCATTCTAGCATCTAGGTCTGTACTCCCTTGCTCCGTCCCAAAATATAAGGCGCCTAAGGATTGGTCAAATGTAAAACCTTACTAACTTTGACCAAATATATTTTTACAACATCTACAATATTGAATGGACATATTAAGAAAATATACTTTATGGTGAATCTATTGATATTAATTTAGTATTCTAAATTTTTATATTTTGTGATGGTCAAACTTAAAAAATGTTGACTTTTGACTAATCCTTAGGCGCCTTATATTTTTGCAGAGGGAGTACTATTCAACACGAATCCAGTTGTTCTGAACCATTAGATCTAATAGCCCAACGGTCATGATTAGTGATATGGATCCAATTCAAAACTGCTCCACTATAGTAGTATATAAGTAGAGAGAATATAGTCTACTGTGCTATGAATTTTTTCCGGTGGTGACATGATGGTTGTAGAACAAGCATGGTGGAGTTTTCTCTAGGTACTATTCAACACGAATCCAGCTTCTCTAAACCATTGGATCCAATAGCCCAACGGTCAGGATCGGTGCTATGGATCCAATTCAAAACTGCTCCACTATAGTAGTATAGATATTTATCAAATTTATATTTTTTTGTGCTTTACCAATTATAACTTTATATAGTGATGATATGTCATACGTTTACTATCTGAGCCTTATTAAGGTGTGATTTTTTACACAATGTGGGAGTAGTATATTTCTTTGCTTAGACATATGGTCACCTCTGTCCACACGCTGTACATGCTGAGAGAATAAAACGTTGGCTGGGGAAGAGGGCAGCAGTGAAGAGAAGTTGAAGGCGGTTCCATGTTAGAGCAAAGTTATGATGGGTTTCTAACACGAGGTACTCTTGCGGCCTTACAGTGTACACTCTACTAATAGTAAATTTCAGGGCCTATGCACACAAAACAAATCGTGTGTTTTCTATCTCCTTCCCTATGCTTGATCTCTCCTCCCCGTTCCCCTCGCGCACCGGTGTGGCTGATCTCTCTCCCCTCGTCCACAACGTGGCGCTGCGCACGTGTGCCTTGGTACGGCGGCTCTGTGTCTCTGGCGTGTTCCGCGTTGGTGTGGAGTAGGGACGAGGAGTACATAGGAAGGAAACCACTTTGGTCCTTGGCAGCAAAAAATTCAAACTTTTCTGGTTTTTGATATTTTCACTTGCTTCCCAAACATCAAGAGGGAAGGTTATCCAAAGATTGGCCAAACATCGGGAGGGAAGGCAATTTTGAATCAGTTTTGAACATTGACCGTTGGATCAAGACTAGGAAATCCAAACTTTGAACATTGACCATTGGATCAAGACTAGCAAATCCAAACTTTGCTAACCGTTGGATCTTGTTTTCCATTATTAGCATCTAGAAAGATTCTACCGATAGTCTTTAGCACAATGGACGCTAGTATGCGCATACCTCAAAACACACACTTCATAGCTTAGTTTCAGGGTCCTTGCGCTAAATGCATGCATGGACTTGGATGCAATTTTCATTTTTATGAGGTCTTTGATGTAACTTGTACTTCCACTGACCGTCTTAACTCTCAAGCACCTCGCTCCTACGAGACCAACCATTAGATCGGCCATTCGCGGTACTTCTTATCTTATCTTTATCTTGTCTTATCTCTTACAATACCATACCATCATTGTATAGTGTACGAATTAACTTCGAACATTAACCGCTAGATCAAGACTGCCAAATCCAAACATTGCTAATCCTTAGATCTTATATTGTCCCTTAGCATCGAGATATATTCGATTGATAGTCTTTAGCACGATGAACGCTAGTATGCGCAAACCACAAAACATACACACTTCATTATTCAGTTTTAGGGTCATTGTGTTAAATTGATGGACTTGGATGCAATTTTCATTTTCTATGAGGTCCTTGATGTAAGTTGTACTTCCATCCATCGTGTTAACTCTCAAGAACCTATCACTACCTACCAAAGTTAAAAGAAAATGCAACCACCCCAATTATCACACAAACTAGACCAACAATTTCTTATACGTAATGCCCAAGTTTTTAGTACTAGGATTTTTCAAGCTTCGTCCTAGCAAACTTTGCACACTTTAGTGACTTCTTGTCGATTTAACGAAATTAGATCAAACTTGAGCTACAAGTAAGCGCGATAGATTGCTCTTGAATTAAATCTATTTTCGTAGGTAGATGGGTGCATCTTCCGCTAGTAAACAATGTCGTCGGTGTGAGTTTCTAACTATGAGGAAAGAAATTCCTCAGTTTTCCGAGTGATGACGAGATGGTTCTTTTATGTAAAGAAAGTTTGAAGAATATGGATCTCAATGCCATAAGACAAGCTTTTATACATATTAAGTGAACCAACGTGTTTTACTTACGATTCCCATGTTTTATGAGTTTTCAAACTCCCTATGTAGCTAATTAACTTTGCCCCACTTTAATGACTTGATGCCTATATTTTTCGTAAACAAAGTCTGAAGGCTATGGACCTTAACGTCACAAGCCAAGCTTTCAGACATATATAGTGGACCCTCATGTTGTACTTATGATTCCCGTGTTTTATGAGTTTTCAAACTTATTCTATAGCTAACTTTGCCCAGTTGAAATTGATTTTATGTCGATTTATTGAAATTAGTTCAATTTTGAACTACAAGTAAATTGTAGGTTGCATTGAAAGATTTATGTTTTTTGGAGGTAACCATTGGAGGATGATTTAATATATCAAAAACCACCGCCGATAGTTTTTACAACAAGTTCAACTTCTTCCTAAGATTTTACATCTTGACAATTTAACGAAATTATATCAAACTTGAGCTACAAGTAAATGCGATTGATTGCTCTTGAGTTAATTGTCTTTTCGGAGGTAGACGGGTGCATCTTCTTGTAGTAAACAATGTCGTCAATGTGAGTTTCCAAATATGATGAAATATCATTCTTAATTTTCCGAGTGACGACGAGATTATTCCTTTCTGTAAAGACAGTCTGAAGAGTATGGATCTGAATGCCACAAGCCATATTTTTAGACATCTTATCTTACCACTATATAGTGTATGAATAACTTTGAATATTGACCGTTGGATCGAGACTCGTGAATCCAAACATTTCCAGCCATTGGATCTTCTTTTCCATTCTAGCATCTAGAAGATTCTATTGATAGTCTTGAACACAATGAATTCACTGTGCATAAACCTCTCAAAACACATGTCTCCGTCATACTAGAATCTTCTCCCTCGTTTCTTTAGACCATGTTACCAAAAATTTCAAGTGTTAGGTAGCTAATACTCTTTGACTTCTAGACATAATGATACAAAGTGGAAAACCAAATATACACCCATACTTTATAGATGTTGATCAAATTTATATTTTTTCCACTTTACCTATTATAATTTTATATAGCGATGATATGCCAGACGTCTATTATCTGAGCCACATGTGTAGAGCAAGTGCAACTTACTAGTATCTTATCTTATCTTATCTTATCTTACCACTATATAGTGTATGGATAACTTTGAATGCTGACCGTTGGATGAGGACTCGCGAATCCCAGCATTTCTAGCTGTTGGATCTTCTTTTCCATTCTAGCATCTAGAAGATTCTATTGATAATCTTCGGTATAATGAATGCTATGCACAAACCTCAAAACACACTTATCCGTCATACTAGAAGCTTCTCCCTTGTTTCTCTAGACCATGTTATCAAAAAAATCATGTGTTAGGTATCTAATAATCTTTGACTTCTACATGATGATACAAAGTACAAGGACCAAATGTACACTAATATTTATAGATGTTGATCAAATTTATAATTTTTTGTGCTTTACCAATTATAATTGTATATAGTGATGATATGTCATACGTCTACTATCTGAGTCACGTGCAACTTACTAGTAGCTAATAATCGTTGACTTCTACATGATCTTGCCATTAGTACAAACAACTTTGAATATTGACCGTTGGATCAAGACTTACGAATCCCAACATTTCCAGTCGCTGGATCTTCTTTTCCATTCTAGCATCTTGAAGATTCTATTGATAGTCTTCATTACAAACCACTATATAGTGTACAAATATCTTTGAATGTTGACCGTTGGATCAAGACTCGTGAATCCCAGCTTTTCGAGCCGTTGGATCTTATTTTCCATCCTATCATCTAGAAGATTCTATTGGTAGTCTTCGGCATAATGAATGCTATGCACAACCTCAAAACACACTTCTCCATCATACTAGAATATTCTCCCTTGTTTCTCTAGACCATGTTATCAAAAATTTCATGTGTTAGGTAGCTAATAATCTTTTACTTCTACATGATGATACAAAGTACAATGACCAAATATATACACCCATACTTTATAGATCTTGATCAAATTTATATTTTTTTGTGCTTTACCAATTTATATATGTTCATCAAATTCTAGGTTAACTCCTCTCTAATTAAGATTTTGCATCTTGACAATTTAATGAAAAAATAGCTCAAACTTGAGCTACAAGTAAGCGCGATAGATTTTTCTATAAATGTCTCTTTGGAGGTAGATGGATGCATGATGTCTACGCACTTCTATTCTTGTAGACGGTTGTTGGGTCTCCAAGTGCAGAGGTTTGTAGAACATCAGCAAGTTTTCCCTTAAGTGGATCACCCAAGGTTTATCGAACTCAGGGAGGAAGTGGTCAAAGGTATTCCCTCTCAAGCAACCCTGCAATCAAGATACAAGAAGACTCTTGTGTCCCCAAAACACCCAATACACTTGTCAGGTGTATAGGTGCATGATGGCTCATTGTTGATGTAGAGCTCGTTGGGGAACCCCAAGAGGAAGGTATGATGAGCACAGCAGCAAGTTTCCCTCAGTTAAGAAACCAAGGTTTAATCGAACCAGTAGGAGCAAGGAAACACCCCAAAGGTGTTGCTAGCTGAGCCTTGGCAGGGTGCACTACCGGTGCTAGTAGCAACATGGAGACCTGCACAACACAACCACATAAGTTTGTCCCCAACTTGCGATGAGGTTGTCAATCTCACCAGTTTTTCTTAAAACAAAGGATTAAACGTATCGAATGGAAGTAATAGTTTGCAGAAAGTAAACACAAAGCAGTAAACAATTTGTAAATTGTATGTAAAAGAAAGGACCGGGATCCATAGTTCACTAGAGGTGTGATACATTGCAAATGTATCTATAATTTTTGATGTTCCATGCTTGGTTTTATCTGCTTTCTTATGTTTTGTTCCAACTTTGGAGTACTTTTCATATGATTTCTTGGACTAACCTATTAACAAGATGCCACAGTGCCAGTTGCCTGTTTTCTACTGTTTTTGGTTCCAAGAAGTCAGAAAATGAATATTCTCGGTATTGGACGGGACAAAAGAAAAGTTACTATTTTCCCAGAAGACTCACGAAGCCAGAAGGAGAGTCGGAGAGGGGCCATAGGGTGGCCACACCACCCCTAGGCGCGGGTCCACCTAGGCCGCGCCAGGGCATGGTGTGGGCCCCCTGGCCGCCCACAGACCTTGCCCTCTGGCCTATAAGAAGCCTCCCGAAGCCAAAACCCTAAATAGTCAAGCCTCCAGCCACGAAAAGTTCCGCAGCGCCACCACCACCGAAGGGGAGATTCGGGGGACAGAAAGTCTCTATTCCAGCACCCTGCCGGGACGGGGAAGTGCCCCCGGAGCCATCTCCATCGATCTCCACCACCATCTCCATTACCATTGCTGATTCCCATGATGAGGAGGGAGTAGTTCTCTCTCCAGGCTAAGGGTTCTACCGGTAGCTATGTGTTCATCTCTCTATCTATGCATGATCTTATTAAGGTCATGAGCTTGTAATCTATATATCTACCTTGCTACTCAAGTGCTTTAATAGATCTCTGCTCTCCCCATGTGTGTGAAAGAGACAGCGTGCTCACCATGGTGGCACTTAGGCTAGAGATTACAAATACTTGTATTGAGTTATATTTGGAGTTGGATGTCTTTATGAAATTGTGGTGTTTGTTGGACTCATCTAGAGCTCAAGGTGACAGTGTGGGGTTATCCAGATGGGAAAGGCTTACTTTGAGGTGTGCTGTTATAGCCCTACCATCGATTAGAGTGTCCAACCGGAGAGTAGTTAAGAGTACTATCATGAAGAAGAATATATTTATATGAGAGAGTGTTCACTAGTGAAAGTATGATCCCTAGGCCTTGTTTCTAAGCATTGATACACCGTTTGCTACTAGATCTGGTACATGTTTGCTTGCTTTCATCTTTATTTCAGTTTGCCTTTAGTCTTTTCCACGCCATCAAGTATTTTCTCGCACCGTTACCACTTATAATTATCCATACCACTTGTATTTCACTATCTCTTCGCCGAACTAGTGCACCTATACACCTGACAAGTGTATTGGGTGTGTTGGGGACACAAGAGACTTCTTGTATTTTGATTGCAGGGTTGCTTGAGAGGGGATACCTTTGACCACTTCCTCCCTGAGTTCGATAAACCTTGGTTGATCCACTTAAAGGAAAACTTGCTGCTATTCTACAAACCTCTGCACTTGGAGGCCCAACAACTGGCTACAAGAATAGAAGTGCGTAGACATCAAGGTGGCTCTCCTTAAGATAGATAACATGTTGGTTGAACAAATTACAGCGGGGCAATTGACAAACATCGAGAAAGCAATACATGCATATACTAATCATCTTGACTCCTTTGGAACTTGATTGGGCATTACAACATTATACATAGACCGCCATCCAACTGCATCTATGACTAATAATCCACCTTCAGGTTATCATCCGAATCCTCTCCAGTATTAAGTTGCAAGCAACAGATTATTGCTTTACGAATTGCGTGTAAAGTAAACAATATGATTGTTCTATGAACAAAGGATTGTTGTTTTATCCCTAGTAGCAACATCACATCTAGTACCTTAGAGATTTCTATCACTTCCCCAGATTACCAGAGGCATGAACCCACTATCAAGCATAAATACTAACTCTTGGAGTTGCTAGCATCTACTTGGCCAAGATAGCTACTAACAACAGAAATCATGCAAGATCACAAATAACAAAGACATGATAGAATCAATAATCAATCTGAAAGAGCATCTCAATATCCATCGGATCCCCGCAAACACAACATGCAGAATTACAAATAGATGATCTTGATCATGAACGGAGCTCACAAGATCTAGACATGATAGCACAAAGGAGGAGAACCAGCCGTCTAGCTACTACATGGACCCGTAGTCCAGAGATGAACTACTCACGCATCACACCGGAGGCTTGCATGATGATGAAGAAGGCCTCCAGGGTGAATTCCCCTCTCTGGCAGGGTGTCGGGAAGAGCTTCCGATCCTTCCCGATCTAGGGATGGAGACGACGGCGGATATAGACTCTTTCGTGGATTTTTGATCGGGTACTTAGGGTTTTCGTCCCAAGGGCAATATATAGGCGGAAGGAGAGGCCGAGGGGGTGCTGGGGTCGGCCAGACCAGCCCCTGGCGTGGGCCAGGCCTGGCCGCATGGCCAGGTGGTGTGGCCAGCCTCTAGCCCTTCTCCGTCTCGTATTCTGGCATCAGATGTCTTCCGGAAAAATAGGCACTTTGGCTTTTGTCCCGTCCAATTCCGAGAATATTCATTTTTTGACTTTCCTGGAACCAAAAACAGCAGAAAACAGGCAGCTGGCACTGTGGCTCTTGTTAATACGTTAGTCCAAGAAATCATATGAAAAGTACTCCAAAGTGTGGACAAAACACAAGAAAGTAGATAAAACCAAGCATGGAACATCAAAAATTATAGATACATTTGCAATGTATCAGTGCACTAGTTCGGCGAAGAGATAGTGAAATACAAGTGGTATAGATAATTATTAGTGGTAACGGTGATAGAAAATAGCTTGATGGCGTGGAAGAGACTAAAGGCAAACTGAAATAAAGATGGCAGCAAGCAAACATGTAACAAATCTAATTGCAAACAGTGTATCAATGCTTCGAAACAAGGCCTAGGGATCATACTTTCACTAGTGAACACTCTCATATAAATATATTCTCTTTATGATACTACTCTTAAATACTCTCAGGTTGAAACTCTAATCGATGGTAGGGTTATAACAACACACCTCAAAGTTTTCTTTCCACATCTAGATAACCCCACACTGTCACCTTGAGTACTAGATGGTTCAAATAAACACCACAATTTCATAAAGACATCCAACTCCTAATATAACTCATAACAAGTATTTGTAATCTCTAGCCTAAGTGCTACCATGGTGTGCACGCTGTCAGTTTCACACACATGGGGAGAGCAGAGATCTAATAAAGCACTTGAGTAGCAAAGTACATCTATAGATTACAAGCTCATGATCTCAATAAGATCATGCATAGAGAGAGATGAACACATAGATACCGGTAGAACCCTTAGCCTCGAGAGAGAACTACTCCCTCCTCATCATGGGAATCAGCAATGGTGATGGAGATGGTGGTGGAGATCGATGGAGATGGCTCCGAGGGCACTTCCCCGTCCCGGCAGGGTGCCGGAACAGAGACTTTCTGTCCCCCGAATCTCCATTTTGGTGGCGGCGGCGCTGCGGAACTTTTCGTGGATTTCTGATTGAATACTTAGGGTTTTTGCATCGGGGGAGATATATAGGCGAAAGAGGCAAGGTCGGTGGCTGTCCAGGGGGCCCACACCATGCCCAGACGCGGCCAGGGGGGACCCGCGCCTAGGGGTGGTTTGGCCACCCTGTGGCCCCCCTTCGTCTCTCCTTCTGGCTCCGTGAATCTTCCGGTAAAATATCGACTTCGGCTTTTGTCAGGTCCAATTCCGAGAATATTGATTTCCTGACTTTCCTGGAACCAAAAATAGCAGAAAACAAGCAACTGGCACTGTGGCATCTTGTTAATAGGTTAGTTCCATAAAATGTGCAAAACTACTCCAAAGTGTGGACAAAACATAAGAAAGTAGATATAAAACAAGCATGGAACATCAAAAATTATGGATACGTTAGCAACATATCAACATCCCCAAGCTTAACTCCTGTTCATCCTCGAGTAGGTAAGTGATAAAAAGAAAGAATAATTTTTGAGGTGTCATGCACCATCATAAAATTGATCAAAGTATTTGTAAAACATTCAAAGCTGGGATCATAGTACTTCAATCATAACATTAAAGACAAAGTTCTAACAATTAGACAAATAAACTATGTTGCAACATGAATAGGCACAAACAAAAGATTAATGAATAAAAATGTTTTGCAAGACGTTTGTTTGTTTCACATAAAGAAAACATAGCATAGTGGCATTCAACTTGTCCCTCATAGAGTAGCAAACATAAATGCATAGGACACCTTCAAAGTTCATAAGAGTGACTAGATACAAATAGATTAAAACAAGCAATATCAAAGTTATGCATCAATCAACAAGTCTTGGGACAATGCACATTGAACTAAGAATGGCCACTATGCTCTCAAAGTAGGTGCAAAAAGGTAGATGGTGGGGACTCAATATATAAGTGGAAGAAAGGCCTTCATAGAAGGAAGTAGGGATTCAAGTCTCATAAAGAGCTTCCAAAATTTATGGTACTTAATAGCTTTCAGCTCTCATTGCCCCTATCATAAGCATCTTGAAGTGATTAAGGTTAAAGTGAACAAACTATGGTGTACATGCTTGACGAAGTATAAGTTAGAAATCTCATGTCCCTTGAATACGAGGGCTGCTCCTCATGCTACTCAAGTTTAGTCATCGGTAAGTTCTTGTCATTGTAAGTACATGTGTATCATAGAGAACCGCCAACGGGGTACACCTTGCCCGATGATACGGAAGAATCCCCATATCAAAATGACAAGGCAAGCAGACAATGAGCATCTCAGCAATCTTCTTATTTACCATGGGAATATGGTGCTTTTCTCTCTCTTTCCTCTTTTAATAATCTCTTATTTTTCTCTTTTTTCTCAGTATCAGACTCTTTTTTTATAAGAAGAATTCTTCATAGACAGCTCATTATGGTTACGCTGCAGGTTTCCACCATGTCAGCATGGATTAGACCGGCGGCCCAGGCGTTTCTCTAACACACATACATAACTCCATGGACTTACAAGCTCCCCTTTCATTTCACACCAACGACATCCATAGACAAAAGAGCATGATATCAACTAGGTACAAAGTACCAGTGCAATGTTGAAAGCGTTCCCCATGACAATATGGTTCTTCTAATCCCCAACAAATAAGTGCAAGCATATACAACATAGACGACACAATGGTTCAAGTTTATTAACTGCAAGAAAAGTAAAGTGTTTCATCAAGTTCGTGAGAGCTTTAATCACTAGTTTTCTCATAACAAGTTTAATTTGCAAGGTAAACAAAAACATGAATATACTTGGAATAGCATATGCTAGTAGGTAGGTATGGTGGACTCTTTGGAATAACTTGGTTTAGGGAGTTGGATGCATGAGTGGAACTCATACTTGGTTGTGGAGGCTAGCAAAATACTAGGAGCGACAAACAAAGAGAGCAATAATGGCCATAATCATGTAGAACGACAAAACATCATTGATTAAAGCATAAAGTGATACTACAAGTTGAAAACTAAAGGATAATCAAGGCTATGGTGACTTTGGATAGTCATAACATGGTGTGAGCATGTGCCAAGTCAACCCAAATAAAACATCACAGGAGAATACCACAATACTATGCTAAAACAACGCATGATTCATCCAAGGCACATTAAGCAATCTCAATTGTTTATAAAATTTCATGCTACAACATAGAATACTAAGCATAAAGCCAAAACAGTATCAAGCATGGCATGACAAAGCATAGGCCACAGTCAAAAACAAGCTCTCTTTACCACTTAAGCATGAACTTTCCTACCCTTTTCCAATCCAAACAAAACTATTTGAAAACCAATGCATGAAAGAGGGGGTCCAACCAATTTATTCAGCAAACTAAGAAAACCAAGGAAACTAAAAACCAAAACGAAAAAGAAGACGCTCCAAGAACAACATAACTGTGCATGAAACAAAAAAAATGAAGCCTTTTGAAGAAACCTGGGATTTTTATTGATGAAGAAGGGGATGCCTTGGGCATCACCAAGCTTTGACGCTTGTACTTCTTGGATATTTCTTGGGGTGACACGCATGGCATCCCCAAGCTTGAGCTTTTGTCCATTCTTCATCTCATTACATCATTCCTTCCATACACCTGAAAATTTTCCTTCATACAAAACTTCACACAATCTTTATTAGAAACATTAGTGCACTCAAGATAATAGGTCTTTAGGTTCAGTTCCAACACCAATAAAACTTCCATTAAAACACTAGCTACTGTAGCACTTCCCTCAAAAACCTCAATTCCCCAAAAGAACTCAAAAAGGAACCAACAAGAAGCAAATACAAATAATGACAGAAATCTGTCAAAACAGACCAACAGGTAAAGACGAATTTTTTCTAAGACCTTCTGTTACTCAAATAAAAAAGTGTTGAACTAAAGGAAGTTAGATAACAACCTGGGGCAGAAGCACAAAAATTCACGCCTCAAAAGGACGTTTAGAGATTTTACACGAATATTTACGATGAAGCACAGAAATCTGTTTCGGGACAGCAACTTTCCCAATCATTACTTCTCTCTCATTAGAGGTTAATCTTGGCACAATAAGAAAATAAAAAGGATAAGGAGCGGTTATTACAGAGGTAATAACTTACAATACTCATCTAAAACTTTTGGGTTATCTCCCAATAAGTACTTTTCTTTAATGCCTTTAAGTTAGGCATTATAGTTTGAGAAGATGCTCATATAAGACATATGAATTGAAGTAAAAGAGAGCATCAAGAAGCAAATTCATAGAACTTTTAAGTTTAACCCACTTCCTATGCATAGGAATCTTGTAAAGAAACAAGTCATGAAAGCACAAAGCAATCTTAGTAAAGCAAAACAAGTGCAACTTCAAGACTTTCAACATAATGAGGGGAAACTTAATATTATTGAGATACATAAAACCATATTTCCCTCTCTCGTAATAAATTTCAGTAGCATCATGAATAAAATTAACAATATAACTATCACATAAAACATTCTTATCATGAGCCATATGCATAAAAGAATTAATACTCTCCACATAAACATAGCCATTCTGATTAATTATAGTGGGAGAAAAATTAACAAAATAGCTATTATTATTCTCATCACCATAATCATCAAATATAGTAATCATAATTAATTGCATCCTCAATAGTAGGTGGACTGAAAATATCATATTCATCATTGTAATCATCATATACTGGAGGTTTGGTATCATCATAAGCAATAGAATAGCTATCTTCCAAAGCTGGGGAACTAAAAAGATCATTTTCATAAGAACTAGCTTCCCGAAGCTTAGAATTTTCCATACTACCAATAATGGTGTCCAAAGAATTCATACTAACAACATTACTATTAGCATGCAAATAAAGTTCCATAGGGTTTTTAATTTTCTCTTCAAACACTTCATGTCCTAACTCAAGATAAATACTATAAAGCTCTCTAATTTTGTTGTTGTTTTCCATTAAGCCTAACTAGTGAAAACAAGAAACAAAAAGACAAAATAGCAGATTCTAAAGGAAATAACTTCGAGCACTCACACCGGAGGATGTGAGTACCTTTTACCTTACCTCCCCGGCAACGGCGCTAGAAAATATCTTGATGTCTACGCACTTCTATTCTTGTAGACAGTTGTTGGGCCTCCAAGTGCAGAGGTTTGTAGAACAGCAGCAAGTTTTCCCTTAAGTGGATCACCCAAGGTTTGTCGAACTCAGGGAGGAAGTGGTCAAAGGTATTCCCTCTCAAGCAACCCTGCAATGAAGATACAAGAAGTCTCTTGTGTCCCCAACACACCCAATACACTTGTCAGGTGTATAGGTGCACTAGTTTGGCGCAGAGATAGTGAAATACAAGTGGTATAGATAATTATAAGTGGTAACAGTGATAGAAAATAGCTTGATGGCGTGGAAGAGACTAAGGGCAAACTGAAATAAAGATGGCAGCAAGCAAACATGTAACAGATCTAATTGCAAACGGTGTATCAATGCTTAGAAACAAGGCCTAGGGATCATACTTTCACTAGTGAACACTCTCATATAAATATATTCTCTTTATGATACTACTCTTAACTACTCTCCGGTTGAACACTCTAATCGATGGTAGGGCTATAACAACACACCTCAAAGTTCGCTTTCCGCATCTAGATAACCCCACAATGTCACGTTGAGTACTAGATGGTTCAAACAAACACCACAATTTCATAAAGACATCCAACTCCAAATATAACTCATAACAAGTATTTGTAATCTCTAGCCTAAGTGCCACCATGGTGTGCACGCTATCACTTTCACACACATGGGGAGAGCAGAGTTCTAATAAAGCACTTGAGTAGCAAAGTAGATCTATAGATTACAAGCTCATGATCTCAATAAGATCATGCATAGAGAGAGATGAACACATAGCTACCGGTAGAACCCTTAGCCTCGAGAGAGAACTACTCCCTCCTCATCATGGGAATTAGTAATGGTGATGGAGATCGATGGAGATGGCTCCGGGGGCACTTCCCCGTTGCAGCAGGGTGCTAGAACAGAGACCTTCTGTCCCCTGAATCTCCCCTTCGGTGGCGGCGGTGCTGCGGAACTTTTCGTGGATTTCTGATTGAATACTTAGGGTTTTTACATCGGGGGAGATATATAGGCGAAATAGGCAAGGTCGGTGGCCGGCCAAGGGGCCCACACCATACCCAGGCGTGGCCTGGGGGGACCCGCGCCTAGGGATGGTTTGGCCACCCTGTGGCCCCCCTTCGTCTCTCCTTCTGGCTTCGTGAATCTTCCAGTAAAATATCGAGTTTGGGTTTTGTCTGGTCCAATTCCAAGAATATTGATTTTCTGACTTTCCTGGAACCAAAAACAGCAGAAAACAGGCAACTGACACTGTGGCATCTTGTTAATAGGTTAGTTCCAAAAAATGTGTAAAAGTAGTCCAAAGTGTGGACAAAACATAAGAAAGTAGATATAAAAGAAGCATGGAACATCAAAAATTATGGTTATGTTAGCAACATATCAATGCATCTTCTTGTAGCAATCAGTACCGCTGGTGTGAGTTTCCAACTATCAGGAAAGAACATTCTCAATTTTCCGAGTGATGATGATATTAGTGTACGAATAACTTTGAATGTTGACCGTTGGATCAAGACTCGTGAATCCTAGCATTTCTAGCCGTTGGATCTTCTTTTCCATTCCAGCATCTAGAAGATTCTATTGATAGTATTGAACACAATGAATGCACTATGCATAAACCTCTCCAAACACACTTCTCGATCATACCAGAATCTTCTCCCTCGTTTCTCTAGACCATGTTACCAAAAATTTCAAGTGTTAGGTAGCTAATAATCTTTGACTTCTACACATGATGATACAAAGTACAAGGACCAAATATACACCCATACTTTATATAGTAGATGTTGATCAAATTTATAATTTTGTGTGCTTTACCAATTATAATTTTATGTAGTGATGATATGTCATACGATTTACTATCTGAGCCTTATTAAGGTGTGCTTTTTTACGCAATGCGGGAGTAGTATATTTCTTTGCTTAGACATATGGTCACCTCTGTCCACGCCTTGTACATGCTGAGAGAATAAAACATTGGCAGGGGAAGAGGGCAGCAGCAAAGAGAAGTTGAAGGCGGTTCCATGTTAGAGCAAAGTTATGATGGGTTTCTGACACGAAGTACTCCTGCGACCTTACAGTGTACACTCTACTAGTAGTAAATTTTAGGACCTATGCACGCAAAACAAATCATGTGTTTTCTCTCTCCTTCCCTATGCTCCATCTCTCCTCCCCTTTCCCATCACGCACCGGTCTGGCTGATATCTCTCCCCTCGTCCACAGCGTGGCGCTGCGCACGTGTGCCTTGGTATGGCGGCTCTGTGTCTCTGGCGTGTTCGGTAGCCGTGCATTGGTGTGGAGTAGGGACGAGCAGGAGTACATAGGAAGGAAACCACTTTGGTCCTTGGCGGCACAAAAATTCAAACTTTTTTGGTTTTCGAAATTTTCACTTGCTTCCCAAACATCAGGAGGGAAGGTTATACAAAAGATCAGCCAAACATCGGGTTTATTTCAACTCGAACGACCAAGGTCATCAAGGCCATATTGACATCATAGTTTACAATTTGATAGAGTTCCCATGATAGTTTGGTAGATGGGTGCATCTTGGCATAGTAAGCATCGTTGCATGTGGAAGTTTCCAACAATTAGGAAAAAAGGAATTTCAATTTTCCTAGTGAGGACGGTGATGTTTTTTGTGAAGAAAGTCCAAATAATATGGTTCAAAATGCCACAAGCCACACATACTATAGTTGATCATGGTTCCTATCTAACTTCGGCTAAAAGTTTACATATTACGATGGGTCGTGACACACGGTACTAGTACACATACTATAGTACTACGTAGTAGATTTTCTCTCTCCTTCGCCCCCCTCTCACCATCCATCCACTATCCTCTCCATTTCTCCTTCCTTCCCGTATAAGCTTTCACGCAATGATTATACTTCTAGTCTGAGATGCAGCGGTGCAGAAAAAGATGAGGCCCATACCATACCACCATCAATCAAGTTTGGTGACACAACTTTGTGAAGAGTATACATATACTAGTAGTACTATAGCTAGATAAGTATGTAGTTCTATAGATACTTAATTTTTATCTAAGTATGTAGCTAGACACCAAGTAATTCAGCACGATCTGCATGATTCTCTTCATTTTTGGATAAAGCGGGGCGCCTCCTGAATTCTCTGGGCCGAGAAAAATCAAGAACCGACAAGTCTGGTATAATCCTTTTTTTGTTGACAGGACGAGTCTAGTACAATCTATTTATGATATTTTGGTATAGTTTTCAGGGTATTAACACAAGCATGACTATAAATAGACATTATAAATTGCAACAGTACGCACCCCTACTTTCACCCAAAACACCCAACCCACCGTTGCTTAGAACTCGATCTCTTATTTCCTTCCAAAATGTCGTATGACAACTCTCTCCAGAACACGTTGATTCACCTGACAAATGGGAAAGGCCCCGAAACTCCACCTAGAAGCCCTGACTCAGTCAACGGACCATGGCTACCACCGCTGTCTGACTCCTCTGATGAAGAAGATAGCCACCGGCAGCGCTTTTTCGAAGGGACATCACCACCAACTCCGAGCGACTTCAATAAGACGGAAGATGAGACTGATGAAGAGGAGGAGTATGAGGTCGACCTTGAGGAGGAGGCCGAAGACGACGACAGGGAGGAGGCAGAGGATGATGACGGGGAGGAGGCTGAGGACGACGAGGAGGAGGTCTCTTCCCGCCCCCACCAAAGAAGCGTGCCCGAGTGCAAAATTAAATGGTGTGTAGAGAAGAGGCGAGCAGTGTACTATATCTCATTCTATGAAGCATCTTGGCTTTGGTAAATAATGTTGTCAATGAGAGTTCTGAACTTTTAGGAAAATGCTTTTCAATTTCCAAGTGATAGGATTTGTTTTTAGTAATTAAGTACGTCTGAATAATTAGGCTTAGAGTGTACTCACTGTACTCTAGCAAAATATAGATAATTTCCACCACATGTTAGTACTATATGAAAATTTCAATGTGTGTCATGATACATAGTTTTTTTGCGGGAGGGGTTGGTAATGATACATATTTGAAACTTAAATGGTGTCCTCTTATATTTGTGCTTGTTTTGACGAAAACTACAAACATGGATTTGGACAACTTTCGAAAAACTTTCTACACAATAGTAGAATAACCATGTATGAACATTGTTCACATTTTAAGCCAAGTTACCAATGCCAAGGTCATATCTGCATCACTCGTCCCATTTATTGGGATAAATTAAAGAAAAGTAAAGAAAATAATAAAAAAATGTTAAGCACTTATGTATGGTGTCCTCTTCCGTAAATGATAAACATGAATTTTGACAAGGTTTAAAAACACTTCTTCATAATATGACCAGCGATATGTTAACATATACTTGGGTTTCATGTTAAATAATGACAAAGGTCGTGTCCATTTCGGGTAGACGGGGTGCATCTTGGCATGGCATAGTAATGTTGTTAATTGGACTTTTGAACTTTTATGTATAGAATTTTGTTAAATTATTTTAAAAGTGCCACATATAATTATTTTTTAAAGAAAAGGCAAAGAGTATGGCTCCGAATGCCACAACACACTAAATTTCACACAAAATAGAGTATGTTTCATGGTTAACAAGTTTCATGAATTTTCAGGTCTTCTAGCTAATTTCGCATAATTAAATGACGTTTTGTCACTAAAACCAAAGTAGGTAAATTTTGAACTACAAGTGCGTGATAGATTGCATGTAAATTTGTAAGAAATTCATATAGTACTAATTATTGTACCCACGCAGTCATACTAAAAACCGACTATTATTTTGAAAGATACAACTTCTTTGTATGAATTTTCATACTAACACATCTGTACATGTTTCAAAAAAGTGAAAAAAATAAGGAAACATTCACACAGCCTTTTAGTAGTACTCCTATTAAAAAATCATACTTGTAAAAAAGTAAATACGGTGCTCTTAAAGTTTCAATACAAGGGACCTGGGCACCTTCACCTGCCCTCAACAATTAACCTTTCTTCCTCTTAGACTTTGCAGCTATGGCTCCGAAGATCAGAGCTCCCCATGGGAAGAAGAAGACCCAGGTGGCTGCGACAAAGGCCGTGGAGAAAAATAAGTCATTTCGTCGGCTTCCGAATCCTGCTCTGGCCACTCCAAGTCGCGGTCTCGCACCAGGCAGCCACAAGAAGAAGCAGGTGTCGAGGTTCATCAATGTCGGGCTTCATTTCCCCGTCGGTCGGATCAGGTGCTACCACAGGGAGGGTCGGTACTCCTAGTACATAGCCTTCGGGGCTCCCGTCTACCTCGCGGCCGTTCTCGAGTACCTCACCGCCGAGGTGCTGGAGCTCGCCAGGCAAGCCGCGAAGGACAGCAAGAAGATCCGCATCATCCAGAGGCACATGATGCTCGGTGTCATGCGCAACGAGGAGCTCAGCAAGCTGCTGGCCGGTGTTACCATCGCGGACAATGGCGTGCTACCCAGCATCCACGAGTCCCTCCTTGGCGATGGTACCGCGGAGGATGCAGCCAAGTTGCCCGCGGAGGATGCTGCCAAGTCGCCTGAGAAGACCGCGGAGTCCCCCTAGAAGTCGTTAAGTTGTACTACTACTACTCCGTATGTGTTTGGGTTTGCTCTGTTTGCAGTTTAGTTAATCATCAGTGTCAATGTAATATTCAGATCTGTGATGCTAAGAAAAAGCTTGTGAGGGTTCTAAAAAAATGATGTTTTCCTAATCTTATCCTATACTCCATTTATTTAATACTCCCTCTGTTCAGAAATATAAGACATTTTAGCTTTGTGAATCGAATGTATCTAGACGCCCATACACTAAAAGTCTTCTAGATACATCCATTCCACAAAGCAAAAACGTCTTATATTTCTAAATGGCTGGATTATTACTCAGCATATTAGGTTTAGTCAAAGTCAACCGTTAGAAAGTTTGACCAAACTATATACAGTATTAAATAGTATACTCATTGAAAAAAATCAATATACCGTAAACAATGTCGTCGGTGTGAGTTTCGAACTATCAGGAAAGAACATTCAATTCTCAATTTTTTGAGAGATGACAAGCAAGGTTGTTATTTTTCGACAAGAAAGTACGAAGAATATGGATCTGAATGCCACAATCCAGGTTTTCAGACATATATATATATATAGTGGACCGACATGTTGTACTGACGATACCCATGTTTTATGTGTTTTCAAACTTCCTATCTAACTCTACCAACTTGAATGACTTTGTCCCGATTTATCGAAATTATATTAGGTCGAATTTGAACTACAAGTAAATTGTAGGCTGCTTTGAAAGTTTCATGGAAAAGCTTTTGGAGGTACCCTTCGGGGGGGGGGGGTGAATTAATATATCAGAAACCACTATGAGCTTTGATGATAGGTTCAACTTCTTTCTAAGATTTTGTATCTTGACAATTTAACAAAATTAAGTTAGAATTGAGCTACATGTAAGCGCGATAGATTGCTCTTGAATTAAATATATTTCCGGAGGTAGATGTGTACATCTTCTTGTAGTAAACAATGTCGTCGGTGTGAGTTTCCAATTATCAAGAAAGACCATTCTCAATTTTCTGAGTGATCTCAAGATTATTCTCTCTCGTAAAGGAAGTTCGAAGAATATCGATCTAAATGCCAGAAGCCAAGTTTTCGCACATATATATATATATATATATAGTGGACCAACATATTGTACTTATGATTTCCTATGTTTTATGAATTCTCAAACTCGCTACCTTACTTTGCCCACTTGAATGACCTTATGTCGATTCATCAAAATTAGGTCAATTTTGAACTACTACAAGCAAATTGTAGGTTATTGTGAAAATTTTATGAAAAAGCTTTTGAAGGTACCCATCGGGGGGGTCACTATTAATATATCAGAAACCATCCAACGAGATTTTTGACGACAAATTGAACTTCTTGATAAGATTTTGCATCTTGCCAGTTTAACAAAACTAGGCCAAACTTTAGCTACAAGTAAGTGCAATAGATTCCTCTTGATTTAAAAGTCTTTTCAGAGGTAGATATAGGTGCATCTTCTTGTAGTAGACAATGCCGCCAGTGTGAGTTTCCAACTATCTTAGGAAAGAACATTCTTAATTTTTCGAGTGATGACTAGATTGTTCTTTCCCCTAAAGAAAGTCGAAAGACTATGGATCTGAATGCCACAAGCCAAGTTTTCACACATATATAGTGGACCAACACGATGCACTTACATTTTCCCATGTTTTATCAGTTATCAAATTTCCTAGCTAACTTCACCCACTTGAATGAATTTATGTCGATTTATCGAAATTAGGTAAAATTTGGAATACTACAGGTAAATTGTGGGTTGCTTTGAAAGTTTTACAAAAAAGCTCTTGGAGGTACCCATCGGGGGGAAGGGTCTATTAATATATATCAGAAACCACCGAGAGTTTTGACGATAGGTTCATCTTCTTGCTAAGATTTTGCATCCTAACTATTTAATCAAATTAGGTCAAACTTTGCTCATTGTTTCATGAAACTAGGTCAAACTTTGCTAACCAATTAACTTTGAACATTGAGCGTTGGATCAAGACTGGCAAATCCAAACATTGGTAACCGATGGATATTCTTTTCCATTCTTAGCATCTAGAAAGATTCTACCGATAGTCTTTAGCACGATGAACACTAGTATGCGCAAACCTCAAAACACACAGTACTTCATTATTACTCGTTTTCAGGGTCCTTGTGCCAAATGCACAGACTTGGATGGAATTTTAATTTTTTATGAGGTCCTTGATGTAACTTGTACTTCCACCGACCACTCAATCACCTCGCTCTTACAAGACCTACCATTAGATCGGCCATTTGTAGTACTTCTTATCTTTATCTTGTCTCTTATCTCTTACAATACCATATATACCACCACTACATAGTGTAGGGATTAACTTATTTTGAACATTGACCGTTGGATCTCAAGACTGGCAAATCCAAACATTGCTAACCGTTGGATCTTATTTTACATTCTTACCATCTATAAAGATTCTATTGATAGTGGCTAGCATGATGAACACTAGTATGCGCAAACCTCAAAACACACAGTACTTCGTTACTCGGTTTCAGGGTCCTTGTGATAAATGCATGGACTTGGATGCAATTTTCATTTTTATGAGACCCTTGATGTAAATTGT
Source organism: Avena eriantha (assembly GCA_910589775.1). Lineage (NCBI taxonomy): Eukaryota > Viridiplantae > Streptophyta > Magnoliopsida > Poales > Poaceae > Avena > Avena eriantha. The sequence goes on from OU342744.1 coordinate 410,383,164, forward strand.
AATTCTACCCACCATGTTAACTCTCAAGCACCTTGCTCTTACGAGACCTACCATTAGATCGTCCATTCGCAGTACTTCTTATCTTATCTTTTATCTCGTCTCATATCTCTTACAATACCATACCACTACATAGTGTAGGGATTAACTTTGAACATATTAACCGTTGGATCAATAATAGCAAATCCAAACATTGCTAACTGTTGGATCTTTTTTCCATTCTTATCATCGAGAAAGATTCGATCTATTGATAGTCTTTAGCATGATGAACGCTAGTATGCGCAAACCTAAAAACACACAGTACTTCATTGCTCAGTGTTAGGGTCCTTGTGCTAAAATGCATGTACTTGGATGAAATTTTCATTTTTACGAGGTTCTTGATGTAACTTGCACTTCCACTGACCATGTTAACTCTCAATCACCTCGCTCCTACGAGACCTACCATTAGATCGGCTTTTCACAGTACTTCTTATCTTACCTTTATCTTGTCTCTTATCTCTTACAATACCATGCATACCACCACTAAATAGTGTAGGGATTAACTTATTTGAACATTGATCGTTGGATCAACACTGGCAAATCCAAACATTGCTAACCGTTGGATCTTTTTTCCATTCTTAGCATCTAGAAAGATTCTACTGATAGTCTTTAGCATGATGAACACTAGTATGCGCAAACCTCAAAACAAATAGTACTTCATTACTCGGTTTACGGGTCCTTGTGCTAAATGCACGGACTTATTGGATGCAATTTTCATTTTTTATGAGGTCCTTAATGTAACTTGTACTTCCACCGACCATGTTAACTCTCAAGCACCTCGCTCTTACGAGACCTGTCATTAGATCGGCCATTCGCAGTACTTCTTTCATATCTTTATCGTGTCTCTTATCTCTTACAATATATACCATACCACTACATATAGTGTAGAGATTAACTTTGAACATTAACAGTTGGATCAAGACTATACAATCTAAACATTGCTAACCGTTGGATCTCCTTTTCCATTCTAGCATCTAGGTCTGTACTCCCTCGCTCCGTCCCAAAATATAAGGCGCCTAAGGATTGGTCAAATGTAAAACCTTACTAACTTTGACCAAATATATTTTTAAAAAAAATCAACATCTACAATATTGAATGGACATAATAAGAAAATATACTTTATGGTGAATCTACTGATATTAATTTAGTATTCTAAATTTTTATATTTTGTGATGGTCAAACTTAAAAAAATATTGACTTTTGACTAATCCTTAGGAACCTTATATTTTTGCGGAGGGAGTACTATTCAACACGAATCCAGTTGCTCTGAACCATTAGATCTAACAGCCCAACGGTCATGATTAGTGCTATGGATCCAATTCAAAACTGCTCCACAATAGTAGTATATAAGTAGAGAGAATATAGTCTACTATGCTATGAAATTTTGTGGGTGGTGACATGATGGTTGTAGAACATGCATGGTGGAGTTTGCTCTAGGTACTATTCAACACGAATCCAGCTTCTCTGAACCATTGGATCCAACAGCTCAATGGTCAGGATTGGTGCTATGGATCCAATTCAAAACTGCTCCACTATAGTAGTATAGATGTTGGTCAAATATATAATTTTTTGTGCTTTACCAATTATAATTTTATATAGTGATGATATGTCATACGTTTACTATCTAAGCCTTATTAAGGTGTGATTTTTTGCATAATGCGGGAGTAGTAGATTTCTTTTCTTAGACATATGGTCACCTCTTTCCACGTGTTGTACATGTTGAGAGAATAAAACGTTGGCAGGGGAAGAGGGCAGCAGCAAAGAGAAGTTGAAGGCGGTTCCATGTTAGAGCAAAGTTGTGATGGGTTTCTGACACGAGGTACTCTTGCGGCCTTATAGTGTACACTCTACTAGTAGTAAATTGCAAGACCTATGCACGCAAAACAAATCGTTTGTTTTCTCTCTTCTTCCCTATGCTCCATCTCTCCTCCCATTTCCCCTCGCGCACTGGTCCGGCTGATCTCTCTCCCCTCATCCACAACATGGCAATGCTCATGTGTGCCTTGGTACAGCGGCTCTATGTCTCGGGTGTGTTCGGCAGCCGCGCGTTGGTGTGGAGTAGGGACGAGAAGTACATAGGAAGGAACCACTTTGGTCCTTGGTGGCAAAAAAATTCAAACTTTTCCGGTTTTCGAAATTTTCACTTGCTTCCCAAACATCGGGAGGGAAGGTTATCCAAAAGATCGGCCAAACATCGCGAGGGAATGCCATTTTGAACCAGTTTTGAACATTGACTATTGGATCAAGACTAGCAAATCCAAACTTTGAACATTGTCCATTGGATCAAGACTGGCAAATCCAAACTTTGCTAACCGTTGGATCCTCTTTTCCATTATTAGCATCTAGAAAGATTCTATCGATAGTCTTTAGTACAATGGAAGCTAATATGCCCATACCTCAAAACACACACTTCATTGCTCAGTTTCAGGGTCCTTGTGCTAAATGTATGCATGGACTTGGATGGAATTTTCATTTTTATGAGGTCCTTGATCTAACTTGTACTTCCATTGACCGTCTTAACTCTCAAGCACCTCGCTCCTACGAGACCAACCATTAGATCGGCCATTAACGGTACTTCTTATCTTATCTTTATCTTGTATTATCTCTTACAATACCATACCACCATTGTATAGTGTACGAATTAACTTCAAACATTGACCGCTGGATCAAGACTGCCAAATCCAAACGTTGCTAACCGTTAGATCTTCTATTTTCCCTAAGCATGGAGAAAGATTCTATTGATAGTCTTAGCACGATGAATGCTAGTATGCACAAACCACAAAACACACACACTTCATTATTCAGTTTTAGGGCCATTGTGTTAAATGGATGGACTTGGATGCAATTTTCATTTTATGAGGTCCTTGATGTAAGTTGTACTTCCATCGATCATGTTAACTCTCAAGCACCTCTCTCCTATGAGACCTACCATAGTTAAAAGAAAATGGAACCACCCCAATTATCACACAAACTGGACCAACGGTTTCTTATATGTAATGCCCAAGTTTTTAGTACTAGGATTTTTCAAGCTTCGTCCTAGCAAACTTTGCACACTTCAGTGACTTCTTGTCGATTTAACGAAATTAGATCAAACTTGAGCTACAAGTAAGAGCGATAGATTGCTCTTGAATTAAATGTATTTTCGTAGGTATATGGGTGCATTTCTTCTAGTAAACAATGTCGTCGGTGTGAGTTTCTAACTATGAGGAAAGAAAATCCTCAGTTTTCCGAGTGATGGCGAGATGGTTCTTTTATGTAAAGAAAGTCTGAAGAATATGGATCTCAATGCCATAAGCCAAGATTTTAGACATATTAAGTGGACCAACGTGTTTTACTTATGATTCTCATGTTTTATGAGTTTTCAAACTCCCTATGTAGCTAATTAACTTTTCCCCACTTGAATGATTTCATGCCTATTTTTATAGAAATTTAGTCAAACTTGAACTACAACAACTAAATTATTGTAGGTTGCTTCTAAAGAATTACAAAAAACTTTTGGAGGTGTACCCATTGGGGGCTCAGTTAATATATCAGAAAACAACCGAGATTTTTGACAATAGGTTTTTAACACCTTTCTAATTAAGATTTTGCATCTTGATAATTTAACAAAAAATTAGCTCAAACTTGAGCTACAAGTAAGCGTGATACATTTTTCTTTAATTAAATGTCTCTTTAGAGGTAGATGGATGCATCTTCTTATAGTAATCAGTACCACCGGTGTGAGTTTCCAACTATTAGGAAAGAACATTCTCAATTTTCCGAGTGATGATGAGATAATTGTTCGTTTTCGTAAACAAAGCCCGAAGGATATGGACCTGAACGCCACAAGCCAAGCTTTCAGACATATATAGTGGACCCTCATGTTGTACTTATGATTCCCATGTTTTATGAGGTTTCAAACTTATTCTATAACTAACTTTGCCCACTTGAAATTGATTTTATGTCGATTTATTGAAATTAGTTCAATTTTGAACTACAAGTAAATTGAGGTTGCATTGAAATATTTACGTTTTTTGGATGTAACCATTGGGGGCTGATTTAATATATCACAAACCACCACTGGTAGTTTTTACAACAAGTTCAACTTCTTGCTAAGATTTTGCATCTTGACAATTTAACGAAATTATATCAAACTTAAGCTACAAGTAAATGCGATAGATTGCTCTTGAGTTAATTTTCTTTTCGGAGGTAGACGGGTGCATCTTCTTGTACTAAACAATGTCGTCAATGTGAGTTTCCAAATATCAGGAAATATCATTCTTAATTTTCCGAGTGACGACGAGATTGTTCCTTTCTGTAAAGACAGTCTAAAGAGTATGGATCTGAATGCCACAAGCCATGTTTTTAGACATCTTATCTTACCACTATATAGTGTACGAATAACTTTGAATATTGACCATTGGATCGAGACTCACAAATCCAAACATTTCCAGCCATTGGATCTTCTTTTCCATTCTAGCATCTAGAAGATTCTATTGATAGTCTTGAACACAATGAATGCACTATGTATAAACCTCTCAAAACACATGTCTACATCATACTAGAATCTTCTCCCTCGTTTCTCTGGACCATGTTACTGAAAATTTCAAGTGTTAGGTAGCTAATAATCTTTGAGTTCTACACATTATGATACAAAGTAGAAGAACCAAATATACACCCATACTTTATAGATGTTGATCAAATTTATATTTTTTCCACTTTACCTATTATAATTTTATATAGTGCTGATATGCCAGACGTCTATTATCTGAGCCTCACCTGAAGGACACGTGCAACCTACTAGTATCTTATCTTATCTTATCTAATCTAATCTTATCTTATCTTATTATCTTATCTTATCTTACCATTATATAGTGTACGAATAACTTTGAATGTTGACCGTTGGATCAAGACTCATGAATTCTGCATTTCTAGCCGTTGTATCTTCTTTTCCATTCTAGCATCTAGAAGATTCTATTGATAGTCTTCGGCATAATGAATACTATGCACAAACCTCAAAACACACTTCTCCAACATACTATAATCTTCTTCCTTGTTTCTCTGCACCATGTTATCAGAAACTTCTTTTGTTAGCAGGTATCTAATAATCTTTGACTTCTACACATGATGATACAAAGTACAAGGACCAAATATACACTCATAATTTATAGATGTTGATCAATTTTACAATTTTGTGTGCTTTACAAATTATAATTTTATATAGTGATGATATGTCATACGTCTACTATCTGAGTCTCATGTGCAACTTACTAGTAGCTAATAATCATTGACTTCTATATGATCCTACCACTATATAGTGTACAAACAACTTTGAATATTGACCGCTGGATCAAGACTCGCGAATCCCAACATTTCCATTCGTTGGATCTTCTTTTCCATTCTAGCATTTTGAATATTCTATTGATAGTCTTCTTTACAAACCACTATATAGTGTACGGATAACTTTGAATTTTCACCGTTGGATTAAGACTCGTGAATCCCAGCATTTATAGCCGTTGGATCTTATTTTCCACTCTAGCATCTAGAAGATTCTATTGAAATCTTTGGCATAATGAATGCTATGCACAAACCTAAAAACACACTTCTCCACCATACTAGAATCTTCTCCCTTGTTTCTCTAGACCATGTTATCAAAAATTTCATGTGTTAGGTAGCTAATAATCTTTGACTTCTACATGATGATACAAAGTACAAGGATCAAATATACACCCATATACTTTATAGATGCTGATCAAATTTATAATGTTTTGTGCTTTACCAATTATAATTTTATCTAGTGATGATATGTTACACGTCTACTATCTAAGTCTCAGGTGCAACTTACTAGTAGCTAATAATCGTTAACTTTACCACTATATCATTTACAAACAACTTACTGAATATTGACCGTTGGATCAAGAGTCGCGAATCTCAACATTTCCAATCGTTGGATGTTCTTTTCCATTCTAGCATCTTGATGATTCTATTGATAGTCTTCATAACAAACCACTATATAGTGTACGAAACTTTGAATGTTTACCGTTGGATCAAGACTCGTGAATCCTAACATTTCTAGCTCTTGGATCTTCTTTTCCATTCTAGCATCTAGAAGATTCTATTGATAGTCTTCGACATAATGAATGCTATGCACAAACCTCAAAACACACTTCTCCATCATACTAGAATCTTCACCCTTGTTTCTCTACACCATGTTATCAAAAAATTCATTTGTTAGTAGGTAGCTAATAATCTTTGACTTCTACACATGATGATACAAAGTACAAGGACCAAATATACACCCATACTTTATAGATGTTAATCAATTTTATATTTTTTGTGCTTTACAAATTATAATTTTATATAGTGATGATATGTCATACATCTACTATCTGAGTCTCATGTTCAACTTACTAGTAGCTAATAATCGTTGACTTCTACATGATCTTACCACTATATAGTGTACAAACAACTTTGAATATTGACCGTTGGATCAAGACTCATGAATCCAAACATTTCTAGTCGTTGGTTCTTCTTTTCCATTCTAGCATCTTGAAAAATTCTATTGATAGTCTTCATTACAAACCACTATATAGTGTACGAATAACTTTGAATATTGACCGTTGGATCAAGACTCGTGAATCCCAGCTTTTCTAGCCGTTGGATTTTCTTTTCCATTCTAGCATCCAGAAGATTCTATTGATAGTCTTCGGCATAATGAATGCTATGCACAAACCTCAAAACACACTTCTCCATCATACTAGAATATTCTCCCTTATTTCTTTAGACCATATTATCAAAAAATTCAGTGTTAGTTTGCTAATACTCTTTGACTTCTACATGATGATATAAAGTACAAGGACCATATATACACCCATACTTTATAGATGTTGATCGAATTTATAATTTTATGTGCTTTACCAATTATAATTGTATATAGTGATGATATGTCATACGTCTACTATCTGAGTCTCACGTGCAAGGCACGTACAACTTACTAGTATATATAGTGGACCAACATGCTGTACTAATGATTCCTATGTTTTATAAGTTTTCAAACTTCCTAGCTAACTCCGCCACTTGAATGACTCTATGTAGATTCATCAAAATTAGGTCAAATTTGAATTATAAGTAAATTGTAGGTTGCTTTGAAAGTTTTAAGAAAAAGCTTTTGGAGGCACCCATCATACAGTCAATTAATATACTCCGTATCAGAAACCACCTAGAGTTTTGACAAGAAGTTCATCTTCTTCCTAAGATTTTGAATCTTGACAAACTTGAACTACAAGTATGCGTAGATACTTGTCTCGAATTAAATGTCTTTTTTCAGAGTTAATTAATAAAAAAAGAAAGTGATGTAATAACTTAGCTAGTTACCATAATATCACACATACCAAGACTAGTAGTATATGATTCTACTCCCTCCGTTCAAAAATATAAGGCGCTTTAGCTTTGTGAGATGAATGTATCTAGACTGCTTTTAGTGTATAGGTTCACCCTTAACCTCTACGAACCTAGACACTAATAGACGTCTAGATACATTCGATTCACAAAGCTAAAACGTCTTATATTTCTAAACGGAGGGAGTACAACCTAATTAATTAGGCCTTTGCGTGACACCAGATACATGTTGTTACCCACTATGATAAAGTTACATGTGCAAGTTACTGGAGTAGTCTAAGTTATTTAGCACTATATGACCATCCTAAATAAGAATGGAGGTGTACGTACTATATGCCTTAAAGGTACCTATTCCGCTGTGCTTCAAGCTGTTCACCACTCGTGTCGGCTCTCACTGGTCAGACGGATAAAGCCACTGACTTGTTGATTTGGTACTGTATATTGTCGATCTTCTTCCGTCACTAACAGAGAATAAATTCTTCTGCTGCTTCCAGGCGCGTGCTTTCACGGAGCTACAACCAGTAGCAAAGACGACTACTACTCCCGCGCGACGCTCGAGCAATTGCAATCGTCCATTCATAATGGACGGGAAGCATTAGACAATGGATTTTCTTTCGGTGGATGGTTGATTTTTTTTTAGAGATTGTCGAATTTTTTTCTTTATTGAACTGAGAGATGTTCGATTTTGGATCCGGTAAGGCCGACAGGGGAGAGGAAATTGGCGGTGTGGTAGGCAAGCTTATTTGAGGTGGCAGCGTGTGGGTGTACAGATGGTACTGCCGTACTGGTAGGCCATTTTGTGAGCATTTTGTTGTTGTACTACACAAGAGTTAGAGAGTAGTAGTATTCCAGTTTTGTTTCCCTAATTACCAGTGGAACCTTTATGTGTTTATTAGTTATAGTAGTAGTAGTACAGTAGTACTTGTTCCAAATATGACTAGACAAGACGATGAACGTAGAAGGTCAAAGGATTATTACGTTCGGCAAGAGGAGCTCTGAGTATACTCCCAACCGTCTCTCTGCCATGACCATTTATTTGAGAGGACAGTACAGCTCCATCCGTGCTAGGCTAGGCCTGACCTATTTACTCGATAGGCAGTGGGAAACACAGAGAAAAGAGAAAAACCATGTTCTGTAGGCGGTACGATTTCAATCGATTTATTCTATTTTCCTTTGCTCTCCATCCTCTTCCTCTCCATCTTCTCGCTGATCCCCACTCGCCCACCTTTAGCACATGCCAACGCCGCCATGCCGCTTTCTGAGCATCTCCGTAGCCCGGTTCGATAGGCACTGTAGATTTAGTAGAGAGAAAGAAGGCACACTTGGTTTGATTTCATTATGTATTTCTCTTTGCCTCGATCTCCATACTCACTTCACCTCCAGCATCCCGGCGACGGCCATTACCACTCGCACACCAATACAGGCACGCGCCAACACCGACATGCCGCTTTAGGATCAACTCCGGTGCCTAGTTTGATAGACTGTTTTCCGTCTCGCCCTGCCAGCTGCCGCTCGCTCTCTCCTCCAAAGCCCCCAATAAAAACCAAACGCCATCGCCCGCCACCTACTCGAGCCCTTCCTCGGGATGGGCCAATTGATCGATGATAGTGACACTTCTAGGGTGTTTTCCGATAGCCCCTTGAAGAAATCTCTGCTAGATGTGACATCATCACCGCCACGAGCCTCGCCACCTGTTGCAAATGTTATCTTTACTCAGCAACACATAGTGCATCCCTGTCGAAATCTCATCCGTTTGGTCTCCCCTGTGTTCTTCACTCTCACACAACCGAGGTACCGCATGAGTACAATGTCTTCTACCGCGACAATCGCATGAAGCAGTTCTACAGGGGCAGCTACTATTTTGGCAGGGGCAAGCAGAAGCCATAGAAGAAGTTCGGGTGGACCTTGGGCGAGCTGATGCCGCTGGATAGGTCCTCCTCCGATGCTGTGATGCCAGATTGTGAGGGTAAGAAGTGGGCAGGCGCCCATGGAGATTGGATCACCACTATTGGCCTCGCCTGGAACTGGGAGCTTGTGAATGTGTTCACTTGTCGCCGGATTCCTCTACCAGCGATCTTCGATTTTGAGGCCACACCCGAGGTACTTAAGTTTATCGTGGCTAGTCAGCCTACTAATCTACTGAAGATAGCCATTTGCCGAGTTCCCAGAGCTGCTGGGAACTATAAGGATTTCTCTGTCCTGGCCATCTTCGACACGGTAATTACCTTCCTTGATGGTTCTCATGGTAGGTGGATGGTTCTTGAGAACCAGTTCAGCTACCGCGATGCAATTATCCACAATGGAGTTGTCTATGCTGTAACTCAGGTTGGCAATGTTTATGCATGGGATCCTCGGGCATGGGGTAAAATTTGCATCCTTAAATTTTCAAGCTTCATCATTCAAATTTTGCTCAGCTGGCCTCTGAATGTGCTTTCGTTGCAAGGTCCTGTGCGTCTTCCAAGGCCACTTGAATTAGATGGTAATCGTGAGTACAATCCTGATTTGTGGTGGTTAGCAAGATCTCCTGATGGTGGTAGCCTTATTCTGATCAATACTGTGGGCGTTAGTGCTAGGCGGTATGACACTAGTTATCTTGTGGCTTAAAATGTTGGTTATCATCACGACCGCAATATTCACATCTATTCTACTGGGTTTTGCTCCCATGTGTTCTCGATTGACACTAGTAGGTTACTTCCACCGAGGCAATGGCGGAGGGTTTTAGACCTTGGAGCATTTTCTATCTTCCTTGGATTGAACTATCCAATTACCATTCCAGTTGGTGCGGTAGGACTTGGCCCTAGAGATCTAACAAGGAGCAACTGTGTATACACCTCGCCGCATGCAGTTAGTCTTGGCGGATTTAATATTTGTCCTGAAAGATGCTGCATCAGTATGAATGCTCAAGACGCTGTTGTTGGTTGCTCAACGAACATTGGCTGGAATTTCCCTAAAAAAACATTGGCTGGAATTGGCAGCAGACTCTGTTATGGTTCATCCCAAGCTTGGCTAACGCGAAGGATTGGAACCGGCATAATTAACGGTTCAAGGGAGATCATATGTAATAGGGATTTGCGTATCTTGAATTATTTCCTTCGCCTTATTTTTATCGTATGGCCTCATCCATTAACTTGCTGTACTCTAACACTCATTTCGCTGCAATATAGTGCAAGGCCTATGATTTGATCAAACTCCTTATGTATGCAAGCCATAGTTTTAGTCAGTGCGGGTTCAATATTCTGCAACTCGTTGCGCCTACACCCCTTTATTATTTGTTGCACATTCAAGTTCTCAAAAAATTAGAAATAAATTCAGAACATTGGCTATGTTGTATCTTGTGCATCTACAATATTTGGTCCCACAATAAGATCTTATGTGACCTGTGTCAATGAAAAAACAACCTATGCGAACAATATCTTGTGTTCATTTGATCATTTTGTGGTGGCCAGACCATGTACTAGTAATATTTTGGGGATGGAAATTTATAGATGAACCATATAAATATGATCTATGTTCATGATTTATTTCACAATTTATGAAAACTTGGAAGTGCCACATGCAACAGCTTGTTGCCGGTGCATCTAGTTGCAAATTGTAATTTCCGTCGTGGATGTACCTAGTGTCTCCAAGCGGATGGTGCATGTAGATTCTCACTGGCAGGTGGAGCCGACCTTAACAGGGCCCACATGTTAGTGAATCGGAGCCACACAAAGTCAGGCACGTTGCCTGACTTGAGCGAAATCTGGTGTCCTGGCACATCTCTCATTTTGCTGCGCGGTTGCATGCTGTACACATATAATTCCATGTACCTTGTACAAGAACATATATGAACACATGCAACATGTCAAAAATACCACTGACACACCCGTACTGTGCATTATATTTTCGGTTATGTGCTATGAGTTCTGCATGTAGAGGAACAAGATGAAAGTACATGTGTCCATGTCGTGGCTACTACTACTAGTAGTAGTTCATCCTCCTATTTTCCGTTGAAAATACTAGTACACTATGTTGTAATGGAAGCTGTAAACAAAAAACCCTTTGGTCAAACTGATGTGACTAGACAATATTGCACCTCTGATATGTAGTAAGTAGGAGTATTGTCAAATTACTAGTTGCGTGGCGTGCTAGTCTAACATAGAGTGAAGTCTAGGCGGCGGTCTCCTCGATGCTGTTGTTGACTAGATAGAGGAAGCAAGTAAAATCTCCTCCCTCGTTTTTTTGCGTCTCCATCTTCTTCCCCAGTCCCCACTCTGCCCACGTTCTCCCCCATGCTCTCTCTTCTAATGCTCCCCTTCTCCTATAGAAAACCCTAGCCGCACTTGGCATCTGCCTAAATCCATCCGGCTGTGATGGCCGATTCAAAGCTCAGCGGGCGATGCAAGTGGGATCAACTCAGCACGAACGATGTCGACCTCACCGTTCAGTGTCTAGACATTTCCAGCACCGTCAGGCTAGACGCATGCTGTAAGCTGCTGTACGATCGTATCGCCAACAACGAAGGTACAAAATGGATTGTTCACCATTGGAATGAACCCTGCCTACTGATTCCTTAGCCTGCTTATTGGTTCGATGAGCACTATGACGATATGAGGTTACATCGTCTGCATGACACGATGTACGACGTGGTGCCCCTCGACCATCCTCGGCACATCGCGATCCAGCCCTTCATGCACGAAAAATTCTGGGTTGGCATGAACGGTGACTGGCTCGCCACGGTGGACCAGCGCAGGGCCTGGTGCCTAGTAAACATCTACACCTATCGAGTAATCGAACTTCCATCGACGGATACTTGTGACATTGCGGCCACCTCACATCCACAATATAACCTATAATGCTACTCTCTAGGCAGGGTTCCCCCAGTTACATGTAGTCATTTCTAAACTCATTCACATTTCAAAAGTTTTTTTTGGTGAATCCGCAGTTATGGAGAAAAGTTCAATAAGTCATGGGATGGATCTCTTGAGCTCTTGAAGATCATAATCTGCAGAGTTCCCACAGAAGCTGGGGGTTACACATACTATAAGCTCCTCGCGTTGTTCGACGGTGAAATCACCTACCTGGAAGGTGGTAGCCAAGTTTGGAGATGTCTGGAGCATTCAGGTCTTGGAATACGACAGTACTATGATGTCATTGAACATGGTGGCCTCATTTTTGCGGTCACAAGTCAAGGCTGCACCTACTGCTGGGATCCTACATCGGAAGGTAATTCTAGTTCCATGATGATACATTGCGAGTGATTCAATGAAGTTGTTCTTTAACTACCTTGTTTATGTTTTACCTTTCATATGACTGAATGAGCACACGCTTTATGTCCTAAAAAATGAATGAACCATTGCCAGTAATGAATTAGTACCAGTAATATGCCTTCTAAAAATATAGTGTATGATGGCTTCCCTGCACTACTAAGTTTGTTCATTGTCAAAATATGAAAGGTATTATTAACCGGCATCTCAATTGTGAGCGCAACACAGTGAATCTGGGTTTCTTTACCTGTTTGTACTTTCAGGCCCTCCTCGGATTGTAGGAATCACATAGGATTTTTGTAGGACACCAATCTTTCCTTTTTGGATTTTGCATTGGGATTCAGACGAATTGTGTAGGTTTTTTGTAGGATTTGGATCCTTAGAAAAAATTCTATAAAATGCTGTTTGTTTCGAAAGAGTATAATCCTTAGGAATTCCTTCAAAGGATTCCTTTGCACTCTATTTTGGAGGAAAATTTCCATCCACTCTAACCTCTTTGTACAATTCCTTCGGTCTTCCTGTGCAATCAAACACCATTTGATCCAAAATACTGCAGGCATCTAATCCTATATGATTCAAGTGGACATGCCTCTATATAAAAAAATGGCGCTTCCTCTTTTGAAACATACAACAACTAGGAAACTAAGATAAGTAAGAAATCCAAATGTTTGGAATAGCAGAGTAAGAAATGCAATTCATAAGGTTCTTACTTTATTGAGTAATATTATTGTCAGGATTTGCCTATTCACAATGTTAGCATGAACAATGAAGAATGCTGGTGTTAGAAATGTATGCCAGTAATGCACTTTTTATCTCGAATTCGGATGTTGTAGGAAACAAGGAGCTTCCATTTGTAATCCCAGCACCTATTCTGAATGATTGGCCAGACATGTGGTTCCTCGCTCGATCAGCTGATGGTGAACACTTGATGATCATAATTACAACGTATGGCATGGGGGTTGCCCATGGTGAAGATGATGAAATCATTCATCATGCTCAAAATAGGACTAACCTACACCTATATCCTGCCTCTCGTGTCTACATTTTTGAAGAGGATCCTAGCTCTGCTGGACCTCCATGGGTGATCGTTTGGAGGCAGGTTAACAGCCTGGGGGACAACTCTCTATTTCTTGGTCTCAATTATCCAATCATTGACAAGATGATGAAGAAACACGAATGAAAGGCTGCTGATGGCACATTGTTCCCATTCGTGAGGAAAAACTGTGTGTACACAACATACAACAGATTTCGCGGAATACAATTCCCTCAGATTAAACGCTACAACCTGCAGCCAACTGAAGGTGAGCCTGTGGCAGTTATCAGCCTTCCCAAAGATGGTTGGAACTCTATGCAACAAGCGGTAATTTGGTTTAGGCCTAGTTTAGGTTTGGTATGCTCGTTGTGTCATCCCTAGACTGATCTGTGGATCTTTCTGGTGTATCTTGTGTCATCTTTTTTTTGCATCGTGGTTCAACAGTTGACTATTAGTACACTGGTTTTAGTGGCCAGCTTGAATCAGTTTATAAGAGCCCTGTCGTGCTTTTGTATTTAGTATTGCCTTCCACGGTATAATCCATGTAGCCGTGCTAATTTCATAGCGTGATTTCTGTACTATAGTTTTCAGTATTATTACTAGCTTGTAGTATATACGCGACTCGTGCATTTTTATGAACCATCGCACCTCGTGTAGCTTTGTGTTTTGAGAGGAATATTCCTTCTTTCCTCTTAGCGAATAGGGAAAAGTAGGTCACTGCTTCTTATAGGTCCACGAAACAGGCCTTAATTGGGCCATAATTGATCTTGGCTCGGTACGCCAAAGCAGGCCGAGACATCCTAGGATGATAGCCGCAAATGTTTATGCCGATATTCGAAAAAAGAGTTAATGCACACCCTTCCAAAAAAGAAAAAATGTTTACGCAGACCCCATATTGTCTCCGATACATGGCATACTTTTGGCGCTACCGTGAAATTACTTGTTCAATACAGTATGTATCCTTGCTCATTCTTCTGTATGTGAAATGAACAACTCAAGCTCTGATGTGACATGAACAAGTCAAGCTCTAATGTGCTGACATTGTACTGTCTGTGCTAGTGTACAAGCTGGTTGTATTATTGTGTTCAAAACTGTGAACTAAATGTGTGAATTCTGAGCCTTTTTGCATGATGACAATGCCACATGTTGGCGCTAATTGCGGCATGTACTAATTTCAACGTACGGAAGCATACAACTTCGAGTGATCAGTTTAAGTTGGTGCTTACCCGAGCTGTCTGCGGCTGGGCAAGTCAAGGCCACTGTGTGTCTATCGCCAATAGTTTGTATGGCATGATTACAAGGTTTTGAGTATATCAAATCGATTGGGCACTTAGGACGATTCAAAGCCACCCAAACCATCTCGAAATATATCCTTTGCTGAAAAGATGATTGCACGCTGTAAGACTTGATATGACATGATTTTATGTCAATCAGTCAAACTCCCTCCAGTACTTTCCGTGTTCGAATCCTGCGCTACCCAAGTTCCTCGCTATGTTTGCTATGTATAATAAGGCGCAATATTAGTCACTTTTCTCCATTTCCAACTTCATTCTTTCGGATTCGGTGTAGGTACAGCCAGGTCAGGTGGACCATCGACCTTCAGTACAATATATTTTTACTACTCAGCCTATGAAAATGAATATTTCAACCCCACTTCGGACAAAAAACTTCCCATACTCTTGTTTCAAAAGATAAACCTTTAATTAGACTTTCGTGGTAAGTAGAGTATATATTTTTTAGGGTACCAACTGCTTTTTTTGGAGGTTGGGCTATGAACTACATTGAATTTTCACTAAGGATCTGGCGAAAAGATTGCACATTCGACCCAACACTGGCCCAAAACCTTACAAATTTAGCCTGCCGGGTCAGGTGGACTACCGACCCACGACATATTGAGTACATTGAATTTTCATTGAGGAGGTTATTAGAAAATAGTACTACGTTCTACCCAACTGTGGCCCAAAATCTCACTAATTTATCCTTCCGAGTTCAGGTTGGCTGTGGGTCGCCAACCCTCAACACATTATTACTTGGTTTTTTAAGCTTGAACCATACTGAAGAATTTTCGGTAAGGATCCCACGATAAGAAGCCCATTAGTTCACAAAATGGGACCCAAGTTATTTTTTTATCGCCCAAAATCGTCTTAATTTAGTATTTATGTGCCATTCTGATAAAGTATAGGACAAACTTCTCCTCCCATGTTGTATTTGTACAGAGTATTTAGCATTTTTTATGGCAAGTCGGTTGCTGCCTTTTCATTTTAAGTGATTTCAACATTTCTAAATGTAATCTTTTCCAGTAGTGGCATAGATGGTTCTGGCGTAGTGGAAGCACACGCGGTTCCCATTTGTTGAAGTCTTGAGTTTGATTCCTAGTTTTTTCAATATAAATATATAATATATAGTATAATCAATGTCGTTCTTTTATATTTTTTCTCGCATACACACGTTTTGTGCTCTTAAACATACCTTGGTGGTCGATGAAACCGCGTTACCAAGATTCATAAAAATATAAGGGAGAAGCACAGTTCATAATAGACCAGAAGTACAAGCTTAATACCACGTCGATGACGACGAAACCTCGGTACCCTAACAATAAAGAAGATGAAGTGCATACTACAAAGGGGGAAGCACAGAGAAAGTGCAGAATAAAACAATAAGGAAGCACAGGAAAAGCTAGCATGCAGTAAAAGTTCCACATAGAGGGAAGTGCATACTATAACTACAGAGAAGCGTAGATGAATCTAATAGGCAGTACAAGTCTCACAAAGAGGGAAGCACAAGCTACAACTAATGGGAAGCACATACTACAACTTAGGAGAAGCACAGAGGAAGTTGTAAGGTAGTACACATGACCAATGTAGGGAAGTTCAAACATGAAACTAGAAATTCGGGTGCCAGGAGGATGGGGAGGGGGTGGGGTAATAAACAACTAACGTGTTGACAACTAAAATAATAGGAATATAAATCTATGTCTTGTTTGCATAACAATATATAAGTTGGGGGTTCTTAACACCACCCACCCCCAACCCTAAGTCGTCGTTCACGCACTAAACACAATACTATGGGACAACGACTCGGCTTCGTCGCCCGTCGCTGCAAACGGGGCGTAAGGGTGATGAAGCCTCGAACGGGTCTTAGGGTACCGAGGATATGTCTCTCGTCGATGATAACGCGTCGACAACGACGAATCCTTCGGTACCCTAACACCTAAGGCTACCGTGTCTATGTAATCTAAGACCACCAAGCACATAAATGGAAGAAGTGCAGACTCTAACTATAGAGAAGCACAGATGAATCTGATAAGCAGTAGATGTCTCACAAAGAGGGAAATACAAGCTAAAACTTAGGGGAAGCACAGAGTAAGTTATAAGGAAGTACACATGACCTATATAGGGAATTTCAAACATGAAACTAAAAATTAGGGTGCCGGGAGGAGGGGTGGGGGTGGGGGAATAAAAAATGGTCAACCATGCAGCGTCGATGCTAACGTAGCTAAAATATTGGGAAAATAAATCTATGTCTTTTTTCTTAACAATATATAAGTTAGGTGTTCTTAACACCACCCATCCCAACCCTAAGTCATTGTTCAAGCGCTAAACACAATACTATGGGACAACATATCGGCTTCATCGTCTGTCGCTGCTAACGTTGCGTACGAGTGTCGACGACGACGAATTCTTCGGTACCCTAACACATAAGGCTACTGTGTCTATGTAATTTAAGACCACCAAGCACATAAAATGGAGGAAGTGTAGACTATAACTATAGAGAAGGACAAATGAATCTGACAGGCAGTACAAGTCTCACAGAGAGGGAAGTACAAGCTACAAGTGGTGGGAAGCACAGAGGAAGTTGTAAGGTAGTACGCATGACATATATAGGGAAGTTTAAACATGAAACTAGAAATTAGGGTGCCGGGAGGAGGGGTGGGGGAATAAAAAATGGTTAACCATGCAGCATCAACGCTAACGCGTTGACAGCTAAAACAATGGGAAAATAAATCTAAGTCTTGTTTGCATAACAATATATAAGTTGGGGGTTCTTAAAACCACCCACCCCCAATGCTAAGTCTTCGTTCACGCGCTAAACACAATATTATGGGACAACGGTTCAACTTCGTCGCCTGTCGCCATTAAAGCGGCGTACGGGTGACGAAGCCTCGAAAGGGTGTTAGGGTACCGAGGATACGTCTCTCGACAACGATAACACATCGACGACGATGAATCCTTCGGTACCCTAACAGCTAAGGCTACCGCGTTTATGTAATCTAAGACCACCAAGCACATAAAATGGAGGAAGTGCATACTATAATTATAGAGAAGCACAGATAAATCTGACAGGCAGTACAAGTCTCACAAAGAGGGAGGTACAAGGTACAATTGGTGGGAAGCCCAGACTACAACTTAGGGTAAGAAGCAAGTTGTAAGGCAGTACACATGACCTATATAGGGAAGTTTAAACATGAAACTAGAAATTAGGGTGCTGGGAGGAGGGGGTGGGGGAATAAAAAATGGTCAACCATGCAGCATCGATGCTAACACGTCGACAGCTAAAATAATGGGAAAATAAATGTAAGTCTTGTTTGCATAACAATATATAAGTTGGGAGTTCTTAACACCACCCACCCCCAACCCTAAGTCGTCATTCATGCGCTAAACACAATACTATGGGACAACAGATCGGCTTCGTCGCCCGTTGCCGCTAATGCAGCGTACGGGTGACGAAACCTCAAAAGGGTTTTAGGGTACCGAGGATACGTCTCTCGTCAACGCTAACGCATCAATAATAGCGAATCCTGTGGTAGCCTAACACCTAAGGCTACCACGTCTATGCAATCTAAGAACAGTGATGGTTGTGATAATACAACACTTTTTAGCAATATAAATTGTGTCATTTACCTATCATACAATGCTCCATCTAACTTTGCTATGCCTGATATGCATGATTACTTTTTTTATTAAACTCAATATGAGCTTTGCACATTTAGTAGTTTAGGTAAAATTTTATCCCTCTTCCTTGTCTTTGACATGTTTGTAGGTGTTGATGATGATTATGAATAAAACAAAGGCAAAAGGAACAAAGAGAGCATAGTATGGAGGAGCTGCAGAGACCAGACTTAGCCATTTCAGGTGTTGGAAAGTGAATTTGTCCAACTTCTCAAAATAAATATCCAAGACCACAGGGTTGTAGCCCTCGACGATACGAATTCAACGAACCCAAGAACACCCAAAACGGAGTTTGTATGATGAAATGTCGACCAAAATCCTAAAGAGTACTCACGGTTTGACGACCAACTATACAGAAGGAGCAATAATTCTGGTCGTATAGCTCCCGCCGTATAGTTGCCAAAAAGGTCGTAAACAACATGAGTTAGCCCTCTGGAAGCTCCAGAACCTTCCCTAAGTCATATGACGGTGTTGGGGAACCCTAGGGCACCCCCAAGGCCTATATAAAGGAGGGAGGAGAGGAGGAAGCCACCATACACCATATACAAGATCTAGATTCCATCTACCGCCTCCACGGTGACGCCCTGCCACCGTGCCGCATCCATAGCCTCTACAGATCCACCAAGATCCAGATGTCCATCAACACCATCAGCCATCCAAGAAGGAAGAGGAGGAGAAGGAGGACACCGCCATCACCATGCCGATGCCACCATCACCGTGCCGTCACCACCATCTCCATCGCTGCTACTCCTTCATCCTTCCCCGGCATGATCTCCGTGATGGGTTGTAATATGGCTTGAACCCCCTTTTATTAATGTTATGATGATTTGAGTAATTGAAGTGTGGTGTGTTCTTGTTAATTAATATGTTTGTGCTTTCTCTTTACATTGTTCTACTCATGATATTATTCTAGTGATTTGAGACGTCCAACCCATTATTCAGGAATTTACTAGGGATTCACGGAGTGTCACAAAACTTATCATTAGTCTCCACACTTCCATGGGTAGAACTAATAGGCTATTTACTATAAGTGATTTGCGGAGGCAATAGCAGCTTAGGATGCACCGCCCAGAGTTCCTTCAAGATCACTCATGATATAGATAGGTATACTGCTGTGATTTGCTTGACCCCAAAGTGATAGAGGAGATATCTGGTGAACTTAATGCCCTTGCTTAGGAGTACGGTTGTCCATAGAACTTAATGCCTTTGCTCTGGTTTACCTTGATTGGTCCTGTTATAATACACTATTCTCTTACGAGATGACCCATGTCCGAAGAGGGTGTGGACAATTGAGTTGTCTAGTTGCCACTTACCAACGATGGGAGACAACGGTATATGAGGGACCGCCACAATTATAGTTAACAGCTATTCCGTAAGCACTTATCATGCACACCGGTATACACAACATTACTTGAGGAATCATAGCATTAATATTTCATCTCATGTCATTCACCTCTATTCAGTTTTACTTTTGTTCTAGTTTTCTTCTAGTCCTAGTAGTAGTTATTACAAAACATCTTAAATTCATTTATCCTACCAACTTATAGAATAGGCTATTTCCAAACCACGGTTTGGGCGCGAACGTGGTCGCATTGATAACATGGCCGCGGGATCGTGTTCATCAAGCTCCCACCGGGACAAACTCTTTAAATATTTGCTGCTACAAGTACTGCAATGACCCTGTTATTACTGCAGGAACCTAGTCCATCAAATTGGCGCCATTTCCGGGGAGCAAAGCGTTCAGTTATCTACTCGCACATAGTTTATTTTCATTTGTTTCTATTATCTTACTGCTTTCTTTTTTATTGAAAACAAAAAAAATTACAAAACCAAAAATTTATAAAAACTATTGCTACTAATCATGTCTTCCGAGATAAATTTTGTTCAAGAGATAATACATGCATTGGAGGAGATAACGGATTCAAGTTCATCAAGCCTAGTTGATAAAAATGAGTTGATAAAGAAATTGGTGGACCAATTATATATGCATTCATTATGGTTGCGTGCTAATGATGGATCTTATTGTACAATTTGTATAACATATGACCACCTTAATTTTCAATGTGAGTGTTCCAACAATCCTACTCTAGAAAATTATAATAGAGATAAATCCTATGCTAGTTTGGAAGTACTAGAATACTTTCTTTTCAAAGGTGCATCTGAAATGGTATTTAGACTAGGAATTATCGATGTTGAAAGTGAAACACTTGATGGAGGTTTTAATTTAGTATACCTCATATTCCTCTTTTGCGACAATTATCGAAGTAATAATGCATTGGTATTATATTATTCGAAGCAGTCTAAAACCGCCATGGAGAAAGATAACTTTTTGCAGGACTCACTAAAGAGTGAAGAGGAAAAGGAGCACAAGGAGGAAGAACGGATTGATCACCTGCTCACACCTTCGACTCCTACTTTTGATTCTATCATTGCTATTAAAACACTAGTCGATGAAAAGGAGGAACAAAAAGGTGAGGTCACACTACAGCTTTTGTTTGTGATGCCTCTCACTTAGTAGTGATTTTTGTGATGCTAAAACTGTTGATAATTATTCTGTGGAGGCCTTGTGCCTAGACACTCATATGGAGAGCATTAATAATAATGAACTAGAGATAGGACCTTGCTATACTAACATGCAGGGTCATGAACTCCCTGCTATGAAGGAAGAGTACTATGAAGTGTTCCCCTACACAGGTAACCAAGGCAAATATTTAAGAATTTTATATGAATCTCAAATCCTCTCATTGCAGCTATACACGGAGGCATTTTCTCCAAGATTGGTGCATCAACTATCGCTTGAAAGCAAGAACTTGTTCATCTACATGATGCTGATGCACCATAAGCGGGTACGACTCTGACCGAAATCTACTTCAAGATGCTCCAAGCTGGTATGTACAACCTCATCTCGAGTCGATATCCCTTGGGATCCAGGTTGGAAATGTATGGAGTAACCTAGCCTGGCTTTATGGCTTTAAAGATAGAGCTTCTTGGGAGGCAACCCCGAAGTTACTAGGTGTCTTTCTTAGTTTGTGTCTCAAGTCTAGTTGCATTCATGTTGCATTGGCACTTTTATTCTTTGCATGTCTTGCTATTAGAGTAATATTGTGGTAGTTTTTAAAAGGTAGAATTTATTGTCACTATGTTATGTGTTGCATAAACTCGGTTGTACTTAAATCCCATTTTATACATGCTAAATGTTGATCGAAAATTTAATCTGTCATTTTTCTATCAAAACATGGTGTTTCGCTAAGTTTCAGGTTAAGAAAGAATCCTCAAAGAAACAAGTAAATTTTGCTGACTCTAGAAGGTTTAACGACCAACTATACAACGGGAATAAAAATTCCGGCAGTATAGATGCGGCCGTATAGTTATCGATGCCTTCATCAAAATTCTTTTTCCAGGATATAGAAGGTTTAACGACCAACTATACGGCGGGATCTTTTTGGTACGGCCGTATATGCGGTGACCCAGCATACTACTACATGTGTAGTACACTATAGTCGTTGATATGAAATTCACAGAACACCATTTCGTAAATATCACACCCCTCATAGTGGTACAACAGAAACATTGCGGGTCCATATTACAAACATACACACTTCATTATTACAAACCAAGAGTTCCCAAACTTCAAGCATTATAAAATTACAAACCAAACTTAAGTAGTTTCAGCGGAAGATATAAAATCCAAACTCATATTTCGAATTGAGCTCAACAACTTATTCTATATAGTTCCTGCTGCTCGGCTCAATTGGTTTACTAATAACTAAGGCAACTACTCGGACTCGTTGCCCTCCACTCCATAGCGTATCTCGTCGTCCACCCCTTCAACTCCTCTGGACAGGTCGGGTTCCTCGTAAGATACGTCCTCTTGTCCATCAGCTACGTACATCGAAGTGTCTTCTGGATTCTCAGAGTCTAAGAAGGGGTTCAAAGGAAAGAGTGAGTAACAGCATTGCCCATCAAGTTCATTATATGCAAGGTGGGAAGTTTGATGCTCTATCTACCACCCCGGACGATACGTCCTTGGTACCATGCAATTTTCGTAAACATTTCTTCAATGATTGATTTTATTATCAACTACTATGCCCATCAGCCTTCGTAGGTTGACCAGAACTTCGTGGAGTTCCTTTCCTGCCACGTTCGTAGCTTCTTCCCGGAACAGGGAGTAACATGTCATAATTCGTACATCTACAGAGGTGTGTTGCTTTACCCATAAGAGACCAACTCCTTGTTGCACAACCGGGCGTACTTTCCCGTCCACAATTCCATGATGTGGGGCCCAGTAGGTGATCTAAGCCAATCACTGCCCTCTCCGCAACCCCATATGTCTGCACGATCCTTCAGGGCTGACTACACATCCATTAAGCCTCCAACTAGGGCAAGCTATAACCCTGGTGAGTTCCGAAGACTCTATGAAGTGATGATGCCCCTGGTAAGATCCCTAAAAGGCCCGACTATACCTCCGACAGCCACTCATAAATAATCTAGAAACCAAAATCATGGGGCCTAAGGGTGCCCACCCTTATGTTGGATCCATTCTAGGAATCCCAATGTCACGATAAGGGCATCTTGCCTCCATATGAAAGGAAGAAGATACAACTGACTTTTCTATCCCATTCCAAATCTCATGGTTAACGCGTATTATACGACGCTAGAATCACTGATGTCATGGGTTGTTAAGCCTATGTGACTTATGCAATTGGAACCCTAAGTTCCATTGTTGATCTTTATCATCACTTAGGATGATACTACATCTTATTTATTAGAGAAGATATCATTTTCTTTCTCCACATCATAGATGATAACACACTATTTGCAATATCTTTGATAAGGACTCTTCAAAGGACATGAGCAAGTTATGAACTTGCCTTGTGACTGGAAGGTAGTGAAGTCGGATGCTTTCACCTGACCTTCACCTCTGGTTTCTACAAAGAACCATTATTGCCCGATAAGGACAATATTTAAAGAAGCAATATGCAATGCATAGTAATGTCATGCAATGATTTATTATTTGCTTCTTTGCATGTTTTACCCTTTTAGTAAAATCTTACTATTTTATTTAATTAATAAAAGACAAATATCATTCTATGAATTTATTTCATTGAAATATTTTCTAAGATTCCTTTAAGGAAATAAGATTTATTTCTATCACACCAAATTTACTTTTCAAAAATACAAATTAGTATTTTTCTATAATAATATATTCATTTAGGATCTTAAAAGTGAATTTTATTCAATTTTAAGTGTTTCCTATATTTTTGAAAAATTCAAAAGTATTTAGCATCCTATTACTAATAACCTTAAATTTTAATTGCCAAAAATTATATTGATTGTTTTTACTCAATAGAAAATATTTTTGTGAGTTCATAGAAATATTATTTGTATTTTAATTTTTTTTATTTATTTATCTAGAGTTGTTTTTATTTCAGGGGCATACTTGTAATTATTTCCTTTATAGATAACCCTATTAAAATACAGGGCTGACCCGTCCCAACCTAACCCGACCCACTTGGCCTGGTTACGCCCACCAGAGTAGTACTGGGCTGCCCACAGGGCCAGTACCCCCCCCACGCACTCACACTCCTCTCTCTTCTCTCTCTTGCTCACGCGGTCACCTCCTCCATCTGCTACCGCCGCCGCGCAGGATTCCGGCCAAATCCGGCCACCCTTGCCGCCGCCACGGTGTAGGGTGGCTAAGTCAACAATGTCACTCCACCCTGTCCAAGTAGATTTGCCACTAGGGCTCTCTCCTGGCCGCGCTGACCCCTGCCCGAAACTAGGGTTAGGGTTGGCCGCCCCGGAGCATCGGCGATGGTGTTGTGGTGCTGTTCGACCACTGGTGTGGGGGTAGCCGCCGCCATGGCCTGGTGCGGGTTGCAGCGCCATTCAGGTGCTCCCCGTGCCGTCGTGCGTTCGTCAGCCCCTCTACCTCCTCTTCTAATCTATAACGAGGACAAAAGGTAAGTGTTCTCCTTCTCCCCTTCTTGCTCTCTATCCTCTGCCTTGCTCGATAACCTCTGTGTGCCTCTAGTGATCAATCCCTAATTGGGGTTAATGTTTTGATTAGGGTTCGTCCCTTTGGTTTGATTATGATGACTTCATTAGGACTAATTGTAGCGGTTATACTGTCCTGGATGTTTATCCACTTATGCTAGTGATGTGGATTTCACTATTGTTTCATGATCTTAGTACTGACAATGGTACTGTCAGTAATTGTTCACTTGATCTTTATAGACTAGTTTGTATTGATCTTTCAGATTGGAGTTAATATGATACTCCTATGATTCTCTGATTGTATATATGCAACCATGATTATGATTCCTGAGTGTCCGTGTACGGCTAGGATAAATGAATTGAAATCTTCTACTGGCTTTATTATCCTAAGATGCTACAAATCTATTAGCCTATGATCCTGGTCTAAGTCATAGCTAAGTAAAATTAAGTTTGTTACTCGTTGTCCCTCATAGATGTGCTTTGATGCATGGTATCAGCTAATGATTCTTAAATTCTTTAAGAAAATGATTGGCATCCTGATTGTTAAATATTGATCCTTAAGATCATTAGATTTCAGAGGTGCTACTCCTTAAGAGATGTGCCCTGAAATCTTGTTCTAAGGCTGCTGTTATATAGGAATGTGGAGATTTGAGATTATATCCAAGATCTATGATGCATAGGCTGAGATCTTGGATTTGTTTGTAAGGATTTGTCATTGGCTTTCATCTAAATACTTCTGGGATGGATGTACACCCCACTTGGGTGTTTTTCTTAGAAGATCAAATAAACAACATATGCTCATTTGACTCTATGATGATCTGATCATCTGGTGGTGTTATTTGTACTCACCAGATTACTTGTTGGTTGATGAGGTTGTAGTGTTGCTTGCTGCTTGCTCTAGCTCTGCACCACCTAGTGCTGCTCCTGTGACTTTGTCCTTGACCTTGCTTTCCACCTGCTCCACCCCCTCCTTATGTTACCATCATGTGGATATCTGATGGTTGATTTGGGTAAGTTTGTGGAGTATTTGGCTATGGTTTCAGCAAGCTCTATAGCTGTGAGTGTGTACCTGAGAAGGAGAAATGAGCTCCTGTGTTCTCCTTTGACGGGTGATCTGTGTGGTTGCTTGTACAGCTGCTGTTCGCTTGACAGCACACTCCATGCAGTTAGTTGACTAAGTTGTGTGTGTGTGTTGTGCATGTGGATCAGCTCAAGTAACTAGGCTTTTACTATTACCTGTTTACTGATTGACAGCCTGGTGAAACTTATTTTTATCCACTTGGCTTTTACTGTAATCTTGACTATTTACTAAAAAGAACAGATACTTCACCTATGGTGAAACTTACCCCTTTACTTCCTCAATGATGTACCATAAAGAGTGCACTTCACTGTTCACCACTGAGAGTAAAAATTATCTAACTAACCTCTAATTTCCTTTCTAGTTGTTTATCTTATTTGCAGGAACAATATCTGGACTCACAAGATTAGTATAAGAGTAGATAGGTAGTATAGGTTCTACTTGTAACCTTCTTTGTAATCTTTTTGTAAAGGATCTTGTAAAGATATTATTACAAGTTAATAAAGTTAAATTTCTATTCTTTGTAACCTTATACCTTTGATGTATTTATCATCAGTTGTGACCTTATTATTAAATAGAGAAATAAGAATTATTTCTTATTTAATTTTCCTTGCCATTAATTCCTATTGTTGATTACTATTTCTTTATTATAATCAAATAGTGTTAATAAGGTTTTCTTTTGGAAAACCCTTCAATATTAATAACTTCTAATATTTAAATACTTTCAATTTGATTTGAATTTCAAATTTGAATTCAAAGTAATTTCCCCAAATTCTTAATACTGCCTAAAGGTCATGTCAAAGTTCATAGCAATCACTAACAAGAGCTATTCCTACCTCTAGTGAGTGAAAGAAACTCTGATCCCTTTAGTGTTTTGTTTGGCGAAAAATTTACCCTGATTTTACAGATGCATGCATGCACAAACTTATATTCCTATTTCTACCCTTGGTTGGATCCTAATGCTGGGATGTTACAGTATAGTTGCCGCCGTGTAGATATCAATGCATGCTTAGAATTCTTATTTCAGATTACTGGAAGTCTGACGACCAACTATACGGTGGGAAATATTTTTTCAGCCGTGTAGTTTCGGTCGTATAGTTGGTAGGACCATAAAATCACTATGGGAAGGTAACCCCGGTATCAAACTTTTGATATACTTTCTCCCTACTTCTTCTAAAAAACCTCAAACTCCACATGGGATCTTTTCCCTTGATCGAGGGGGAGCCGAATATCTGCAAGCAATAAAAGTTCTACCTAAGAAACTTCCTAGACTATAATTCTCTATAGAAGTTCATGTTTTCTTTTTATTTTCCTTTTATTAGTGGGGTAAACGAACTTTGTTTGTACACCAAACCGTTGTATTTTATTTTGTGTGTTATTTTCGCAAGGACTTGAACCTTGTGTGACTACGTGTACGATAGTGCAAACACTCGCATGAGCCACTTGGTTGCTTCAATTCAACGTTTCAACAATCAGTGTCTGGTAAAACCTTCCAACTCAAACCTCTTTTAAATAAGCACATATGGGTTGCATACTCGTGTTTCATATTTTGTCTCACTTACACTTCATCACAATCTAGGAGAAGCGCACTTCTGAACTAGTTTGTTGACTTAAGCGTGGTGCTTAGGTTGATGGACCGACTCTGTGGGAATTGTATTTTTATCACTTGTGAGCCAAACCCATGTCTTCAAAAACACAAAAATATTTTGTCTTATTTCTAGTCTTGTTCCTACCAGGTTCTTAAGGAAGGCATACACCGGACCGTGAAGCATTCATTGAAGCAAAGATTCTTTGTCCATTAAAGTAGAGGTTAAAAGCACCTCAACGATAAAGTGTGTCACCCTTGCTTTAACTTAATCTTGGGGAGGTAACCACTTCTTATACTCTCTTTTGATAACTGCATTTTCTATTTTGTTTTCATGATCTTCTCAAGTGGATACTTGGAAAGTTCTTAGCTTGGGGAGGTTATTTTGCATGCGTAGAGTCTTGTGCAAAGTTCTTTATCTTAAAAAGTTTTCATGCTATTGTGTATCCCTTTGTTTTTGAATGCTTGTTTAGGTGATTTTTGTTCATATTTATGTAAGGGATATACTTGCTCATGTTAGGCCCCATAGGAGACAAGCCATAGCTTTGATGCACCTTGTTCAACTTTTATATAGCTTGTGAAAAATATTGTGATCCTCTAAATATACATTGTCATGTTCTCTACATTTTTAAAAGAAAAAATATAATAAAGAAGTTCTTCGAAACTTGATAGTTGTCACTGTTCAGAATTGTCTTAAGTGAATGGTTATGGAGTAGCACAACCCCATAGTATTGGAAATGATGGTCTTAATAGATGCTTACTGAGTGAGTTGTCAAATAAGAAATGATGTTTCAAAGTTTCGAGATTACATATGCCAAAATTTTGTCTTAGAAATCAAAGTGAGATATTGCTTTATGCGTGTCTTGCGCCACTATCGCACAACATGGGATGCTAACAACTCTGCTGGCCTTTGGACAATCCAAAAAGAGGAAACTCTTGGAGTTTGGCTATGAGTTGCTCAATATATGTAGCAAAAAAGCTATATTTAGGTATGCATTGGTATTCGCATGGGCATGCATTAAAAGCAAAAGTCGGAATACTCCTCTGACCGTTATGAGAAATCATTACACCAAAAAGGGAAATATTGGTAATGGTCACGAGTGTCCTTCCTAGCCTACACAGTCTCGATTGAACATATACACTCTTTTCGCATGGTCTCATTACTAAGAAATATATTTTCTATGAGCTCAACAATCAAAGTTTGCACTTGAGAGACTTTAATATATGGCATGAGTGGAAAGCATTGGAAAACTCTTTTTCTATTTATGATTGACAACTAACCGTGTTCAGATTTGCCTTATGCAAATAAAAATACAATAATACAATAAAATGCGCATAGAAGGATCACAAGTTTACTTGCAAGCTAGATTTAACTTTGACATGGGGCATAGAAGTTCTTGACTAATCTCTAGCGGTTTGGAATAATATAACTGAGCTTATGGTGCCTTGTATGATTATGTGCTCTCTTGCTTTGAGCTTGCAGGAAAAACAAGGATACGGTTCATTGATTTCCAATGATAAGCAAGATCATATCCATTAAGTTATCGATCCCTTTTGCTTGAGACGAGAAATATATAGCTTGGGGAAGTTGATGGTTGTGATAATACAACACTTTTTAGCAATATAAATTGTGTCATTTGCCTATCATATCATGCTCCATCTAACTATTGCTATGCTTGATATGCATGATTACTTGTTTTTATTAAACTCAATATGAGCTTTGCGAATTTGGTAGTTTAGGTAGAATTTATCCATCTTCCTTGTCTTTGACATGTGTGTAGGTGTTGGTGATGATTATGGATAAAACAAAGGCAAAAGTAACAAAGAGAGCATAGTATGGAGGAGTTGCACGGACCAGACTTAGCCATTTGAAGTGTTGGAAAATTGAATTTTACTAACTTCTCAAAATAAAGATCCAAGACCACAGGGTTGTAGCCCTCGACGATACAAATTCAACAAGCCTAAGAACACCCAAAATAGAGTTCGTATAAAGAAATGGCGACCAAAATACTAAAGAGTACTAACAGTTTGACAACCAACCAGGGTTATAGCCCTCGACGATACAAATTCAACAAGCCTAAGAACACCCAAAACGGAGTTCGTATGAAGAAATGGCGACCAAAATACTAAAGAGTACTGATAGTTTGACAACCAACTATACGGCGGGAGCAATAATTCTAGTCATATAGCTCCTGCCGTATAGTTGCCAAAATGGTCGCAAACGACGCGATTTTGCCCTCCGGAGGCTCTAGAAGCTTCCCTAAGTCATATGACGGTATTGGGGGAACCCTAGGGCACCCCCAATGCCTATATAAAGGAGGGAGGAGAGGAGGAAGCCACCATATACAAGATCTAGATCCCATCTACCGCCTCCACGGCGGTGCCCTGCCGCCGTGCCGCCTCCATAGCCTCTACAGATCCACCAAGATCTAGATCTCTATCAACACCATCAAGCCATCCAAGCAAGAAGAGGAGGAGAAGGAGTGCACCGCCATCACCACGCTGACACTACCATCACCGTGCCATCATCACCATCTCCATCGCCGCTACTCCTTCATCCTTCCCCATCATGATCTCCGTGATGGGTTGTGACATGGCTTGAACCCCCTTTTATTAATGTTATGATGATTTGAGTAATTGAAGTGTGGTGTGTTCTTGTTAATTAATATCTTTGTGCTTTATCTTTACATTGTTCTATTCATGATATTATTCTAGTGATTGGAGACGTCCAATCCATTGTTGAGGAATTTACTAGGGATTCACGGAGTGTCACAAAACTTATCATTAGTTTCTACTCTTCCATGGGTACCTGACAAGTCCATGGGTAGAACTAATAGAATATTTGCTATAAGTGATTTGTAGAGGCAATAGCAGCTTAGGATGCACCGCCCAGAGTTCCTTCAAGATCACTCATCATATAGATATGTATAGTTTTGCGAATTGCTTGACCCCAAAGTGACAGATGGGATATCTTATGACAAGCACACTTTCTTAGGAGTATGGTTGTCCATAAAACTTAATGCCTTTGCTTTGGTTTACCTTGATTGGTCTTGTTACCTTAATACACTATTCTCTTACTTGATGACCCATGTCCGAAGAGGGTGTGGACAATTGAGTTGTCTGGTTGCCACTTACCAATGGTGGGAGACAACAGTATATGAGGGACCTCCAAAATTATAGTTAACAGCTATTCCATAAACACTTATCATGCACACCGGTATACACAACATTACTTGAGGAATCATAGCATTAATATTTCATCTCATTGCATTCACCTCTTTTTAGTTTTACTTTTGTTCTAGTTTTGTTCCAGTCCTAGTAGGAGTTATTAGAAAACATCTTAAATTCATTTATCCTAGCAACTTATAGAATATGCTATTTCCAAACCACGGTTCGGGTGTGAACACGGTCGCATTGACAACGTGGCTGCGGGGTCGTGTTCGTCGAGCTCCCATCGGGACAAAATATTTAAATATTTGTTGCTACAAGTACTGCAATAACCCTGTTATTGGTGCAGGAACCTAGTCCATCAACCACCAAGCACATAAAATGGAGGAAGTGCAGACTATAACTATAGAGAAGCACAGATGAATCTGACATGCAGTACAAGTCTCACAAAGAGGGAAGTATAAGCTACAACTGGTGGGAAGCACATACTATAACTTAGGGGAAGCACAGAGGAAGTCGTAAGGCAGTACACATGACCTATATAGGGAAGTTCAAACATGATACTAGAAATTAGGGTGTCGGGAGGAGGGGTGGGGGAATAAAAATGATCAACCATGCAGTGTCGACACTAACGTATCGACAGCTAAAATAATGGGAAAATAAATCTAAGTCTTGTTTTCATAATAATATATAAGTTGGGGGTTGTTAACACCACCCACCCCCAACCCTAAGTCGTCGTTCACGCGCTAAACACAATACTATGTGACAACGGCTCGGCTTCGTCGCCCACCACCGCTAACGTGGCGTACGGGTGACGAAGCCTTGAAAGTGTGTTAGGGTACCGAGGATAAGTCTCCCATCAACACTAATGCGTCAACGACGATGAATCCTTCGGTACCATAACACCTAAGGCTACCGCGTCTATGTAATCTAAGACCACCAAGCACATAAAATGGAGAAAGTGCAGACTATAACTATAGAGAAGCACAAATGAATCTGACAGGCAGTACAAGTCTCACAAAGAGGGAAGTACAAGCTACAACTAGTGGAAAGCACAAAGAATGTTTATAGGAAGTACAAGAGGCCAAAAGAGGGAACTTCACAAACATATGTGTAACAAGGCAGACTTAGTAAAATTCAAATTCCATTATGTTTCTAAGAATATGGGGGAGCCCCCCACGCCCCCTCTCCATTTACACACATTATGACAAGTAAACATTGATTTAGCGAGTACAGATGCGACTAGGGAAGCGAGGCAGCCACGCTAGGTCGCCAACCATTGGTGGTGCAGACACAAACCTTGCCCATGTAGGTCGCCATGGCTGCTTGCAGCACTGCGACGGCCAAATTTCTCCTCATACGAGTTCTGAATTGCGTTGACCTCGACAATTCCTTGAGGCTGGGATGGATTGCAGGCCTACACGAGTTCTGCAGCACGTGGAGAGGAGAAATAGCAGTTATAAAACAAAATTAAGTCAATTTCGTTGTACAAACTAAATTCCGCAAGTGTTTAAGCGCACATAACAAACCTATTGAGAGAATATTTAATGATTAAAACCACTATAGAACTAGATCTACAGAGTAATTGAGGAACCAAAAGAAGAAATACGAAAAGGGAAACGAGCAATTGAGCACGGGCGGGGCAAAATTGAGGACGGGCTAGCCTTGATTAGGTGTAAAAATCTCAAGCGCAGATGTGGATTAGCCCAATTGATCGACTAAATAGAATAGAATCAAAAAAAAATACATCACCAAACTCGACGAACTCATACAAACAATAGGCAGATCAGTCACTATATGAAGGGAAGTTCACGCGGAAGTACAATTATAGTGTCTAGGGAAGTGCAGTCTAGTGTGCAGAATAATATTCTGTAACCGGTTGCAGAATAACTCTGGTATATATATATGCAATGCTTGCATTGAATCCACCACCTTGTGTGTTCTCTGTATTTGTTTCTCAAACTCCTTCTTTTTTAACGCCTGTCCTTCCATATAATTACTGATCCGACTGGTCCTTAGGAGATTCCCCAACCTTCGGATGTGCAACCGGCATTATCTTAAATGGACGCACCAAAAAATGTCACCATCCGCGTCGTGGATCCACCATTGTATGCTGAGATAATCCAAGGAGTAAAACGGTTGGAGAGCAACCTTCAAGGCGTGCAAGAAATAGTAGATGTATCATAGCCGAAAATGCAAAAAACTTTGGATCACGAGGTATATCTCTTGGAAGAAATCTCCAGGGCGAGTGAAAATATGCTTTGTAAGCTTCTCGTAGATCCCACGATCGAGTCTTATTGTCCAGCCACAGAAATTAACCCCTTGCTTTTTCCTAGGTATACGATAATGTGAGGTGGAAGAAACTCAACGCCTATAGATTGAGATGAATGCTTTGATGGAGGCTTCTCAAGGTGCGAGTAGCGATTTCTAGACTAGCCACAAGCGTGCCTATACGCTAGCCCTTCTCCAGGATCGGGTGTCTGAGGTGGAGGAATTTGTTGAGTGTTGCCATCATGCGCTAGCTCGTGTGTACAATGCCATGTTTCCTTGAAATCCTCAATCTCAAGGCCGTGCTGTGTTTGATCATGATGTTTCAGCAAGGTGAGATGATTCATCACTTTGGGAAAAAGCAGCTTATTGCGGGTGCGAAACTTGCACTTTCTAGGGTGCATGTGCATCATCCTATGCTAGATTTGGACACCTTGTCGCGAGGATTGCCTTCTCTTCCTGGAGGTGGGATGATCAACATGGAGACCCATTATGCGGATTCTCGTAAGCCTGCGATTATAATCATCCGTAGATGTCTCAATGAATACAAAGAAATTTCCTTAATTTCACAGTGTAATTAATAGTGTGCCCCTACAAAAGAACATATGAACTATGTCAAACTTTGTTTCATACTTTATAGAATATATTTTGCGTCTATGTGTTTGTTTGCGATAATGTCTTATGTAAAGTTGTCTTATGCGATACCCTTTCGTTTGCCTGACGCCCTAGGGCCGAGTCAGCTATTCAGGTCAAGGCATTGTGTGTTTGATAGCGAAGTCGAAGGTTTTATTGCACTCTGTTGGCAAAGCCCCCCGAGCATTGGCTGTATACTTTTATTCGCATGAGTGTTGATTTAGCCCCCGAGTATCGGGTGAGAATTGAAAATAACAGAAAAAGAGACTGGGACTGAATTTACGGAACTTAGCTTTATTTATCGCTGAATATGGAGGTACATGTTTTGGCGTAATCTCCTGGCTGTTAGCCTTATTGGAAGTAAAGTACGAAGTATTTGGCTAAAAATCCTTGCCATAGGCCTTATTGAATATAAATTGCAGAAAGTAAAGTGAGCGTAGAAACATCACAGCTGCGGAATGTTCCACATGTTGGAGTACTTGACTCCAGTCTTCTTGTCTTGGAGCCGATATGCTCCTCTAGGGATTATGTCTGTGAAGATGTAGAGTCCTTCCCATGGCGACTCCAGCTTGCGATGGCCATCTTGTTTGAGGCGAAAGACCAGGTCCCCTATGACGAAGGACCTAGGACACAGTCGACAGCTTTGATAGTTGTGCAGGTTCTGTTGGTATATGGTCACTATTTGTAGAGAAATGTCTCGAGCTTTGTTGAGTGCGTCGATATCATCTTCGAGTGCTTCCATGGAGGCTTCTTCGTCATACTCGATGACCCTAGGGGACTCTTGAGTAACTTCGACTAGAAGGACAACTTCAGCGTCGGACCAGAAAGAAGAGTGTTTCTTGTGTGGTATTATTTGGGGTGGTGTGTAGGCTCCATAGGACGGAGGGTAACTCATCTACCCAAGCAACTTTTGCTTTGTCGAGTGGTACTAGAAACCTTTTCTTGATTCCACTAGTTACGAGATCATTGGCCTTTTCCACCTGGCCATTGGTTTGCGGTTGGGTGATTGAAGCGTAGATCACTCTGATGCCCATCTACGAGCAGTAGTCCTTGAACTCATTGGAGGTGAAATTAGTTCCATTGTTGGTAATGATGCTATGTGGCACCCCAAAGAAGAACACTATCGATTTGATGAATTTCACAGTCGAAGTTGTGTCTTGGTTGGTGATGGTGTAACATCCCAAAACTTCAATCCAAGCTTATCAAGATCTAAATCACCTAATTTGGGGTTAACAAAAACTTTTCCAAATTTAAAAATAAAAGCATTCATGTGTATGTGCATTTAAAATGAGGAATTTATTTGAATTGCCATGGTTCTCTGATTCTTTGCTTGTAAAATGTTTCTTAGGTGATTTAAACATCATCTACATCATTCCTAAACTTTTCCTAAAGAAAATAAAATCAAAAACAATTAAAAGGGAGGAATGGTCATTTTGGCCATTTTAATCCACTACACTACTTTGGGTGTTCCTAGCACTCATTTCTTAACAGAAACAATTCTTGATCTTTGCACCCCTTGCTAGTACACATAATGAGGTACCAAGGCCCACCTTTTGATCTATTAAAAACATTCTTTTACTTATTTTAAATGGCATTTAAAAATTGAATCCAATGCATATGCATAGATCACCCCTATTTCAAAAACCAGCTATTTGAGTTCCACTTTCAAAACCCTTGCAACCAGAGACTACCTAGCACTAGTGGAGAACACCCAAAAATTTTGAAACCAAAATTCAAAAGTTTTTCTCTTTCGGCCATTTCATCAAACAGCTTGTGTGCACAAATCTGTCCAAAATCCAAACACTATTTGGAGCAGTAATTTTGGTCACCAGTTGTGCCTAACCTTGTCCCCTTGTTCCCCCCAGTACAAACCCTACCATTTGATAGCCCGGCCAAGCCCTGTGCACACGACCAAATGGTCATGGCCATTAAGGCCGATCACTTGGAGCACCCCCACTGGCGACATCGCGCTATAGCAGCCGCCAGCCTCTCTCACCTTGTCCAGCACATAGCCAGTGGTCCACCGCCACCGCCCAACCAGCCCCAGGCCAGAGACAGAGGGCAGAACGTCCAGAAACCACCGCGCCCGAAGCTGGTCGACCACGCCGATGCCGCCCGCAGAGCACGCTCTATCCTTGCATGCATAGACCACCCCTTGGCCGCAGCCCGCGCCCACCGCTCCGCCATGACCTAGGGAACACCCCAGACATCTCCGTTGGCCGCCGAATGCACCCCAGCCACCGCTCGCCGTCGGACCTACCGCTTCTGCCACCCAGAGCGCGTGACGCGCCCGACCAGCACAGAGCCCGCCTTGCCTCGCCTTTAAGCCTCAGTGCACCGCTAGGAGACAGGCCACCGCCCCCTACCTCGAGCCACGCCGCTAGCCCCCCTGCCGCCCTCGCCGGAGTTGCCTGCCCATACCGTTCGGTCTCACCGTCGGGCCTATATAAGCCAGCCTCCCCAGCCTCTTTTCTCCACACCAACTCACTCCCCACCTCTCCCTGATCCTCTCCCCTCTCTCGCCGAAGCCAATCGAGCTCTGCCTCGCCGGAATTGGAGCCGGAGCTGCCACAACAGGAGGAGAAGGTCGCCTGCGAATTAGGGCACCCCAAGCTCTATCGCAACCGTGCCTCGCCTCGCCGTCGTCTTCCAGTTCGTTTGCCCGCCTCGCCGTCATCGCTGGAGCCCTGGTACATCCCCGGTAGACCCCCACCGAGCCGCTAGGGCAAACTCTCGCCGGCGACCTGTTCGTCGTCGACGCCGACCCTCAGCCGTAGATCCCACTTCTAATCCTACGGCCCACAGCGCGCGTATCGTTTCGCGTGTTAAGAGCCACCACGTCGCACCAGCGGGACCCCCTATCCGCTGAGCCCCGCGCCGCGGAGAGCCACTGGGCCGACCCATGTTCGTTCCCGCGCTAGCCCAGCCGTTTGAAAATTAGATTTTCCTTTTAAGTTAAATCTAGTTTCTGTCCACTAGTTTAAAATTCAATTCTGGAAGTTTTACAAATCCAAATTGCATGAAACCAATTTTGTATGAAAGGTATTAAGATGATCTATCCAAGCCCGTTGGATTTAATTCAATTAGAGTTATAGATCTCTCCTAATAAAAATAACAAAACAGAAGTTGTTGCAACTTGCGACATTTTTATGAAATCAACTAAGTTAGCTTTTGATTGATTCCAACTCTCAAAAATCACATTTCATCATATCTATCTAAATATGTAATAATACCAAGGATTACATGTAGTGACCTTGGACTAGTATCAAAATAATGCTATATAGGCATTTCTAGTCACTTTAAATCATTAAATAATGAACTTAAACCAAAGTAATTATGATCCAACCTTTAAATCCCATTCCCACAGGTTAGAATATGTGGTGATCACATGTGTCAACATGATCCCATATTTTAAGTGGTGAATATTAAATATTAGCTAATTTTTCAATGAGTAGAAATTACTTTTCTAATTTAAAAAGAATGAAACTAGTGATTTAAACTTGTGATGCTTGTGATGATAATAGATCATCAAATGTGTGTCTTAGAATTCTATTTAGACTAGTTAAGTATTGTTTGGTGATTGTGTACTCCGTATGTATTTATAGACGATAGTACCGACCAAGCTTTCAAGGAGGAGGAGTTCTACCAAGAAGAAGAAGAAGAAGAAAACTTCAACCACTACACTAGCCAAGGCAAGCTACTATTGTCAAGCTAGCACTATCCAAGTTAACCCTTGCAAGATTAGTGCTTAGCAAGCTAGGATCAAACTAGATGGTTTAGCAAAGATGCTTTAGGCATGCTTTGATCACACTCCTTTGACTATTAGTACCCAAAGTCTCTTTTACAAGTTTTACCTCCCTTAGTTTACACAAAGTTCTTTACTTGTTTTGAAGGTAGCATAAAAAGTATAAAACTTGACCTATTTAGCTAAGCTTTAGATGTCATTCTATGGCATGAGATTGAACCCATCTTTTCCACCTTAGTGAACACTCTTAACTTAGTAGTTTAGAGTAGATCAAAACTTGAGTCACTTTAGATGGGAACACTTGGTGAAAATGACTTATGAAAACCTTGGAATGATGAGTCATTCTATTGAGATGTTTTGACATGTGTTGAGAAATCCAAATAGTTGATGATGATGAAAATGTTGAGGCATGAGCCTTAACCCTTTTATAAAACTGATGGTTGTATTCGGATGCGATACCATTCCAAATTTACCGTACAACCACACTACCTGAATTGGGGGCCTAGTTGGAAATTTATATGCATTAGTATTAGTTCCCTCGCGGGAGAGGTTTGAGCTGAGGCTACCTCTCATGATGTCCACCTATGTAGTGCCCAAGATGACTGATGGTCATGGTTGGGAGGCCATGCTCATAGGAGAGGTGCTTATACTAGGGTGTGTAAAGGGAAGGTTATGTT
Source organism: Avena eriantha (assembly GCA_910589775.1). Taxonomy (NCBI): domain Eukaryota; kingdom Viridiplantae; phylum Streptophyta; class Magnoliopsida; order Poales; family Poaceae; genus Avena; species Avena eriantha. The sequence continues at coordinate 410,420,953 of OU342744.1, forward strand.
TGATTATCTGCATACTAAGTATGATGATTCAGGGTTATCCCTGAGAGATGTATCGAATCTTGTGGTGAAAGTGTACCACCTCTGCAGAGTGTCAAACTATTCGAATAGACGCGTCCGCGGTTATGGACAGTTGGAATGGCCATACTGTTTCGTTGTCAGATGTTTTCCAAATAACTTGAAATGAATGATGAGTCTTGACTTGACTACAATAGGGTTGTGTTTACGACAATAGCTTCCCAACTTAAGTGATTCAAGAACTCTATTTTATCTTTCTTTGCTTCTGAACTCAGCTTAGGTTTCAAACTTAACTTTATAAGTTGTACTTAGAGTTAGCACTTTATCTTAGAATTATAGTACTTGTTAGTGGTAGTTTGCGAGTACTTAAAGAGTACTCATGGCTTTTGTCCCTGGCTATTATCATGGCCAGACTATGAAGGAGACTATCAAGATGATGGCCAGCAGGACGACTATGATAACTAGGACTATCTACCTTCGTCAGCATTGCCTGTGCCCCTGAAGATGGACCTCACCGCTACGCTTATCTTTTATTTCCGCTGCTTGTTGTATTACGACTGGATCATGAGATCCTTATTTGTGTAAGACCTTATGTATGGTTTGTAATGGATGATGTACTGTGATATCCAATCCGTTATGTCTCGCAAAAATGGTAATCCTGGGATTGCGAGGTATGCCATAACAGGCATCTGGGATTAAAAATTCGGGTGTTGACAAGTTGGTATCAGAGCCATCCTGACCATAGGAGACCCTAGTTAGAATGGACGTTCAAACAAAAACTTAGTTTCAAAACCAAAGTGAGTATTTGTGAAAAACTATCTCCTCTCTTATCCTTGGGAATTCTTTCTTTCTCAAAAATTCATGTTCCTCAAAATTCTTACACTACTACTTAAAATTTGACACACTTGATCACTTCACTAACTTCCTCATCCTTAATTCTTGTAGATGGAGACTCAGTTCAGCAAGTTTTACCAGTTGGGAAATGGAAGTCAACTGATCTTCGAGAGGGATCTAGATTCACTGTCAGAGTTACTGGGACGCCTGCACCCAGAGTTTCTTGGAGCTCAACTTCCAGGACCCCTAGTGTAACTACCTCGGTGAATTACACTCTTAGTTACATGCCTGGATGAACGAAAGTGGTTAAATTAGTACAGTGGGGCCCAAGGCCACTCACGGTAGACGTTTTGGCCGTCCTAACCACTTTCAGACATCGGGACAAGAATGAGCGGCGTAATCGGCAGGCGAAGGGATCAACTACATACACAAATGAGTATGTATGCAAGCCACATACAACAGTCCTCAGAGCCATTCCATCTAAAATAAATAGAAATATTGCAACGCCATACGGCAAGATTCAAATATTCTAGATAGAGATAATAATTTAGGATAGCTCCTCATGCAACACACATCAGAGTATCAGGCGGAAGCGGAAAACAAGATCCGAGTACGGATAAGAAGCAAATCGGCATAAGATGCCCCATAAATAAACACATCCCGCCCATAGATCTCACGGATCCCCGTTCCCGGAATCTCTACACCGAATGATCGTTGCCAACATCATCTCGGCTTTCAGAAAGATTTACCCTGCAGGGGTGCACGAATAGCAACACACACTCGATCAACCTCGCAAAAACCAAATCAAAACCCAACGAGGCATTCACGACAAAGCAATCACAGGATTCAGTAATATTTCAGGGGGCCACCCCAATAAGCTACCCGCAACGAAGTTGGCCGGCTCCGAGACGGACCCAGGGTTTGCGACGATGGCTGTAAACGACTGGGAACCCGAAAATGTGACTAGGCTTGTCGATACCGCGAAAACATGGCGCGATCCAAAACAGTACAGGTGCTCCTCGCACAATCTTAAATAAAGCAGTAACATGGCATAAGTAAAGGATAGTAATAAAGCCCCAAACTAATTGTGGCCCCAAGAAATAAGAATGAATCAAGCTCTGGCTCAGGGGGGTCCATAAGGCCTCCCGGATGTGGATAGTGCGAATAGTCAAGGAACAGGAATCAAGTACTCGGGGTCCTACGGGACACAACTGAGCATGAAAAACCAAATAGCAGATATTGCTCACCGGTGCCTCTTTCATTAGTTATCTCATTACTACTCAGGTTAAGTTGTTTAGGTACCTCGTTATTCATCAGACACTCACATACCCTACACATGCTTTGCTATGACTCGCATGGCTCAAACAACTCCTATAGTAATGGCTCATGGGATGGAGGAACAAGCTTCGGTGGGGTTTAAAAGTAAAGGCTATGCAGTACTTGGGATTCAATTTAATGCAATCGCGACTCAATGATGCAAGAATAAGATAGAGGCAATAGGTACTGTATGTATGCAAGCATGTGGTAGTGCTTGCCTGGCAGCTCAGTTGAAGCGAGAGATGGATCTGGGTAGTACTCCTGTGATTCCTGATAATTCTCCTGCTAGGCGTCTATTCGAAGAAGAACCAAACAAATAAGGGCCAACATAAATAAAGTGCACAAGCATATGAATTAAAATGCGACAAGCAAACAAGCATGCCATGATGAATGATGCACAATTTACATGGCATTAAAGTAGCATGGCAAGGGTGAGGTGTGGTGCAAGAATTAAAGCATTTTATTATTTATTTAGTCCAATTTTATTGCCATAAACAGTTCAGGTTTTTAATAAGGACATGATGCATGCTTCAATTCAGAACAAGGACTGCATAGATAGAACGGGCTCGTCGCGCTGATCGATTTAGACATATTATTTGCCCAATTTGGAGTTATAGAATTAAAGTTATTAATTAATTAAGGAAAAGGGCATTTTATTGTAATTTTAATCATCTCGAATTTTTGAATGTCATATTTGAATTCCTCACATTTTCTGATTCCAAAACATATATCATTTGTATTATTTGGATTTGTATTTTAAAAATTATTTAAATCTGATTTGAATCTGAATTTAAATCAATTTTGAAAAGGTTTAAATTAAACAGACAACAGGGCAAAGTTTTGTCACTCAGCTCGACCCAGCCATAGCCACTGACGGGTGGGCCAGCCGCTGGCAGGGCACACGCGCGCGGGGAAACTTTTGCTACCGCAGGCTTAGCTAGCTGCTGCAGTTGACAGGCGGGCCAGCGAGCTAGGGCCCATGTGCCAATGGGGTAACCCCCAGAGGCTGACAGGTGGGCCATGTGCTGGGGCACGGGTTGAGAGTGTAGAAAGGCGGGTACCTTTTTGTAAAACGAGCCGCGTCGATGACATGTGGGGCCTAGCTAGACAGCGGGTTAAGCCGGCAAAAGGACAGGGGGTTATGTGAAAAAGGGGTGCGGCACTGTTTATCTTCTCGTTTTACTGACGAAACTGACGGACGCGTTCGGCGACAGCGCGCGCGGCGCGGTGGGGATCGAACTGGCGACCTGGGGCTCGCGCTAGGCGGCGGTGACCAGAGCAGCCAAGCGAGGGGTGGTGACAGAGGAGCGGCAGGCGGCTAGATATGCCTCTGCGAGACGCGGCGCGAAGCAGACGGCAGCGGCTACCGTGCACCGAAGGTGCTCGGCGAAACGAACGGCGACGATAGACGGCGACAGCGAGGCGGAGCATGTCTGGGCAGTAGAGGGGCTCACCGCGGGGTGGTCGGTGGTGTCGGATTGGGGAGAGGCGCGGCGGATCGTCGGGGTTGCTGGCGTCCTGGCGGTTAGGGTTTGCGTCGAGCGGCGCTGGTTCCGGCAGTGCTGGTGCTCCTTGTCCTCGTCGGCGCGTACGAGGTGAAGTAGGGGAGCCTCCTCGTTCTTCCTGACCACCTCCACGTCGTGCTGGCCGGCTGGAACAAGGGGACGACGCGGTTCTAGCGGCGACCGGCGGCAGGTGCTGGCGACGGTGAAGAAGAAGGGGAAGGAGAGGGCAGGCTCGGGGCGGATCTGGGCGAGCCAGGAGACGTGTGGGAGGAGGAAAAAGTGAGGGAGAGGGAGGAGGGTTGCCGTGTGGGTGCGGCTCGGGGTAAAGTGGCTTCGGCCACTTTCCTCCTTCTCCCCGATCACGTGCACGGGCTGGGGCAGGTAGGCAGGGCAGGGGTAGGGTGGTGGAGGCTGCCAGGTGGGGACGGCGTGAGGAGCAGCTGGGTGGGGCTGGCACGGCGGTAGAGAGATGAGAGAGAGGGGAGGGGGTAGCTCGGGTGAGCTAGGGTTAGGCTCGGCAAGGAGGAGAGAGAGGGAGCTAGAGGGGTGGGGTAGATGGGTAGCTAGGTGGGGCTTGCTGGCAGGGAGAGGCGAACACCTCGGCTTGGTTAGAGGAGAGGGTGAGGTGAGAGAGGTGTGGTAGGGTTAGGGTTTAGTGTAGAATTGGGGTTAGAAATAAAAGAGAGGAAGCTAGGGTTAGGGTTTAGTGTAGGTTGTTTAGGTTTTTAAAACTTGTGCATAAGATCAACCCAAGTGGAATTTAGTAAGGCCTTTGAATCATCAATAGATGAGGTGGAGGAATATCCAAGGAAAAGAGAAAGAAAAAGATGTATGGGAAGAGCCCTCATTTGATTCATGCATGGAGATAATTAAAAAAAAGAAGATGTTGATGAGAATAAAGGAATGATAGGGAGATGATGTAGAGGATCCCACAAAGAAGAACCACTAAAACCAAAGGAAAACCAATGGGTTAAAAGTGGTGATGATGATTGCATGGCCCATGCAAAAATAATAAATGCCATGATTTATTTTGTGAAAACAATAATAATATGGCATTATTCTTATGCATTCACAAGAAGTGGAGTAAAGGCCAAGCAAAAGAATTTATAGATTTAGATCCACCCCATCCACATGAGCTAGAATAAAATCAAAAGAAAAAGAATTACAAGCTCATGGATAATAGGATGGTGGAATTATAAGGTGGTGAAAGAAAAGTGATGGATTTGAATAAAAGATATGCCCTCAACTCAACTTGGGCATTAAACAATATATCAATAACCAAATACAATATCAAGAGGCAAATACAATTAATAATGCATATGAGAGAAGAACCAAAGAAATAGGGTTTTATATGATGCTCAAATGCAAGGTGGCATGATGACATGAGCATGATATAATTATGATGCAACAATTATATATAGGAAGTAGCCATTATCTTACTAGACCAAGTACTATTACAATTGTTAGACAATTGGGATGCTACAACTCTCCCCCACTAAACAGGAATCTCGCCCCGAGATTCTAGGAAGAAGAAGACTCAAAGAGGGTAGGATACTTGGCACGGAGCTCATCTTCACGTTCCCAAGTGGCTTCATCAACGGAGTGGTGCGACCACTGCACCTTGGAGAACTTGATGGACATGTTGCGAGTCCTTCTTTCTGCGACTTCAAGAATTTTTGTGGGGTGTTCTTGATAAGACAGATCTTCTTGGAGATTGATGAGTTCATGATCCACGGTCCTACCGGGATCCTTGAAGCACTTCTTGAGTTGAGAGATGTGGAAAACATCATGGACTTTGAGTTGTTCAGGGAGCTCAAGAGCATAAGCAACTTCTCCTCTTCTTCCACGAATTTTGAAAGGACCGATGTATCTAGGAGCCAGCTTTCCTTTGATACCAAAGCGGTGCGTGCCTCTCATGGGAGTGACACGAAGGTAAACGAGATCACCAGGAACATACTCCATGTCCGTGTGCTTTCTGTCATAATTGCTCTTCTGGCGACTTTGAGCAATCTTCAGATTTTCAAGAATGATGTGAACTTTCTCCTCCGCTTGAGTTACAATGTCAGGGCCAAACAATATTCTTTCACCTGCGCCCGACCAACCAATCGGAGTTCTGCATTTGCGACCATAGAGAGCCTCAAATGGTGCCATCTTTAGACTTTTCTGGAAACTGTTGTTGTAAGAGAATTCAGCATAAGGAAGACATTCTTCCCACTTCATGCCGAAAGAGATAACGCAAGCACGGAGCATATCTTCCAGAATCTGATTGATCCTTTCAACTTGTCCTTGCGACTGAGGGTGGTAAGCTGTGCTGAAGTTCAATTTTGTTCCCAAAGCATTTTGGAAACTTCCCCAGAACTTGGAAGTGAAGATGCTTCCATGGTCTGAACTGATCTCAAGAGGAACTCCATACAGAGAGACAATTCTGTTGATATAGAGCTCAGCCAACTGAATTGCAGAAATTGTTTCCTTGACTGGAAAGAAGTGAGCTACTTTAGAAAGCCTGTCAATGACAACAAAGATTGCATTGTTGCCCTTCTGCAACCTTGGAAAACCAGTGATGAAGTCCATCTCTACTTTCTCCCATTTCCATTCCGGAGGCTTCAATGGCTGTAGAAGACCGGAAGGTTTCTGATGGACAGCTTTAACTCTGCGACAAACATCACACTCCGAGACATACTTGGCACAATATCGTTTCAAACCAGGCCACCAATATTGTGTTTTCAAGTCCATGTACATCTTAGTGCTGCCAGGGTGGATAGAAAGAACAGAATCATGCGCCTCCTTGAGAACTTGCTCTCTTAAACCCGGGTAGTTCGGAACAAACATCCGGTGTTCAAAGAAAAGAGTGCCTTGGTCATCTACGTGGAAAGACTCATACTTCGGAAGCTGAATGTTGGAAATGATCTTTTTAGTGTAAGGATCACCAAGCTGAATGGAACAGACCTTTTCTTCCAAGAGAGGTGTTGCTAGAAGGTTCAAAAGATAACCTTGATCCACAATTTCAAGGTTGAGCTTGCGGAATTCCTTGCACAAGAGAGGCTGTTGTTCTTCCACCATGAGGTTGTTGACATAAACTTTTCGGCTGAGAGCATCGGCCATGACATGGGCTTTGCCCGGAGTGTAGTTGATTGTTAAATCGAAATCATTGATTGTTTCAATCCACCTCCTCTGACGAAGGTTGAGATCAGGCTGTGTGAATATATACTTCAGACTCTTGTGATCAGAAAAGATCTCACAACGGTTGCCAAGCAAGTAATGCCTCCATTCTTTCAAAGCGAAGACAACTGCTGCGAGTTCGAGGTCATGTGTAGGATAGTTGATCTCATGCGTCTTCAACTGTCGAGAGGCATAAGCAACAACTTGTTTTTCTTGCATAAGGACCGCACCCAATCCTTGCAATGAGGCATCACAGAATATCTGGAAAGGCTTTGATGTATCTGGAGGAACTAAGACTGGTGTGGAAGTGAGCTTCTCTTTGAGTGTTTCAAAGCTTGCTTGACATGCAGGAGTCCAATGGTATTTCTTGCCTTTCTTGAGGAGATCGGTAAGAGGCTTCGCAATATTTGAGAAATTTTGAACGAAGCGACGGCAGTAACTTGCCAAACCAAGGAAACTTCGGACTTCTTTGACATTTATGGGTGGAAGCCAGTCCATAATTGTCTTAATAGTTTCTGGGTTGACGGCAATGCCCTTGGCAGAGATGACGTGGCCAAGGTAGGTGACTTGAGGCAGCCAAAACTCACACTTGGAGAACTTTGCATACAGGCGGTTCTCACGAAGTTTGTTTAGGACACACCGAAGGTGTTCTTCATGTTCTTCTTTTGACTTAGAATAGACTAGAATGTCATCCAGATAGACCACAACAAACTTATCAAGATACTCCATGAAAACTGAGTTCATAAGCCTCGAGAAGGTGGCAGGTGCATTGGTGAGGCCGAAAGACATGACCGTGTACTCATACAGGCCATAGCGGGTGGAGAAAGCTGTTTTGGGAACATCTTCCTTGCGAATATTGATTTGATGATAACCACTTCTCAAATCAAGCTTAGAGAATACCACAGCTCCAGCTAGCTGATCGAAGAGATCATTATTCCGCGGAAGGGGATATTTATTCTTGATTGTTTTAGCATTGAGTGCCCGATAGTCAACACAAAATCTATCAGTCTTGTCTCGCTTCTTCACAAAGATGGTTGGGCTACCCCAAGAAGAAGTACTGTGCTGAATGAAACCCAACTTCTCTTGTTCATCCAACTGCCGTTTGAGTTCAGCCAACTCAGCAGGACCCATTTTATAAGGCCGCTTGGAAATAGGAGCGGTACCAGGTTCAAGTTCAATGACAAACTCAACCTCACGATCCGGAGGCATACCTGGCAACTCTTCAGGAAAAACATCTGGGAACTCACAGACTACAGGAACACTCTGAATACCTTCCATAGCATCATCATTCAGAACCGCCAAAGAATAAAGCTGAATTGCAGGAGTCAGACTTGGAGAATAGACTATATGGCCTTCAGGAATTTTCAGAGAAACCGAACGTTCAGCACAATCAATCACAGCTGCATTTGCTGTCAACCAATCCATGCCCAAGATAACATCAATATCAGAATTGCCCAGAATAATTAAGGAAGCCGGAAACGAAGAGCCACCAATCTCAATTTGATTGTCACGGCTGATTTTAGAAGCCCTCATGTTTGAACCAGGAGATTGCACCATAAGGCGAGTTGGTAAAGCATCAGAAGGTAACCCATTACTCTCCACAAACTTGTATGACACGAAAGAATTTGAAGCACCAGAATCAAATAAAACTCGTGCAGGAACTGAGTTAACATGAAGCATACCCATGACAACTCCAGGTGCATGCTCAGCTTGATTGACGTTGACACAGTTGGCACGAGCAACCGTAGACCCAGGCTTGGTGTTGATGTTGAGAGCCTGAGGTGGAGGTGCACGAATCATAGGAGCACTTGCCACAGGTCTTGGAGGTGGTGGTGGAAGAGCTTTGTTGTTCATTGGACAATTCCAGTGCTGATGCCCAGTGTTTCCACAAGTATAGCAAGCACCAGGTGGACATGGAGCAACATAGCCAGGGACTCCGCCAGGCGCTCCAGGGTAGTTGTGGTTGTAGCCCCTGGGAGCCGCAGTGAAGCAGTTTGGTGGCCTTGGTGCATAGCTTGACGGTCTTGGTGGCGCAGAGAGCGACGGTGGGGTGTTAGGAACCCAGACACAACGCTTAGAAGGAGCTAACATAGCAGAAGAGCTTGCTGTATCACGGCTGTGTTTCTTTGACTCCTCAAACACTTGTCTACTTGCTTCTTCCTGCAGAGCTGTGTGTTGGAGTTCTGGAAAGACGCCGGCCTTGCATGAGTGATTGCGTATTTGATGGAAGCATTGAGGCCTTGCCGAAACCTCTTTTGCTTCTTCTTGTCATTAGAGATCTCATCGCCACCATAACGAGAAAGGTTCATGAAGTTTCTGATGTAGGTGTTGACATTGTCAGTGCCCTGCTTGAGGTTGAGAAACACTTCCTTCATCCTTTCCATGACAATTTCTGACAGATATTGCTCTTTGAAAGCAGCAGTGAATTGCTCCCAAGTAGGCTGAAAACCAGAGAGATCTGCCTTGAGGTAATTTTCCCACCAGAGAGCTGCATCTCCCTTCAGAAGGTGAGTGGCACATTTGACCCATTCTTGCTCGGGAACATCCGCAGTCATCAGCAACCTTGACACTTCACGCAGCCAATCATCCGCATCAAGTGGCTGATCAGACACCTCAAATTGACGTGGGTTGAACTTGAGAAAACTCTTGATGTCTCCTCGCTTGGGAGGTGGAGGTAGCGGAACAAACTCATTCCTCCTCACGCTTTCCTCGAAGCGCTGCTGGTTCTGCTGCATAGTGCCCAAAGCATTTGCAATACTTGCCAAAGCAGCCCCCAGTTCAGGTGGTATGTCCTCCTCAGAACGGCGTGGTGGTGCCATACTGTGATTGATATAAAACACAAGTCAGTACTATAATGGAGAATGGTAATAATCCAAAATAGTACCAAAATGGAATTAATCAAGATTAAAGGGTGCAATTCACTGAGATGATATTAAAATATCAACAAAGTTCAAGGCAACTAGAAGATATTAAGAATAACGCACACGACTGAACACGGAGTGTGGTACACAACTAACAAAGAAAAATTTTGCGCAAATTTCGGGATTAAAATACCACTATATGTGCAAAACCACTTAACGAATCAAGATTACTAACTCTACTAGTTCAATATACAAGAGCAAATGATAACAGTAGTGGTATGATCGCGACTCCATCCCGCACTCAAATCATTACTTTGCACATGAATCAGTAAAACACATATCCCAATACCTTCTTCTTAAGATGAACCTAAAGATTGGTAACTACGAAAAAGAACACCCCAACAAGATAACGTCGGATAACAAAGAGTAAGATAGATCGCATCGGTACACAATGAATCAGAATAGATCGCGTCGGTTTACAAAGGCATGTCGGTATGGAATGTACCCACAGTTGATAACCAAAAGGCAGATAGTGATAACATTTGGATGCAACAGATAGACAAGGAATTCACACACACACACACAACCTATGGTACTACAGAACCCAGAACACGTGAATCCTAGTTTGAATTTTAGACGAGGATTGAAAACGTTACACTTCCTTATCAGAAAAGGGTGGGTGGGTAAGAAGAAAAATTGAAGCAATCCTACTCTCACGTTTGTTTTTCCCTAGTATACATAACTACCAAAATATTTGCTAGACTGACAACGACCATTTTGGCTGAGACCCTGAAGGGCGAGATGGCTCTGATACCAATTGTAACTACCTCGGTGAATTACGCTCTTAGTTACATGCCTGGATGAACAAAAGTGGTTAAAATAGTACGGTGGGGCCCAGGGCCACTCACGGTAGACCTTTCGGCCGTCCTAACCACTTTCAGACATCGGGACAAGAACGAGCGACGTAATCGGCAGGCGAAGGGATCAACTACATACACAAATGAGTATGTATGCAAGCATACAACAGTCCTCAGAGCCATTCCATCTAAAAGAAATAGAAATATTGCAACGCCATACGGCAAGACTCAAATATTCTAGATAGAGATAATAATTTAGGATAGCTCCTCATGCAACACACATCAGAGTATCAGGCGGAAGCGGAAAACAAGATCCGAGTACGGATAAGAAGCAAATCGGCATAAGATGCCCCATAAATAAACACATCCCGCCCATAGATCTCACGGATCCCCGTTCCCGGAATCTCTACACCGAATGATCGTTGCCAACATCATCTGTCTCTTCCACCTAGTATCCATCTTCCCGAGGGGTACTCAGCAAGTCTTTATGCCGCTAAAGGGGACACAACCTGGGGTGACGCAATTGCACCAAAAGATAATACCTAACAATTCTACAGATACTCGCTAACCATCCGCCTAACCAATGATAGACGGATGTCCGTTAATTAAGAACAACAGTTATAACAGTATAATTAATAGATCCATCCTCCTCCTCGCTTACCAACAAGGAAGCGGACGAACGACCCCCATCATCCGTTGGCTGTTTTATTAACCATTCCATGAGTGTTGCACTATTTACTAGTCAAGTGCTTAGTCAAATTAAAAGCGGTACTTTAGTTATACTTGTCTATGAACAAGAAACTGTGCTCCAAGTCGTCCATAACCGTGGACACGGCTTTCAGAAAGATTTACCCTGCAGGGGTGCACGAATAGCAACACACACTCGATCAACCTTGGAAAAACCAAATCAAAACCCAACGAGGCATTCACGACAAAGCGATCACAGGATTCAGTAATATTTCAGCGGGCCACCCCAATAAGCTACCCGCAACGAAGTTGGCCGGCTCCGAGACGGACCCAGGGTTTGCTCCAAGATAATTAAAAAGAAGAAGATGTTGATGAGAATAAAGGAATGGTAGGGAGATGATGTAGAGGATCCCACAAAGAAGAACCACTAAAACCAAAGGAAAACCAATGGGTTAAAAGTGGTGATGATGATTGCATGGCCCATGCAAAAATAATAAATGCCATGATTTATTTTGTGAAAACAATAATAATATGGCATTATTCTTATGCATTCACAAGAAGTGGAGTAAAGGCCAAGCAAAAGAATTTACAGAATTAGATCCACCCCATCCACATGAGCTAGAATAAAATCAAAAGAAAAAGAATTACAAGCTCATGGATAATAAGATGGTGGAATTATAAGGTGGTGAAAGAAAAGTGATGGATTTGAATAAAAGATATGCCCCCAACTCAACTTGGGCATTAAACAATATATCAATAACCAAATACAATATCAAGAGGCAAATACAATTAATAATGCATATGAGAGAAGAACCAAAGAAACAGGGTTTTATATGATGCTCAAATGCAAGGTGGCATGATGACATGAGCATGATATAATTATGATGCAACAATTATATATAGGAAGTAGCCATTATCTTACTAGACCAAGTAGTATTACAATTGTTAGACAATTGGGATGCTACACCCAGGAGGAGACCTACAGTGGCTAGTCACCGCAGATCTTAGAGGAAGCATTGAAGCACCAACTTCTGGGATAATTCAGTTCTCCGTGAGAGAGAACAACTGGCTAGATGGATTAGCCAGGGCAATGCATGAAGCTCTCGCACGTCTATGTGCCCTCAGTGTCAACAAGACCCAATGAACTCGTTTTGCCCACTATGTAAGACGTGATTTCATGGGAATGCCAATGGAGATGCCAGGCCACCCCGAGTTGAGGCGTCAAGTGGAGAACCTTGACTTCTTGCTGCACGACAGACAGCAGGAACTGGACAATGCTAGAGAGTTAGCCAACCAGAACCGTGCCATTGCCGACCAGAAGGCCCAGACTTTCGCACTGCTTGTCCAAGATCGTCAGTCTCTTCGCCGCCAGCGTGCCAAGAATGATCGCACTATCGCCCGTCTTTGCAAGAAGGTGGCCAACCTCGAGAACACCATCAAGGAGCAGGAAGCTCAGCTTGCCGCCAAGGAAGAAGAAGATGAGGGTGAAGACATCCAGGGAGAGATGGATTCTTACCTCAGCAATGATGATGATTTTCTGGCGGAGGATGCCGTGGACTTCTACACTGATGATGAGGCCTCCGACTTCATCGACGATGAGTAGATGCACTAGAGCACTGTTGTAGCATGAGATGTATCGATCTCACTTTATCTTAGCTTGTAGAATGGTTCTTCAAACCATTTGTTTCCCTTTGATTGTTGTGGTGTGTGTTGTATCGTGTGCTTGCTTGCATGAATGAAAATTAAGTTAGTTGAAAAACCTGAGTCTAACTCAAAGTTTTAGATTTGAAAACCCCAAAACCATGAACATTAGAAATTTCCCTCTTACCCCTATATCTTTCTCAATCTTCAGATGACTCGTGGGAGACAAGGAGGGAGCAGCTCATCGCAAGACCCAATGCTGCAGATCTTGCAGAATCTCATCGCAAACCGTGAAGCAAGCAGGGCAGAACACTAAGCCAACTTAGAAACACTTCAACAGATCGCCCAGATGGCTCTCAACAACCAAGGGCATAGAAATCAGGATCATCAAGGATCCAAGCTGAAGAACTTCCAGAATACCAATCCCCCAATCTTTAGCACCTCTAAAAACCCATTAGATGCTGATGACTGGTTACAGACCATGGAAAACAACCTCGAAGTTACAGGAGTGGAAGAAAATGAGAAAGTTCTCTTCGCCACCCACTACTTGGCAGGAGATGCAAGAGCTTGGTGGAACAGCATCCGCAATATGAACCATGGTCAAGTGATGACATGGGAAGCATTCAAAGTCAAGTTCAGCCACACCCACGTGCCGCAAGGACTAGTCAATAGAATGAGAGATGAGTTCCGCGAATTGAAGCAAGGAAGGATGACTGTGGTGGAGTACCATGACAGATTCCTATCCCTTGCCAGATATGCACCTGATGAGATCAACACGGAGGCCAAGAAGGAGAGATTCTTGAACGGACTGCATGATGAGATGCAGACTATCCTCGTTAACATCTGTTTTCCGGATCTCGAAGAACTAGTCAACTTGGCCATTTAGATGGAAGGGAAGATTAATCAGGCAAACGACAACCGCAAATGTCGCATGATGCAGCAGTCTAGATCCAATAGTCACCAGAAGTACCATCCCAACCCTTCACCAGGATATGCACCAAGGAACAACCGACCCCCAACGTCTCACCCAAGTTACCGCAACCGTAGCGGAGGCAATGTGAAGTCCGGAGGAAACCATCACAACTCCGGTCATGCCAACAACTTCAATCATGCACCTCCCAAGAACCACAACAACAACAACACTGCACCCAGAACTGGCAGCAATGTTGTGCCTGTCGCAGTCAAAGACAAGTCCCAGATCACTTGTTTTGAGTGTGGACTGAAGGGTCACTACTCCAATGAGTGTCCCAAGAAGACTGCAGCCAATGCCAATGTGAATGCCCCAGCTCAGCAGCAGCGTCGTGTCCAACCAGGAAGGAGATTTGCCCTAGGGAACCCTCACAACCGCAATGGCCGTCTCTTCCACATGAACGCAGAAGAAGCCCAACCAACCTGAAGCATGTCATGCTAGTTCAAATCCTCGGTTCAACAACCAAAGCCAGAAAAATTTGCAAAGTTGTACCTATCAGAATACATGGGATAGATTTTTATGCCAACCTAATTGTACTGGGAACCAAAGGATTGGAAGTAGTACTAGGTATGGACTGGATGTCAAGGCATAAAGGACTGATAGACTGTGCTAAGAAAGCCATCACCATGACCAGTAGTTTTGGAGTAACAGTAGAGCATATCTCTGAAACCTTACCCCGTCAATTCAAGTGCAACAAGAGTGTAGCCCTGCCCACCATTGACCAAGTCAGAGTAGTCTGTGAATACCCCGACGTATTCCCAAAGGAATTGCCAGGTATGCCCCCGGATAGGGATATTGAGTTCATTATCGAACTAATCCCCGGAACCGGACCCATAGCCCAGAGACCCTATAGCATGAACCCCTCAGAGTTAGTGGAACTGAAGAAGTGTAGCATCCCATCTGTCTAACATCTGTATTGCTACATGGTTTAATAATATAATGGCTACTTCCTACATATAACTGTTGCATCATAATTATATCATGCTCATGTCATCATGCCACATTGCATTTGAGCATCATATAAAACCCTTTTTCTTTTGGTTCTTATCACATATGCATTATTAATTGTATTTGCCTCTTGATACATTGTAGTTGGTTCCTGGTATATTGTTTAATGCCCAAATCGAGTTGAGGGCACCTCTTTTTGAATCCTTCCATCTACTAACTTGGTAATGACAACTACCTCTTGATACCATCTATCTCTATCATATTTTCTATATGTGGGCATTGTATTTCACTTGGTACTTTAACTCCTAGCTCACATGTAGATTCATATGGATCTTCTTTTCCTTCTCTTACACATGATCCTATGGCATGATCCATGCATGCCCTAATCTTGTCCATACCCAAATCCTCATATATGTGACATCTTGTTTTCACTTAAAATCAGGCACATGTGAGAAATCCTCTGCTGTATGTCACATGCAAAGTTACAACCGTTCAACTTCCTCTTTTTTCCCCTTAATTCTTGTTGTTGTACTGTTTTCTTTATTCCATAATAATCTTGATAAATAAAAATGTTTCCACTTAATCTAATCTAACCTAGCTAATTAACCCGATCTCCCACACCACACCTTCCGAAACTCCACACCTGATCAGACTAGCTAAGCTAGCTAGCTTAATCCAATTACCCCTAGGTACTTTTGTTGCCACCGCCAGCTGTGCGCCTACTCTCCACCAGGTGCATCATCGAGTAGCCTAGCCGATCACTGCACCGAACCCGACTGGCCCTGCCCCTCTGGTCCGGCCCAACCGAACCCAGCCAGCAGTAGCGCATCGAGCCGGGTGAGCTTGCGTGTCCTGTTGATATTCCACCCTCGCTCACGTGGTGTAGTCCAGCCCCGCGCCCACGCCTCGTGCGTTCCCTCTTTCCCCTCTCTCTGGCAAAAGTAGCAGCAGAGGCAGAGCCTCATCCTCATCCAGCCCCATCCTTTCTTCTTCTTTCCCAGGCTAAACCCCACCCTAGCCATGACCTAGCTACCCCCCTCTTGCCATCCGTCGCGTTGGGCTCCTGGTCCGCTGCGCCGCCGGAGGCATCAGCTTGCTGAGGTGTTGGAATCCTCTCCCCTCCGTCACGGGTCACCAACACGAAGGAGAAGGCCCAGAGCACCACCCTGCCTGGCTGCGCATGCGACGTTGAGGTTGGGCCATGCAGCAGCCGTGCTCACCGCCAAGCTCTCCGTCCCGCTGTAAGCATCCTCAATGTCGTCGTCGTGTCGCTCGGCAACAACCCCGGGGAGCCCTCCATCCCGTTCCAGCTCCCCTTCTTCCTCCTTAGTCTCTGCCGCCGCCGTCCTGCGCCCCCGAGCCGCTCGCTCGCCGTCGTGCCTTGCTGCTCTGTCGGCCGCGCGCGCGTGCACGTCAACCAGCGACAGCAGCAGCGGAGCCTGGCGCACCCCCTGTTCCTTTGCGTTTTCTGGGCGATGTGGTCCGCCTCCGTGCAATCTTGCTGAACCAAAGTTGTAGCCCGAGCAATCCTCTTCAACTCTCCTTTTTACGTCAGGCGAAATTTGACGCCGTTCGGTCGCAATCGTCGTCGCAACCCAGCCCGATCTCAGCCTGTATCTGAGAATTTTTCCGTCAGTTTTTAAACCGCGAGATCTCCTCTGTTAATCTCCCTTCCCCGTCCGCTGCAGACCTCCGTTGACGAAGCTCCAAACACCAAAGTTGTAGTCCGACGTTGGCTCTACAACTTTTGTTTTTGCAGCGTCACAAAATTTCCAATGTTTTGCTCGCCATCGTCTTTCGAAAAATCAATGCAGCTAGCAGTTTTTCTTCGTCGGATCCGGTTCCTCCCGGAACTTTTCCAAAAGCACCCTGGTAATTTTGTAGCACCACCGATTCGATCCCGGGGTTGCCAATTGTCACCCTCATGCGCCTTGGGCCGCCAGCGTTGCGGTCCCACTGGTCATACACCGAGGCTATCTTCGGCAGAGTGAGAAAAACCGGTTCAATTCCGGCCACACCAGCTCGACCCAGTCAGCACACGGGTCCCGCGTCTCTGTGACTGCGGGTAGAGAGTCCCAGGGTAATAAAAGAACCCGCCATCTTTTTCAATAATAAAAATATTTCCAGAAATTGTTTATATGTTTTAATATCCATAAATTAATATCTTTTATTTGATAATTCTAAATTTGACAAATGATATATGTTTTGGAATCGGAAAAATGTGAGGAATTAAAATATTCCATTCAAAATATCTTTTGGGCAAATTAAATTTCGAAGTTGTTTAAATGCACTAAAAATGCCTTTTCTTAAATAATTAATAACTTTAAATCTATAACTCCAAATTTGACAAATAAGATGTCTAAATCGATCAGCGCGACGAGCCCGTTCTAAATATGCATTCCTTGTTCTGAATTGCAGCATGCATCATATAAATATAAAGAATACATCAACTTATATGAGAGCAAACCGGACTAAAAACTTAATAAAATGCTTTAATCTTGTACCCCACAAAAGAATACATCACACTTTCGGGTTCCTAGTCGTTTACTGCCATTGGCGCAAACCTTGGGTCCGTCTCGAAGCCGGCAAACTTCGTTGCGGGAAGCTTAATGGGGTGGCCCCCTAAAATATTTCTGAATCCTGTGATCGCTTTGTCGTGAATGCCTCGTTGGGTTTTGAGTTGGTTTTTCCGAGGTTGATCGAGCGTGTGTTGCTATTTGTGCACCCCTGCAGGGTAAAGCTTTCTGAAAGCCGTGTCCGTGGTTATGGACGACTTGGAGCACAGTTTCTCGATCATAGACAAGTATAACTTAAGTACCGCTTTTAAATTGACTAAGTAACTGACTAGTAAATAGTTCAATACTCATGGAATGGTTAATAAAAACTGCCAACGGATGGGGTTGTTCGTCCGCTTTCTCGTTGGTAAGCGAGAAGGAGGATGGATCTATTAATTATACTGTTATAACTGTTGTTCTTAATTAACGGACATCTGTCTATCTTTGGTTAGGCGGATGGTTAGCGAGTATCTATAGACTTGTTAGTTATTATATTTTGCTGCAATTGCGTCACCCCAGGTTATGTCCCCTTTAGAGGCATAAAGACTTGCTGAGTACCCCTAGGGTCTCACACGATAAATTGTTTGATTCAGATGAACAGGTGTATTCGCAAGATGGATACTGGGTGGAGGAGACGGATGATGTTGGCAACAATCACTCGGTGTAGAGATTCCGGGAACGGGGATCCGTGAGATCTGTGGGTGGGATGTGTTTATTTATGTGGCATCTTATGCCGATTTGCTTCTTATCCGTACTCGGACCTTGTTTTCCGCTTCCGCCTGATACTCTGATGTTTGATGTATGAGGAGCTATCCTAAACTATTATCTCTATCTAGGATATGTGGATCTTGCCGTATGGCGTTGCAATATTTCTACTTATTTTAGATGGAATGGCTTTGAGAACTGTTGTATGTGGCTTGCATACATACTCACTTGTGTATGCAGTTGATCCCTTCGCCTGCCGATTACGCCGCTCGTTCTTGTCCCGATGTTCTGGAAGTGGTTAGGACGGCCGAAAGGTCTACCTGTGAGTGGCCCCTGGGCCCCACCGTACTATTTTAACCACTTTCGCTCATCCAGGCATGCAACTAAGAGCGTAATTCACCGAGGTAGTTACAAAAAGCAGTTGGATGCCATGTTAGAGGAAGGCTTGATACAACCAAGCGCTTCGCCATGGAGATCACCAGTGTTATTCGTCGACAAGAAAGATGGAGGCAACCGTCTGTGCACAGATTACAGAAAGTTGAATGATGTCACTATCAAGAACAAGTACCCCTTGCCGAAGATAGAAGATCTATTTGATCAGTTGACTGGAGCTCAGGTATTCTCAAAGATTGATCTTAGGACTGGTTATCACCAACTTAAGATTCGTGCAATGGATATTCCGAAGACCGCCTTTACTACTCTCTATGGTTTATACGAGTATACGGTTATGTCTTTTGGATTAACCAATGCCCCTGCTTATTTCATGAATCTCATGAATAAGATCTTTATGAATTTCCTAGATAAGTTTGTAGTTGTGTTTATCGACGACATACTTATCTACTCCAAGTCAGAAGAAGAGCATGAGCAACATCTGAGAGTTATCCTAGGAACCCTGAGAGAGCATCAGTTATATGCCAAGTTCAGCAAGTGTGAGTTTTGGCTGAAAGAATTAGGATTCCTAGGACATATTGTGTCTACTGGAGGAGTTTCTGTTGATCCTGCCAAGATCAAAGATGTCGAAGAATGGGAAGCCCCAACCACTCAAACCCAAGTCCATGCATTTCTCGGCTTAGCGGGCTATTACCGCAAGTTCGTAAGAGGATTCTCGAGCATAGCCCGACCCATGACCCAATTGTTGAAGAAGGACAAGAAGTTTGATTGGACTGACAAATGTGAAGCCAGTTTCCAGGAGCTGCAGAAGAGATTGATATCAGCCCCAATATTGGTCATGCCAGACATCAAGAAGCCGTTTGATGTATATTGTGACGCGTCCAAGATTGGTCTCGGATGTGTGTTGATGCAAGAAGGCAAAGTCATCGCGTATCTGTCTCGACAACTGAAGTAGCATGAGCAGAACTATCTGACCCATGATCTTGAGCTAGCAGCTATGGTTCTAGCGTTGAATACATGGCGTCATTATTTGATGGGTAATCGCTGTGAGATTTACTCAGATCACAAGATCTTAAAATATATCTTCACTCAGAAGGAGCTGAATATGAGGCAACAGAGATGGATAGAGTTAATCAAGGATTATGACCTTGACATTCACTATCACCACGGCAAAACCAATGTGGTAGCACATGCTCTTAGCAGATTACCGTGTAGGCTAAATACCATGACCAAGGAGAAGCAACCAAGTTTGTATGAAGAGTTGGAGCAATTCAGAACTGAATTAGTTAGCAAAGGATTCTTAGCTAGCATTGAACTTCAACCCACTTTGATTAGCCAAATCAAGGAAGCCCAGAAGGGGAATGAAAGTATCGACAGAATCAAACGTCGTATTGGTACAGGAAAGGTACCTGGATTCACTGAAGATGAAGAAGGAGTATTGTGGTACAAAGGACGTATCTGTGTGCCAGCAGATTCAGAGCTGAAGGAAGTTATCATGAAGGAAGCTCATGATACCCTTTATTCTATCCACCCCGGAGGAACAAAGATGTATCAGGATTTGAAAGAGCAATTTTGGTGGCACAAGATGAAGAGAGAGATCAGAAGCTACATCGCCAAGTGTGACATCTGTCAAAGAGTCAAGGTAGAGCATCAGAGACCTGTAGGACTGTTGCAACCATTGCAGATTCTGGAATGGAAATGGTATTCCGTCGGAATGGACTTTATCACCGGTTTACCTACTTCTCGTAGGGGAAATGACTCAATCTAGGTCGTAGTTGATAGACTGTCCAAGGTAGCACACATCATACCGGTCAAGACAACTTACCAGAGTGCAAAGTTAGCAGAACTATACATCGCTAGGATTGTTAGTCTGCATGGAACCCCCAAGACCATAGTATCAGATCGAGGAACTCAGTTTACCTCGAGATTTTGGCAGAAAGTCCAAGAAGGATTAGGAACCAGGTTGAACTTCAGCACATCGTACCACCCGCAAACTGATGGACAGACTGAGAGAGTCAACCAGATCCTAGAGGATATGCTTAGAGCTTATGTGTTGGAATACGGATCAAAATGGGGAGACTGTCTACCTTTCGCAGAATTCTCATATAACAACAGTTATCAAGCTAGTTTGTAGATGGCACCATTTGAATTCCTATACGGAAGAAAGTGTCGTACCCCCTTGAATTGGTCGCAAGTAGGAGAGAGTTAGATCTTTGGACCCGACATTCTCCGAGAAGCAGAAGAGAACGTTCACAATGTCCATGAGCACCTCAAGACCGCCCAATCCAGACAGAAAAGTTATGCTGACAAAAGAAGGAGAAACCTGACTTTCAATGTCGGAGATTTTGTATATCTCAAGGTTTCACCATTGAAAGGAACGCAACGCTTTAGTTTGAAAGGAAAGTTAGCCCCCAGATATATCGGACCTTTCAAGATTCTAAACCGACGAGGAGAAGTATCGTATCAAATGGAACTGCCTGAAGAGATGCCAGCCATCCACAATGTGTTCCATATCTCGTTACTTCGCAAATGTTTGGAAGTGCCCGAGAAGAGTGAAGTTTTCAAGAACATCAATCACAGAGCGGTAGAAATCAACAATGACCTGACCTATCTGGAAGTACCCATCCGTATCTAGAAGAAGCCTACAGAACCACCAGAACCAGGGGCATCAAGTTTCTCAAGATTTAGTGGAGCAACCATACCGAGGAGGAAGCCACTTGGGAGTGAGAAGAGTACATCCGGACAAAGTTCCCAGATCTCTTTAGTTCCTAGTTTTCTTTGTAAATCTCGGGACGAGATTTTTGTTTAAGGGGGGAAGGTTTGTAACATCCTGAAACTTCAATCCAAGCTTATCAAGATCTAAATCACCTAATTTGGGGTTAACAAAAACTTTTCCAAATTTAAAAATAAAAGCATTCATGTGTATGTGCATTTAAAATTAGGAATTGAT
Source organism: Avena eriantha (assembly GCA_910589775.1). Classification (NCBI taxonomy): domain Eukaryota; kingdom Viridiplantae; phylum Streptophyta; class Magnoliopsida; order Poales; family Poaceae; genus Avena; species Avena eriantha. The sequence goes on from OU342744.1 coordinate 410,442,347, forward strand.
TTGAATTGCCATGGTTCTGTGATTCTTTGCTTGTAAAATGTTTCTTAGGTGATTTAAACATCATCTACATCATTCCCAAACTTTTCCTAAAGAAAATCAAATCAAAAACAACTAAAAGGGAGGAATGGTCATTTTGGCCATTTTAATCCACTACACTACTTTGGGTGTTCCTAGCACTCATTTCTTAACAGAAACAATTCTTGATCTTTGCACCCCTTGCGAGTACACATAATGAGGTACCAAGGCCCACCTTTTGATCCGTTAAAAACATTCTTTTACTTATTTTAAATGGCATTTGAAAATTGAATCCAATGCATATGCATAGATCACCCCTATTTCAAGAACCAGCTATTTGAGTTCCACTTTCAAAACCCTTGCAACCAGAGACTATCTAGCACTAGTGGAGAACACCCAAAAAATTTGAAACCAAAATTCAAAAGTTTTCTCTTTCGGCCATTTCATCAAACAGCTTGTGTGCACAAATCTGTCCAAAATCCAAACACTATTTGGAGCAGTAATTTTGGTCACCAGTTGTGCCTAACCTTGTCCCCTTGTTCCCCCAATACAAACCCTACCATTTGCTAGCCCGCCCAAGCCCTATGCACACGACTAAATGGTCATGGCCATTAAGGCCGAGCACTTGGAGCACCCCCACTGGTGACATCGCGCTATAGCAGCCGCCAGCCTCTCTCACCTTGTCCAGCACATAGCTAGTGGTCCACCGCCACCGCCCAACCATCCCCAGTCCAGAGATAGAGGGCAGAATGGCCAGAAACCGCCGCGCCCGGAGCTGGTCAACCATGCCGATGCCGCCCGCAGAGCATGCTCTATCCCCGCGTGCACAGACCACCCCTTGGCCGCAGCCCGCGCCCACCGCTCCACCATGACCTAGGGAACACCCCAGACATCTCCGCTGGCCACCCAATGCACCCCCGCCACCGCTCGCCGTCGGACCCGCCGCTTCTGCCGCCCAGAGCGCGTGACACGCCCGACCAGTACAGAGCCTGCCTTGCCTCGCCTTTAAGCCTCAGCGGACCACCAGGAGACAGGCCACCGCACCCTACCTCGAGCCACGCCGCTAGCCCCCTATGTCGCCCTCACCGGAGTCGCATGCCCACACCGTTCGGTCTCACCGTCGGGCCTATATAAGCCGGCCTCCCCAGCCTCTTTTCTCCACACCAACTCACTCCCCACCTCTCACTGATCCTCTCCCCTCTCTCGCTGGAGCCAATCAAGCTCTGCCTCCCCGGAATTGGAGTCGGAGCCGCCGCAACAGGAGGAGAAGGGCGCCTATGATTTAGGGCACCCCAAGCTCCGCCGCAACTACGCCTCGCCTCGCCATCGTCTTCCAGTTCGTTTGCCCGCTTCGCCATCGTCGCTGGAGCCCTGGTACATCCCCGGTAGACCCCCACCGAGCCACTAGGGCAAACTCTCGCCGGTGACCTGTTCGTCGTTGACGATGACCCTCAGCCGTAGATCCCACTTCTAATCCTACGGCCCACAGCATGCGTACCGTTTCGTGTGTTAAGGTCCACTGACCAGCGGGACCCCCTATCAGCTGAGCCCCGCGCCACGGAGCGCCACTGGGCCGGCCCATGTCTGTTCCCGTGCTAGCCCAGCCGTTTGAAAATTAGATTTTCCTTTTAAGTTAAATCTAGTTTCTGTCCACTAGTTTAAAATTCAATTCTGGAAGTTTTACAAATCCAAATTGCATGAAACCAAATTGCATGAAACCAATCAAAATTCAATTCTGGAAGTATTAAGATGATCTATCCAAGCCCGTTGGATTTAATTCAATTAGAGTTATAGATCTCTCCTAATAAAAATAACAAAATAGAAGTTGTTGCAACTTGCAACATTTTTATAAAATCAACTAAGTTAGCTTTTGAGTTGATTCCAACTCTCAAAAATCACATTTCATCGTATATATCTAAATATGTAATAATATCAAGGTTTACATGTAGTGACTTTGGACTAGTACCAAAATAATGCTATATAGGCATTTCTAGTCACTTTAAATCATTAAATAATGAACTTAAACCAAAGTAATTATGATCCAACCTTTAAATCTCATTCCCACAGGTTAGAATATGTGGTGATGACATGTGTCAACATGATCCCATATTTTAAGTGGTGAATATTAAATATTACCTACTTTTTCAATGAGTAGAAATTACTTTTCTATTTTAAAAAGAATGAAACTAGTGATTTAAACTTGTGATGCTTGTGATGATAATAGATCATCAAATGTGTGTCTTAGAATGCTATTTAGACTAGTTAAGTATTGTTTGGTGATTGTGTACTCCGTATGTATTTATAGACGATAGTACCGACCAAGCTTTCTAGGAGGAGGAGTTCTACCAAGAAGAAGAAGAAGAAAACTTCAACCACTACACTACCCAAGGCAAGCTACTATTGGCAAGCTAGCACTATCCAAGTTAACCCTTGCAAGTTTAGTGCTTAGCATGCTAGGATCAAACTAGATGGTTTAGCAAAGATGCTTTAGGCATGCTTTGATCACACTCCTTTGACTATTAGTACCCAAAGTCTCTTTTACAAGTTTTACCTCCCTTAGTTTACACAAAGTTCTTTACTTTTTTTGAAGGTAGCATAAAAAGTATAAAACTTGACCTATTTAGCTAAGCTTTAGATGCCATTCTTTGGCATGAGATTGAAAACCTTGGAATGATGAGTCATTCTATTGAGATGTTTTGACATGTGTTGAGAAACACAAATAGTTGATGATGATGAAAATGTTGAGGCATGAGCCTTAACCCTTTTATAAAACTGATGGTTGGATTCGGATGCGATACCATTCCAAATTTACCGTACAACCACACTACTTGAATTGGGTAAGGCTTAGTTGGAAATTTATATGCATTAGTATTAGTTCCCTCGCGGGAGAGGTTTGAGCTGAGGCTACCTCTCATGATGTCCACCTATGCAGTGCCCAAGATGACTGATGGTCATGGTTGGGAGGCCATGCTCATAGGAGAGGTGCTTATACTAGGGTGTGTAAAGGGAAGGTTATGTTTGATTATCTGCATACTAAGTATGATGATTTAGGGTTATCCCTAACAGATGTATCGAATCTTGTGGTGAAAGTGTACCACCTCTGCAGAGTGTCAAACTATTCGAATAGACGCGTCCGCAGTTATGGACAGTTGGAATGGCCATACTGTTTCGTTGTCAGATGTTTTCCAAATAACTTGAAATGAATGATGAGTCTTGACTTGACCACAACAGGGTTGTGTTTATGACAATAGCTTCCCAACTTAAGTGATTCTAGAACTCTATTTTATCTTTCTTTGCTTCTGAACTCAGCTTAGGTTTCAACTTAACTTTATAAGTTCTACTTAGAGTTAGCACTTTATCTTAGAATTATAGTACTTGTTAGTGGTATTTTGCGAGTACTTAAAGAGTACTCATGGATTTTGTCCCTAGCTATTATCATGGCCAGACTATGAAGGAGACTATCAAGATGATGGCCAGCAGGACGGCTATGATAACTAGGACTATCTGCCTTCGTCAGCATTGCATGTGCCCCTGAAGATGGACCTCACCGCTATGCTTATCTTTTATTTCCACTGCTTGTTGTATTACGACTAGATCATGATATCCTTATTTGTGTAAGACCTTATGTATGGTTTGTAATGGATGATGTACTGTGATATCCAATCCGTTATGTCTCGCAAAAATGGTAATCCTGGGATTGTGAGGTATGGCATAACGGGCATCTGGGATTAAAAATCCGGGTGTTGACAAACGGGCACTGCTTTGATCCACTTTGTAAATTTGTCGACTGCAACTAGCAGAAAGACATGTCTTCCAAGCAAAGATTTGTGGAGTTTTCCCACCATGTCGAGTCCCCACGGGGAGAACGGCCAAGCCAAAAGTATGGGAGCCAGTTCTACCGCAGGTGCATTGCGTTTTATCGCAAAATGCTTGCAAGCCTCGCATGTTCTTACGATCCTTTGCATCCTGGACCGTCGTGAGCTAGTAAAATCCTGCCCAAAAGTATTTGGCCGCAATTGCTCGGCTGCTGGCGTGATGGCCGCATATTCCTTTGTGTATTCCCTTCTCCGGGTGTGATGCATCGCTGTAGTAAGCATGAAATGCTTCTCTTATAGAGTTCTCATGTGACGATTCTAAAGGCTTTGGACCGGTGGGTGATCCGTCGTGCTTCTATTGTGTCCTTGGGGAGTTCTCCTCTCATCATGTATGCTATGTAAGGTTGTATCCATGTGGGCTCTATCATCATGACTTCTTCAGGTTCCTATTCCCCGCCAGGGGCATCTGCTTCGCTCCTCTATGCGGGCGCAGTTCCCGAGTTGCCTTTCGGCTTGACCTTCTTGCGCGTCTTTGGATGCTACAGCTTCGGGGGATTTTTATCTTTGATGGAGCCTCGGTTATTTCTTCCTAGAAAATTCTGGGTGGCACGGGCAGACAAAGGTACCCAATGTTCGCCAAATTGTCGGCTTCCTTGTTGCTTGGCCAGCCTATGTGGGATACTTCACAGCCATCGAAGTTGGTCTCCATGATATTGTACATGTCCCGATATGCGATCATGTTGTCGTTGATGGTGTCTCACTTCTCATTGCTTGTTGTGCGACAAGGTTCAAATCACCAAATATCTTGAGGCGAGTTGTGCTGCAGGCTTTAGCCATGTGCATGCCATGCAACAGGGCCTCATATCCGGCTTCATTATTTGACGCGTTCGGGAAGCTCATCCAAAGTATGTAGCTCATTTTATCGCCTTTTAATGAAACCCGTATGATGCCAGCCCCTGCTCCTTCTATTCTCTTGGAACCATCGAAGTACATTGTCCACGCGCTGGAGAGGTCTAGAGGACCCACACATTGGATTTCTGTCCACTTAGTAATGAAGTCAGACAAAACCTAAGACTTGATGTTTTTTCGCTTATCATACATGATATCTCAAGGGGATAGCTCAATGCCCCAAAGAGAGACATGCCCTATGTTTTCTGGATTGTTGCATATGCTAGAGAGATGGGCCTCATTGACCACCACTATCATGTTTTCTGAGAAGTAGTGGCGCAGCTTGCGCGCTGTCATGAAAACTCCATACGCGAGTTTATGGTAGTGTGGGTACCTTTGTTTTGATGGATATAGGACCTCGCCGAGGTAGTAAACTAGCCTTTGGATTCCATGGGTTTTCCCTTCTTCGGGTCATTCGATGACTAGAATTGTGTTGACCACCTGATTGGTGGCAGCGATGTAGAGCAGCAGAGGCTATTTCTCTTTTGGTGACACGATGACATGGGATGTCGATAGTGTTTTCTTGAAAGATTCAAAGGCTTGCTAGTCTTCATCGGTCCACTCAAATTTTCTGATTTCTTCATGAGAGCATAGAACGGAAGTGCTTTTTCGCCCAGCCGAGCGATGAATAGACTTAGTGCCGTGACGTGTCCAGCCAGCTGCTGCATGCCATAGAGATTTGTTAGTTTCTTTATTGTGAGGACCGCCTGTATTTTCTCAGGGTTTGCCCTTATTCCTCTTGCTGATACGAGGTACCCGAGGAGTTGCCCTGCGGGGACTCCAAAGGAGAACTTTTTCGGGTTAAGCTTGATGCGCTATCTGTCGAGATTATCAAATGTTTCATAGAGATCATCGATAAAGGTCGATTCATGCCTTGTCGTAACTATGACATCATTGATGTAGAAGGAACCGCAGCTACGTGCGTGCGTGCCGATCAACCACGACGAGAAAACGTACAGTGCCACTGCCAAACTGTTACAGTACTATTGGAAGATTATTATCCTTTGTGCGCCCCATATGAAACATACCGTACAAATCTTTGAAAGTATTATTTTTCCTTACATAACTAGGACTTAAACGTTTGTTCCAGTTTTGGCGTCTGAGGCAGTTTTGCATCATCCGCTGATTCGTAGCACCCACATTTTTAGTCCAAAGGGCATTTTAGGGTAGCAGAATACGCCATAAGGCGCGAGAAATGCTATTTTATCTTGATACTCCTCCTTCATCCGAATTTGATGGTATCCGGAATATGCATCCAAAAAGGAAAGACTCTCACATTCGGCGGTTGCATCAATAATTTGATCGATTCGTGGGAGCAGGAAGTGAACCTGTGGACAGTGTTTATTCACTATGGTGAAGTCGATGCACATACGTAGTTCTTTTGGGGTTTTCTTTGGGACGGATACTCGTTTGGTGACCCATTTTGCTTTCTTGATCTTCTTGATAAACTTGGCATCTGTGAGGCGATGGAGCTCTCGTCCAATGGCCTTGTTCTTAGGTTCTGTGAAATGGCGAAGTGATTTCTTCAAAGGTTTAGCATCAGGATATAAGTTAAGTGCGTGCTCAACAAGTTCCCTGGGGATTCCTGGCTTCTCAGCTGGTAGCCATGCAAAAATCTCCCAGCGCTCATGGAGGAACTCGATGAGTGCGCTATCCTATGTAGGACTAAGATTGGAAGCCACGAAGGTTGTTTTCTTCGGGTTCGTAGGGTGAACTTGGATTTCTCTTATGTCCTTTGCGGTATTGAAATCTTGGTCAGGCGTGACCCATGCCTCCAGCAGGAGCTCTATGTATGTTGAGATCTTTAATTGCGCAAACTCTGTTTTCATCCTGAAAGATTCAGAGATTTTGTTGAACTCTCGGTCGCAGTTGTCAGAGCGAGTGAAGTTTCCTCTCACGGTTATATTCCGTTGGGTGTTGGCATCTTCATTAATAGGTATGTGTAATGCGGTACTGCCATGAATCATGCAAAAGCTGGGTGCCCTAGGATCATGTGGTACTGTGATGTCCAATCCATGATTTGAAAGTCGAGCTTCTTGCGCCTGAAATTGTCCCATGATCCGAAGACAATAGCAAGATAGATTTTTCCACAAGGAATTTCCACTTTACCTAGGACTATGATGTGGAAGGATGTTTCTGTTGGTGTCAGGTTCGTCAAAAAATAGTTCATTTCCCGCAAAGTTTTGGCATAGACGAGGTTGATGCTTGATAGTTGTGAGATTCGACACATTTTTGATGGCTTTTATTGATGGTTTTCTCCCGGATTTTATCATTTTCTAGCTTTACCTAATGCTAATACTTTGGTAGGAAAGAAAACTTGGATTTTAATGTGTGTTTCAGGTTCTAGACGTCAACAGAAGGATTTAACTAGAGAAATACAATATTCTAGAGAAAACAAGCAAGTCCAAATTTGGAAGCACGCGAGGGGAGCTCACAGACGGTTTAACGACCAAATATACGGTGGGAATGACCGTATTGTTCCTGCCATATAGCTGTCGGCGCCTCTGTCTTGTCAAAAGGGACAACTTCCGTGAAGGGACGGGGGATGAAAACACAACACAGCAGCCGCCACACCATCCAGAAGGGAGAAAGAAGGGATCAGGAGAAGAAGGAGAAGACGTTCTTCATCTTGCTCCACGATCTTTGACCTCCTAGCCAATACACCTCCATATCCACTACTTGTACTTGAGAGAGAGGGATCTCCACCTTGCAAGACTAGGGTTTGAGATTGTTTCTTCCCATCTTGAGTTGTGTTGGATATTTTTCTATTCTTATCGTGGATCTCCATGGTAATACCAAGACGAATTCGCTTTATTTGATTATATTGATGATCCGTTCTTCTCTCATGTGTGAGTAATTCCCTTGGGCATGGGAGATGTAGGGGATTGGTGAGATGTGATGTGCCTTCATATATTTTCCATTAGTATTGTGATTGATTCTAATTACTGTGTTATGTGTGCTTGACTATCTGTGGGATGCTTAATTCTTGTTGTCCAATTAAGGGCCCAGACAACATGATACCTTGTTCTACGTAGATAAGATCTTGCTCACTAGTGGACTGGCGACCCTTGGGTGACACAAGGATATCAATGGAAAGCTAAGTGACTCAAGGATAATGAGTAACCATTGTGCTTATTGCATTAGTTTGATCCAAGGAACTTAATCGCTAAGCGACCTGAAGGGTCTTGATCGTCTAGTGTCTGACCATGGTTTTGGTAGCAAGCTAGTAGGATTATTGAAGTTGGGATGAAATCTACCAAGAGGAGTTCCGGCTAATTATGGGTTTCTCGCCTACACATGTATCTATAAGATTATAATTGTTACATTCATATTCGTCCACCTAGCATATTCTCTATCACCATGAACTGAATTTTCCCGCGCCTTCTTTCACCATCTACAGAAACCAACAACCAAACAAAGTCGTTCTTTACTTTTATGCATTTTATTTCTAAAGTTTACATTTTAGTTTTATTTAAATCTATCACATTTAATCAAAACCCCATTCTTATTTCAACGCTTGCAGTCAATTCACTCGAAGACCTATGACAACTTCGGGTGTGACAGAGACTTCACCAATAAACACTTACCTTTGGTCTCCCTGTGGGATCGATATATGAACTTCGAAGCTAGCTACAAACAATCTGTGCACTTGCAGACATCAAGCTATTTTCTAGCACCGTTATTGGGGAGCTAAGGGCTAAGTGTTTTTCTTTTGACATTTTAGGTGTTGCTACTACAAAATGTTCTCCTTAGGAGATAAAGGGTCTACACATTCTGGTAGGACCTACCTACCAGATTATATTAAGCGTGTGCCTGATCAGAGGCGTGAAGAAATTATTGAAAAACTATTAAGATCAAATAAAGTTGAAGTGGAAAAATTGACTGATATTATTGAAATCATGTCTATTTACAAGACAACTCCTCTGAAACCTGAGAAAAATCTCAGGGAATACAGTGCTCCAAGTTCTGAATTCTACAACCAATAGAGTTCCCTAATCCTCGAGTTAGAGAATATCGATTTGATGGTGGAATTATTAAAATTTTGCAGGAAAAAGCTTTCAGTGGAAGGGAAGATGAAGATCCAGGAAGGCATATAAGAGAGTTTGATGATGTGATAACATCGCTTGGAACAAAAGGTTTGCCAAGAGATTTCTCTTGTCTTAAATTATTTCGATGGTCTCTTAAAGGTAAAGCTCTAAACTGGTTATATTTTCTCCATCACCATTACATTAAATATTGGGAAAATTGCATTACTAAATTCATAAACAGGTTTCTTCCTTTTAAAAAGGTAACTTAACTAAGAAAGAACATAGACAACTTTAGTCAGAAAGTGAGAGAAAACTACCCACAAGCCCGGGAAAGATTCTTTGGAATGATCAATAGTATTCCTAATCATGGCTATTCTGAACTAACAATTTGCCATTTATTTTACCATGGTCTCAATACTTAATGTAGAGAACTGCTTGAGTTCTCAGCAGGAGGATCAATAAATATCTTAACTATTAAATAATGTTTGGAATTAATGTCTACTAGGGCTAAGAATGATTCTCTATATAATCCTGATTTTGGCATTAAGCCGGAAAAAGGGATGCTTCGAATAACTCCTGATCTTATGCCTGAGGTACGTAAAACTATGAAAGAAAAAGGTATACCTTCTGAAATTGCTAAAGAAAACAAAGAGGATTCGTTACAAGTCTTAACTGAAGAAGATGAAACTATAAAAGTTTTTCAAGAATTAAAACATCGACAAGTAAAATCTCATAATAACTTCATAAGCATTTCTAGAAACAAAAAATATTTTGGTAGAACTCACTGAAAATTATGATGAGATTGGCCAAGAAATAAAACTATTTCATAAGTATCTTAGTATGATTGAAACCCAGTGTGGACAAATAGCATTTGGTTATAAAAAAATTCTCTGTGATGATAAAGATATTTCTGTTTCTACTAATATTGTCACAAGAAGGGGAGCAGTTGTTACAGGACCCTTAGGACCACCGGAATACGAAGCTGAAAAGGAGCGTAAGGAAAAAGCTTTGCTTGAAGCAAGCCAATAATATGATACGTTGGTGGATCCTCAAGATGAAACTGGAACGAAAGAGCAAACCCAGGAGGACAATGATGCACAGGAAGATCATTATGACTTTGATGCAAAAACAGTTGATCCAAGAGAAGGTAAATAAACAAGTAAGTAAGATGAAGTGGTTGTAGTAGAGAAGAATAAAGGCAATAAGAAACAACAAAAGAAAGCAACAAAAGAGCCTGACCCCCCGAAAAAGGTAAAAGACAAGAGTAAGTCAGGTAAGAAAAAACGTCCTTATCCAGATAAAAAAAGAAAGCACCGGATGAGGTAATTTATAATTCTTTTACAAAGGCACTTATTGACCTTCGTCTGAAAATTCCATTTTGGATGCAATCAAAGTTCCCACTTATGGTAAATTCCTTCGTGATATTCTTAGTAGAAAGAAAGAAATAACTGAAATTGTTGCTATGGTAACTAGCTACCCTACTAATAGGAATCTATTATCTAAGTCTGGAGATCCCGGAATACCAACTATATCATGCTCGATAGGTAAAATAGATATTCATAATGCCTTATGTGATCTAGGAGCAGGAGTTAGGGTAATGCCATACTCCCTTTATAAAAGATTGGGATTAGGGGAGTATTCTCCTACTACTATAACTTTATAGATGGTTGACAAGTCCACTAAACAACATGTTGGTATGATTGAGGATGTCTTACTTAGGCTAGACGAGCATGTTATTCCCACTGATTTTATCATTCTTGAAATGCCAGCAGATGAAAGATTATATATAATACTTGGATGACCCTTCCTCAGTACTACAAGAGCGTCAGTAGATTGTGCGGAAGGGAAGATAATATTCAATGTTTATGATGCTGAAATTTTACGGTATTTTCCAAAGAAGCTAGAAACAGGGGAAAGATATGTTCCACCGGCAAAACAAGTTCATGTGGTAAGTTCCATTGATAAGGGGCAACCAAAGGTAAGAATTCGAGAAGAGAGAAAAGGTTGAGTTATTCAACCACTCTTAATAAAAGCTTAATCGGAGTCAACCCATTTTCGTCAATTTAGTAGATTAGAGAATAAAAAGTTCATCGTATTCCCACCACTTTTTCACAGTCATTCTTGTAGAAGCGCGTTGTGAAGATGCAGCTGTCAAAAAGTAGTAGAAATATCGATTGTATAAGTAGATAATAATAATTAGAATAAAAGTTTGAGTTTTCTATTTATAAAAGCTAAATTTTTGCTTTTAATATGCTAATGTTGGTCGAAAGTTTTTACTATCAATTTTCTGTTAAAAAGGCTTGGTATTTCGCTAAGTTATGGAATAAGAAGGTATCCTCGAAGAAACAGAAATTTTTTGATGATTACTAATGGTTTAACGACCAACTATACGGCAAGAATAAAAAATTCCGGCTGTATAGTTCCGGTTGTGTAGTTATTGCCATCAAGCAATTTTCTTCGGAGACACAGATAGTTTAATGACCAACTATATGGTGGGAATAAAAATGCTGGCCGTATAGTTCTAGCCGTATAGATATTGATTCCTTCATACAATTTTATTCCAAAGTAACTGAGAGTTTAATGACCAACTATACAGCGGGAATAAAAATTTCGGTCGTATAGATATTAATGCCTTCGTACAATTTTATTCCAAAGGTACTGGGAGTTTAACGACCAACTATACGGCAGGAATAAAAATGCCGGCCGTATAGTTCTGGCCGTATAGATATCGATGCAAGTTTTAGATATTTATCTCGAGAGACAGATAGTTCAACAACCAACTATACGACGGGATCAATTTGATCCGGCCGTATAGTTGCGCACGTATAGATGTTTCCCTGTATAAAGAAACCCTAGTTGGCAGCACCGCCGCAACTATACAGTCGGAGCACCATCACCCACTTGTATAGCTCTAGCCGTATAGTCTGGTGTGACCACAAAATCGCACCGAGACGGCTAGGTATTCCTCCTCTCCTCATTATTTCTCTCATATTCTCTCTCCAAACCTCTCAAAATCCACCTAGAACTCTTGATTCTTCACGGATTTCATTCGTTTGAGTGGGGGAATCAACAGATCGGTATGTTTCTCTCCCTATCCATGCTTTATTTTCAGATTTCCATGGTTAAAACTCTCACATTGATCTAGTGGTTGAAATCAAGCTTATTTAATTTTCCCTATTAATTTCTCACGTTAGGATTGAATTTTTCCACGTAGAATCGTTCATATATTATATAGAAACTACATGCCTAAGGTTTTATTGTGAAATTTTTCAGTGCATCAAGTAAGCTCCAACGGGTAGAGGGCTCAAGTTCGGGAGCCCGAGCCTCGCGCAACTCCAAGATCGACATTGTCGCATCAAGGAGGGTATTGTCCACACGCTAGGCCGACCACAACTTTCTCACCATGGCGGGGTTGAAGACGGATTTTGACCTCATGTGCAGCAGGTCGGGGTTGGCGGTGATCAGCTTCGCAAGCCACGACACCTACACCAAGCTCACCCATGTGTTCCTTGCATCCTTCTATGATGACCACAATGAGAAAGGTAACATGTGCACTATCAGCTTCAACTTGAACCGGCAGCACTATGATATAAGCTTCAAACAATTCTACGATGCCTTTAGCCTCCCTCGTACTGGGGAGCCCAATATTACTAACCTCTACAACATCACGAGTGGAGAGACCTGGGAGGTTGTTTCTGTTAATGGTGGCAGTCACTTCTATCAGAAGAAGGTGTCCACCATTCAGAATCCAACCATTTTCTACTTTGATTTGTTCCTCGCCAACACGATGTTGGGAAGGTGTGATACTGGTTCCATGGCCAATGCGTACATGAAAATGATCACTAAGGCCCTCTTCCCCAATGCCACGTAAAGCCCCTGTCCTGCAGCTCTACTCATCCAGCACTTCCACCACCAGAGCAACAAGACCAATGGTGATATTCGCATTGGTGGATTGGTAACCCACCTTGCCTATGCATTGAACATTGTACTAGCTATTATGGAACCAGTTGATGGCTCCAAACTTATGGATGTCAAATATTTGACTACTTGTGGCTTCCTTGGTGTTCACCATGCTAACCAGAGGTTCCGAGCATATCAATTGAGCTATCTTAATGATACACAGATTGAGCAGCTTCAGTTGCCATGCCCCAAGGCCTTCTCGATTGTGGAGAAGGACACTTGGATCCTCACCAAGGACCAAGTGATGGAGATCTTGGACACGCATTAGGACGAGGAGGAGGAGGAGGAGGATGAAGGGAAGCAGGATGAGCAGGAGCAGGAGTAGGAGGGAGAGTAGGGGCACAACCTTGCTTGGGAAGGACAGCAGCAGCAGCCAGGAGGAGCCTGGGAACTGTGGCCTAACCAGCCACAGCAGGGGTACGGCTATGTCCCCTATCAGGATTTCCAGCACCTCAACCAGCGCGTTGGGGAGATTGACCACACTCTGCAGGATGTGAATGAAGATGTGAACACTTTGACTCACAACTTCAGTCACTTCATGACTCACTTCCCCGACTTCTACCAGCGGTACCCGCACCAGCCACCAAATGACGACAACAACTGAGCATGGCAACAGCCTAAGCTTGGGGGAGGTTTGAAAACCTCCAAAACTTTGCATTCATGTTTTTATTTCTTCTTTTTGTTTATTTTCTTCAAAAATTGCATGTTTATTTTCAGTTTTGCATTACTAAACCAAAAATACAAAAGCAATTAGTTGTAATCTTATTTGCAAGTTTGTTTGTTTGTTTCTCTTGGAGATTGCTTGATTTCAGGTGATTTGGAAATATGGAAATATAGGAGAGGTTCGACTCGAATACAAGAATGAAGCAAGCAAGAGGAGGTATCACATTCCTTTCATGCCACTCCTTGCAACCTTAAATTGTTCCTACAAATATTTACTTGCTTGCACTGGAGTCACTCCCCACTTAGCTTGTTATCCTACAAATTCTATTCCTTTGCTACTGTCTCCTTTTTAGCTTTGAAACAATGAGCAATGAACTTGGTTAAAATACTTCCTACGTTTTTACAACAAGAAAAAGCATCTGAAAGATGACATGAGTCCATTTTTAGCTCAAAGAATTTGATTTTAGAACTACTCCATCCCAATTGTTTTTAATATAAATAGACTCGATAGTATTCTTGATTGAAATTGTTTGATTAACTGGATGCTTCGAAGTAGTAGAAATTATACCACTAATTTTTATAATAACTACCGTAAGATATTGCTTTACGTGTGTCATTACAACTCTGTCGTGCTCCATGGGGAACTATTAACTCCATTGGCCAACGAATGATCTAAATGTGGGAAACCATGTGATTTCGGCTATTGAGTTATGTAAACGTCTATAGCAGCAATGCTATGACATGTAAAAAATTTAGTCTCCTCATGGTTTAACGTTCCAAGTGAAGTTGTAGTACTCCTCTGACCCATTATTGCTCAACATTATTTATTGGCATGGCCGCGAGTGCACAACACAACCCAATTAACATGTTAAAAATAGTGGCATGATTTCCCTATGAAAGAGCTGAAGTTTTTGAAAGACAAGTGAAATAAAAAGGTGCTTTGAGAATATTGAAATTTTGACATGGGAGTAGATGAGTTGTTCTTAAATTAAATATTTTGATGCCAACTTGCGTACTCTTAATTGGTTGATTGAGCAAGAACAAAAAGTTTTCATCTCTCGACAAAGAGAGGCACCAAAAGAATTTGTCTCACCTTCCTAGCTAAAACTTCCAACGCTTGCTTGGGCATATGATTTATTTGCTAGCAAGATATACATGGTTAGGAAGTGGACTCAGTGCAATTTTGTGAATACTTGTATGATCATATTTAAGATTGCAGGAATTGTGAGGAAAAGAATTTGACACCAATTCAAACTTGTGAGTTCCTTTACTCTTAGTCTCGAATCTCTGTTATTCTTCCTTATTTCCTTGTCACTCGAGGGCGAGCAACATCTAAGCTTGGGGGAGTTGATAGTTGTGAGATTTGACTCATTTTTTTTGCCTTTATTGATGGTTTTCTCCAGATTTGATCATTTTCTAGCTTTACCTAATGTTAATACTTCGGTAGTGAAGAAAACTTGGATTTTAATGTGTGTTTCAGGTTCTGGACGTCAACAGAAAGATTTAGCTAGAGAAATACAATATTTTGGAGAAAACAAGCAAGTCCCAATTTGGAAACATGAGAGGGGAGCTCACAGATGGTTTAACGACCAACTATACAGCGGGAATGACCATATAGTTCCTACGGTATAGCTGCCGCCGCCTCTGTCTTGTCAAAAGAGACAACTTCCATGGAGGGACGGGGATGAAAACACAAGACAACACCTGCCACACCATCTAGAAGGGAGAAATAAGGGATCTGGAGAAGAAGGAGAAGATGTTCTTCATCTTGCTCCACGATCTTCGACCTTCTAGCCAGTACACCTCCATAGCGACTACTTGTACTTGAGAGAGAGAGAGGGATCTCCACCTTGCAAGACTAGGGTTTGAGATTGTTTCTTACCATCTTGAATTGTGTTGGATATTTTTCTATTCTTATCATGGATCTCCATGGTAATACCAAGACAAATTCGCTTTATTTGATTATATTGATGATCCATTCTTCTCTCATGTGTGAGTAATTCTCTTGGTCAGGGGATATGTAGGGGATTGGTGAGATGTGATGTGCCTTCATATATTTTCCATTAGTATTGTGATTGATTCTAATTACTATATTATGTGTGCTTGACTATCTGTGGGATGCTTAATGCTTGTTGTCCAATTAAGGGCCCAGACAATATGATACCTTGTTCTACGCAGATAAGATCTTGCTCGCTAGTGGACCGGCGACCCCTCGGTGACACATGGATATTGATACGTTGCTAACGTATCTATAATTGATGTTCCATGCTTGTTTTATATCTACTTATGTTTTGTTCACACTTTGGAGTATTTTTATAAACTTTCTTGGACTAGCCTATTAACAAGATGCCATAGTGCCATCTGCCTGTTTTCTTCTATTTTTTGTTCTAGGAAAGTCAGAAAATGAATATTCTTGGAATTGGATGGGATAAAAGCCGAAATTAATATTTCACCGAGGGGGACAAGGAGCCAGAAGACGAGAGGGGAGGGGCCAGAGGCCGGCCACACCACCTGGCCACGCGGCTAGGCCTGGCCCGCGCTAGGGGGTGGTGTGGCCGCCTAGGGCACCCCCTCGTCCTTCCCTTTCGCCTATAAGATGCCTCCGATATAGAAACCCCAAGTACCCAATCAAAAATTCCACGAAAGAGTCTGTAGCCGCCGTCATCTCCATCTCTAGATCGGGAGGGATCTGAAGCTCTTCTCGGCACCCTACCGGAGGGGAGAATTCACCCTGGAGACCTTCTTCATCACCATGCAAGCCTCCAGTGTGATGTGTGAGTAGTTCATCCATGGACTACGAGTCCATGTAGTAGCTAGATGGTTGGTTCTTCTCCTTTGTGCTATCATGTTTAGATCTTGTGAGCTCTGTTCATGATCAAGATCATCTATTTGTAATCCTACATGTTGTGTTTGTGGGGATCCGATGGATATTGAGATGCTATTTCAGATTGTTTATTGATTTTATCATGTCTTTGTTATTTGTGATCTTGCATGCTCTCCGTTGTTAGTAGTTATCTTGGGCGATTAGATGCTAGCAACTCCAAGAGGGAGTATTTATGCTCGATAGTGGGTTCATGCCTCTAGTAATTTGGGGAAGTGATAGAAATCTCTAAGGTACTAGATGTTCCGTTGCTACTAGGGAGAAAACAACAATCCTTTGTTCATAGAACAATCGTATTGTTTACATTACACGCAATTCGTAATGCAATTATCCGTTGCTTACAACTTAATACTGGAGGGGGTTCGGATGATAACCTAAAGGTGGATTATGAGTCATAGATGCAGTTGGATTATGGTCTATGTATAATGTTGTAATGCCCAATCAAATCTCATAGGAGTCAAGAGGATTATATATGCATGTATGGTTGACACAACTAAGAGGATATCTTTAGGTGATTAAGGTTAAAATGACACAACTAAGAGGATATGCTTGACAAGTTATAAGTTGAAATCTCATGCCCCTTACTTATGAGTACCGAACCTCATGCTACTCAACTCCAGTCACAAGTAAGCTCTTGTCATTGTAAGTACATATGTATCATAGAGAA
This sequence comes from Avena eriantha, assembly GCA_910589775.1. NCBI lineage: Eukaryota > Viridiplantae > Streptophyta > Magnoliopsida > Poales > Poaceae > Avena > Avena eriantha. The sequence continues at coordinate 410,459,324 of OU342744.1, forward strand.
CCGCCAACGGGGTACCCCTTGCCCCATGACACAGGAGCTATCCCATATCAAAATGACAAGGCAGCAAACAATGGGCATCTCTGCGATATTTTTATTTGCTATTCCCATAGGTTTTTATTGAGGATGCTTCATAGAATGCTCATTATGGTTATGCTGCAAGTTTCCACCATGATTAGTCATGGCTTAGGCTAGCAGCCCAGGCATTTCTCTAACACACATACAAACTCCATGATCTTACAAGTTCCCCTTTTATTTCACACCGCCGGGATCTATAAGCAAAAGAATCATGATATCAACGAAAAAATAAGTGCAATGTTGAAAGTGTTCCCCATGATACATGGTTCTACTAACTTCAACTTATAAAGCACAAGCATATACCCAACAAATATGGACACAATGGTTCAAGATTATTAAGTGCAAGAAAGTAAAGTGTGCCATCAAGTTCATGACAGCTTTAATCACTAATTTTCACATAACAAGTTTAATTCGGAAGGTAGATAAAAACATGAATATACTTGGAATAGCAAATGCTAATAGGTAGGTATGGTGGACTCTTTGGAATGACTTGGTTTTATTTGGAGTTGGATGAATGAGTGGAACTCATACTTGGTTATGGAGGCTAGCAAAAGACTAGGAGCAACCAACTAAGAGAGTAATAATGGCCATAATCATGGAAAGCGACAAAACATCATTAATTAAAGCATAAAGTGATATTACAAGTTGAAAACTAAAGGATCATAGAGGCTATGGTGACTTGGGATAGTCTTAACATGGTGTGAGCATGCGCCAAGTCAACCCAAATAAAGCATCAAAGGAGAATACCACAATACTATGCTTTAGTATGCTAAAACAACGCATGATTCTTTCAAGGCACATTAAGCAATCTCAATTGTTTATAACATGTCATGCTACAGAAAAAATCACTAAGCATAAATCCAAAACAATATCAAGCATGACATGATAAAGCATAGGCCACAATCAAAAACAAGCTCTTTTTACCACTTAAGCATGAACTTTCCTACTATTTTCCAATCCAAACAAATATTATTTGAAAACTAATGTATGAATGAGGGGGTCCAACCAATTTATTCAAGCAAAGTAAGAAAACCAAGCAAACGAAAACGAAAACTCTCCAAGAACAACACAACTGTGCATGAAACAATAAAAATGAAGTGTTTGGAAGAAACCTGAGATTTTTATTGATGAAGAAGGGGAGCCTTGGGCATCCCCAAGCTTTTATGCTTGTAATTCTTGGATATTTCTTGGGGTGACACGGGTGGCACCCCCAAGCTTGAGCTTTAGTCCATTCTTCATCTCATTACATCATTTCTTCCCTTACACCTGAATTTTTTCCTTCATACAAAACTTCACACAATCTTTATTAGCAACATTAGTGTACTCAAGATAATAAGTCTTTCAGTCTCAACAAAAGTAAAACTTACATTAAAACACAAGCTACTATAGCAATTCCCTCAAAAAGCTCAATTTCCCCAAAAAGAACCCAAAAAGGAATCAATAAGAAGCAAATGCAAAAAGTGGCAGAAATCTGTCAAAACAGACCAGCAGGTAAAAACCGATTTTTTCGAAGATCTTCTGTTGCTCAAATCGAAAAGTGTTGAACTAACGAAAGTTGGATAACAATCTGGGGCAGAAGCACATAAAATTACATCTCAAACCGAAGTACAGAGATTTTTCACGAATTTTTATAGCGAAGCACAAAAATCTGTTTTGGGACAGCAACTTTCCCAAGCATTACTTCTCCCTCATTAGAGGTTACTCTTGGCACAAAAACCACACAAAAATTATAAGGAGAGGTTATTACTGAAGCAATAACTTCCAATACTCAATTAAAACTTCTGGGTTATCTCCCAATAAGTGCTTTTCTTTAACGCCTTTAAGATAGGCATGATAATTTCGATGATGCTCACATAAGAAATATGAATTGAAGTAAAAGAGAGCATCAAGAAGAAAATTCAAAACACATTTAAGTCGAACCCACTTCCTATGCATAGGAATATTATACACAAATAAATTAACAAAGAACAAAGTGACAGGCATAGGAAGATAAAACGAGAGTAACTTCAAAACTTTCAACAAATAGAGAGGTATTTCAATACAATGAAAACTTTTACAACCATATTTTCCTCTCCTAATAATTTTCAGTAGCCTCATGAATAAACTCAACAATATAACTATCACATAAAGCATGCTTTTCATGATCTACAAACACATATTTTTTATCAAGCTCAAAATAGTGGGATTAAAACCTTCAAACCCACTTTTAACAATTTTATATCAAGATGACTAATCAATCTCATTTTCAATAGTAGTACAATTTGTTGGAAATATTCCCTAGAGACAAATAGTAATAAGGCCTATTATCATATTTCATATAGTTTATGATTACGTTTTATAACATGCTATAACTGTATTGAGTGGAACATCAATACACGTGTGATATATAAACAACCTGGGGTTCCTAGTGAAACTCTAGCCACTGGTTCATTGGTAAACAGATGATCAAGTTTCTAGATCATGTGGCATTTATGCCAGTTGGAATGGAGTTAACTCATTCTGAGAATGAGATGATGAACCAATAACCAACCTAAACAACGTGACCCGATCATGTCGTGAAGTTCAAGTTACAATGATTAGAAATGGATCCTCGTAGACTATTCCTTAGACCGTGAGGCTGTATCAATCACTGTCTCCCGAGAGTGCTTAGATAGCATCAAGTGCCACTTGGTAATACAGTGGTTATAAAGGTGTGTTCAGGTACTCGGAGGAAACCATAGAGGCAATATATGTCAAGAGCGGGATTTGTCCATCCACGTGACGGAAAGATACTCAAGGGCCCACTCGAAGAAGTTATATCCAATAGCTGCGCAGCATGTGATTTGATCACAGGGATATCACTTGTCGAAACGAGTCAAGTAGCATTGTTCGGTAATGAGATTGAACACGACATGGTGATGCCATTGATCAGATCTCGGGCAATGCAAGTATCGAGAGACAAAGGGAATAAGACACGACCGTCCCGGTTCAAACGATGAAAGATCTTCGTGGAACGCATAGGGGTCACATGGCCATCCAGGTCCCTCTATTGATCATTGGTCTGGGATTGTACCGACCATGTCTGGAGTGTTCCCGAACCATAGGGTATCACGCTTAAGGGTTTGATGATGCTTAGAGAGTGTTTATAGGATCAGTAGAATCGTCGAAGAATAGTAGAGAGAAAACCAGAAGGGTTTCGGTAAGTCCAGAGGATGTCCGGAGTGGAGATGGAAGGTGTTCCATAGCCACGGAGATTGAATAATATATGAATGAATGTTAAATATTGATTTAATCATTTATTCATAATTATTTAATAAAAGAGAAAATCAATTTAAAGGTCAAAAGGCTTAATGGGCCAATTCTGGAGGGAAGAGAGCCCATTTGGGAAAGGAAAGAGGGGAGAAGGGGCAAGGGGGTGGCCGGCTGGGCCAAGCCCCCCCTGCACGGGGCCCACTAGGGCCGGCCAGCGGCTGCCCCCTCTCCCTCTCCTTTAGTCCCACCCCGAGACTTTGAGGGAGATAGTACCTCCCCTCCCCCTATATATAGTGGCGGTATTTGGCCAAATAGATACACACAATATTCAATAAAGGTCTTCTCACTTTTGGGAAGACCTCCAATTGATATTCTCTCTCTCTCGTGACCATGGTCCCAAGTTTGGACTGCGCAAACGAGAGACATCTTCACCGTAGAGCACCGTCGCGCTTCGGGATTCGGATCCAGGAGCTCTACTTCCGCAACTGCTCCTGGATAGGGGAAGCGGGAGTCATCGTCAGGCACCGTACGTGTGTAACTCCCCGCGAGGTGTCACATTTGAGGCCCTCAAGTCATTGGAGCCAAAGGAGCACAAGGACTTCATCATGACCTTGAGGTCGGCTTCGGCTCGTCTACATCAACCACGCTCTCCTGAGCATTGACAACGCTTTTCGGTCTTCAAGGGTAAGTTCGCGAAAATCCCCTCCCGTTATAGTATTACTAATAGATAGGTCCTAGCAACATCAGGGGTTCAGGGGTATAGGGTAAAAATTATTTTTTTCATGCGCGGAACCCCTACAGTGGTATCAGAGCTAGATCTATGCGTAGTAATGCTGGTACGGGTAGAACACATGAGATGTAGCGTGTGGGCGTTGATCTTTTAGTTGTTACCCTCCCACGTGTACTTGTGTATACACCGCAGTAATGCTTGATGAAGCGGCCCCCAACCAACTTTACGCGTTCATTCGCGAGACTGGTCCATGCTTGACATACGGCTTGTACTGTATAAAGTGGCTTAGGGGTGTCTGTCTCTCTCGCATTAGTTGGTATGCCATTTGCAACGGAGGGCCTAGAAAGGGGTGTAGTAGAGACAACTACTTGATCAGCGTTGTGCTGAAAGTTCGTAGGTAAGAACGGTTCTTGTGTGAAAGCCCATTCAGCCACGTAAAATATGCAAAGATAAAGTAGAGGTGTCTAACTTTGTTTTGCAGGGGGCGTTGCTTTGTGATATGGTTGTGGCAAAGGTAAAGTGATTACCTTATGTTACATAGTAGTAGATAGTCAGAGAGGTGACGGACTACCACACCAGAAAGACACCGATACCTTGGTGTCTACGGCGCTGGAACCCTGGCGCCGGAATCTGGTGACGACGAATGGAGATCACGACGTGAAGGACCATATCACATCACATTTATGATGTCTATGCACTTCTATTCTTGTAGACAGTTGTAGGGCCTCCAACTGCAGAGGTTTGTTGAAAAGCAGCAAGTTTTCCCTTAAGTGGATCACCCAAGGTTTATCGAACTCAGTGAAGGAAATATGCCCTAGAGGCAATCATAGAGATGATTGTATTTCATGTGTATCCATGAGTTATTATAATGTTCCTTGAATATCCATATACTAGGCAACTTGTATTGATTGGCAATTATGTGAATTGTTTGTGAAACTCTTTACTTGTATGGTTATCTAATAATTGTCCCTAGCCGGAGTTCATGCGAGGACACACGTGAATATTAGACTAGCACATCGATTGGTTAATGACTATGTTTCGCAAGTCATTGACATGGAGATGTCAAACCAATGATGTGGACACATGTTATGAACATGGGGTTGGACTGACCCAACATGAGACTAGCAATAATACTTGCAGCTCTCTCTACACATCGTGTACGTTTTGTCCTTAGACCTGAGATTGTCGCATGTACTTGAGATGTGGATCGACCTACTTTGGGGCTATCAAACACTACTCCGTAACTGGGTAGTTATAAAGGTAGCTTTCGGGTTTGTCCTGATACATGCTGCAAGGCATCGGTCAATCAAGATGGGATTTGCCCCTCTCTACTTGAGAGAGATATCTCTGGGCCCCTCGAGTGATCGGATCCAGAAATGCATGGCCGTGCTACATATGGTTAAGAGTTAACCTAGTAAAGGGATTCTGAATCACAGTATCGAGAAAGAGAGGTCAGCTTAGAGCTAGACCAAATATCGTGAGGCAAAGGGAAAGACATGTACTCAACCTTGTGATGGTTCGTCCGAATGATCTTTATATGCGTTTAGGAGTTGGCACGTCTTGCTAGAGGCCGCTACCAACTATTGACGGAGTAAGTGTACTCGCGTCATGTCTATACGTGTATGAACCTATAGGGTCACACACTTTAGGGGCTGGAAGCCTAATGAGGATTGGATTCGAATTAGACCAGGCTTAGGCTGCTAATGGGCTGCTAATGTAGAAGCCCACCAGGGATGCCTATATAAGAGGGAGTGAGGCGAGCTGAAAAGGAGAGAGCATTCCACCCAGCCGCCACTCCTCTTCCGCCTGTGTTGCACGCGCAGACCTAGCAGTCTGGCGTGTGACGGCTTCCACTCCGGACGTGTGGATACCTCGGAGGTGCTGCATCTGTAGCACTTGGACGAGCCGCGCAAAGGGGAGTGCTCGTGGGACGAGGATGAGGAGGAGACGTAGAACATCTACACTGCCGCAACGTGCTTCATCGAGTTCCACACCTGCGCGTCTAGCGGTAATCCCGTGATCTATGACAATAGTATTCCTGGTTGACGCGGTAGAAATTTTTGATTTTACGCTAGTGTAGCCTACCCATTACCCTACACTCAGGGAGGAAGTGGTCAAAGGTATTCCCTCTCAAGCAACCCAGCAATCAAGATACAAGAAGTCTCTTGTGTCCCCAACACACCCAATACACTTGTCAGGTGTATAGATGCACTAGTTCGGTGAAGAGATAGTGAAATACAAGTGGTATGGATAATTATAAGTGGTAACGGTGCTAGAAAATAACTTTGATGGCATGGAAGACACTAAAGGCAAACTAAAATAAAGAAGTAAGCAAGCAAACATGTAACAAATCTAGTTGCAAACGGTGTTTCAATTCTTATAAAAAAGACCTAGGGATCAAAAATTATAATTATAGATACATTTGCAAGTAGATAAAACCAAGCATGGAACATCAAAAATTATAGATACATTTGCAATATAGCAACATCCCCAAGCTTAACTCATGCTCGTCCTCAAGTAGGTAAGTGATAAAAAGAAAGAATAATTTTTGAGGTGACATGCACCATCATAAACTTGATCAAAGTATTTGTAAAACATTCAAAGCTGGGATCATAGTACTTCAATCATAACATGAAAGACAAAGTTCTAACAATAAGGCAAAGCAACTATGTTGCAACATGAAAAGGCACAAACAAAAGATTCATGAATAACAATGCTTTGCAAGACATTTGTTTGTTTCACATAAAGAAAACATAGCATAGTGGCATTCAGCTTGTCCCTCATAGAGTAGCAAACAAAAATGCATAGGACACCTTCAAAGTTCATAAGAGTGACTAGATACAAATAGTTTAAGAACAAGCAATATCAAAGCTATGCATCAATCAACAAGTCTTGGGACAATGCACATAGAACTAAGAATGGCCACTATGCTCTCAAAGTAGGTGCATAAAGATAGAAGGTGGAGACTCAACATAAAAGTAAAATAAAGGCCTTCATAGAAGGAAGTAGGGATTCAAGTTTCATAAAGAGCTTCCAAAAATTATGGTACTTTTTAGCTTTCAGCTCTCATTGCCCCTATCATAAGCATCTTGAAGTGATTAAGGTTAAAGTGAACAAACTATAGTATATATGCTTGACGAAGTATAAGTTAGAAATCTCATGTCCCTTGAATACGAGGGTCGCTCCTCATACTACTCAAGTTTAGTCACCGGTAAGTTCTTGTCATTGTAAGTACATGTGTATCATAGAGAACCGCCAACGGGGTACCCCTTGCCCGATGATACGGAAGAATCCCCATATCAAAATGACAAGGCAAGAAGACAACGAGCATCTCAGTAATCTTCTTATTTACCATGGGAATATGGTGCTTTTTTCTCTCTTTCCTCTTTTCATAATCTCTTTTTTTCCTTTTCTTTTTCTCTTTTTTCTCAATATAGGACTCTTTTTTATAAGAGGAATGCTTCATAGACAGCTCATTGTGGTTACGCTGCAGGTTTCCACCATGTCAGCATGGATTAGACCAGCGGCCCAGGTGTTTCTCTAACACATATACATAACTCCATGGACTTACAAGCTCCCCTTCCATTTCACACCGACAACATCCATAGACAAAAGAGCATGATATCAACTAGGTACAAAGTACCAGTGCAATGTTGAAAACGTTCCCCATGACAGCATGGTTCTGCTAATCCCCAAAAAATAAGTGCAAGCATATACAACATAGACGACACAATGGTTCAAGTTTATTAAGGGCAAGAAAAATAAAGTGTGCCATCCAGTTCGTGAAAGCTTTAATCACTAGTTTTCTCATAACAAGTTTAATTTGGAAGATAAACAAAAAGATGAATATACTTGGAATAGCATAAGCTAGTAGGTAGGTATGGTGGAATCTTTGGAATAACTTGGTTTAGGGAGTTGGACGCATGAGTGGAACTCATATTTGGTTGTGGAGGCTAGCAAAAGACTAGGAGCGACAAACTAAGAGAGCAATAATGGCCATAATCATGCAGAGCGACAAAACATCATTGATAAAAGCATAAAGTGATACTACAAGTTGAAAACTAAAGGATCATAAAGCCTATGGTGACTTTGGATAGTCATAACATGGTGTGAGTATGCACCAAGTCAATCCAAATAAAGCATCAAAGGAGAATTCCACAATACTATGCTTTAATATGCTAAAGCAACGCATGATTCATCCAAGGCACATTAAGCAATCACAATTGTTTATAACAAGTCATGCTAAAGCAAAGAATACTAAGCATAGAGCCAAAACAATATCAAGCATGTCATGACAAAGCATAGGCCACAGTCAAAAACAAACTCTCTTTACCACTTAAGCATGAACTTTTCTACTCTTTTCCAATCCAAACCAAACTATTTGCAAACCAATGTATGAAAGAGGGGGTCCAACCAATTTATTCAGAAAACTAAGCAAACAAAGCAAAAGAAAACCAAAAGAAAACGAAAAAGAAGACACTCCAAGAACAACGCAACTGTGCATGAACAATAAAAATTAAGTGTTTGGAAGAAACCTGGGATTTTTATTGATGAAGAGGGGGATGCCTTGGGCATCCCCAAGCTTTGACTCTTGTACTTCTTGTATATTTCTTGGGGTGACACGCGTGGCATACCCAAGCTTGAGCTTTAGTCCATTCTTCATATCATTACTCATTCCTTCCATACACCTGAATTTTTTCCTTCATACAAAACTTCACACAATCTTTATTAGCAACATTAGTGCACTCAAGATAAAAAGGGTCTTAAGGTTCAGTTCTAACACCAAATAAACTTCCATTAAAACACAAGCTACTGAAGCACTTTCCTCAAAAAGCTCAATTCCCAAAAAGAACTCAAAAAGGAACCAACAAGAAGCAAATGCAAATAATGGTAGAAATATGTCAAAACAGACCAGCAGGTAAAGACGATTTTTTTCGAAGACCTTCTGTTGCTCAGATTGAAAAGTGTTGAACTAACGAAAGTTAGATAACAACCTGGGGCAAAAGCACAAACATTCACGCCTCAAAAGGATGTATAGAGATTTTACACAAATTTTTACGGTGAAGCACAGAAGTCTGTTTCGGGACAACAACTTTCCCAATCATTACTTCTCTCTCATTAGAGGTTGCTCTTGGCACAAAAATAAAATAAAAAGGATAAGGAGCGGTTATTACAGAAGTAATAACTTCCAAGACTCATCTAAAACTTTTGGGTTATCTCCCAATAAATACTTTTGTTTAATGCCTTTAAGTTAGGCATGATAGTTTGAGAAGATGCTCGCATAAGACATATGAATTGAAGTAAAAGAGAGCATCAAGAAGAAAATTCAAAGCACATTTAAGTCTAACTCACTTCCTATGCATAGGAATCTTGTAAACAAACAAGTCATGAAAGCACAAAGTAACAAGCATAGTAAAGCAAAACAAGAGCAACTTCAAAAATTTCAACATAAAGAGGGGAAACTTAATATTGTTGAGACACATAAAACCATATTTCCCTCTCTCATAATAAATTTCAGTAGCATCATGAATAAAAGTAACAATATAAATATCACAAGAAACATTCTTATCATGAGCCGTATGCATAAAAGAATTAATACTCTCCACATAAACATAGTCATTCTTATTAATTGTAGTGGGAGCAAATTCAACAAAATAGCTCCATAATCATCAAATACAGGAGGCATATTGTAATCATAATTAATTTTCTCCTCAATAGTAGGTGGACTGAAAATATCATACTCATCATTGTAATCATCATATATTGGAGGCATAGTATCATCAAAGTAAATTTTCTCATCCATGCTTGGGGGACTAAAAAGATCATTTTCATAAAAACTAGCTTCCCCAAGCTTAGACTTTTCCATAGCATTAGCAATAATGGTGTCCAAAGAGTTCATACTAACAACATTGCTATTAGCATGCAAATAAAGTTCCATAGGTTTTTTTAATTTTCTCTTCAAACACTTCATGTCCTAACTCAAGATAAATACTATAAAGCTCTCTAATTTTGTTGTTGTTTTCCATTAAGCCTAACTAGTGAAAACAAGAAACAAAAAGACAAAATTGCAGAATCTAAAGGAAATAACTTCGAGCACTCACACCGGAGGATGTGAGTACCTTTTACCTTACCTCCCTGGCAACGGCGCCAGAAAATAGGCGTTTGCCATGGGAGGTTCTTCTTCTTTAATCCTCCGGTGTGAATACCTTTTACCTTACCTCACTGGCAACGGTGCCAGAAAATAGCTTGATGTCTACGCACTTCTATTATTGTAGACAGTTGTTGGGCCTCCAAGTGCAAAGGTTTGTAGAACAGCAACAAGTTTTCCCTTAAGTGGATCACCCAAGGTTTATCGAACTCAGGGAGAAGGTGGTCAAAGGTATTCTCTCTCAAGCAACCAAGCAATCAAGATACAAGAAGTCTCTTGTGTCCCCAACACACCCAATACACTTGTCAGGTGTATAGGTGCACTAGTTCGGCGAAGAGATAGTGAAATACAAGTGGTATGGATAATTATAAGTGGTAACGGTGCTAGAAAATAACTTTGATGGCGTGGAAGAGACTAAAGGCAAACTGAAATAAAGAAGGAAGCAAGCAAACATGTAATAGATCTAGTTGCAAACGGTGTTTCAATGCTTAGAAACAAGGCCTAGGGATCATACTTTTGCTAGTGAACACTCTCATATAAATATATTCTTCTTTATGATACTACGCTGAACTACTCTCTGGTTAGACACTCTAATCGTTGGTAGGGCTATAACAGCACACCTCAAAGTGAGCCTTTCCCATCTAGATAACCCCACACCGTCACCTTGAGTACTAGATGAGTCCAACAAACACCACAATTTTCATAAAGACATCCAACTCCAAATATAACTCATAACAAGTATTTGGAATCTCTAGCCTAAGTGCCACCATGGTGTGCACGCTGTCACTTTCACACACATGGGGAGAGCAGAGATCTATTAAAGTAGCTGAGTAGCAAGGTAGATCTACAGATTACAAGCTCACGATCTCAATAAGATCATGCATAGAGAGAGAGATGAACACATAGCTACCGGTAGAACCCTTAGCCTCGAGAGAGAACTACTCCCTCCTCATCATGGGAATCAGCAACGGTGATGGAGATGGTGGGGGAGATCGATGGAGATGGCTCCGGGGGCATTTCCCCGTCCTGGCAGGGTGCCGTAACGGAGACTTTCTGTCCCCTGAATCTTCCCTTTGGTGGCGGTGGCGCTGCGGAACTTTTCGTGGATTTCTGATTGACGATCTAGGGTTTTTGCCTCGGGAGGACTTTATAGGAAAAGGAGGCAAGGTCGGTGGCCGGCCAGGGGCCCACACCATGCCCTGGCGCGACCTGGGCTGGCCCGCGCCATGGGGGGTGTGGCCACCCTATGGCCCCTCTCCGACTCTCCTTTTGGCTCCGTGGGTCTTCCGGGAAAATAGTAACTTTGGCTTTTGTCCCGTCCAATTCCGAGAATATTCATTTTCTGACTTCCTAGAACCAAAAACAACAGAAAACAGGAAACTGGCACTATGGCATCTTGTTAATAGGTTAGTCCAAGAAATCATATGAAAATTACTCCAAAGTTGGAACAAAACACAAGAATTAGATAAAACCAAGCATGGAACATCAAAAATTATAGATACATTTGCAATGTATCAATTTACATTCAATGTTATTGTTTGTATCTTATTGTGTGCTATATTAGATACTCGACGGTAGCCAAATAAGATGATCCCTGTTAAAATTACCAATGATTGTGTCCCCCTTAGTGTGCACTACCAAGAAAGTTCTTCGGTATGAGGCAGGCCGTGATGATCGGGTGTCAGACATATCTACGTTCGCATACAGTGGGTGTAAGCCATGTTGCATAGCGAATACACTAAGGTTGAGTTGGCGAGCCTAGCATGTACAGACATGGCCTCGGAACACGGATGGTTGAAATATCGAGCACGAGTCTCATGAATGATGTGACCGACGTTTAGCGTCCACCCTTGAACCCACATTGATGGCCATGATGATCGGGGGAGATGTGGCTGAAAGGGGTCGAGTTATCACTAGGAACCCATATGGGGATAGGTGTTTCTAAGTGGAGTTATTATTAACTCATTTAATTATAAACTATGTCTAAATTCCTTTTGCAATTATAAAGGTAGAAAATGGTTCTCCCTGAGATTAACTTCCATATTGATAATTGGTTAGAAGGAGAAAAGCTCAAGTTATATGGATCCAACTTTTCTGCATGGGTCATGTTGAAAGAACATTTCATGTTTTCCCATGTTTTGCGTGTTAGATGACAATACTGTGGAGATTATTCATGTGCGCTAAGTGTGCAGGAAGCTTTGAGGGGGGCCGGATTATCTGCCCCACCAAGGGCCGGATAATCTGGCCTACCTCATTACTCAAAGGGAACCAAGGCGCGTCGCTCAGTATCCGGTCGGATTTTCTCCCGGAAAATCCGAACTGGGGCGGTTTTTCCTCCCCAGGCCGGATAATCCGGCAATCGCATGGGCCGGATAATCCAGCCCCCAGTTTTTGAGCAAAAGGAGCCAAGGCGCGTCGCTCGGTATCCAGTCGGATTTTCTCCTGGAAAATCCAAACTGGGGTGGTTTTTCCTCCCCAGGACGGATAATCCGGCCTTCACATAGGACTTGATAATCTAGCCCCCGGAAGTTGATCAAGGGCAAGCTCGGCGCGACGCTCTGATGGGGGGGATTATCTGTCGGATATTCCGAGTCTGGGGCGGAGTTTTCCCCAGGCCGGATTATCCGGCCCAACTCTTGATTCATTCGAAATTGTTCAGACATTGTGCAAGAGCTCTCTTTCTTGATCGCCCACTTCAACCACCCGAAGGCCTTGATATTTGGGGGAATTGAAGGAGGAGAAAATCATCATCATCATCACGAATCAAGAGCATCAACTCCTCTCCATTCACTTGGAGAAATCCCTAATCTAGTTTTCTTGTCAATACCTAGATCTTGTTCATTGTATTTGATAACTTTGTTCTTGTGGCAGCTTGTTGTCATTTCAGGAGCCTCCAAGTTGTTTGTGGAGTTGTTGCCCCGCTAGTTGTGTAAAGGCGCCGGTGCCTGCCTCGAAGGGTACCTATAGTGGAAAGGTGGATCAGGCCTTTGGTGGCGGGATCCATCAGAGAACAGGGTGAGGCCTATTGTGGCGTGGTGGTCTTAGTATCGCCCACCCCTCCAACGCAGACGTACTTCCCTTAACAAGGAAGGAACTGCGGTCAAACAAATCCTGTGTCTCCGCGTGCTTCACTATGGTTTACCCGTTCCTCTTCCACTCGCTCTTTACTTGCTAGTAGATAGGTTTGCATATAGGGAAATTCCACCTAATAGATTATCTAGAGAATTTACCCTTTGTGCTAAGCCAAAAATTGAAAAAGTATTAAAATTTGGAGTAGCACCTATTCACCCCCCCCCCCCTCTAGGTGCCCATAGGATCCATTTCAATTGGTATCAAAGCCTCGGCTCTTAATTCAGGCTTAGCCGCCTAAGAGTAGTATGGGTACCAAGGATGATGGGAATGAGGCTGTTGATAAGGTCACAATGGATGATCTCAAGTTGTTGGAAACAACCTTGTTGAAATCCTTTGAGGCCAAGATGGAGGAGATGAATCAAATGATTGCTCGCCTCACATCATCCATAACCCCATCTCCATCCTCCTCTAAGGCTGCCACACCATCATCTAAGGAAAAGGGTAACACTGGATCCAAGGAGGAGGATGCGGAAGGTGAAAAACTTAATGGTTCCACCTCCAAGAAGGGAAGTGGTAAGGAGGAATATAGTGAGGTTCGCCATGTATATTCCCCCAACCCACCTATCCCTCATCCTCATATAAAGAATAGGGGTGATACACCCAAGCTCACTGCATCCTCTTTCAATCAATGGCAATTCCTAATGAAATCTCATGTTTGCAGCTCCTCTATTGAACTTTGGAGGATTATTGAAGAGGGTCTTCATATTGGAGATCAAACCAACCTAACAAGAAGAGAAGTTGTGGACAGACAGTTGAATTCCACCACTCTCCACATGATACAGCTGGGTGTGGGTCTCAAGGACATGCCACACATTGAACATCTCAACACATCTAAAGAAGCTTGGGATGCTCTTACGGATCTCTTTGTTGGAAATGCAAGCATGAGAAGGAACAGGTATGATGCCCTTAGTAATAAAGCTGAGGGATTCTACATGTTGGATGGTGAAAACCATGAGGACATGTATAGAAGACTCAAGCGCATCCCAAAAACATTTAGAAAGCATGGGGCCACTCACATTGATGATGCATGGATAAAAAGGAAATATGTGAGTGCCTTAATGCCTTTTGAGCCAATGGACTTGAAGAGCCTGCAAGGTAGACATAACTACCATCAAATGACATCCAATGAAGTCATGCAAGAAATGGCGTCATTCAAAGTGGCAGCAAAGAATGCTGAAGATGCCCATGCTCGGTCCATTGGAATGCAAAAGGGTGTCAATGTGGCTCTCAAAGCCAATGTTGTTGAGTAAGAGGAAGATGAAAGAGCATTTGAGGGGGCGTCCATGGACTTCCCTGATGAAGTCAAACGTGCTCATGGTGAGTACATGGCGTTTTATGCAAGGAACTTTTGGAAGGACCCTGCCAAAGCCAAGTCGGAACTTGAGCGCAAGAACGGGTCAAATGGAAGAAGATAAAGTGGCCCAAGATTGAGAACTTGCTACAACTGTGGATATAGAATGCACTTTGTAGCCGAGTGTCCGTATGAAAATAGAGAAGACAATGGTGGCAGGCTCATTCTTAAAGAGAAATCTAAAGCACCTAAGAAGAAGCCATTTATTAAGAAGAATGGCCCCTTCAAGAAGAAACCCAAGATTGTCTTGGTAGCACAAGAGGAATACTCCTCTACAAGTGAAGATGAAGAGGATGATGATAGTTCTCGCGAGGTGGCTGCTATAGCCACCACATCGACCCCTTCATCTCTCTTCGACTCGCCAAACGAGAACATCATCAACAACAACGCTACCTGCCTAATGGCAAGAGGGTCCGAGGTATCAACTTCTAGCTCTTCATTTCCTAAGACTAACATAATCTTGGATACGGATGGTCATGACAGTCTTAAAATGAAATAAGAAGTTATTGCTTTGGATACCTTTTTCACTAACCTGCAAGGTGAGCACAAACTCCATTTTGATGCTCTTATGAGTCAACTTGCTCAAGCCGAAGATCTTCTTGAAGAAAAGGGCAGAAGTAAAAGAGAAGATGCCTTGGAGATAGCCTCTTTGAAGAATGGCTTGGAAGAGGAAGAGGAAGCTCGAGTGTCTTTGGAAGAGAGACTCGAATCCATTGAAGAGTCACAGGAAGAAGCTGTGGCTCAGCTCATTAAAGAACGTGACCATGCTCTTTCCAAGGTAAAGAAACTAAAGAAAGAAAAGATTGACTTTGGGGCTATTCATGCTAGACTTTTGGAGAAGTTTGATGATATTGAAAGTGCTCACAAGGCATTGAAGATTAATCATTATACTTTAAATGAGTCTCATGACCAGCTCCAAACTCAATTGAAACGGTATGATTTACCAAGTACCTCCACTACACCCTATGGAAAAGAAGACCTTGTAAGAAGTTCTCAACACAAAGGTAAAGAAGTTATTGATGAGATACTGAGCAAGCAAAGGACAAGCAATAGTAAAGAAGGTCTTGGTTACATTCCCAAGACAAAGAGCAAGAAAAACAAGAAGAAGAAGAAGAAGAAGAGCAAGACTGCTCAACCAAAGACTAGCAACATTACCAATCACAAGACTAATTATGATGGTTTTGCAGGGGTCAACAATCCTAACTTTGAACTATATTGCGATTATTATGGTGATGTTTATGCTAGTTATGTAGGCCCTTATGATTGTTACAGTCCTTGGTCTATTTGGGTTCCCAAGACCCTTGTCACTAACATGAGAGGACCCATTGAAAAATGGGTACCTAAAACCAAGAAGTAATTTTCTTGCGGGGCAATGCTTCCGGTGGTTCTAAATGGGTACTCGATAGCGGTTGCACGAGTCATATGACCGGAAGCAAGGAGATCATCACGGAGATGCGGCCAAACCTTGATCACATAACCGTATCCTATGGTGACAAGTAAAAATCTGAGGTATTGGGTCTCGGCAAAGTTGTGGTGGCTCACGATATCTCTCTCGTGGACGTCATGCTTGTTGAGACCCTCGGTTACAACTTACTTTCAGTTTGCGCCCTTGGTAAGATGGGCTTTGCAGTTTATATTGATGCTAATTTGGTGGTACTCTTGTGGAGCAAGTCTCTAAAAGTCGCTTTCGTGGGATATGTCGAAAATGACCTATACGTGGTGGACTTTTTGGGGAAAACATCTACAGGCCCGATGTGTCTTTTCGGAAAGGCTGACGCGGGTTGGCTATGGCATCGCCGACTAGCCCACGTCAATATGAGAACTTTGCAAAGTCTCCACAAGGGTGGCCACATCCTTGGACTAAAAGAAAATGTCTCCTTTGCCAAATATCATGTTTGCAGGGTGTGTGTCGAAGGGAAAATGCATGATTCTCCTCATCGAAGGAAAACTATTATCTCATCAAAAAGGATCTTGGAGCTCCTTCATGTGGACCTCTTCAGACCTCCATCTCATGCAAGCCTCGGTGGGAAGAAGTATTGTCTTGTGATTGTTGGATGGTTACTCAAGATACACTTGGGTTTATTTCTTCAAGTTGAAGAGTGAAACTCAACAAACAGTCATCGACTTCGCCAACGAGGTTCAACGCTAACACAACGTCCCCATTTTGGCTATAAGAAGTGATAACGGCTCTGAGTTCAAGAACTACACCTTAAATGAGTTCCTAAGTGAAGAGGGGATAAGACATCAATAATCCGCTCCGTATACCCCTCAACAAAATGGTGTAGCCGAGAGGAAGAATCGAACTCTAATGGATATGGCAAGATCAATGTTAGCCGAATTTAAATCTCCATATAACTACTGGGCTGAAGCAATCTCTACAGCTTGTCACTCATCCAACCGATTATATCTCCGCAAGATCTTGGACAAGACTCTGTATGAAATACTTACCGGTAACAAGCCAAACATCTCAAACTTTCGGGTATTCGGGTGTAAGTGTTTTTTCTTATCAAGGGACTTTGTTTATCTAAGTTTGAATCTAAGGCTCTAGAAGGTATTTTTGTTGGTTATGGTGCCGAATCCCACACTTATAGAGTCTACAATAAGCTCTCCGGAACTGTTGTAGAATCTTGTAGTGTGGTGTTCGAGGAAAATGACGGTTCCCGTGCAGAGCAAGTTGGTGTTTGTGATGCAGATGTTGAAATACCCCAAGATGCCATAAGAAGAATGGGCGTGGGATTTTTCCGCCCCATTGAGGAACCCCTTGTGGTGGATCGGGAAGGACAGTGCTCTTCCCATGAAGAGCCCTCATCTACACATGCACAACATGTTCCCACCATGGGAGCAAATTCTGCACCATCTCCATCAACTGCTGAAGGTCAAGGCATTCCAAAAAACTCCAGTCCGGATTATCCGGTGGACACCGGATTATCTGGCCACCCTGCTCCAGTTGACCATTTTGCTCCTGGTGGTGAAGATATCAATGCAAGCTCCAGGCCGGATTTTCTGGCAAGCCCCATATTATCCGGCCCCTCACCAGTTCAAGCAAGCCCCAGGCATCCTGATGAAGCTGACACAAGTACTCTCAGGCCAGATTATCCAGCCTCTCCATCAGCCAGATTATCCGGCCCTGACTCACCGGTTCAGCAGCCTCCTGTTACGGCTACTGACTCACCTCAAGGGCACGCTTCACCGCCACCTGCTGATGATATTCTAGTTCCCGATCAAGGTCGAGTAAATTCTTCCAATGAAGATTCAAGTGATGAATCTACTCCTCCAAGAGACAACAAACTTATTGAACTTCGTCGTCAGGCTCGAGCTGATTGAGACCTTGAGTTAAGGGGTCACACCCTCGATAAGGTTGTTGGTGATCTTCGGCGAAGGGTTTCTACAAGAAGAGAATTGGCCAGTTTTGGTGAGCATCAAGCTCATATCTCTATGGTGGAACCTAAGAAGGTCTTTGAATCTCTTGAAGATCCAGACTGGGTTGTTGCTATGCATGAAGAATTGAATAATTTCGAGTGCAACAGAGTCTGGAAACTCGTGGAGAACCCCAAAGAGTGCCGCAATGTTATCGGCACCAAGTGGATATTTAAAAACAAGCAAGATGAGAATGGCATTGTTGTGAGGAACAAGGCAAGACTTGTGGCGCAAGGTTACTCTCAAGTTGAGGACATTGACTTCGGCGAGACCTATGCTCCAGTGGCTCGCCTTGAGTCCATCCGTATCCTTCTTGCTTATGCTGCCCATAACAATTTTAAGCTACATCAAATGGACGTCAAGAGTGCCTTCCTTAATGGTCCTCTACATGAGTTGGTATATGTAAAGCAACCCCCGGGTTTTGGGGATCCTAAATATTCTGAACCATTTCTACAAACTCGATAAGGCACTCTATGGCCTTAAACAAGCCCCACGTGCATGGTATGAGCACCTTAAAGAGATTTTGTTAGATCGTGGATTCGAAGTTGGGCAAATCGATCCCACTCTTTTTACTAAGAAGGTTAAGGGGGAGCTCTTCGTATGACAACTATATGTAGATGATATCATCTTTGGTTCTACTAATAAAGCTTTTAATGATGAATTTTCAAAGCTTATGACTGACAGGTTTGAGATGTCCATGATGGGGGAATTACGGTTCTTTCTTGGATTCGAGATCAAGCAACTTAGAGAAGGAACCTTTATCAATCAAGCAAAGTACATCCAAGACATGCTCAAGAGATTCAAGATGATGGATCTAAATGGTGTTGCCACTCGGATGCAAACAAAATGTCATCTTGAACTTAACCCACATGGTAAAGATGTGGATCAAAAGGTATAACGGTCCATGATCGGCTCTCTTCTTTACCTCTGCGCATCTAGACTCGATATCGTGTTGAGTATGCGAGTGTGTGCAAGGTATCAAGCAGCTCCTAAAGAAATCCACTTAGTGGCACTCAGAATCATTTTATTCGAGACCATGTTACTCGCGGCGATATTGATCTATCCTTTGTGAGCACGAAGGACCAACTTGCGGATATTTTTACAAAGCCACTTGATGAAGCACGATTCTGCTACTTGAGGAATGAGCTAAATATCATTGATGCCAGGAGCTTGTCTTGATTACCCATGCACTCACTCGTACATCTCAATCTTTCTTTGGTCTAAGTGTGGGCATGGGTATAGGGGGAGTGTGGTCCTAACTCATTGGGCTAACCCTCCCCCCATGATGCCAAAAGCAAGATAAATCATTTCTCTTAATATCATTTTGTGATATGTGAGCTTATTGATGAGTAGTGGTCATGAACCCAAGATATATCTTCGCGGTGTCACACCATACACTCCAACAAGGTGGCTTCGGCCACCGCCCTCTCCCTCGAGGAGAATTGGATCTTATTGGCTGTTTTTTGCTATCTCATGTTCTTATGGGAATCACACTCAATCTTGGCTTTTATTTGATTTGGATCCTGCAATTTTGAGTGTCTAGTACCATCTCAGTTTGGCTCTCTTAATCCTAAGCCTTTCCCTACCCCTAAGCCATCTATTCTAGCACACAAGTCCCTTGTACACTTTGTGGGGGTGTTGTTTGGGGACACTCGGGCCTGGTTCTGTGTCCAACAGAATTCCAGATTTGCGGCCGGATAATCCGGCCCAAGTGTAGGCCGGATAATCTGGTCCTGGCGGCTTTCGTCTTAAAGGGCAGGGATCGGGGGGAAGGGCTCATAACGAGCAGCACTTCTCCCCCAACCCTCTCCTCCTCCTTAGCCGCCGCCTGCCGTCCCCAACCCTCCCCGGAGCCTCTCCGGCCACCGGATTTTCCGGGCCTCCCTGAATCATCTTCTCCGCGCCTCCGGGTACCTTCTCCTCCGCGTTCTTCCTCCAATGAGTGAGGGTAACTCCCTCTCTCCCTATCTTTGGCTATATGTGTTACTTATTGGGTGGAACGTTGTCTAGAAGGATGTGTTTTCGCATAGAAATCATAGTCTTGCAGTTTCTAGGCTCGATCTACTTTTTTGCATTCAATCTAGGTGAAATCGAAATTTTCTGCCAGGGCCGGATAATCCGGCCTGACAGATTCGATTCTGGTTCGGTTTCACTATGGAGTATGCATTGAGTAGATTTGTCCTATGAACTTTTTGACTACTTTTTCCATGCTCTCTCCTGGACTTGTGTGTATGCTTATCCCCTTGCTATCACCCTTATTCTCCTCACAGGTGGTTCCAGTGTTCCCAAGACCTACAAGCGCCGCCCTCGCGCCAAATACTTTCAGGATGACGGACAAGGTAACTTAGTGGACGAAGTTGAGTTGAGGAGAAGAAAGAATGAAGAGAAGCGCATGGATGAACAAGCAAAGAGGACTAGGAAGGGGTGTCCAAGAGGAAGGGCAAGGAGCCCAAGATCAACTACAGGACTTTGGATGCATTCACCTATTCCTCCATCCGTCACTGTGACTTGTTTGTTGAGCTGACTCGTGATGATGAGCTGGGGGATACTCGTTTTTGGTGTGCAGAACAGAAAGGTATCTATGAATATGTGTATGCCAGGCTGAACATTAGGCCTATGCACCCACTGGTACTTGCTGATGCTTTGGAGAAGGCTCATCTTGTGGATGCGATGTTTGTGGCTGAGAGGATGGGGCTGCACCATGTCATGTCTCTCCAGTGCTCCTTTGACTCTAAGGTGGTGAAGCAATTCTTCTCCACTTTGGTTATTTGTGGGGGTGAGCATCGCACTATGAAGTGGATGACTCATGACAGACCTATGACTGTTGATTTTCACGTGTTTGCTGAGGTTCTTGGATACTCTTTCCGCAGTAGGGATAGAGCCAGTGGCCACCGCATCATCACCCAGCTGAAGCCTAACAAAGATGCAGCTCTCTCTCCTTGCACTATGGACAATGGCATTGTGGGCACTCTGGCTAGCCTTGCTACCATCTATGCTGCCTAAGTGGGTCTTTTCCGTTACTCCATCACTCCGAGTGGGGGCAACAATGACAGCATCCGGGGTCACCTTGTTCAGCTACTTCAATTTTCTCATGAGGTTGCCTCTTGTGAGGACGAGTCAGTGCAGTACAGGCTGGATGTCATGGACTTCATTTACCATGAATTGACTGATGCTATGTTCAACCGTCTGTCCATTCCCTATGCACCCTACATTATGCTGCTCAACGGGCACCTGCTTCCTACTGAGGAGTTCCACATTGACTCGGTGCATAAGGCCAAGAAGATCTACACCAAGGTTCGGAAGACATCTCACCCCTCTTCTGCTCCTGAGGGCCTCATGAGGGATGCTCGCAGGCCCCCAATGCCTCCCGTTACCATGAGATCAAGCAGCTGAACTAGTTCCAGCGTAACATTCTGTGCATGGGAGTGGACACGCGCAAGGGTCAGTACGAGGCATACAAGCAGCGCCATGAGTTGGCTCACTCCTAGCAGCTCATTCTCCACCATGTGTCCGGTGCTTCGGGTGATCCTCCGGATCCTACACCTCCCACGCCGTATGCTCGGTGGAACTCTTCCTCTGGGTTGAACTATCGTGAGCTGGAGCGTCACTTGTTCCCCTCTATGCCTGCTGCTGATGATGAGGATGAGGAAGGTGACACCGAGGAGCTTGAAGATGAGGATGAGGATGAGAATGAAGTCGAGGACGAGGACTACAACTGATCCCGTGGGGCGCTAGCATCGCTCTTCTCCCTTTTTGGTGTCTTGATGCCAAAGGGGGAGAAGTAGTTCTATTAGGATGTTTGTGGATTTGCATGGGTCGGGCATAAGCACTTGCATTTTTCTATTCGTAGTTTTCTTTCTTGCTTATGCCCATTTAGCGTTGAACTTTAAATTTGTGGCTTGTGGTTGTTTGAGACTCTATGTGGTTGCCTGGATTATGCCTATGGATTTCATCTCATGGATTATGCTTATGAATCTATCTATTCATATCCTATTGCTGGAGGTTTTTATCACGGAAGGCGCTTATATTGGTTATCCGGTAATAATTGTGGCTTATGTCAAGGATGCCTTCCCTCTACCTTGGTGGTATGTTTATGTTGCTCATATGTCTATGGAATAGGTTCACCTATTTGTGTGCATTTGTATTCCAATGCAAAATTCTATTATGCACACATTGAGGGGGAGTCTCTTCCATGGCTATTACTGCTTGTCTTGTGACTTTTTCCTGCAAATCCTGGTATTGCCATCTAACACCAAAAAGGGGGATATTGAAAGAACATTTCATGTGTTCCCATGTTTTGCATGTTAGATAACAATACTGTGGAGATTATTCATGTGCGCTAAGTGTGCAGGAAGCTTTGAGGGGGGCCGGATTATCCGCCCCACCAAGGGCCGGATAATCTGGCCTACCTCATTACTCAAAGGGAACCAAGGCGCGTCGCTCAGTATCCGGTCGGATTTTCTCCCGGAAAATCCGAACTAGGGCGGTTTTTCCTCCCTAGGCCGGATAATCCGGCAGTCGCATGGGCCGGATAATCCGGCCCCCAGTTTTTGAGCAAAAGGAGCCAAGGCGCGTCGCTCGGTATCCGGTCGGATTTTCTCCTGGAAAATCCGAACTGGGGCGGTTTTTCCTCCCCAGGCCAGATAATCCGGCCTTCACATAGGACCGGATAATACGGCCCCCAGAAGTTGATCAAGGGCAAGCTCGGCGCGACGCTCTGATGGGGGACGGATTATCTGCCGGATATTCCGAGTCTGGGCGGAGTTTTCCCCTGGCCGGATAATCCGACCCTCACTTGGGCCGGATAATACGGCCCCCAAAGTGTCCAACGGCTGGTTTCTGGAGGGGGTATAAATACCCCTTCTTCCCCATCGTTAAGAACTCTTGATTCATTCGAAATTGTTCGGACATTGTGCAAGAGCTCTCTTTCTCGATCTCCCACTTCAACCATCCGAAGGCCTTGATCTTTGGGGGAATTGAAGGAGGAGAAAATCATCATCATCATCACGAATCAAGCACATCAAATCCTCTCCATTCACTTGGAGAAATCCCTAATCTAGTTTTCTTGTCAATACCTAGATCTTGTTCATTGTATTTGATAACTTTGTTCTTGTGGCAGCTTGTTGTCATTTCAGGAGCCTCCAAGTTATTTGTGGAGTTGTTGCCCTGCTAATTGTGTAAAGGCATTGGTGCCCGCCTCAAAGGGTACCTATAGTGGAAAGGTGGATCAGGCCTTTGGTGGCGGGATCCATCA
Organism: Avena eriantha; assembly: GCA_910589775.1. Lineage (NCBI taxonomy): Eukaryota > Viridiplantae > Streptophyta > Magnoliopsida > Poales > Poaceae > Avena > Avena eriantha. Next base: position 410,482,662 of record OU342744.1, read on the forward strand.
GAGAACAGGGTGAGGCCTATTGTGGCGTGGTGGTCTTAGTACCGCCCACCCCTCCAACGCAGACGTACTTCCCTTAACAAGGAAGGAACTGCGGTCAAACAAATCATGTGTCTCAGCATGCTTCACTACGGTTTACCCGTTCCTCTTCCACTTGCTCTTTACTCGCTAGTAGATAGGTTTGCATATAGGGAAATTCCACCTAATAGTTTATCTAGAGAATTTACCCTTTGTGCTAAGCCTAAAATTGAAAAAGTATTAAAATTTGGAGTAGCACCTATTCACCCCCCCCCCCCCTCTAGGTGCCCATACGATCCATTTCACATGTGCCTTCATGATCTCCTTAGCGAGAACAAATTGGCTGACTACATGATCTACGAGATGTACTTGGAGCCACCCTATTCTCATGAGACCCAGGAGCAGCGGGATCTCCGCTGCCGTCGTCGTGTGATGGCCACATTCATATTAGTAACGATGCGCCTCGGGATGGAAGATGGACTATGGCCAATTGTGGGAAGTCTTAATCCCCGAACGGTTATGGCACATCTGAGATCACATTCGTGGAACAAGTGCGCATGTGGGAGTATGAGCTGATGGGGGATTTCCTATCCATAAAGATGGAGGAGGGCTCCTCACTGGACGATCACTTGTTGAGCATATATGATGCATACATGAGTCTGGAATACTTCCTGGACAACTGGTTCGCAAGCTCTTTTGCAATAGGCGTTGTGCTGCGGTCGCTACCACCAAGCTACCAAGCACAAGTCAGGATTTGCATTATGAGAGGCGACGCAGAAACACAGGATTTCCACAAGTTCATATCACATTTCAGAGATGTGGTGGTTGAACCCGATGTCGCTGAGGTCATCAATGACAAAGGTATATATTTGATATACAATTTTATAAATGTTATAATCTTGCAACCACATTTGCAGTGTTAAGTATATTTGATACTTATTCTGTTTTACTGAAAATAGGTCCTTCTACATGAGAGGTGCTTGCTGGACGGGAGGTGACATTGCGTGTTGATGGCGAGCATGATGATGATGGCCAATTACACTCTCCCTTGACATTTATCACTTAGTTTATGTTTAGGATGATTACTGTAAATCAAAATATTATGAACTTCTTTAGTGTGTCTCACATTTTGTGATACGGTTATCCATATGAGTTTGTGACAAACAGTTGTTCTACTTTTATGAATGATTTCTATTTGTGTTCATATATTCTTTGATTATATGTAAATTATCCTTGTTGTTTAAAACTAATTGATAATGCATGAACATTTGGAAAATATTGAAATGCCTTTAAAATACCCAACTTAATGATATGTTCATTAATGAATGAAACCATTGTATAAATTCAAAAGTTATGTTGATAATATGTGAAAGACATTCGATTTCCTATCACATATAAATCATGCCAAAGTTCGGCAAAATAACTTGAACACCGTGTATTACTTGAATACAAAGTGTTTAATGAATTGTTAAAAGTAAATACATATTCGATGTATTGTGTTTTAATGAAAATGGTAATTATCATTATATGATTATTTAAATGTGTAAAGAAGTTTACCAAAGGAAACATGAGTATGAAACTATTTGATTTGATCAAAGTGTTTCATCAAACAAAGGGTGTTACAGATAAAAGAGAATCTAATTACTACGATTTGATCAATAGTAATGAAATTCGACTTTATAAGAATGGCATAGAAGAAATTGTGGAATCCAAAGCGTTTTCAAAACGTCAAAATGCAAAACATCACGATGTGATATTAGATATCAAAATGGGTGAATAGATGGCGCCAAATAAATCGTTATAGTATAGATGTAGAGACCATTAGTTAGAAATTGTTAGCACTCAATTAGAATATATAGTGAACCATTTGAATTCGTGAAAGCGACTCCATATCTGGTATGGATCGTCGTATGTGTTTTCGGATTATTCGATATAACCAAAACAATAGCGAATAAGTCCTTGTAGAGTATTCATTGGAAACTTTGAATACAAAATCGATAGCTGAAACCAAAAGGGAAGCAAAACTAGTATTGCTTGAATTTTGGTGCATTCTTGAGAAAGCTCACTTTTAGTGATATTATCGATTATGGAGAAATTGGAAGATAGTGAAAAACACGATGAGGATTCAAATCCCAGCATCAGAGTGTTGAGAAGCGCAACGAACAATATTCCTGAATGATTCTCTTCACAAAGGAAAGAATCAATGATAATGATCATTGTGTTTTCCCCACTGGTGTTTTCACTACATGAAGTAGGATTCAAAATGTAATACATATCTTGTATTGATACATTTGTGAACCATTTGTCATGATTCTTGGAATATGACATACCTACGAACTACTAAGGAAATAATGGTAAACTAGAATTATGAGAAATCCTAATAATAAAATTCACTTGATATTAGAAAGCAATTCATTGCTGAATATCACAAGTAAAAGGGGTTACTTGCAATTTTCCGAAATGATTGCAAAGCCATAGTGGAAAAGGGGTGAATAACAAAAGCACAATTTGTCAAGTATTGGACGAATTCAAATGAATTTGATTCAAGTGTGCTGAATGTCTAGAAGATTTAAAACTAGTAAAAGTACTAGTATCTCATAGTTAAACTCCAAGTTTGATATTTAATCAAAGGATTTTGAAATTGTTCAAAATAGTGAGTATATATGCCATTTGCATGAAATTGAGTGGGATCTATGAAAGTCTTCCTAAAACAATATGTGAATGACATATTTTTGAGTGGGAGCAATATAAGTCTCAAATTCAAATATGTAGGAACATAGTTTGAGTAAGAGTAGTGACTCATACCCAAATATGTTGGGAACATATTTTGAGTGGGAACTTATAGGAGTGATTCTTAAGTATGTTAAGAATAAAAGCGCAAGTACAGATAAATAATGATTTATAAGGTATGGAAGTTAATAATAAGTGTATTATGATATTATGTAGTATTCCTTAAGGGATTCTGAAAAGGGTTTCAGAATAGAAGTTAATTAAGGAACTGGTCCTTAATAGCTCAAGTTAGGAATAGCATTAAGTTTAACATCAATGGTTGAAAGAAAGAAAATGATGATCATCATCTAGTATGTTGAGACATAGGTTCTATCTTAGAAAACCATGATGATAACTTAACATAATATATGATGCAAGAAGGAATGTTTAAAAGTGATTAAGTTTGAATCACGGAACGTTGATCTAAGTTTGTCTCAGTGTCTAATAGAGAACTGCAGACATATTTTCAAAATCCATAAAGGATGACATATCATAAAGCATAAAGGGTTATGTTATAAGGGAATATGCTGGAAACTCCTGTAAACACCGATTAGAGTCAAGTAGGAAGCGAGGTGAACAAAAACATTGAAAGTTGCACCAGGTGCACTAGTGTTTCGATGATTACATTTATAATAATAGATAAGGGTATCATCTAAAGTGTTGTATAATGTTATGGTGGGGCTAGTTTGCTTTTAACGTAGAATGATGTGTCCCAGGGCACAGTGCCCATGAGAAAGCCCTCGAGGTTGATCTAAAGTCACTGTAGGCTCCTGGAATCAGGCCTCGTTTTGCTGACATAACGACAATGCATACACACCGATGTTATCATGTAATGATAAAGTATTAATGTCAATCAAGGTGACATTAGTAAGTTGCAAAGGATTTGGGACTGTAAAGTACATGCCCAAGACTCAACCTCTTCCATGAGCAAGCATGTTCAGGGTACCGGATATATGGTGCCAATGATTAAGAACAAATGCAGCTAGTGTATTTGTACTCTAGTGCAAGTGGGAGACTGTTGGAAATATGCCCTAGAGACAAACAGTAATAAGGACTATTATCATATTTCATATAGTTTATGATTAAGTTTTATATCATCCTATAATTTTATTGAGTGGAAAAATCAATACACGTGTGATATATAAACAACCATGGGTTCCCAGTGAAACTCTAGTCACTGGTTCATTGGTCAACAGATGATCAAGTTTCCTGATCATGTGGCATTTATGCTAGTTGGAAATGGAGTCAACTCATTCTGAGAATGAGATGATGAACCAATACCCAACCTAAACATCGTGACCCGATCATCTCAGGAAGTTCAAGTTACGATGATTAGAAATGGATCCTCATAGACTATTCCTTAGACCGTGAGGCTATATCAATCACTGTCTTCCGAGAGTGCTTAGATAGCATCAAGCGCCACTTGGTAATACAGTGGTGATAAAGGTGTGTTCAGGTACTCGGAGGAAACCGTAGAGGCAATATATGTCAAGAGCGGGATTTGTCCATCCACGTGACGGAAAGATACTCAAGGGCCCACTCGGAGAAGTTATATCCAATAGCTGCGCAACATGTGATTTGATCACAGGGATATCACTTGTCGAAATGAGTCAAGTAGCATTATTAGGTAACGAGATTGAACACGACATGGTGATGTCATTGATCAGATCTCGGGCAATGCAAGTATCAAGATACAAAGGGAATAAGACACAACCGTCCTGGATCAAACGACGAAAGATCTTCGTGGAACGCACATGGGTCACATGGCCATCCAGGTTCCTCTGTTGATCATTGGTCTGGGATTGTCCCGACCATGTCTGGAGTGTTCCCGAACCGTAGGGTATCACGCTTAAGGGTTTGATGATGCTTAGAGAGTGTTTATAGGATCAGTAGAATCGTTGAAGAATAGTAGAGAGAAAACCGGAAGGGTTTCGGTAAGTCTGGAGGATGTCCGGAGTGGAGATGGAAGGTGTTCCATAGCCACGGAGGTTGAATAATATATGAATGAATGTTAAATATTGATTTAATCATTTATTCATAATTATTTAATAAAAGAGAAAATCAATTTAAAGGTCAAAAGGCTTAATGGGCCAATTTCAGAGGGAAGAGGGCCCATTAGGAAAAGGAAAGAGGGGAGAAGGGGCAAGGGGGTGGCCAGCTGGGCCAAGCCGCCCCGCACAGGGCCCACTAGGGTCGGCCGGTGGCTGCCCCCCCCCCCCCCCCTCCGTCTCCTTTAGTCCCACCCCAGATCTTTGAGGGAGGTAGTACCTCCCCTCCCCCTATATATAGTGGGGGTATTTGGCCAGATAAATACACACAATATTCAATAAAGGTCTTCTCACTTTTGGGAAGACCTACAATTGATATTCTCTCTTTATCTCTCTCGTGATCATGGTCCCAAGTTCGGACTTCCCGAACAAGAGACATCTTCATCGCGGAGCGCCGTCGCGCTGCGGGATTCGGATCCAAGAGCTCTACTTCCGCAACTACTGCTAGATCGGGGAAGCAGGACTTATCGTCAGGCACCGGACATGTGTAACTCCCTACGAGGTGTCACACTTGAGGCACTCAAGTCGTTGGAGCCAAAGGAGCACAAGGACTTCATCATGACCTTGAGGTCGGCTTCGTCTCGTCTACATCAACCATGCTCTCCTGAGCGTTGACAACACTTTTCGGTCTTCAAGGGTAAGTTCGCGAAAATCTCCTCCCGTTACTGTATTACTAATAGATAGGTCCTGGCAACATCAGGGGTTCAGGGGCGTAGGGTAAAAATTTATTGTTTTCATGCGCGGAACCCCTACACCATTAATATTATCAACCAATACAGGACCATCATCTAGAGATTTATTATAAATATTTTCAAAAGAATCCACAAGAACATGACATTCATCCTCCTTTGGTAAGCATGGGGGATAATCAAATAATGTAAGGGGTAAAGAGTTACTCTCATTAGAATGTAGGAATGGGTAGATCCATTCTTCCTCCTCTTGATCATCACTCTCCTCCTCTTTTTCATCCAATGAGCTTCCAGTTTCAGCAAATTCTTCTTCCATATGCTCCTGCAAGGCATTAGTCTCTTCCATTGGTGGAGAGTATCTATTAAGATATTCACGAATATAGCCATTTTCTTCCTTGTAATTATCAAAGCAAAATTTAAGTATATCATAAACTTCATATTTATAAGGTGCATCATCAGTATTTTCGAGCAAATAAGCAAGTTCGAATGCACCCTTCCAAGAAATAAATTCTTCAATTTGTTCCACATCATAAAATTCATAATTTCCCTTAACATAAGAAGATATGGTAACATCATCATTATACTCACATTGACAAGGGAGGTGTTTATACCTCTTACAACAATAAGATTTATCAAAGCAATAAGTAACATTATAAGTAGAGCACACATTTCTAGCAATGGTATACAATTTATTAATGTGTTTCCATAAGTGTTTCCCTTTTTGTGACAAGTGGTGTTCCTTATAATAATATTTTTGTTCTTCCGTGAACCCACCTTTCCAATAAGATTAAGTTTCAAAGAAACCAACCATTGATAGAAAGCATGATAAAGCAAGACAATAACATACCAACGAAAATAACAACTATAGTAGGAACTAATTTTTTTTGTATTTTTGATAAAAAGAACATGCAAACAAAGAAAAAATAAACTAAGCAAAACGAAAACAACAAAGTAAAGAGATTGATTATGAGGGACTCCCCTTGTGAAGATGTCCTTAACTCCCTGGCAACGGCACCAGAAAAAGGCTTGCTAACTCAAGATGTTGAGCTCGTTGGGGAACCCCAAGAGGAAGGTATGATGAGTATCGCAACAAGTTTTCCCTCTGTTATGAAACCAAGGTTATCGAACCATTAGGAGCAAGGAAACACCTCCAAGGTGTTGTTTCCAACTTGGAATCGTACACAACACAATCACAGAACTTTGCCCCCAACTTACAATGAGGTTGTCAATCTCACCGGTTTTGCTAAAAACAAAGGATTAAACGTATTGTGTGGAAGATCTAGACATGGTAGCACAAAGGAGAAGAACCAACCATCTAGCTACTACATGGACCCGTAGTCCAGGGATGATACACTCACACCGAAGGCATGCATGGTGATGAAGAAGGCCTCCAGGGTGAATAACCCCCTCCGGTAGGGTGCCGGGAAGAGCTTCAAATCCCTACCGATTTAGGGATGGAGATGATGGCGGCTACAGACTCTTTCATGGAATTTTGATCGGGTACTTAGGGTTTCTGTATCGTAGGCTTCTTATAGGCGAAAGGGGAGGCCGAGGGGCTGCCCTAGGCGGCCACACAACCCCTGGTGCGGGTCAGGCCTAGCCGTGTGGCCAGGTGTCGTGGTGGTGTCACGGCAGATGCCATGGATAGGCTAAAGGTGGGGACTAAATGCACTAGGGGAATCCAGGGAGAGATAGTGTGGTGATTCCATACACAATTGCTTTGTATTTGATTCACTTCCACAGTTTACAAGTGCTCCTTGAGCTATATTGGGGAGAGGAGGAAGAAGAACTCTCTTACTCTCACCACTAGCTGGCCCTCAGGAACACACTAGTAAACCACCACCCACTAGAGATCAACCCTTTCTACAGAGGCCCTAGTCCTCCTTATATAGGGGTAGCCAGGTCTCCAATTAGGGCATACGTGGAGGCATATTCCTCCTCCCAAAATAGTAAGCCGACCGGGTCACTTTTGCCCAGCGTCATCCATGCAGAGGCTACGTGAGCCTCTACAGCGCCCGCGTCATCTGACACAGGCATCGTCACTTTTGTCGGCCATGCCTCAGTGGTCCTAGCCTCTGTCTGCTTCGCTCACGCTCTGCACACAGTGGTCACCCTTTGACCAGCGAGATACCTTCCTTCTCTTACAAGCTTGATATAACCCGGATCGTACCTAGTTGATCCGGCCACACCTGTACCTGCATATAAGTTAGATACATCTTACTGACATATGGCATAAGTCGGTTGAGACCCAGTTAGGTGGACATCCCCTGGTCCGGGTTACTCCATGATTCGGCCTGCCTTGAGGTGACTCGGCTAGCACTTGCTTTGACCTTGCCGTACCTTGGCTAACTCGGCCTTTATACCCCGGCGTGACCCTACCCGGGGGTATCCCCCCAACATTAGTCCTCGAAGCTGGTGCGGTCTTAGTTGCCTTAGCCACTAAGGCCACAGCAGGTTCAATTTTACCGAGCGTCTTGCTCCTTTTCCGAGTTATCTAATGGTTCGGAATCCCTTGGTTTGCTTTCCCTTGGCACATTCCGAGTTATCACTCGCTGGCTGGGTCACCCTATACTTATCCGAGTTATTCTTCCTTCTCTTGTACGCTTTCCCACGTGGAGGCTAATCATTACTTTGCCTCATTTTAAGGGCCTGCGACAGTAACCGCCGCAGTTATTGTCAGAATTTACTATAGCACACGTCACATCGTGCCTGCCTCCTCGTTAACTGCATCATAACGTTGCGTCGTGGGATCCGCTGCGCCCTATGGCCCTTCCTGTGGCTCGTCGTTGATTGGTCGATCCGGGTCATACACGGCCACACCATGTGGCCCGTCCGCACAGCGCGATCCCACTACCTCTCTAGGGCGTGGTTAAATAGGGGAGGGGCGCACCCCTTGGGTCTTTTCCCCACTCTCGTGCCCCTCTGCCTCTTCTTCTCCTTCTTCATCCCCGCGACAGCACCGCCACCACCGCACTTGCATAGCTGCGCCGCCGCCGCACCGTTTCCTCGCGCACTTGCGTCGCTGCCACCTCCGCGCATCTCCTCCGTCACGGGTCCTCGCCAGTCCAGGCCACTGCCCCCCACCGCTGCTAGCGCCAGTGAGGATAGTGACCTTGAGATGACAGAGGAGGAGCTCGCCGTTGCGGAGCAGGAAATGGAGGAGGATGCGGGGAATGCTGACCGCGGCGCTTGGGCTGGGTCCTGGGTTTGCCAAGATGATCTTGACTGGCTGTATCGCACCAGGCGTATCCCGGAGGGCGTCATCACCCGCCTTGCCGTCATGGAGCTTTCCCCCTCACCCAATCCGGGTGAGTATGTGGTATTCCTCTCCCACTTCCAACGTGGGTTCGGTCTCCCTGTTAGCGACTTTTTCCACGACTGGCTCAACACGTATGAGCTTCAGCCGCACCATCTTCCGGCTAACGCCATCACCTCTCTCCCCGCCTTTGCTTCCACCATCGAGGGCTACGCCGGACTGTGGCCCACGAAGGAACTCTGGATCCGGTTCTTTGGCCTCCGCCGGAACATGATTCCGAATATAGATCTTAACCCGGAGGATAAGCAGCTCAGGCAGTTCGGCACAGCTTCCATTTCTCCTAGGAAATAGTCTATTTTCCCCCGAGTCACGGGTCTTCACTCTTGCAAGGGCTGGGCCCGAACTTTCTTTTATGTCAGAAATGGCACAACTGAAGATCTGATCCGGCTGCGCCCCTACGCTCCGGGTCCTCCTAATCCGGATATGTGGGACAAGGTCCCCAAGAAGCCCGCTGTCCTGGCAAACCAAGTCAACAAAAGGTTCCAGGAGCTGAAGGATCTGGGATTGCGCAATGAGGACGCAATGATCACATTTGTTTGGAACCGGATCTCCCCCCTCCAGAAACGCACGCATAAACTCTGTCACATGAGCTGGGGCCGTGACCCCAACCGGACCTCCTCATTCGAGTTGAGCAACACCGAGATCTACCGCCGGGTCAAGGCCCTCTTCACCACCCACAAGGACTTCTCTGTTGAGTGGACGTGGGGGATCAAACACTTCTGCCGAGATAGGCTTCCCCCTGCGGTAAGTCTCGTGCCCCAAACCTTTTCCGGATTAAATCATACGTCGATTTTTGTTGTAGGTTTAATCATGTTGCCTTTTCTTTCCCTTAGATGTTTCTTCAGCAAACCATTGAGGATGGCACCGAGCCTTCTCTCAAATGGGCGCCTGATCGGGATGCCTCGGACGAGGAGGAACCGGATCAGGAGATGTTCCTGCCGATGGCTGATGCGACCAAGCGACACACCGGTAAACTCTCTTCCATTAGAGATTGTCCTGATGATGAAGATGATTCGGACGTTGAGGTGATGGAGGCATTTGACGTTGTCCCCCTTTCTTATGCTTTTCCGGCATCAGCCAACCCCGGTGGGCAGATCCATGAAGATCCTCCCCTTGCCACGGGTGAGCCTGTCCCGGTCGCACCGAAGAAGAGGGGGGCCACATCTGCTTCTTCCTCCGGAGCTTCTCAGCTAGCTAAAAGGCGAAAGAAGTCCGCAGACAAAGCTGCCACGAAACCTACAACCAAGGCCATAACCCGGAGGGCTAAAAGCCCAAGGAGCCTTTAACCTCGGATGAGTAAGTCACTTATCCCTTTGCTATTCACTTGTTCTTCCTTTGTTATAGTTTCTCATCATTCATGATTTGATTCGGCAGGGCCGAGGTGGAGGTCCCTTAGAGTGGATCCAGCATTGCCTCGCCGCTCCGACATAGCCCTTCTCCCCCTCGTGGCGACGAGTCACGCCCGTTGAGCCCCATTTAGGAGGGCTCAGCGGCTGCTCCGGGTTCTAGCCCACCTCGTCAAGAGGAGGGCAACCTCGGAACGGGGGGAGCAGTTCTGCCGAGGCCGCAGTTGCTCCTTCTTCGGCACAGCCGCAACTAGCCACCACTGAGGTTCCTTCCGCACCCCCGCCAAAACGGAAATCAGTGTCAACAGCAAAGCCACCAGCAACATCGCCAAGCCCCTCCGCCTCGTCTGAGTCTTCCAAGACTCGGCGAGAAGGCACCAGCAGCACCAAGGCAAGCAGTAAGGCCGCTCCCAAGGGCAAATCTGCCGCAACAACTTCCACCTCACAGCAGCAACCCAAGGGAAAAAAGGCTCCTGACGCCACCAGGGCAGCGTCAATCGAGGCTGGACAGCGTACACTTGCGTCCATGCTCCCGAAAAAGACCACCGCCGAAGGACGCCCCTGCCGAGCCAGCTGATGCGCAACTCGTTTTGCACACCAGCCCTACCGTTGCCCAGGTTGAGAGGAGGGAAGCTCATGCTAAGGGTCTAGTTGCACCCCCCCATGCTCAGTGGCGGACGCTATCCTCCAACCTTGATCGAGTTTGTAAATAACTGGAACAAGGCGGAGTTTGTCGACAATGATGATCTCCTGGAGAAATTCAGGCCCGCTGAGTTTGCTGCCCAAATGAATACCGCTGCTAAGGCTATTAACCTTGCAGGTCAGATGATGGAGGTACGTTACTTCGCCCTTTCCTTAGCATTTAGTAGGTATTAGTGATATAGCCATTAGTCCCCGAGCCTCCGGGGAGTAACTTGTTACTCGGCCGGATACTCCTTAGAGAACTAACGTAGCTCCTTAATAACTTCGAATATGCACACACCTAGAGTCGGGTTAAGTTCCACTTGGCCCGGATTTTTTACACTTCGAATATGCACACACCTAGAGCCGGATTAAGTTCCACTTGGCCCGGATTTTGTACACTTCGAATATGCACACACCTAGAGCCGGGTTAAGTTCCACTTGGCCCGGATTTTGTACACTTCGAATATGCATACACCTAGAGCCGGGTTAATTCCACTTGGCCCGGATTTTGTACACTTCGAATATGCACACACCTAGAGCCGGGTTAAGTTCCACTTGGCCCGGATTTTGTACACTTCAAATATGCACACACCTAGAGCCGGGTTAAGTTCCACTTGGCCCGGATTTTGCACACTTCAAATATGCACACACCTAGAGCCGGGTTAAGTTCCACTTGGCCTGGATTTTGTACACTTCGAATATGCACACACCTAGAGTTGGGTTAAGTTCCACTTGGCCCGGATTTTGTACACTTCGAATATGCACAAGACTAATCTGTCCTTTTTTACTTTTTTCAGGTGACCACCAATCATCGAAGCGCTGAGTTTCAGCGTCTCTTAGATACTCACAAGATGCTGCACGCAAAGCATACTACACTTCACGCCAAATACGAAAAAGGGGTAAGTTTTCTCTTTGTCATTTTTCCATTTCTCTTCGTCTTTTTCTGCCGAACTAATCCATCATTTGGATTTCGCAGCTGAAGTGGAGGCCGAGAATATCATCATGAGGAAGAACTTGGAACAGATAAAGGGTAAGTCATTTTTGCTTAATTTTCCTCTGCGTTCTATCTCCTTTTCCCCTTGGCTCGGCAAATATTCATACCTCGGCTTTGCCGGGTCGACAAACTATTTTAGCCTCTCTTGAAGATAGTGTGTCCGTGCCTGACATGATGCTGCATTTTCTCGAACAAGCAGGGCAGCACCAAGCTGAACTCAAGAAGAAGGATGACGAGCTTGCCCTCCTCCGGACCAAAGACAAAGAAATTGCCAAGCTCAAGGCAGACATGAAGAAGCTCAAGGCGCAGCACAAGTCCGAACTGGAGAAAGCAGGCCAAGAGTTTACTGAAGAACGAGAGCGCCTCAACCTCCAAATCGCCAAGGACCAAGAACTGCTTAAGGAGGCCGACGTTAAGCTTGAGTCCGTAAACACTAAACTTGTGCAACTCCGGAAAAGGCGTGATGACTGTACCAAGGAGCTGACCCGGATCCACAGCCACATCTCTCGTAAGTTCTTTTCCTTAAGCCGGCATGAATTTTTCCTGGTCAACCTCTTTTACTTATTTCACTTGTCTTGTTTTTAGGCAAATTTTCGGAGGGCAATGCCATTGCAACCACTACTGTTACCAAGTTCCACCAGCAGAGGGGTACCCCAATTACCCCTGGCGCTGGAGAAATTCCTTATGACATGGAGGACTTGCTGGTCAGCTTGTCCTCTCGCGTCGAAATTGTGAAGAATTATGGCAAGGACATTCTTGATGTGGCAATCCGTATCTTCAATGCCTTTTGGCCTGATGAAGACACTCCGGAGGGGGCCACGGCTCTCGCTGCCAAGTTAATGGAGTGCAAAACCCAACTTGATCTTTGGAGGGAGTCTGCTGGTCGCGCCGGAGCTGAAACTGTTCTCCACTATGTGCTTACGTGGTATGAGAAAATCAACCTCAATCTTCTTGAGCGGATGCGCACCAGGTCAAGGTGGTCCAATGACCTGGATTGGATAGCTCGGCACAAGGCTTGTGCTCACAACCTCATTCAGTATGCCCCTATCCATCAATGGAATGAGGGACCAAGCTTCCTTGGTGCCGCCGATGATGAAAATGCCGAAGACGATTCAGGTGATGACGAAGAGGACGATGCCTCGGACGTCGAGGAAAGTGAAAATGACACTGAAGTCGAAGCTAGAGCTGCACCCGCTGGCGCAGAATTACCTCCTCATGCTGCTCCTTGAGCGAAAACACTTTAAAGTTTATCAGATCCCCGGTATGCCGGGTGCAATTGTATTAAGCACATAAGTGATATTTTGCTACTAAGTTTTTGTGCCGGATTAACTTGGGCGTAGTCCCCGAGTTTCATTTTCTTGTTTCTCCAATTTCTTGGCTCGGCTCGTGTCTACCCTGGTTCGGTTTTATGACTTACGAGTCCGAGTTTCAAAAATTGACTTAACAATACTTGGAAACTTTAGGATTAGCTCAAAATAATTCAACATAGTAAACATAAGGTTAGTCCGAATAACAAACGTCGGCTCGATTTAGTTTCGTTCCTTAGTCGTTTTTCATGTGCTACACAATTCCAAACTTGTTCTCTTGCTTGCCATGAAGCCAAATCTTGTTCGACAGCAGCAAGTCGAAGAGTTAGGTTTTTTGGTGCTCACACACTACTAATCCGGCTTAGGTAGAAGAAACTTACGCCAGCCGACATATAAATAATAAATACAGAAGACAACAAATATTATTAAGGCAGTCACCGAGTTACTACTCGAGGTGCCAACATTTCATTGATAAGCTCATTGTCGGCACACATACTGACATATGGGAGACTCGGATACATACACTTCTTTTCTAAGTGTAGAAAGGACGAAGTAGAGCTACATTCCATGGACGCTTAGATTCCTCCCCGGACCTGTCCGCCTTGTTCTTCTCCTGCGGTTTTGCATCTATGAGATAGTATGAGTCATTGTGCAATGCTTTGCTCACAATGAATGTCCCTTCCCATGGGGGGATAACTTATCCATGCCAGCAGTACGTTGTACCAACCGGAGTACTAGATCACCTTCCCGAAAAACTCGGGGGTTTACTTTTCAGCTATGATAGCGTCGGAGATTTTGCTGATATATTGAGGACCTAGACAATGCCAATTCTCTCGCTTCTTCCAGCAGATCAACATCATTTTGCCGGGCTTCTTGCACTTTGGCTTCTGTGTATTGGGTGACCCTAGGCGAGTCATGCTCTATGTCGGCTGGTAATACAGCTTCTGCCCCATATACAAGAAAGAATGGCGTATAGCCTGTTGATCGATTTGGAGTTGTTCTTAAACTCCATAGTACTGTTGGTAGTTCTTCTATCCAGCACCTCGCTGATCTTTGCAGTGGCTTAATGAGTCGGGGTTTTATCCCGGATAACAGTAATCCGTTGGATCTCTCTACTTGCCCGTTCGATGCGGGGTGGGCTACCGAGGCAACGTCCAGCCGGATCTTCTTATCTCGGCAGAAACGTGCAAATGCTCCTTCAGAAAAATTTGTGCAATTATCTGTTATGATACTGTGAGGATAACCATATCTCAAGATGATATCTTTGAGGAATGTTACGGCAGTAGCTCCATCACATTTCTTATTGGCTTCACCTCAATCCATTTCGTAAATTTGTCAACCATGACCAAGATGTGGGTCATGTTCCCTCTTGCTTGTTTGAAGGGGCCAACCATATCCAAACACCATACAGCAAATGGCCAAGTAATTGGTATGGTCTTGAGCTCCGACATTGGCATATGCGTTTTTGTCGCATATCTTTGACAGCCATTGCACTTTCTTACCAGATCTTCTGCTTGTTCCAAGGCACTTGGCCAGTAAAACCCATGACGGAAAGCTTTTGCCACCAAGGCTCTGGGCGAGGCATGATGCCCACATTCCCCTTGATGTATATCTCGGAGGATGTCCAGTCCTTCCTCCGGGTCAACAAATCGCTGGAGGACATTAGTCACACTCCTTTTGTATAGCTCGGAATTGATGATCGTGTATGCTTTTGCTCTCCTGTGAGTTTGCATGAAAAGCACCTCCTCAGCGGGTAAAGTTCCATCTTTCAGGAATTGAAATATGGGCAATGCCCAAGCTAGTATTGCTCGTACAGGGAACATGTCATCATCAACTTTCATCTGATCCACCGGCATGACTTCAACTGGATCATGCTGCGCAGTCCCTGGGTCCTGCGAAGTAGTCCTCGAGTTTGCCGAGACAGTCCCCGGGTCAATGTCCATGGGCACAGCCTCCGACTCCGGATTTTCCGGGATATAAATTGACTCGGATTCTGGGGATGGCCTGATAGATGGCTTTCTGAGGTGTTCTAATGCTACACCCGGTGGAATTGCTTGTCGGGTTGATCTGAGCTTCGACTATACGTCGGCAGCCTCATTTTCCACCCGGGGTACATGGTGAATTCGCATCCCTCAAAGTAACCAGATATCTTCTGCACATGGAATCTGTATAATGCCATGTTTGCATCGAAGGAATCCCATTGTCCGGAGACTTGCTGGACTACGAGATCCGAGTCACTGAAGCATTGGATCCGACGTATGCCAACCTCTTTTTCTACTTTGAGCCCATGCACAAGTGCCTCATATTCTGCAACGTTGTTAGATGCTGCAAAGTGGATCTATAGCACATATTTCAGCTGATCCTTCTTGGGCGAGGTAAGCACAACTCCGGCTCCTAACCCGGTTTTTGGTTTTGACCCGTCAAAGTGCATCCTCCAGTAGTTCAGATCTGGAAATGGTGGCTCATACTACACCTCGGCCCAATCCACAAAAAAGTCCGCCACAGCCTGAGATTTGATTGCTTCTCTTCTATCATATTGTGGTGCATAAGGGGCTAGCTCAATTGCCCATTTTGCAATCCTGCCACTCGCATCCTTGTTACTCATTATCTCAGATATGGGAGCTTCACATATTACTTTGATGCGGTGCTCCTCAAAATAGTGTTTTAGTTTCTTAGCCAACATGTACACACCATAAGCTACTTTATGATAGTGCGGATAATTTTGTTTTGAAGCTGACAATACCTTGCTTAGATAGTATATTGGCCTTTGCACTGACTTACCCTCTTCATCGCGCTCTACCACAATTACTGCACTTACAACTCGGTTGGTTGCGGCTATATAGAGCAACATTGGCTCCTTTGATAGTGGAGAGGCTAACACTGGAGCAGTGGCTAACATTTTCTTTAATTGGATAAAGGCTTCATTGGCCTGTGACGTCCAAATGAACTTGTTCGACTCTTTCATGAGTTGATAGAGAGGTAGTGCCTTTTCTCCCAACCGACATACAAACTGACTTAGGGATGCCAGGCAACCAGTGAACTTCTGGACATCGTTAAGGCACTTCGGCAGTTCCATTCGCTCTATGGCCTGGATTTTAGTTGGATTAACTTTGATACCTCGGCTAGAGACAAGAAATCCGAGTAATTTTCTAGCCGGGACACCGAAGGTACATTTCTCCGGATTGAGATTCATTCGGAACCTCCTTAGGTTCGCAAATGTCTGCCTGATATCGTCAAGGAGCGTTTTGCTTTCCTTGGTCTTGATAACAACATCATCCACATATACCTGCACATTTTGACCAATTTGGTCGTGTAAACAGTTCTGCATACATCTTTGGTACGTTGCCCCTACATTACATAAACCAAAAGGCATGGTGCGATAGCAATAAGCCCCATACGGGGTGATAAACGCAGACTTTATTTGATCACTTGGGTTCAAAGGTATCTGGTGGAAACTAGAATATGCATCAATGAATGACAACAGTTCACACCCAGCAGTGGAATCAATGACCTGGTCTATCCTTGGCAGTGGGAATGGATCTTTTGGACACGCCTTATTCAGGTTTATGTAATCAATACACATGCGCCAAACCACTGCCACGTTCGGATCGTCCTTCTTCTTCTCCACCAGCACCAGATTAGACAGCCAATCCGGGTAAAGCACTTCCATGATAAATCCAGCAGCCAACAACCGAGCTATCTCATCTCCTATGACCTTTCTCCTGTCTTCGGCGAAGCGGCGGAGAGGTTGCTTCACCGGCTTTGCTCTGGGTCTCACATTCAAAGAGTGCTCGGCCAACTCCCTCGGAACACCTTGCAAGTCCTGTGTGGACCAAGCAAAAATATCCCGATTCTCACGGAGGAAGTTGACGAGCTCGCTTTCCTATTTGTCATTTAACCCGGCACCAATTGTTACGGTGTGCTCTGGGAACATATCATCAACATGCACTTTTTTGGTATCTTTTGTCACTTGGAATGAGACACTACCATGCAGGTTACTCAGCGTCGGCATATACTGCTGTGTGTACTGAGCCAATGCCACCACTTCTTGGATCTTTCTCTTCTCTTGCGCAATCACGAGTGACTCGGCCAGGTTAGACCCGGCTGACGCACACTCAATGGAACGCCGGAAATCACCAGCTATGGTAATCACATCATTTGGCCCGGGCAGCTTCATCTTCAAGTAACTGATGTGACAACTTGCCATGAACTTGTTTACGGCTGGCCTACCGAGCAACGCGTGATACGCACTTTCCAAATTGACAACTTCGAATTCCAAATTCTCAGTCCGGCAGTTATCTCTCGTATCGAACAACACGTCAACCCGGACCTTGCCAATGGGTTCGCAGGAAATGCCTGGCACAATTCCATGGAATGTTGTCCTTGTAGCTTGGACCATGTTCTCCGTGATACCCAACTTGCGCATCGTGTCTACATACATGATGTTGATGCTACTGCCATTGTCAATCAGCACCTTCGAGAACCTCACATTGATGTTTGGCCCAATGAATGTTGGGTCCAACACTAGCGCATACGAACCAGGACTAGGCATAAGCTTGGGATGATCTTTGATGCTCCAGGTAATTTCATGGTCCGACCAAGGCATATACCTCGTCACTGCTGGCATTACCGCATTAACTTCCATGTGTCGGTGCTGCAAGCTCTTTCTGTCTGTTTCTTCTGTAGTGAACACGCAGTAACTCTGATGATGCTCTCTGTACTCGTTCCTCCCCTCATTTCCGGGGTACCTTTGATCCGGCTGACTCTGGTTCTCCACTTGATGCACTACATCCCTTCTCTCATGGTTGTCATACCTCGGTGGAGGGGGAGGCAACATTAACTGTTGCGTGTTCGCTCCGGAGAGCAATTGTTGTCGGGGTAACTCCTGCCGAGGTTGATCATTCTGAGGTGCCTAAGCATTCCCCGAACCACCTTGTTCTATTTTCCTCATCCATTCACACTGACGGGTTGTGTGACCCGCTGGGTTACTCGGATTTGGCGTGTGGAATTTACACGGCTGATCCAGCATTGCCTCATAAGTATACCTCGGACGGTCCTTCTTTTCTTGCCACTGTTTCTTCTACTCTGGCGTCCAAGTTTTCTTGCCATCATTTCTTGGAGTCCATTGTTGTCCTCCGGTTTTTTGACGTTGGTTGCTTCCTGCACCAGGTTGATCTTGATTCACAGTAGCAACTTGTTGCGAACTGTACTGATAATCCGGTCTTTCATCTCTTCTTTTACCTCGGTAATCATTTCTCCGGGATGACCCGGCCCCATCTCGCTGATAATACTCCTCGCTTGACTCGTTTGACATGAGCCTAGGCTGCGTCGGATCACCCAAGGCATATTAATCAGCAATCCGGATCGTTTCTGCCAATGTAGTTGGCATATCCCTTTGCAACCTTTGCCATAGCATGCTTGCATATCTGCACCCCTGAGTAAACCAAGCTATGGCCTATGACTCAATCAAGCCCTCACATGAGTTCTGCACTGTGCACCAGCGGGTCAAGAATTCCCGGTCTGTATCATTCGGTCTCTGCTTGCACATTGCTAGGGTCTGCGGTCTGTTGGGCCTCTGATACGTGCTTGAGAAATTGCTGACAAACATTTTTTCAAAATTGATCCAACAGTTAATGCTTCCGGGCGGCAAATTTTTTAGCCATACCCTCGCTGGCCCCTCCAGCATCTAGGGTACATATCTCACAGCCCATCTCAAGTTGCCTATAGCAATTTTTATAGCTGTTGCGTAGTTAATCAACCAATCTTTCGGCTTTGTGCTGCCGTCATATGTCTTAGTGCCTCTAGGTAACTGAAAGTTAGGTATCGGAGGTTCCTTCATCATCCGGGGCCCAAAACACGCTGGACCCGGAGGACCTTGACACTCAATTTGCTCCGACCTATATAGCAGATCCAGTTTTAACCTAGCATCGTCACGCATCAAATTCCTGCTTCCCAATCTGGATCCTATCACGTGATAGTCCGGGCTGGGATACCCAGCGTTCACCATTTCTGAATCACCATCATTGTATCTGTCTTGCTCCTGTGGAGCTACTCTCTATTGCATACCTTGGTCGGCATTGCGCTCTTGTCGTGGTATATTCCGCTACTGTGATTGCCATGCACCTACCGAATTACGTTGTCCGGCATTGCCGTTTACAGCATTCCCTTGACCTGCATTGCCTTGGTCGCGGTTTCCTCAGCCAGCTTCACCTCGGCTCACACTTCGTCGATCCGCATTTATCTGTACTTCTTTTCCTTTCCCTGCCTTTGCCGGGTCATATGGGACTATCTTCTTATTCCTCCTGGCCGAGGTTACTACCTCTTCCCTCCTAGGACCACCATGAGGGGATGATGCAGCTCCAGCGGATTTCTCCGGGTTACCCACCGCCGAATGAACGATCTTGGAGGCCCCAGCTCTCTCCGGGTTAGCCCTGAGCAATTCCTCATTTTGCCTGTTCGCGATCCGAACCAACTCATTGACCCTATCTTGCTGTCTCTGAAGAGCTTCACCCGTCAGACCCTCTAACTCGGATGCTGCTGCATCTGCTGCCCTGAGATTCTTTGCTGGGGTACTATACTTCGGCAGCCCCACGGACAAGCAGTTCTCTGATTCCTAATCCTAGTGTCACCTTCTTTGTTCATTTCACTCATGAGGTTTCTCCCCTTCACTTTTACAGCATCTACCTTATTTGCCTTTGCGTACTCACGCAGTGTCATGTTCAACGACTACTGAGCCGCGGCTATCTTTTTTGTACCCTCTAGTATTTTTTGCCTAGTATCCTCTAGCTCGGCCTGTGCCTGAGCCGGATCTATCGTTGCTGCTACTGGGTTTGCCAGGCTATCCATCGCCTGCTGCAGCACATTCTCTGGCCTTTCCAGAGGAGGACCTCTACTTTTCCTCGGTGCCTTAGGTGTTACCTCCGGATCTGGTGCGGGATCCTTGCTTGCGCCAGCGCCAGGCACGGTCATCATCACCTCAGCATGGTCCGGGGAGCGAGTGATACGCGCCCCACGAACCGCACTAAGGGGTGGCTCGCCTCCTTCGACGACGTGCCGCGGATGAACGCACGACACATCGATAGCAACGTAGATCTTGTGTGCGCCGAGCTTGACGAAGAGGCCGTTGCGCGGAAGAGGACGCTTGCCGAAGCAGCCAGCGTTGTCGCTAACGAAATCCAGCGCTCCAAAGCGCTGAACGAGCCCAAAGACGATGCGTTCGCCGGTGCCGATGAAGTTTCCCGTCCGGATCTTCACCCCTGCTAGCGCCGCTAGCCCCACGGTGGGTGCCAACTATCGTGGTGGTGTCATGGCAGATGCCATGGATAGGCTAAAGGTGGGGACTAAATGCACTAGGGGAATCCAGGGAGAGATAGTGTGGTGATTCCACACACAGTTGTTTGTATTCGATTCACTTCCATAGTTTACAAGTGCTCCTTGAGCTGTATTGGGGAGAGGAGGAAGAAGAATTCTCTTACTCTCACCACTAGCTGGCCCTCAGGAACACACTAGTAAACCACCACCCACTAGATATCAACCCTTTCTACAGAGGCCCTAGTCCTCCTTATATAGGGGTAGCCAGGTCTCCAATTAGGTCATACGTGGAGGCATATTGGAATATGCCTCCTCCCAAAATAGTAAGCCGACCGGGTCACTTTTGCCCAGCGTCATCCATGCAGAGGCTACGTGAGCCTCTGCGGTGCCCGCGTCATCTGACACATGCATCATCACCTTTGTCGGCCACGCCTCGGTGGTCCTGGCCTCTGTCTGCTTCGCTCACGCTCTGCACATAGTGGTCACCCTTTGACCAGCGAGATACCTTCCTTCTCTTACAAGCTTGATATAACCCGGATCGTACCTAGTTGATCCGGCCACACTTGTACCTGCATATAAGTTAGATACATCTTACCGACATATGGCATAAGTCGGTTGAGACCCAGTTAGGTGGACATCCCCTGGTACGGGTTACTCCGTGATTCAGCCTGCCTTGAGGTGACTCGGCCAGCACTTGCTTTGACCTTGCCGTACCTCGGCTAACTCGGCCTTTATACCCCAGCGTGACCCTACCCGGGGGTATCCCCCAACACCAGGTGGTGTGGCTGGCCTCTGGCCCCTCTCCATATCGTATTCTGGCTCCGTGTCCCCCTCGGTGAAATATTGACTTTGGCTTTTGTCCCGTCCAATTCCGAGAATATTCATTTTCTGACTTTCCTGGAACCAAAAATAGTAGAAAATAGGCAGCTGGCACTGTGGCATGTTGTTAATAGGTTAGTCCAAGAAAGTGTATAAAAATACTCCAAAGTGTGGACAAAACATAAGAAAGTAGATATAAAACAAGCATGGAACATTAAAAATTATAGATACGTTTGCAACGTATCAGTACTCATCCTCCTAGCTTATGTTTTTCGTAGGTTGCGGCTGACCTGCTGGCGGCAGCCCTGATGGCGATGGTGGTGAAGTGAGAGCTAGGGTTCTTGGTGTAGTGGCATACCCTTGGTTTGCTGTGTCGGTTACCTTGGTGTTACAGACTGCCTATATCCCCAGGAACGTGCGGTAATATTTCATGAGGTGAGTTGAGCGCCTCCTTCCCTCGAAGTCGATGTAAAAGTGCATGTTGCACGTCCCCTTGAGCATCTGCATTAGATACATTGGGTGCTCCCAAGACCTTGGCCGGTACTACTAGGTTATCCTGCTCCCTCCAGCGTCATCTCTTTTATTGTGGTATCCGCTGCTACGATTGTCGTTCCTTTGGTTGTCATCTCTAGTGAAGCCCGTTGCGACATAACTTGGCCCGATGTACCCGTCATTGCTTCGCTTCTCCTATTGTCATTATTGCACCTCTCACGCTCTTCCTTGGGTGATTGTCCCCACTTATTGCTCACCGTGTCTTTGCTGCCAGCTCAGCGATTGGCCATGTCCATCAGCTGAGAAATTATCTTGGGTTTGACCCGTCACAACTCCTCAATAAATTATTTTCGGCGAAGGCCATCATTGAAGGCATCAATCGCCCTTTCATCCAATATAGTTTCGGTCGAGTTCTTGATGATGTTCCATCTCTAGATGAATGCTCGTATTGACTCCCTAGGCTTCTGCTTGCACGCTCGCAACTCTTCGATGGATGTAGGATGCTATTGTGGATTTGAAATTTCAGATAAACTTTTCCTCGAGGTTGCTCCAACTGCTAATGGATTCTTCGGGTATAATTTCTAAGCCATGATCAAGTAGCGCCGCTTAGGTGTAGCTGCAGGCTTTGCATAGCGATAAGTTTTGAGCCACCTTGGAGTTTGTGAATGAAATATGCCCTAAGAGGCAATAATAAAGTTGTTATTATGTATTCCTTATATATGATAGATGTTTATTTTGCATGCTAGAATTGTATTGATCGGAAACATAAATACATGTGTGTTTAATAAACAAAAAGGGTTCCTAGTTATGCCTCTCTTATAGACTAGCTTGTTGATTAACAAGATGATCAAGGTTTCTTGATCATGGACATTGGATGTTGTTAATAACAAGGTCACAACATTTGTGAAATGATGTGATGAACATTCATCCGAAGTATAGCATTACAATCAAGTCATTATGTTTACATTGCTATAACATCATACGAAGTAATCTTTATCCTTAGACCATGAGATCATGTTAATTGCTAACACCGGAAGAGTATCTTGATAACATGAAACGTCACACCATAACAGGGTGACTATAAAGATGGGTTCAGTACTATGAAGGTGTTATGTTGAGGCTCATGAATCAAGAGTGAAATTTGTCACTCCCGATGACGGATAGATATACTCTGGGTCCTCTCGGTGATATCACATTAAGATAGCTTGCAAGCAAGTGATGTGATCACTAGAATGTTATATCACGGGAACGAGAAAAGAGTGCATGTCGGTAATGAGATCAAAATAGGTATTTGGATACCGATGATCAAATCTCGGACATGTATTATATCATGAGACAAATGGATTAAATTACAAGCGTTAAAGGTTCTCACGATCACAGAAGTCGTCGTTGAATACGCAGGAGTCAGTATGGATCTCCAGGTCCTGCTTCTGATTATTGATCTGAGAGGAGTCTCAATCATGTCTGCATTATTCGCGAACCGTAGGGTGACACACTTAAGAGTTACCGGACACCATTTTGGAGCACATATGTTTCAGACAAAAGAATTGCAAAGCGCAGCAATTGTTTCGATAGAACCGGAATTGTTTTGGGTGAAATTGCAGAAAGTGGTTCTGCATGTGATATTGAAATATTGCAAGGAGTTATATGTGAATGTTTGTTAATTAAAGTAATTAACAAAATTCTGAATAAATTTAATAAAAGAGTTTTGTTAAATGAGAGAGCATTAAACTTAGAGAACTTTAATGCATTTAAAGTGGGGACTTTAAAAGGGAATGTGAAGAGGCATTTTACTGTGGAGGGGTTACCACCACAAGAATGGGGGAGGTGAGGGGTCACCCCCCATGCGCCGGCCATGGGGAGGGGCACACCCCCTCCTCCTATAAAAGGCCCCCCTCTTCCTCCTTCTTCCACACACCTCCTCGTTAAGGATCTCTCTCCCCCTCTAGAATTATTCCCCCATGGTCTCGGATTAGCGAGATACATGTTCCCAGTGGCATTTCGTCTGGAAGGAGTTGCTGCTTCCTCTGGATCGCTGGAGCGAGGAGGTGGAGGTTGTCCGATGGCTTGAACGTGTGTGCGAGTATGGATGCGCTGCTGAGTTGCGGCGCTCGAACTTCCACTCGATCTTGAGATCGGCAAGTGTACGACTACATCAACCACGAGTTCCTACTCGTTAACAAAACTCGTTGTCTTAGAGGGTAAGTTCTCGATGGATGTATGTCCACCCGTTGCTCTGTACCTAGTAGATAGATCTTGGCATGTAGTTCTCATCGTAGGAATTTTTTGTTTTCTATGTTGTGGACCCGACAGTGGTATCAGAGCCTGATCTATGCGTAGGTGCTTTGCACGAGTAGTACACATATGTTTATATGTGGGCGATGATGATCATGTTATTGCATCTTCTATGTATTTTGGATATTGGTGGCATAGTGGGGTGAAGCGACCCGGACCAATCTTACATGTCATCGTACATGAGACCAGTTCCACGACTAACATGCAACTTGTTTTGCATAAGTGGCTACCGGGTGTCTGTCTCTCCTACTATAGTCAATATCTGATTTACAACAAGTTGCTAATAACTTGGTTATCCTCGTTGTGGTTCATGTCTGTAGGTAAGAATTGTTCTATCTCCGAAAGCCATAAGCCACGTAAAACTTGCAATTGATAAATTAGAGGCGTCTAGTTTAGATCGTTACTGGGCTAGTGTATTGATATGGTATTGTTGTAAGTAGATGTATGATAGATACTCTTACAACACATTCAACGTGTAAGTTCCATAGACCTTGGCCTTACACACAAAGGAATGATAGAGATCATACCACGATGCAAATGATAGAGATCAAATGCATGGACCATATCATCTCACTTTACACATTAGATGTTAGCATCTTATACTGCTAGTTTGGCGCTTTTTGTAGAATTGTAAGATGATCCCTCATTTAGATATCAAGATAAAAAATATGTTCTTCCTTAAGTATGCGCCGTTCTGTGGATCGTGTTTCGAGACATCATGTGATGATCGGGTGTACTCTAATCTACGCTTTCATAGGAACGGGTGTAAGATAGTTTTACACACGAGAATACTAAGGTTCTTACTTGGCGAGCCTAACATGTACAAACATGGCCTCGGAACACGGACCGAAAGGTTAAGCATGAGTCATATAGTTGATATGATGCCCATATAGATGCTCGCCTTTGAAGCTACATCAACTCACGTGATGATCGGACGTGGTGTAGTGGATTTGGTTCATGTAATCACCGAAAGGACTCGAGGTATGTCGTTTTTGAGTGGGATTTCATTAGTAATTTGGATTAGTTGAACTCACTCTATCATAAACTTAGTCTAAATAAACTTTACAAATTCTGTTGTAGATGGCACCACCTGCTTTTAATTTCAATGTGTTCATGGAGAAAGAGAAACTTGTTGTGAATGGTAGCAACTTCACCAACTAGGCTATGAATTTGAGGATTCTCCTCACTGCTGCACAAAAGAAATATGTGATAGATGCGCCTCTAGGCCCCCCACCAGCTCCGGATGCCCCTGACGAGGAAAAGAATGTCTATATGACTCGTCAGGAGGACCACAACTTAGTTCATTGCGGCATACTGTATGGGCTAGAGCCAGAACTTCGAAAGCATTTCGAAAATGGCAATGCCTTTGATACCATGGGACAATTTAAAATGATTTTTGATACCCATGTTGCCGTAGAGAGTTATAATGCTACTGAAAAGTTCTTTAGCTGCATGATGGAGGAGAACAGCTCCGTTAGTGAGCACGTACTCAAAATGTCTGGGTACGCTGATAAGCTTGTGTCCTTGGGAATAACGATTCCCATTGACTTAGGCATACATCGTGTTCTCCAATCTCTGCCACCTAGCTACAAGAGCTTCGTGATGAACTATAATATGCAGGGCATGAAGAAGTCTCTTCTCGAGCTTCTATCAATGCTTAAGACTGCAGAAGTGGAGATTAGGAAAGAACATCAAGTGTTCATGATCGATAAGACCACCGGTTTCAAGAAGGCCAAGAAAGGCAAGCACAAGGGAAAGAAGGGTGGCAAATCTATTGCCACACCTGAAAATAAACCACGAGCTAGCCCTAAGTCTAACACCGAGTGTTATTATTGCAAGGGGACTGGCCATTGGAAGCGCAATTGCCCCAAGTATTTGGTGGACAAGAAGGCATGCAAGGCAAATAAAGGTATATGTGATATACATGTTATATATGTGCACTTGACTAGTACTCGCAGTAGCACCTGGGTATTTGATATGGGATCGGTTGCTAATATATGTAACTCGATTCAGGGGCTGCGGAACAAGCGACAACTAGCAAGGGATGAGGTCACGATGCGGGTCGGCAATGGATCAAGAGTTGATGTGATCGCCGTCAGGATGCTACCTCTCCATATGCCATAGGGATTAGTTATAAACCTAAATAATTTATTTGGTGCTTGCACTAAGCATGAACATTGTATCCGGATCGTGTTTGATGCAAAGTGGTTATTCCTTTAAATCTGAAAACAATGGTTGTTCGATTTATAAGAATGATATCTTTTATGGTCATGCACCTGTGTTGAATGGTTTATTTCTATTGGATCTCGATAGTAGTATTACGCATATTCATAATGTTGATACTAAAAGGATTAAACTTGATAATGATATATCTGCATATATGTGGCACTGCCGTCTAGGTCATATTGGCGTTAAACGCATGAAGAAACTCCATTCTAATGGACTTTTGGAATCACTTGATTTTGAATCATTTGATACATGTGAGTCATGCCTTATGGGCAAGATGACTAGAACGCTATTTTCCGGTTCAATGGAACGGGCGACAGATTTATTGGAAATCATACATACTGATGTATGTGGACCAATGAGTGTGTCAGCGCAAGGTGGATATCGTTATTTTGTTACTTTCATGGATGATTTGAGTAGATATGGGTATATCTATTTGATGAAACACAAGTCTGAAACCTTTGAAAAGTTTAAGGAATTTCAGAATGAAGTGGAAAATCATCGTAATAGAAAGATCAAATTTCTTTGGTCTGACCGTGGAGGTGAGTATCTAAGTTACGAGTTTAGCACACACATGAAAGAGTGTGGAATAGTTTCACAACTCACGCCTGCCGGAACACCACAACGTAATGGTGTGTCGGAACGTCGTAATCGTACTTTATTGGATAGGGTTTGAATGATGTCTCTGACTGACTTGCCACTATCATTTTGGGGTTATGCACTGGAAACAGCTGCATTCACTTTAAATCGGGCACCATCAAAATCCGTTCAAACGACACCATATGAATTATGGTTTGGAAACAAACCTAAGTTGTCATTTCTTAAAGTTTGGGGATGCGATGTTTATGTGAAGAAACTTCAGCCGGATAAACTCAAACCCAAAGCGGAAAAATGCGTCTTCATAGGATACCCTAAGGAAACGATTGGGTATACCTTCTATCACAGATCTGAGGGCAAGGTTTTTGTTGCCAAGAATGGATCCTTTCTTGAGAAGGAGTTTCTCGCGAAAGGTGTGAGTAGTCAGAAGGTAGAACTCGAAGAGGTTATTGAACCTTCTCTTCATGAAATGGCGAGTAGCGCAGCACCGGAAATTGTTTCGGAGTTGACTTCACCTAATGAAGAGAGAGCTAATGATATTGATCATGAAACTCCGAAAGAGGACACTACTGAACCTTGCAGGTCAAGTAGGACACGTGCAACTCCTGAACTGTACGGTAATCCTGTTGTGAATTTCATGGTTGATGAAATATATGACCCTACGACGTATGAAGAAGCGATGATGAGCCCGGATTCCAACAAATGGCTAGAAGCCATGAAATCTGAGATGGAATCCATGTACGAGAACCAGGTTTGGACCTTGGTGGACTTACCTCATGATCGAAAGGCCGTTGAGAATAAATGGATTTTCAAAAGAAAAACTGATGCTGATGGTAATGTGACCATCTATAAGGCTCGACTTGTCGCAAAGGGTTTTGACAAATTCAAGGAGTTGACTACGATGAGACATTCTCTCCCGTAGCGATGCTTAAGCCGGTTAGGATTATGTTAGCAATTGCTGCATATTTTGATTATGAAATATGGCAGATGGATGTCAAAACTGCGTTCCTCAATGGTAATATTGAAAAAGAGTTGTATATGATACAACCTAAGGGTTTTGTCGATCCTAAGGATGCTAATAAGGTATGCAAACTTCAGCGATCCATCTATGGACTGAAGCAAGCATCCCGGAGTTGGAATCTCCGCTTTGATGAGGTGATCGAAGAGTTTGGATTTGTCCAAACTTATGGAGAGGCTTGTATTTACAAGAAAGTGAGTGGGAGCAATGTGGCATTTCTGATATTATATGTGGATGACATATTATTGATTGGAAATGATATAGATCTTTTAAACAGTGTTAAAAGTTATCTAAACAGCAAATTTTCGATGAAAGACCTTGGTGAAGCGTCATATATATTAGGCATTAAAATCTATAGAGATAGATCAAGGCGCCTAATTGGGCTATCGCAGAGTACATACCTTGATAAGATATTAAAGAAGTTTAATATGGACGGAAGTAAGAAGGGGTTCTTACCTATGTTGCAAGGCAAGACATTGAGCAAGACTCAAAGTCCGGCTACGGCAGAAGAAAGAGAGATAATGGATAAGATCCCCTATGCCTCCGCCATAGGCTCTATTATGTATGCCATGCTATGTACAAGACCGGCTGTGGCACATGCTATTAGTTTGACTAGTAGGTACCAATCTGATACAGGTTCAGAACACTGGATAGCGGTCAAGAACATCCTCAAGTACTTGAGAAGAACTAGGGATATGTTTCTTATATACGGAGGTGAAGAAGAGCTAGCCGCTAAGTGTTATGTCGATGCTAGCTTTGACACCGATCCGGATGACTCTAAGTCTCAGTCCGGATACGTATTTCTCTTGAACGGAGCAGCAGTTAGTTGGAGGAGTTCCAAACAACCTGTGGTGGCTGGATCAACGACGGAGGCAGAATATGTTGTTGCTTCAGAAGCGGCGCAGGAAGCGGTTTAGATGAAATAGTTCATTACGGAACGAGGTGCGGTTCCTAGTGCATTGGACCCAATGGTGATCTATTGTGAGAACAATGGAGCCATAGCCAACGCCAAGGAACCGAGGTCTCACAAGAATGAAGGAGATATGCCGTAGAGGCAAATAATAAATAGGTTTTTATTGTCATATCTCAATTAGTTTATAATAGTTCCATATTGTGCTATAACGGTACCAAGTAGAAACATTGGTACAGGTGTGGTATGAAACAACCAAGTCCCTAGTAGCCTCTATTCATACTAGTTCGTTGGTCACGAAGATGATCTGGGTTTAAAGATCATGGGCATTTATGCCGACTGACAACAAGATCATATCATTGGAGAATGATGTGGTTGGACATTCCTTGAAGGATTGCAACACGATCAAGTCATATAGTTCATTGTTGCAATAGCTATACCTAGACTCCTTCTCCTTAGACCGTGAGCTCATATTACTCACTGTTTCCCTAGGCTGCTTTGACTGCAAAAAAACGCCACTTGGTAATACAGTGGTTATAAAGATGTACGTTGGGTATTCCGAAGGAACAGTAGATGACATGTGACTGCAAGACCGGGATTTGTTCACCCACATGGCGGGTAAAGATACATACGGCCGACTTGGTGAGATTACATCTATAAATGTTGCAACATGTGACTAGGTCACGGGGATGTAATATCACGGTAACAAGAAAACATAACTTGTTGTTAACGAGATTGAACAAAGTATAGGATTCCATTGATCGGATCTCGGACAAGTTGTATCGAGAAACAAAAGGAAGAGGATGCTACATTTAGACGGTTCAAATGACATTGTCATCAGGAATGCATAGGGGTCACATGGACATCCCTGGTCCCTCTGTTGATCATTGATACAGATCATGTCTAGAGCATTCCCGAGCCGTGAGAGGATACACTTAAGGGTACGATGAGAGCGATCATTCGTAAGACAGAATCATAGTAGAGAAAGAGAGAAAGCCGGAATCGTTCCGCGGAGAGAACCGAAGTTGTTCGGAGAAAGAATAAAGGAAAAGCCCCGAAAAGTGTTTTCGGATAAATGGGAATTTAAATATATATTTATTAAATGTTAATTATGAATTAATATATTCTTAATAATATTTAGATTAAGATTTATAAAGTCAACTTTTATATTAGGCTAAATCCCGGAGGGAAATAGTCTAGAATAAAAGTTGCAGAATAAATAAAGAGAAAAAGAAAAGAAACAGCCCACGTGGGCGGTTTTTATTAACCGCCGCATGGGGGGCGGTCCGCAGCTACTGGCCGCCACCGGGGCCTGCTCGACCTGGCCCACGCGGGCGCCAGGGAGCTGGGCCGCCGGGGCAGGCCGGTCCACCCGGGCGGGGCGCGGGCGCCACAATGCGGGGCAGGGCAGGGTGCTGGTCCGCTGGGGGGCGAGCCGGCCCACCCGGAGTTTCCCCTTACCAGGCCGCCGCGGCGGGATGAGGCTGAGCACGGGGTGGGCCGCGGCCAGGGCCCACCCGGCCAGCCCCTGCTATTTTCCCTTTTCTTTTTATTTAGCATTTTCTGTTTGCCTATTGGGCTGAGTTAATTTGGCCCATTTGGCGGTCCGAATTTATGCTGACTTTTTCCTTTAGTATTAGTCCCACATGGCTTAGCCTTTGAGAAAGGTACACCCCCTTAGCCTATATAAAGGGGTGCCCATGGGTGGGATTGGGGTACACAAAATGCACAATTGGAGAAGTCCTTTGGTCGACATTCTCCCCCTCCCTCTCTTTATGCCTCGTGACCATGGCCCCAAGTCTGGGCGGTGCTATCGAGGCACACCTGTAGTATGCCATTGCGCTGCAGGGATTCTTAGCCGGATATCAACTTCCGCACTCCCGGCGGGATCGGGGAGCTGGAGGTCTCATCGTGCACCGGATGTGCACGAAGACACGAGGCGCAACACTTGGGCGCTTAAATGTCGTGAGCCGAAGCTGTTGCACGAGGAAGATGATGAAGATCAAGAAGGAGCAAGGGTGACCTGCGAGGAGCTTCGCGACCTTGAGGTCGGCTACGAGTACGACTACTTCAACCACGTTCCCCGCGGAACGTTAACCGCGTACGGTCTACAAGGGTATGTATTCTCTACGCATTGGCCGTTACCGCATTACTACATAGATAGATCCTAGGCTAGTTTCTGGGGTTCCGTCGTAGGAAATTTTTGTTTTCTGCGCCGATCCCCAACAGTGGTATCAGAGCTGATCTATGCGTAGGAGTGCTGTACGGCCAGTACGCACAAGTTTTGTGCGGGCATTGATCCCTTAGTTGTTACCCTCTAAAGTGTACTTGTTTATATCGCGGTATTGTTTGATGAAGCAGCCCGGACCGACCTTACGCGTATTCGTACGCGAGACTGGTTCCACGCTCAACATACGACTTGTACCGTATAAGTGGCTAGCGGGTGTTTGTCTCTCATTCAATAGTTGATATAGCATTTACAACGGAGGGCCCCGAAAGGGGTGTAGTAGAGACAACTATCGGATCCATGTTGTGGTTGGAAAGTTCGTAGTTTAGAAACGGTTCTAGTGCGAAAGCCCTGACAACCACGTAAAACTTGCAATAGATAAAGTAGAGGCGTCTAACTTTATTTTGCAGGGGGCATGTGATTATGATATGGCATTGGTCGTTGCGAAGGTAAAGTAGTTTACTTTTCTGTTACTAAGTAGTATAGTAATAGTCATCGTTCTGATGAACGACCTGGTGGCGGCGTCGTGGACTTGGCGTCAAACCAAGGGCAAGATGGAGATCATGACGGAGCGCTCGATGGAGATCAAGGCGCAAGAAGACCATATCATATCACATTACACATATGATGTTGATACCAGTTTTTACATCTTATTGTGTGCTAGTATTTAGATACCCAACGGTAGCAAATAAGATAATCCCTATTTAATTCCAATGTTCTGTGTTCCCCTTGTGTGTGCACCACCAAGAAAGTTCTTTGGTATGAGGTCGGCGTGATGATCGGGGGTCAGACATATCTACGTTCGCATACAGTGACGGTAAGCCATGTTGCACAGCGAATACACACAAGTTAGATTTGGCGAGCCTAGCATGTACAGACATGGCCTCGGAACACAAGAGATCAAAAGATCGAGCATGAGTCACATGGATGATGTGATTGACATTAGTGAATGTCTACCTTTGATAATGCACTGATGGCCGTGATGATTGGGGGAGGTGCAGAGGATAGGGATCATGCGATCACTAAAATTGTCCAGGGGATGACCGTTTTAGTGGAGACCAATTAAAAATTGATCTCTTATTATAAACTTAGTCTAGATATCTGTTTGCAAATATCTTAGTAGATCTTAGCCTATCCCATTGAGGTCTTTTGCGACCATGGGAATATATTGCTTAATTTGGAACTTAGCAAAAGGGTCCAACTTCATAGATTAATACCCACGCCTGAGGGATATCCTCATAAAAGGTGATCTTCTCTTCTTGATACAATAACCATTAGGAGATAATTCGATGACTCCAAAAAGTTTGGAGAAACACTTAGTGATCTTACATTAGAGTTGAGAAATCTTAGAAGGGCTTGATTGCAAATGGAGGTCATGGATGAAAAGGTATATATAAGATATACAAATTATAAATGTGGTTCTTGCAGAACTCATTGCAGTTTGCAAAGTATTTGATACTTGTCCCGTTTTGTGAAAACAGGATGATCTGCTTGAGAATTGCTGTTTTGAGGCAACGTGACTTGGTGACGGCAAGCAAAACAGTTGATGGCCGACATCACCTCTTTCCTCAAAGTTTATCATTTGGATTAGTGGACTTGAATATAAATTTGTAATCCTCGTATGTGTGTCTTGCTTTTAGCAAGACGATTATTCATATGAACAAGTTACAAACCAGTTTGTACTATTCTTATGAACAATACCTTATGGTCACATTACGATTACAAAGAAGTTATTCTCATCACTATGTTAATGATAATAGTTTAAACATTTATAAAGGATTAGAATGCTAAAAGATATCCAAAGCTTAATAATGAAATGACACTACAGTTTAAGTCATTTTGGTTATTGCAGGTTCTTTATGAAAGATCGGGGTCCTAGATGCTTAATCTAGAGACTTTGCAAAACCATGCCTCCTGGGCAGAATGACTAAAACTCCGCATTCTGGTAAAACGGTGATATGCGAAGAAATGTTGAATCTTATGCATAGTGATGTATCACATTTTCAACAAGTAGTGGAAATCATTTATTGTGGACTTAAGTGAATAAGTGTATTTACTTAATGAAACATGAAGTTTGAAATGATTTGAATTGTTCAAATGAGTTCATAACTAAAGGAGGATATTGAAATTAACAAGAATACGAAGTCTCTTCGATTTGATCGACATGGCTAAGGTATTCAAGTTAAGTTTAGCATACAAGGAACTTGTGAAAGATGTTTCACAAATTATGATAATTGGACGAATTCAAACTGTGTTGAAATGTCTAAACATCATAATCATTATGTATTGGATACATATGGCATAATATTATCTCTTATGGGGGTTATGATTGTCGTTTAGAGTTAAAGATCGAAATAAGCAAACACTCATTTGAAATACAAAGGAACATCTGAAGATTCATGGAAACAACACCATAAGTGTTATGGCACGTTCGAGTTTCTGAAGATTTTGACAAGTCGAAGTCGTGGCGAATAAACGAGTCTTTGTAGAGCATTCTTAGGAAGCTATGAATGCGTCTTCCACAAAGGAGCAAACCTGTTGTTGTCCTAAGTTGATGTGTCTTGATGAAGATACAAGTGGAAGAAAGTAAAATATCAAACAAGGTATTTGACCTTACCTCAGAATTGTTGAGTGGCGCAGTGAAATTTGTTTCGTGAAACCAAACTCTACAAATAGAGGAGAAACTATTGATAATGATCATAAAGTTTCAAGTAAATACTTTTACTAAAGAAAGTAGGATTCAACTATATATTCTACAAGTTTGTGGAATTATATTGTTGATTCACTTGTCATGTTTTGAACAAGACATACCTATGAATTACAAAGAAGCGTGATGGACCTAAGTACGAGAAATCAATGGTCATTGAATTCTCGTTAGTGGAATTCTCGATTTGATAATGATCAAAGAATTTTGGAATATTCAAGATTATTGAGAGGATCTAGATTTGAGTGGGAGCAAATCAACTTGGCTAATTCATAATATGTAGCTGACCTATTTTGAATGGGAGCTAAGTGAAATCCCTGGATCTCAAACATGAATGTCATATTTGAGTGGGAGCGTGAGATCATTCTGGGATATGTGGACAACATATGTGAATGATGTAATTGGTGTTTAAGCTAGGATGAAGTTGAAGTTATTAAACAAAATATCTATCAAGATAGATTGGTGAGTTCAATAAACACTGAATGTCAAATGCTTCCTGGACTTGATTCTGAAAGACGTTCAGAATGTCCTAAGCAAGATTCTGAAGAAGTTCAGAATGGAACAAGGTAAGAAATAAGTTATTACCATATGAAGCATTGAGTAATGCAACTATGGTTGAAAGAAAGAGATGCGTTGCATCTCCTATGGCTCAGTCATAGGTTCTTCCATATAACTATGTTGTATACTTGACGTAATGTGACCCAAGGTTCTGGTTGATAGGACAAAGTCTTAACTATAAGAACGTGTCTTTAAGTGATTCCTGAGTTGATCACTGAACCAGAATTAAGTTTGTACTTAAGTAGCAAGAAGCAATGTAAGTGGCATAGTTGCATTTCATGCACTATGATCTACATAGATATAGAAGTATAAAAGCTCCATCTGATATGATGTATAATGTTATGGCAGAGCTAGTTCGCTTTTAACGTAGAATGATGTGTCCCAGGACCTAGTGCCCATGAGAAAGCCCTCGAGGTTGATCTAACGTCACTGTAAGCTCCTGGAATCCGGCCTCGTTCTGCTGCCATGACTATAGTATATACACAAAGGATAACAAAGTGTGTTTCAAAGCTTAGATGACAACAGTGAAAACAACTGTCATCATAAACACTAGAAACAAAAGTCTCGCTTTGTCGCCAAACAAATACTTCGACCCATTATAAGATAATGGTGTGAATGTCAAAGTTAGGAAGACATTAATGATTTTCAAAAGACATACTGATCTAGTAAAATAGAACATGGACATGTCATTTCCCATTAGCATGCATGATCTGTAAACGCATATGGTATATGGTTTATATGAGTAAAATGTGAGCTGGATTATTTGTACTCTAGTGCAAGTGGGAGACTGAAGGAGATATGCCCTAGAGGCAAATAATAAATAGGTTTTTATTGTCATATCTCAGTTAGTTTATAATAGTTTCATATTGTGCTATAACTGTGCCAAGTAGAAACATTGGTACAGGTGTGGTATGAAACAACTAAGTCCCTAATAGCCTCTATTCATACTAGTTCGTTGGTCACGAAGATGAACTGGGTTTCAAGATCATGGGCATTTATGCCGACTGACAACGAGATCATATCATTGGAGAATGATGTAGTTGGACATTCCTCGAAGGATTGCAACACGATCAAGTCATATAGTTCATTGTTGCAACAGCTATACCTAGACTCCTTCTTCTTAGACCGTGAGCTCATATTACTCACTGTTTCCCTAGGCTGCTTTGACTGCATCAAACGCCACTTGGTAATACAGTGGTTATAAAGGTGTACGTTGGGTATTCCGAAGGAACAGTAGATGACATGTGACTACAAGACCGGGATTTGTTCACCCACATGACGGGTAAAGATACATACGGCCGACTTGGTGAGATTACATCTATGAATGTTGCAACATGTGACTAGGTCACAGGGATGTAATATCACGGTAACAAGAAAACATAACTTGTTGTTAACGAGATTGAACAAGGTATAGGATTCCATTGATCGGATCTCGGACAAGTTGTATCGACAAACAAAAGGAAGAGGATGCTACATTTAGACGGTTCAAACAACATTGTCATCAGGAATGCATAGGGGTCACATGGACATCCCTGGTCCCTCTGTTGATCATTGATACAGATCATGTCTAGAGCATTCCCAGGCCGTGAGAGGATACACTTAAGGGTACGATGAGAGCGATCATTCGTAAGACAGAATCACAGTAGAGAAAGAGAGAAAGCCGGAATCGTTCCACGTAGAGAACCGAAGTTGTTCGGAGAAAGAATAAAGGAAAAGCCCCGAAAAGTGTTATTGGATAAATGGGAATTTAAATATATATTTATTATATGTTAATTATGAATTAATATATTATAAATAATATTTAGATTAAGATTTATAAAGTCAACTTTTATATTAGGATAAATCCCGGAGGGAAATAGCCTAGAATAAAAGTTGCAGAATAAATAAAGAGAAAAAGAAAAGAAACAGCCCACGTGGGCGGTTTTTATTAACCGCCGCACGGGGGGGGCGGTCCGCAGCTACCGGCCGCCACCGGGGCCTGCTCGACCTGGCCCATGCGGGCGCCAGGGAGCTGGGCCGCCGGGGCAGGCCGGTCCACCCGGGCGGGGCACGGGCGCCACAATGCGGGGCTGGGCAGGGTGCTGGGCCGCCGGGGGGCGAGCCGACCCACCCGGAGTTTCCCCTTGCCAGGCCGCCGCGGCGGGATAAGGATGAGCGCGGGGTGGGCCGCGGCCAGGGCCCACCCGGCCAGCCCCTGCTGTTTTCCCTTTTCTTTTTATTTAGCATTTTCTGTTTGCCTATTGGGCTGAGTTAATTTGGCCCATTTGGCAGTCCGAATTTATGCTGACTTTTTCCTTTAGTATTAGTCCCACATGGCTTAGCCTTTGAGAAAGGTACACCCCATTAGCCTATATAAAGGGGTGCCCATGGGTGGGATTGAGGTACACAAAATACACAATTGGAGAAGTCATTTGGTCGACTTTCTCCCCCTCCCTCTCTCTATGCCTCGTGACCATGGCCCCAAGTCTGGGCTGTGCGATCGAGGCACACCTGCAGTATGCCGTTGCACTACAGGGATTCCTAGCCGGATATCAACTTCCGCACTCTCGGCGGGATCGGGGAGCCGGAGGTCTCATCGTGCACCGGATGTGTACGAAAACACGAGGCGCAACACTTGGGGCGCTTAAATGTCGTGAGCCGGATCTGTTGCATGATGAAGATGATGAAGATCAAGAAGGAGCAAGGGGTGACCTGCGAGGAGCTTCGCGACCTTGAGGTCGGCTACGAGTATGACTACTTCAACCACGTTCCTCGCGGAACGTTAACCGCGTACGGTCTACAAGGATATGTATTCTCTATGCATTGGCCGTTACCGCATTACTATATAGATAGATTCTAGGCTAGTTTCTGGGGTTCCGCCGTAGGAAATTTTTTGTTTTCTGCGCCGATCCCCAACAAAGAATTCCAAGCATATTAAGCGTCGGTTTCACTCCATCCGCGAGCATGTCAAGGATGGAGATATAAAGATTTGTAAAGTACACACGGACCTAAATGTAGCAGATTCGTTGACTAAAGCTCTCCCTAGGGCAAAACTAAATCAACACCAGAACTCCATGGGTGTTAGATTTATCACTATGTGAACTAGATTATTGTCTCTAGTGCAAGTGGGAGACTGAAGGAAATATGCCCTGAGAGGCAATAATAAAGTTGTTATTATGTATTCCTTATATATGATAGATGTTTATTTTGCATGCTAGAATTGTATTGATCGGAAACATCAATACATGTGTGTTTAATAAACAAAAAGGGTTCCTAGTTATGCCTCTCGTATAGACTAGCTTGTTGATTAACAAGATGATCAAGGTTTCCTGATCATGGACATTGGATGTTGTTAATAACAAGGTCACAACATTTGTGAAATGATGTGATGACCATTCATCCGAAGTATAGCATTACGATTAAGTCATTATGTTTACATTGCTATAACATCATACGGAGTAATATTTATCCTTAGACCATGAGATCATGTTAATTGCTAACACCGAAAGAGTATCTTGATAACATCAAACGTCACACCGTAACAGGGTGACTATAAAGATGGGTTCAGTACTACAAAGGTGTTATGTTGAGGCTCATGGATCAAGAGTGGAATTTGTCAATCCTGATGACGGATAGATATACTCTGGGCCCTCTCGGTGATATCACATTAAGATAGCTTGCAAGCAAGTGATGTGATCACTAGAATGTTATATCACGGGAACGAGAAAAGAGTGCATGTCGGTAACGAGATCAAACTAGGTATTTGGATACCGATGATTGAATCTCGGACATGGATTATATCATGAGACAAAGGGATTAAATTACAAGTGTTAAAGGTTCTCACAATCACAGAAGTCATCGTTGAATATGCAGGAGTCAGTATGGATCCCAGGTCCCGCTTTTGATTATTGATTTGAGAGGATTCTCAATCATGTCTGCATTATTCGCAAACCGTAGGGTGACACACTTAAGAGTTACCGGACACCATTTTGGAGCACATATGTTTCAGACGAAAGAATTGCAAAGAGCATGAATTGTTTCGATAGAAACCGGAATTGTTTCGGGTGAAATTGCAGAAAGTAGTTCTGCATGTGATATTGAAATATTGCAAGGGGTTATATGTGAATGTTTGTTAATTAAAGTAATTAACAAAATTCTGAATAAATTTAATAAAAGAGTTTTATTAAATGAGAGAGCATTAAACTTAGAGAATTTAAATGCATTTAAAGTGGGGACTTTAAAAGGGAATGTGAAGAGGCATTTTAATGTGGAGGGGTTGCCACCACATGAATGGGGGAGGTGAGGGGTCACCCCCCATGCACCGGCCATGGGGAGGGGCATCCCATCCTCTTATAAAAGTCCCCCCTCTTCCTCCTTCTTCCACACACCTTCTCGTGAAGGATCTCTCTCCCCCTCTAGAATTATTCCCCATGGTCTCGGATTAGCGAGATACATGTTCCCGGTGGCATTTCGTCTGGAAGGAGTTGCTGATTCCGCTGGATCGCTGGAGAGAGGAGGTGGAGGTTGTCCGGTGGCTTGAACGTGTGTACGAGTACGGATGCGCTGCTGAGTTGCGGCGCTCGGACTTCCACTCGATCTTGAGATCGGCAAGTGTACGACTACATCAACCACGAGTTCCTACTCGTTAACAAAACTCGTTGTCTTCGAGGGTAAGTTCTTGATGGATGTATGTCCACTCGTTGCTCTGTACCTAGTAGATAGATCTTGGCGTGTAGTTCTCACCTTAGGATTTTTTTTGTTTTCTATGCTGCGGACCCAACAATTTGATGGTTTGCAAGTGATCAGCCAACCATGCTTCGGGTTCCTAGAGGCCATCATACTTTTGGCGATCGTGAGGGAGTTTGAAATCCTTGGGTACCAGGGTCTTGAGAACCCGTCGGGTAAAGCAGCTGATACCACAAGGTTCATGCTCATCCTCGATTTCACCGTCGTAATATCTTCGGCTGCTACGCTCCTCCCTGGATCTATCGACCCTGTGTTGTGTAATTTCGTTTCTAGCATCGTCCACTCGCTTGGAGTTCTAGAAGCACACATGATGTGGTGAGTGTGATCGTCGGGTGTTTCTCGTATGCCGAGGGCTACTACGACGGCATGGTCATTTATCGGGTTTCTGGATGATTCCTTCTTCTCCTTGTGCAAGGGATGCTTCTATCATGCCGAGGACCATGAGAGTGGAGTGATGGATAGCTTCCTAGGGATCATCGTATGTTGGCTGAGTTGTGAGGAGGTAAGTTTGGACAGTGACAATGGCGACTTGCGTTGTTTTTCCTTTTATGTTGCCCGCTGAATCCACTGACATAAATGACAGGTCTAGATCTCAGGCCAGCTTGCGTCTTTCGGCCTCCGGAATGCGTCGCATCCGTGAAGTTCCTGTCCTCGGCGGTGCCCCTCCGGTTATGCTGTCGGATGCGCAGGTGGAGCTTAGATGTGCCCAACAAAGACTCGATTCATTGGCTAGCCTCTTTTTTTCATCGAATTGCCTTTGCAACCTGAGCGGATCCTTTCTTTTGTGGTGGAGGAGGTACTGGTAGGCCACCAGTTCTTCACGCGTGGCGTCCCCGTCATCGGTACCACAACCAAAATAACATCTCTTGCTTTCTGCCATGCTGTCGGTGGCAGCCCAAGTGTTAGACGTTCACTACTGCATGCTCCTTCCCTTCCTTGTACAATGCGATTATTGGGGGATCCTCCCTGTTCCCACGGTGTCCTACATCGTCATCTAATAGAATATCGTTGGGATCAAGGATTAGGTTACCGTTGGGGTCTTGAGTTGTTGAGGTTCCTTCCCCAATGATCACGTACACTTGATGATGCGTCATGTACATGTTGCTACTATCACTATGAGATCAATAGGAGACACTATCTTGGAAACCAGTGAAACCCCACGGATTTTGTTCCGGGTAAGATGCAGCCTTCCTGATTCCGGAGTCGACGCTTTCCTCAGTTTCGTCGAGTTCAACGTTTGCCAGGCTTGAGCTGCGTGGCAGCATTAGCTGAGAATCTGACCCGAAGGAGAGACCGTCATATAGATCTGCAGAGTTTTCATGATTTTCCTCGACGCTCCTCAGCTGGGGTGTAGCTTTTCCAGATGAGCCAACAGAAGATGCGTGTGTCGCTGTAGGCATTGTTGTTACGACTGACGGACCTGAGTAGATCAGGGCCAAAAGGCGGAGGTTTTCGGGTTCCCCCACATGGAAGTGGAAGCACCCAATCATGAGATCGGTCTCCTCGTGGAAGTTGACAAAAGCCGAAAAAGGGGTAGGCGGTAGTGGATCGACGAGATTTTAATGGATCTCACCGACCATGATTGTCAGTTTGTTGCTTAGTGAAGAGGGGTTCGCGAATCCATAGCTCCAGCTCTCAGATTTCCCACAAACGTCGCCAATTGACGAGGGGTAACCTCCGTAATGCCCATTGTTATGGACTTATGGTTTCGTGGAAAAGAGAACACGGGGGATTTTGTCAGCTGATCATACAAACAAGGAAGTCGAAGTCGTCTGAGTAATGTGGAGAATACGATTACAAAGTCGTTGGTTCGCTAGTTACGACTTAGCTCACGACGGATTGTTGATTGCTAAAAGCTAAGGTACCTCTCCGTTGGATCCTCCCAGCCTTTATATGAGAGGCTGGGTCCTGGAGTCGTATACGGATAGGTTACAGGTTATGATTACAACACTATTATTATGTCGGTTTGCACTTCTTGCTTGACTGCCAAGACATGCTTTTTTTCTGTCGGATGCTTCCTGGACTCTCTTATTTTTCATGGGATTTGTGGGCCGTAGGCCTTTGTGTTGGGTTCGCAGCATAGAAAACAAAAAAAAAATACGAAGTGAACAACTAAGCACCAAGATCTATCTACCTAGATACAACAAACGGGTGGATATATATCTATAGAGAACATACCCCTGAAGAACAACAATGCATTGTTAACGAGTTTGAACTCGTGGATGATGTAGTCGTACACTTGTCGATCTCAAGATCGTGATGAAGTCCAGCTAGACCAGCACCACCAGGTCCAGCAACAGCAAGTCCAGCACCACAAAGCAACGGTGCATCCGTGATCACACACACGTCCGGTACCCCCAACAACCTCCGAGTCCTCTCTTCAGTAAAGCAGCGGAAGCAGCAAATCCTTCTAGAAAAATCCACCGAGAACATGTATCTCGCTAATCCAAGACAACGGGGAATTTCTAGAGGGGGAATAGAACCTTCACGAGGAGGTGGTGCAAGAGTTGAGGAGCCATGCGGCTCCTTTTATAGGGTGTGGGGTGAAGCCTCATGGCCATGGCTGGCCGGCCATGGTGGGTGCCCCCACCTCTCCCTCATTCATGTGGGTGGAGCTTTCACTAAGCCCACTCACATAAATTTCAACTCCACTCACTTGCATTTAATGTCCACTAAATTAAATACATTTTTCTCTTTAAATAAAACACTTTTATTTATTTTATTCAGAATTTTGTTAATTACTTTAATTAACAAACATTCACATAAAAACCCTTGCAATATTTCTATATCACATGGAGAACCAATTTTAGCAGTTT
Source organism: Avena eriantha (assembly GCA_910589775.1). Classification (NCBI taxonomy): domain Eukaryota; kingdom Viridiplantae; phylum Streptophyta; class Magnoliopsida; order Poales; family Poaceae; genus Avena; species Avena eriantha. Next base: position 410,524,528 of record OU342744.1, read on the forward strand.
CACCCAAAACAATTCCGGTGTCCATCGAAACAATTCCAATGCTTTCATAATCTTTCTCTGGTATCTTATTTGCTCCAAATGGTGTCGGTATCCGTTAAGTGTGTCACCCTACGGTTAGCAAATAATGCAGACATGATAGAGAACCCTCTCCGATCAATAATCAGTAGCGAGACCTAGAGATCCATACTGACTCCTACACATTCAACGATGACTCTAGTGATCGTGTGAACCTTTAACATCGTAACTAAATCCCTTTCTCTCACGATATATTACATGTCCGAGATTCGATCATTGGTATCCCCATACCTAGTTTGATCTCGTTACCGACATGCACTCTTTTCTCGTTCCCGTGATATAACATTCTAGTGATCATATCACTTGCTTGCAAGCTATCTAAATGAGATATCACCGAGAGGGCCCAGAGTATATCTATCCGTCATCAGGATGGAAAAATCCCTCTCTTGATCCATGAGCCTCTACATAACACTTTCGTAGCACTGAACCCACCTTTATAGTCACTGTCACGGTGTGACGTTTGATGTTATCAAGATACTCTTCTAGTGTTAGTGATTGACATTATCTCATGGTCTAAGGATTAGGATTACTTCGTATGATGTTATAGCAATATAAACGCAATGACTTTGATCGTAATGCTATACTTCATATGAATGTTCATCACATCATTCACCAATATTGTGATCTCGTTATTAACAACATCCAACGTCCATGATCAGGAAACCTTGATCATCTTGTTAATCAATGAGCTAGTTTATAAGAGAGGCATAACTAGAAACCCTTTATTTGTTTATTAAACACACATGTATTAACGTTTTCAATTAATACAATTATAGCATGCAAAATAAAGATTTATCACACACAAGGAATAAGATAATAACCACTTTATTATTGCCTCTCGGGCATATTCCCTTCAGTCTCGCACTTGAACTAGAGTCAATAATCTAGTTTGAAAAACTTGCGCATTCAACACCTATGGCTTTCTGGTGCTGTAGATACGTGTTTGCTAGTGGATAACATAATCTCCGGATCTAACCTTTTTAGATCTAAGTGTATTTGCATATCTTTGCGTCTCTACGCATCACTCATTCTCACTCTAGCTAAATTCAAAATCTCAATCGAGCGGCAAAATATCCCACCGACCCTGAAACATTTTAAACCCTACCTTTTCAAACACTATAAAATTCCCATTCTACCCATTCTTCAGACAATAAATGGGCATGCTAAAGTCGATAGCTTGGGGCATGCTTGTAAATATATTTATGTTCACCACTATAGTCCTGATTCGCACAGTATTTTCCGCTAACCCTCCAAAAAATCCCAAGATCCTCTCTCACGCTCTCACCTCCATGACCATCACGCGCAACGGCCAGCCACACGAGCCGCTTGATCTGCGATATCGTGCACCACACTAGATCTGCTTCACCGATGCCTACCACACCGGATCTAGTTCATCGGGTCTCTCTGCCACTTCACTAGATCTACGGTCTAGTTCACCGCGTCGATGGCACCATCAAACACCCAAGCTCTTCTTCCCCACCTCTGATAGCTACCCAATCATACCGGAGCTGCTTCACTGATGTCCACCAGACGTGATCTAGTTCAACAAATTCTATGTCCATCGCTCCATACCAGCTGCATAAGCATTGTCTGTTCACTGCTCCGGATCTGCCTCAGCGACGCTCTTCTCCACCATGTTCAAGCTGCCATCGACTGCCCCAGATCTGTTTTCCTGACACCAACAGCCATCACAAAAACAGCACCCTTGGTGATCTCGCCGTCACCGTCACGGATATGTACGATGCATAGACACCCCTCATATCATGCTAATCAAATTTCCAATATGTTTTTGTTTTGTCAGCAATATAGTAGGTTCAAGCATATCACATTGAATTGCATTTTTGTAATCGTGCTACACACCAAGCCACTATGCACGATTGTTATTTGTGCTACATATAAGGTCTCTAGACATGTTGGTTTGCATCACATGCTCTAAATATTTTGAAGTCATGCACATTTTTGTTATTTTGTCATGCACATGTTCTTAGCTACTCCATACAACAATAATTGCCTACTATTGTGGTTTTCTTGCAAAATCTAAGTCACTGGAAAATATTACTACTAGTTTACATACCCTGCTCCACACTTGCTGACTTCTATCTGGTTTATCCTCAGATAATTTCTTGCTATTGTGTCCTCTCTGGCATCCTTCCGCTATCCTGTATTCCCGTTTAATCTCTTTATACTAATTCGTCTATAATTTTGATGTTGCTATCTGGTTCTTCAAAGTCTGTAACACTAATTATTTCCTATTCCTTTGCATAGAGATCAATACCTGGAACACTGAACATGTTAGTTTCCAAAGCTTGTTCTATAGGCTCACAAATGATGCCTTTATATTTCATATCTCGTTCTGGTTTGACCTAAGAAACTACATAACTATCCTCTACTCTGTTATTCATGGGTGGTTTGCATTCCCTGCTCTACAAGTTCAGGTATGATGCCATTATATTTTCTATCTGGTTCATTTTTATCTATGATAGTAATTGCATCTTATTGTGTAGTTCACTGCAAATTCTGAATTATCCAACATCTTGTGCATTCCAGGTTATACAACTGCTTCCGTATTTGCTGAAATGACCTGGCTAGTTCATATTTACTGAAATTCTTAGCCACACACACATTATTGGTTGCTCGTTTCACGGAAGGCACACTTGTTTAATGCTTGCTTGTCTTGTTTTGTTTAATTAAACCATGGACCAGTAGTAAACTCCGGTTTAAATGGGTAATTCCAAATTCTTTGATAATAAAGATGGTTGTTTGTTTTCCTTGTTTTCTATATTAACTTGCTATTACTTAGTTTCAGACTATAATTATTGCTATCGCCACCAAAGAGGGGGATGGAAGATCATGACTCAAGATAGTTTTCCAATGTAGATGTCACACTCAAAGGGAGATATTGTTGATAGATTGAGAAAGCCAACTGAGAAGGCTCAATCTCGATTGCCAACTGAAATATTGAATTTTATTATCCTTCAGTTTGTTGATGATTTGCAATAATTTTAAAAAGTTTGCACCTGATGTAATATCTAGGTAAATAGCCTAAGCCATGTAGGCATTTAGTTGATGTTGTCTCCACTTGGCGGTAGGTGGTACCATAACTGTGTGGATTGGGTTTTGGTATTGGCCCCTTATGTACTGGACCGACGATGAACAGTAATGATGCTCGATGATGGTTCATACGCACCTTTTTTTGATCGTTGCGATTTGCGTGGCCTTAGACAAGCCGAAACAGTAACGGGACTCACGTGCAAAAGGCCGTAAGGGACACCATGAGCGAGCTCGATGATGAGTAAAAGATCAGAATAGTAAAAGGCCAGAATCATATCAGACTTCCTTACGGACATGAACAGTTAAAGGTTTGAACAGTAAAAGACTAGAGTGGTAGAAGGCCAGAACAATAGCGGACCTTCTTACAAATGGGTCGTTAGTGGGCGAAGCACGACATACATGCCATAACAGTAAAATCCATAAGAGTAACGAGCCTTCCTACCAATGGGCCTCCATTGGGCGGCGAACCACGGGCTTTAAGAATAGTGATGGGCCTAACGTAGGCCTTAGTTGGACCGACACAATAAGAGACCGCAAAGTTAACATGCCGTAGATGGGCTAGAAAGTTAATAGGACGTATGCCTCAAGAAGGCCGAAACAGTAAAGGGTCATCTTCTTAATGGGCTTCTTTCATGGGCCGTCCCACTTAATTATTAGCATGTCTTGGCTTTCGTCACACTTTTGTGACCGTTAACGGCGACAATCAGCCGTTAATGACACTTTCCACGTGACCGTTTGCATGACGTCAACAGTCAATGGGCTGGCGAAACGGATCTACGATGGCATGAAATTTGGTGGTCGAAGGATGCAATACGCCATGGTCGCCAAAAATCTGTGGTAGATTTTTTTGTGACGAGGCTTTTTACCCATCCGTCGCGGAAGATGTTTCCACCATGAAAACAGGTCTTCAACCACGAAAACCGTTCGTCGTAAAAGCTGACTTTACTTGTCGTGCATGTATGTGTTAAGTTATATTTCTGTTTGACCAAACTAATACTATACAGATCTTATTTTGTAGGCTACATTATCTAATTTAATCTCAATCTATTTTTTAAGGCTCCAGAGCTTCTACGCTGATTTGAATGATGAATTCAAAGTGCGAAGAGCGGAATAAGTGCAGCAATTAATGCATATCATTTCTTCAATATCTTTTGTTTACATATTTTGATTCCATTTAACTTTTCCTCATCAAGATGGTGTACTATCTTTTTTTCAACAGAGTACAACAAACAAACACGGTCAGATTATGGCCCTGGATTAAAATGAAGAAATTTGTTCATCTTTTCCAAATGTTATCTAATTCTTACTCATATGTATTTCTAACAGTTCATTCATGAACATAGTACTTTCTTTAATCTCTGCAAGAATACATTTTATTATCTATTCGGCTACAAAAATCATGTATGTCATATTTTAAACATCGCACTATCTAGTTCTTTTTTTATTTACTTTTAGTGCAAAACATTATCCCAAGTCTATTTTTTTTTTGAGAAACACAGTACAAATGCAAACGCTCACAATGCGTACATACATTCACCCCTATGAATACACGCACGCACATCTTAGCCCTATGAGCGCCTCCGAATGACTGAATCGGTGGGTCTTGAGATTGACGAAGTCATCGCAGGCGCCTTGCTATCGACGGGAACGTCGCCTCCCACTGAAAGAATGTTTCGCCTTTATGACACCAAAGCATTCAAACCTATGGTTTGAACTCTGGTGGGTTGGGGTACCACTGCCCTCCTAAACATCCAACCACGGGTTGTTTGTTAGTCTATTTGCTTTTTAAAACATACTAGAAATGAAAATTTGAGAAAAATACTGGAAAGCTATTGGTTAAAACATGGATGAAACGAGATTTTCTTGGGCGTATGTTTCTTCAAACGAAACTTTCATAAACATCTTGGGCTGCTGGAAAACAAAAACGTAAACGATCAAATAGAAGTAGAACGTGAAGCCTCCGCTCAAAAAAAAAAAGTAGAACGTGAAGCCGTGTAGAAGATAACGTGAAGATGGGCCGAACCCATATAGGAACAGTGGTGTGCGGTGACTGCCTGATACATCGCTTAAAGCGGTGTATAGGTCCGTCTCCGTATCCAGTTCGTTCGCGATGGGCCAGTAGGCCCTTACATTTTTAATTGGAGTAACCAATTTCTTAAGGCCCGAGTGCTGCTCCTACACACACGGGCTGGGTTTCGATTTTGGTAGCCGGGTTTTTTCAACTCCTGGTCCTGGCCGACCACTCTTCGGTGTGTTCTTTTTCTTTTTCATAATGCAAACAATGGAAATCTTAGTTCGCAGGTAGAAAACACTCTAAACATATAAAAATTACAGTGAGGTCCTTGGATCATTACTGCTGCCAAAGCGAGCCACAGACGCGTCGTTGTTGCCGCTCCCTTACCGGAGTCAGCCCAACGTTGTTGTTTACGATCAAAAAGTATTCGTGCAAATGTCCTAAGGACCAGCGTACTAGAGTCGAAGTTGTCGTCACTAAACTCTCAGTTGATCCAAAACTTGTAACACACAGCCTATAACACACGTAGATCGGACGATATTTACCAATCCATCAAGGTGACAACCAGACGAATCTCCGTCCTCCTCAACGTCATCTACGAGATCGTCACCAACGAGGAGTGCAAAAACCAAACAACACTATGTATATTTTTTCCAAAGGAATAGAATCCCCCAAGATTTCTATAGAAAGCCCGGCATAAAAAGCCTAGAAAGCACCATGCATGCGAGACCTTACATGGAAATTATTTTTACATGCATGTTGCAGTTTGTTGTTACACGAGACATTACATGACACAAGGGCCGCAGAAGCGTCCAGAAATGAGGTGGGTGTAGTGGACAAAAAGAAGGTGAGATGAACCAAAAGGAAGAGGAAAGAAGCCTTGAGCTCAACAATCAACGCCAGATATGACTTCACCACCGTAGCTAGCTGTGGCACGCATCAAAAGGGAGGAAAGAACAAAGCAGCATCGGTTCCGATGAACAAATTAAACCAGCAGCAAGGCTGTTAAGCTAGACCACGTTGCAAGAAAAGTTATGGTCACTCTGGAATATGACAGTTCTCTACGTTGAGAAACACAGGAAATTTCAGCGGAAACTAATTCCGACAGCCTCGCAGCATAGATATTGGCAGTAAACTTTAATGAATTTGATGTTTAGAACTCTTTGATTTTGATTTGAAGGATTCTACAGAAATTTCAGAGGATCGGAATACTTGGAAACTTTTCTATGTTGACTGTTCTATGATTTGTAGGACTAAATGTTTTCTGTGTTCAAGAGTTCCTGGAGAAATTAACGCAGAATTTATGTGTTCAAGAAATGGAAGTAGACAGCCAGACATTAAAAATCCTACTATCAACTCACAAAAATCTCTGAACAAACATAAAAATTTCGGTATACTCCCTTCCCGTTCTGTATCTGAAATCTGGCTCTCTCAAGTCTGAATATCTAAGCTACACTACTCTAGGATCTCTGAAGCGAGGCATCCACGAATCTAAAGTTAAACACTTGGGAGCTCAAGGAAGGAGAAGGCGAGGCGCCACCGCAGCTGCACCCCACGCCGCCCTGCAACCCCAGCCGGTTCAAGCACAAGCATATCCCATCCCTCTCTGAGACGTAACCTGTCCTAAACGCACCGTCGGCCACGGTCCTCGCCTCTGCTTCTCGCATCGGGGGCGGCGAAGACGGCTGGCACGGCGGGCTTATAGACAGGTTGAGGTCGATCATGCCGCCGAGGTGCCCCGCTGGTGGCGGAAGCAAGGTCACGCCGTCGTCGACCTCGCTGCTCTGGCCGCTGGCGACCGGCGAGCAGCTGGAGCCGACCGCGAGCTCCTGGTGGCTCGCTGTGGCGGGGGACGAAGGCGTGTCCATCCCCTGCAGGGCAGCGGAGGCGGCATTGAGCGGGCGGTGTGTGTGCGGGTCGACGCCGCGGGCGAGGAGCTTGCGCTTGACGTGCGTGTTCCAGTAGTTCTTGATCTCGTTGTCCGTCCGCCCCGGCATCCTCCCGGCGATCAGCGACCACCTGAAGAGCAAAGCCAAGAATCGATCTCAGCACCGTGATGAAATTTTGTCCTGAGATTTTAGCGGACCAAAAAAATCAATTGCCTAGTACTTGTTTCCGAGGAACTCGTGGAACTTGATGATGAGCTCGTCTTCCTCCTCGGTGAAGTTGCCGCGCTTGAGGTCCGGCCTCAGGTAATTGATCCACCGCAGCCGGCAGCTCTTCCCGCACCGCAGCAACCCTACATGCACATACATACATACATCAACATCCACTATCCCCGGCATGCTAGTGTCGATCGGTATGATTATGATATAACCATACCTGCGGCTTTTGGGAGCGACCTCCAGCAGCCTTCGCCATTGGCCTTGATGTGGGCGATGAGCCGCTGGTCCTCCTCCTTGGTCCAGGCACCCTTGTTGGTGTGTGCCTTCTCGCAGCACGGCGACCTCCCCATGTCCGCCGCCACCGCCGACAGGCACAACCCCCCTACGACGACGTGCCTCGACCGAGAAAAAGCGAGGCAAATGCAGGAGAGAGGAACACACACAGAGAGAAAGTGACGACTGTTGTTTGATTCCTTAATTTGAGCCGGGAGAGGGGTTTATATGGGAGGAGGGGGGGGGGGGGGGGGGGGGGGGGAAGGGAGAGAGAGTAGCGACAGAAAGCGGAGCGAGGTGGATGGAGAGAGATAGGCGGAATGGGTCCCATTCCCATTGACCCGGACCACTCCAAGACATTTGACCGAGTTGGTGTGAGGAGAGTGAGTGGTTGTGGAGCCCTGGGGACAGATTTGGTAGGTTGGTAGGTAGGCAATGGCATGCTTCTGCTCCCGTCTTCCTCTCCCTTGTCCTATCTAATCCCTGCAGATTCTAGAAAAACAATTAATCGCTGGCAATCACCTTCTATTTCCGCTCTAATATTTCGCCTATTTTCCGTGCCGCACTAATTTACATTTGGGATACTATTAGGGTTTCTTCGTATCTAACGACTGCAAAACACATGGAAAGAAAAAACATACGAATCTATTAGGATTGCATGTACAAAATAGAAAAAACTACACAAATAGTTATTTAGATGAACATGGAAGAAACAAAGGAAAAGTGACCTGGTCCTACGCAAATGAGCATAAAAAATAAATACAGTGGACGCTGAAATTCCCGTGAGATTGGAATTGAAATTCCACTGAGATTGAGGCGCAAGAATGAAACCCATAAAGAATTTGGAGGTGTAATTCCTTTGATCCAGAGGGTTTTCTTTTTTAGACGGAAGCCATAACCTGGCGTTGCATTGGTGACACCAAAAGGAGGAAATACACGGAGGCACCCACACACACAAGAATAAGTAAAAGCTTGTACAAAGGATGTCGTGAAGCACCTCTAAGCATAGGCCAGAAAGATGGAGGAAAGGTCGTGAAGCACCTCTAAGCATAGGCCAGAAAGATGGAGGAAAGGAATTGAAACAAACAACACCTAAGGAGACCTAGACACCTACATCAAAGGACACACTTGGACCGATAGTGGAGCTTCGCCTCACCTTCAACCTCTGTTGTCAAAAGAGATCACAATCCCGGACTGACCAGACATGCCGACCCGGCAGACAAACGAATGATGCAGCCCACCGAGAAGTGCACATCATCTTACTAGACTTTGTCTCCTTCAAACGCCATCGTTGCAACCAACAAACTACCATGCAAAGAGAAGCAAACCATGGACTCCAAGATAGCGTCCTCAAGAAGGGAACAACACCAAAGTTCTATCGCTTGATCCGGAGGATCAAGCGGTTTTCACCCGAAGCTTCGGGGAGAACGAGAGGAAAGCCACAATGGTGCCTTCAAGAAGGGAACATTGCCCATGGGCGTCGCTGCCGCCGACCACATACACGTCGGACAAGTTTTCACCTAACCAAAAGGACCACGCTTTCCAAATCCGTGTGCGGCCAGCCGTCGAGAAAGCAGATGTACCTCCTCCACTGCATGCCACTCCAAGGTCATCGGTAACCCGTCCACACAACAATGACCACCCGCCAGCGCTAAGCCGTGACTCTAGCCTAGGCGTCACGACAATATCCATCAAGTGCCACTGCCTCGGTATGCCGAGACTCCACGCACCGCCACACCTGAACAAGAAGCAAAACATCAACACAAAAACCTAAATCCTGGCTGTCAGCCATATGATACCACATGAGCCTAGGCGGTAGACCAACCATCGGATCCCTCCGAGAGGGCATCCTTCCCAAGAGGGCCAAGCCGCCATGTCGACAACCTTGGCACCAGATCTGGAGGTGAGGAGTGACCACACCGACCTCTACAGGACCTAGGCCCCCAACCCCGGCCCCAAAGACACGGGATGGCCGAGGAGACACCTGTAGTCGCGTTGTTGACCATCCCCAACCAAATTCTACACTGGAGAGAAGCACCACCACCTGCCCGGAGTTTCTCCATGGACAAAATAGATCTTGAGATCCCTTGCGACGTCCTGCCTCCACCCACGTCTGACGAACAGGAGGAGAAAGATGATCCCATCGCCGATGTCTACCACACGTGACAACAGAGGAGGTTGTGCATCGGCTAGGGTTCGCCATCCGAGTCGCCTGAGCGGACGACGTAGGGTCCCGGGCAAACCAGTTCCATGATCAGAATGGCTGATTCCAGGGGGCTTTCTTATGAAAACAAAATCCTTGATTTGTATTCCTCGGAAATTATGCAGATGATTTTTGTGTACGAAATTTGTGTTTCTAATATGGTAATTTTTTTTGTTAGTACAAAATTTGTTCCTATGGTATGTAAAACAATTCCAGTGGAGAGTCGGACCCATATCTAAGAAACCGATTGTCAAACTCGAAATGTTTTAAAATTGTAAGAGCACGTGTAGCTCCAAGTACCAACACTCGACAGTGCGTACGAAGTGGTTGGCATTTGTTGTCTCTAAAAGTGCAGTTGCTTACTAGCATTACCTTTTTCTCCTCAATTATCATGCATTTTTTCAGTACAAACTAACCTAACTCCTTTTCAACATTCTAGAAGCAGAAGCGAAGCATGCCCCGAGTGTGTGAGTGTGATTGTTGTTGGAGGAGGACGAGAAAGAAAAAGACATAACACAGCAGGCAAGCTAAGAATAAAACTTCTACTCCAAAGTCAGCTTCCAAACAAAAAGAGAATCAGAAGTTGGAAACCCATTGGGTGAGTGGGTGACTACCCCGCCCCTTAATTGTGTGTCTGGTTCGTTATTTGTTTTCAGATTCCTAGAGATGCCTGCCTAAATGCCTACGCTAACGTTGTATCGGAAATTCGGAATTCCAGTTCCATGAGTTAGAGGATTATTTATTTAATTCATTTAGCAAGGAGTCTTTGTTACAGCGCAGACCTGACCAGCACTTTCACTCTTTTCGCGTTATTATACGTGTACGGGCGACAGAGAGCAGACCTGCCGAATTGAAGGAGTCTTCTCGGACGAAAAGCCGCGGAACACTGCAGCAAGAAATAGTAGTATGCGCGGCCGGAGTTGGAATGTTGTCGCTGCACACATGTTGACCTTTGAATCCGGAAATTTTCCTATTCAATGGATGGTTTTCTAGGTTACTGACATACGTAGTACTAATCATACTATACTAATATGTTTTCTTAAACATGGGCATATATACTGATCTTATTATTCCAAAATAGATCACATTGCTGGCTATGGTTGTTAACGTACGAGATTAGCTAGCTATGTTTGGTAGGATCTGGAGTTGTTAGCAATTATGTAGATATAACTAATTGTAATATTATATGATGTAATCTTGCCCGTCTGGACTTGACGTGCGCGTGGTGGAATTCCATCGAGGCCTAAACACATCCCTCTCTTACTCTCATTGTAATTTACATGGTTTCAGAGCATGTCTGACAAATGTCGACTTCCTCTTCCTCGATCCTGGCCGCAATGCCTCCGATCTCATCTGTAGTCACCGTCCGCCTCACCAATGAGAACCATCTCATGTGGAAAACGTAACTCAGTTGTCTACCTCCGCACCCATCAACTCCACGCCATAGTCAATGGCTAGGAGCATGCCCCTTCCAAAACCACCACCATCAAAACGGGCATCGGAGACAGCATCGTCATCACTCAGGAGGCCAATGCGGCATATATCCCCTCGTACATCAAAGACCAGGCGGTCCTTGGTGGAATCCTCGCCACCGTCTCGGAGGACATCCTGCCTCACGTCATGGCCACCACCTCCGCGGCGGAAGCATGGGGAAGTTCGAGCGCATGTTTTCCTTGCGCTCTCGTGCTCGACCGAATCAGATCCGGGCACAGCTAGCGATGCCAAAGCACCCTGACATGTCGGGGCACAACTACTTCAAGCTTAAGAAGATGTTGGCTGACACCCTTGCTGCGATCGGCCACCCTCTCCACGCTGACAAGGTCGCCGCGTACATCTTCTTTGCCCTCGGTGCAGAGTATGAGTCCCTCGTCTCCGCACAAAAATTCAATGCCAACCTCACCCTCCACGACGTCTACTCCTACCTCCTCGGCTACAAGAACCGTCATGCCATCTACAACTCTAATCTTTAAATTGGATCCAACTCGTATGCCAACTGTACTGGCTCCGGTCGGCAACAAGGTCGTGGCAACAAAAACGAGAACCAAGGCGGCCAAGGAGGTGGCCAAGGCCGCAACGGTGGTGGCGGAGGCAATGATCGCCGCGGGGACGGTGGCTGGAATCAAGGCGGTGGACAAGGAGGTGGTCGCAACAGCAGCGACGGTCGTCGCCAAGCAGCGGCAACGGCAACGGATCGGAGTTCGTCTCGTGTGCCAACTCTGTGGCAAAGTTGGGCATGTGTCCCTTAAGTGCTACAAGCACTTTGATAGCTCCTACCATGGTGCTGAGGAGGACCACCCTTCTGCAGACATCGCTGGCACTAGCTCCGGCTATCAAGTTGATCTGAATTGGTATTCGGACATCGGGATGACATACCACATCACGAGTAACCTAGATCGTATCTCCTTCCGCGAGCTCTACAACGGCATCGACACTATCCAAGTCGGCAATGGAGCAGGTTTGCACATCGAACACTGATACGTCCATTTTGCATCACTATTCTATGTTTTAATTCACTATTATTCATTGATATATTTCGTATTGAGAGGTGATACTTATGTTATTTCATCTATTTTTGCATGGTTGATGACTTTTGGAGCATGGACCGCTGCAGTCAGGATTCTGATGAAAAATGTGCTGTTTGGAGGCAAAATTCGCGAAGATCAGAAAATCCGGAAAAACATACGGAAAATTCTATTTTTCAGAAGACTCAAGATGCCAGAAGATGGAGTGGAGGTGGGCCACAGGGGGCCCACACCACCCCATGGCGCGGGCAGGCCTAGGCCGTGCCAGGGAGTGGTGTGGCCACCCTGGCCCACTCCAGCCTCTCCCCTCTGGCGTATATCTTCCCCCCGAAACCCTAAGACTCGGGGAGCGACCACAGAAAGATTCCGCCGCCTCTGCGGGGCGGAAAACACCGAGAGAGAAAGATCTCTCCGGTAGACAGATTTCTGCTGGGAGAATTCCTTCCCGGAGAGGGGAGATCGTCGCCATCAACACCACCATCAAGCTGGACTTCATCGGGATCATCATCATCATCATCACCACCATCATTACCATCAGCACCCTCATCACCATCTCCATATTGCTATAACAATTGCGTTCAATCTTGCTATAGTTCATAGGGGAAACTTTCCTGGTGTTGACTACTCTTTGTAGTTGATGCTATTGAGTGAACCATTGAATTATTGTTTATGTTCAGATTGTTATACATCATTATTCCATCTCTGATCATGATCCATATGATGTCTTGTGAGTAGTTCGTTTTGTTCTTGAGGACATGTGAGAAGTCTTGTTGTGAGTAGTGGAGTTGTGTTGAGAAAGATTCAATAGATTGTTATTTAAGTTGTGGTGTACTTCTTCTAGTGGCGTCATGTGAACGTCGACTACATGACACTTCACCTATATGGGCCTAGGGGAATGCATTGTGTATTTGGCTACTAATCGTAGGGGTTGCCGGAGTGACAGAAACCTGAACCCCCGTTAGGAAACCATTGCACAAGGGACATAAGGGTCTTAGAGTTTAAAGCTGTAGTTAGGTTTCTACCTTAATTACTTTCTTGTACTTACGGATGTTTGCAAGGGGGTTTAATCACAAGTATGTATTAAGTCTTGGATGGGACGGTACATTAGCACAGGTTCACCCACACAACACTTAACAAGCTAGAGAAGGTTAATCGACTATATGAAGCGAAAGCATTTGACAGTCTTCCCATGTGTCCTCGAGAACGTTGGGTCATCTATAGAAATACAACCGGCTTGTCCTTTGCTACATAAAAGATTGGGCCACTTGCTGCATTCATTCTTACTGTCTTTTGTTTACTCGTACTTTGTTGACTTGCTTTATCGAAAACCCCTAAAAATCCGTTTGCTAAGTATTTGCAGAGAATTCCTGATCCATACCACTAGCCAGCACCTTTTGCTCCTCGTTGGGTTTGACACTCTTACTTATCGAAAATACTGCGATATACCCCCTATACTTGTGGGTCATCAAGACTATTTTCTGGCGCCGTTGCCGAGGAGTGAAGCGCTATTGGAGAGTGGAACTAGTAAAGGAAACTTCTACTATGAGTATTGTTTATTTCTGTTAGTTGCTTTATTTTTGTTATGGATAATTCGCTGAGTTTCTTATTTGGTAATGCTACTACCACTGCTAAGGTAGTAGATAAGCCACCACTTGTTGAGAAAGATGTTTTCAAAATACCTACAAGAATTATTGATCGTGTTATGGATAACTACTATGTTGGGGATGGAACTGTCCATCCCGGTGATCATTTACTCTTTATACACGAATTATGTGGGTTGTTCAAGTGTGCAGGTATTACTATAGATCAAGTAAAGAAGAAGTTATTCTCATTATCACTGAAAGAAAGAGTTGAGGAATGGTATAAGCTGTTGAAGAATGGTCAAGCTCTAGAATGAGAGGAAATAATGCCTCTCTTTTATTCAAAGTTTTATCCTCCTAGTGAAATTCATAAAGATCGGAATCAAATATACAACTTTTGGCCTCTTGATGGAGAGAGTACTGCTCAAGCTTGGGGGAGATTGAAGTTACTAATGCTCAAATGTCCCATTCATGAGCTCCCCAACAATATTATTAGCAATAACTTTTATGCAAGGCTCCCTCTACATGACAAGGATTTATTGGACGCTTCTTGTGCTGGATCATTCACTCGCATGGAACAAGAAGTTAAATGGGACCTTCTAGATCGTATTCAAGACAATGATGAAGCTTGGGAGAATGACAAAGGTAGAAAGTCAGGTATAAATTATGATTATGAATGCATTGAATCTTTTATGGAAACTGTTAACTTTCAAAATATTAAAAATGCTTATGGTCTAGACTCTCAAGCTATTGCTTCTTATTTTAAGGCCTTTGCTTCTTATATTGAAGTGCCTAAAAAGAAGTGGAATAAGTATCATGAACCTTATAAAGATGTTGCTAAGAGTGTTCCTGCAAGAAATACTGAAGTTTATACTACTAATCATGTCTTACCCAAACCTTATATTGAGAAAATGCCTTTTCCAGTTAAGGTAAAGGAACATTCTATGATAGCTAGTATGGTTAATGAAAGTATAATCAAAGCTGTTGAACCTGATAAACAAATGGTTGATAAACCTATTATAGCAAATGTGAAAGATTTTGTCACTAAGTATGAAAAAGAGGGACACACTATCCTTTGTAAGGATACCTCTAATATTGTTTCGCATAGTAGTGTTATGAGAGCTAGTATTCCTGTGTTTTCTGTTAGAATAAGTGATCATTGCTATGATAGTCCTTGTGATAGCTATATTGTTAAGTTTATGCATGATACTGAAAGCTATTATGAGAGAGGGAAAAGTGTTCTTGTGCATCTCAATAATATCAAGTTTCCTCGTTTTATGCTGCAAGTTTTTATGTTGCACTTGTTTTGCCTTCTTATGCAAGTTACCTCTGGTTTCAACGGCTTGTTTGCTTACAAAATCCCCTTGCATAGGAAGTGGGTTAGACTTAAATGTGTGTGTTTTTGCTTCTTAATGCTCTCTTTCACTTCAAATCATATCCCTATGAGAGCTTCTTCAAAATTATCATGCCCATCTTAATGGCTATAAAGAAAGAGCTTTATGGGAGACAACCCAATTTGTTTTTGCTTTCAGTTTGTTTTTGTTTCTTTGAGTCTTGGAAGTTATTACTTTGGTAATAACCGCTTCTTATCCGTTTTTTTGGTTTTTGTGTCAAGATCAATCTCTAATGAGAGAGAAGTAAGATTTGGGGAAGTTGCTGTCCCGAAACAGATTTTTGTGCTTCACCGTAAAAATTCGTGAGAGATCTCTGTATATCAGATTGAGCTGTAAATTTTTGTGCTTCTGCCCCAGGTTGTTATTTAACTTTCGTTCGTTTTGCACTTTTTGATTTGAGCAACATAAGATTTTCTAAAAAATTGATCTTTACCTGCTGGTCTGTTTTTACAGATTTTGCCACTCTTGCATTTGCTTCTTTATTCGACTTCCTTTTTGAATTCTTTTTGGGTTATCAGAAGGAGTTGCTACAGTAGCTTATGTTTTAATGGTTTTCAGTTGGAGTTGGACAAAAAAGGGTTTATCACTTCACTTATACTAATGTTGCTAATGAGAACTGTGTGAAGTTTTGTGTGAAAAAAATTTCCAGGAAGTGGAGACAATGGTGTAATAAGGAAAAGAAAGGTTTTATGACTCAAGTAATGAGTGTATGAAGATGAATATGTTGATGCCTTTCAAGTTATAACTCCAGAGAAATTCATTGAGGACCAAATTCAGAGACCTGCAGAGTCTGTTTCCAACTAGGTAACAGTTCTGGTAAGAAAAGTTCCGCGAAAATACAATCCAACTATATTTTTGTAATTTTCAGTCAATAAGGAAAGCTATGAAGCGAAAAAGGGACGGAACCGGAGCCAGGGTGGCCCACACCACCCCATGGCACGGGCCCACCCCTGGCCGCGCCACCAGGTGGTGAGGCCACCCAGGACTCCGTCTCTGACCCGTTTTCTCCCAGTACCTTCCTTTTGATATGAAACTTCGTAATATATTACCCCCGAATACCCGAGGTTCGTATATCGTGTTTTCGTCGTGTTTTTGTTTCGATCTGTTTCTGCCAGGACATACTCTTTGAAGGTTTAGAAGCACAATGGTGTCCGCCAAGGATAAATGGAAGGAACCTATGGAGGAAGACCTCCAAGACCCCGGGAAGGAGAAGGAGATCAAGAGTGAAGGTGAAGAGGAGGCAAATCACACCAGCACTACCATTGCAAGCATTGGAGTGGTGGCGAACCCTGCCAGGATCAGAAGGACTGCACGAATGCAGACTGGGGGGAAAGCTGCTCGTCACTGTTTGGCACCAAGGACACCTTCTCCGAACACCAAGAGTACCTTCCATACCTTTGCTCATAACCATGCAGGAAAAGAAGACTCCAAGTGGGAAGAATGGAAGAAGAATCACAAGAGCTGGGATCCACAAACTGAGATGATTATGGGCCGTATTGAGCATAACTCGTAATTGATTCGCACTCTCACCTTCGAGATTGAGGACCTTGAGAAACTGATCAAGGAGCTCATCAAGAGGATACCACCACCACCGAAGGAGTAATTCGTCATTAGGTTTGGCATCCCCTTGGGTTTGTTCCAAGCTTGGGGGAGTGCCGCGGTATCATATCACTATCTTCTATCTTTTTACCTTATTAGTAGAGTCATATCATGAATAGAGGAGTTATTTTGTAGTATGGTTTGCATTATGGAAGTGTCCCCTCTCTCGTTAGATATGTATCCCTTGGTGTGAGTTTCCGCTATGGAATATTAATGAGAAGTTCTATCATTTACTCTTTTGCATAGCTTATATTAGTTTTCAATTCGTGGTTATATGATTGATCTTGTTGTTAGTATTGGTAGCACTTTGGGATCATTGAGTTAATTTAGTTGGTTTTGGCAAACCTGGCTCGGTCAGTAGCAACACCCTTTTTGAGAGTTGAAAAGAAAAAGATAGAAGTACTCGAGAGAAAAATTATTTCATCATCTTTGTTTCTTGATTTGCTCATAAGTCTAGTATTCTCTAGTTAAGATCTTTTGTGCTTCCAAGGAAGATTGCATGTTTGTCTTTATCATTTGTATGCTTGTTTGTTTCCTTCAACTCATATACTTGCTACCCAGCCTTGCTAGCCAAAAACCTGTACTGAGAGGGTATTCTTCTCGTGCATCCACCTCCTTTAAACCAAAACCTTTGCCATTTGTTTCCACCATACCTACCTAGTAGCATTCTTGCTGTTCCAAGTAAATTCCTGTTTTATCTACCTCCCAAATTAAACTTGTTATGTGAAAATTAGTGATTAAAGCTCTCACGAACTTGATGGCACACTTTATTTTCTTACATTTAATAAACTTGAACCATTGGGTCCTTCTTTGTTGCGTATATGCTTGCGCTTTATGAGTT
Organism: Avena eriantha; assembly: GCA_910589775.1. Lineage (NCBI taxonomy): Eukaryota > Viridiplantae > Streptophyta > Magnoliopsida > Poales > Poaceae > Avena > Avena eriantha. The sequence continues at coordinate 410,542,185 of OU342744.1, forward strand.
GAAGTTAGCTGAACCATGTATCATGCGGACCGCTTTCAACACTTCATTGGTACTTGTACCTAGTTGATATCAAGTTCTTTTGCTTATGGATCCCGACGGTGTGAAATAAAAGTGGAACTTGTAAGATCATGGAGTTTATATGTGTGTTAGAGAAACGCCTGGGCCGCTAGCCTAGGCCATGCCTAATCATGGTGGAAACTTAGAGCATAACTATAGTGAGCATTCTATGAAGCAACCTAAATAAAAACCTATGCAAATAGCAAATAAAAAGATCGCTAAGATGCTCACTGTCTGCTTGCCTTGTCATTTTGATTATGGGATAGCTCCTGTGTCATGTGCAAGGGGTACCCCGTTGGCGGTTCTCAATGATACGCATGTATTTACAATGACAAGAGCTTGCTCGTGACTAAAGTTGAGTAGCATGAGGATCGGTACTCATAAGTAAGGGGCATGGGACTCCAATTTATAACTTGTCAAGCATATCCTCTTAGTTGTGTCACTTTAACCTTAATCACCAAAAGATGCCTATGATAGGGGCAATGAGAGCTGAAAGCTAGTAAGTATCATAATTTTTGGGAGCTCTTTATGAGACTTGTAATCCCTGCTTCCCTCTGCGAAGGGCCCTTTCTTTTACTTTGTAGTTGAGTCAGTAAACCTATTCCCTTCTACCTTAGCAAGTATTTTGAGTTGTTGTGTTTCATTCATTCATACGATGATTTATGCATTCATGTTTCTTATGTTCCTTGTTTTGCACATTGCTCTTATCTTGATGTTACTACTTTGAAAGCTATCATTGAAAAACCAACTATTTGTGAACTCCAGCAAATTATCAACTATTCTTCGACCAAGAGCTAAGTTTGCCATTGCCAATTATGATTCACTTTATGTATCTTTATTGTGTTTCCTTTACTCATTGCAAGTTGAGTTATATAATAGTGAGTTGTCTTCTATTATGATCTATGTATTTGATGAATGTGATGCTTCTTGTCCGTGTCCTTTTATCGACTCTTCACTCCATAAACTCGAGGTCATGTTTATTGAGCTCAGTTTCGCTTGGAGACAAGCGAAGTCTAAGCTTGGGGGGAGTTGATACGTCCATTTTGCATCACTATTCTATGTTTTAATTCACTATTATTCATTGATATATTTCGTATTGAGAGGTGATACTTATGTTATTTCATCTATTTTTGCATGGTTGATGACTTTTGGAGCATGGACCGCTGCAGTCAGGATTCTGATGGAAAAGGTGCTGTTTGGAGGCAAAATTCGCGAAGATCAGAAGATCCGGCAAAATATACGGAAAATTCTATTTTTCCAGAAGATTCAAGATGCCAGAAGATGGAGTGGAGGTGGGCCACAGGGGGCCCACACCACCCCATGACGCGGGCAGGCCTAGGCCGCGCCAGGGAGTGGTGTGGCCACCCTGGCCCACTCCAGCCTCTCTCCTCTGGCGTATATCTTCCTTCCGAAACCCTAAGACTCGGGGAGCGACCACAGAAAGATTCCGCCACCTCTGCGGAGCGGAAAACACCGAGAGAGAAAGATCTCTCCGGCAGACAGATTTCTGTCGGGGGAATTCCTTCCTAGAGAGGGGAGATCGTCGCCATCAACACCACCATCAAGCTGGACTTCATCGGGATCATCATCATCATCACCACCATCATTACCATCAGCACCCTCATCACCATCTCCATATTGCTGTAACAATTGCGTTGAATCTTGCTATAGTTCATAGGGGAAACTTTCCCGGTGTTGATTACTCTTTGTAGTTGATGCTATTGAGTGAACCATTGAATTATTGTTTATGTTCAGATTGTTATACATCATTATTCCATCTCTGATCATGATCCATATGATGTCTTGTGAGTAGTTCATTTTGTTCTTGAGGACATGGGAGAAGTCTTGTTGTTAGTAGTGGAGTTGTGTTGAGAAAGATTCAATAGATTGTTATTTAAGTTATGGTGTACTTCTTCTAGTGGTGTCATGTGAACGTCGACTACATGACACTTCACCTATATGGGCCTAGGGGAATGCATTGTGTATTTGGCTACTAATCGTAGGGGTTGCCGGAGTGACAGAAACCTGAACCCCGTTAGGAAACCATTGCACAAGGGACGTAAGGGTCTTAGAGTTTAAAGCTGTGGTTAGGTTTCTACCTTAATTACTTTCCTGTACTTACGGATGTTTGCAAGGGGGTTTAATCACAAGTATGTATTAAGTCTTGGATGGGACGGTACATTAGCACAGGTTCACCCACACAACACTTAGCAAGCTAGAGAAGATTAATCGACTATATGAAGCAAAATCACTTAACAGTCTTCCCATGTGTCCTCGAGAACGTTGGGTCATCTATAGAAATACAACCGGCTTGTCCTTTGCTACATAAAGGATTGGGCCACTTGCTGCATTCATTCTTATTATCTTTTGTTTACTCGTACTTTGTTTACTTGCTTTATCGAAAACCCCTAAAAATCCGTTTGCTAAGTATTTGCAGAGATTTCCTGATCCATACCACTAGCCAGCACCTTTTGCTCCTCGTTGGGTTCGACACTCTTACTTATCGAAAATACTGCGATACATCCCCTATACTTGTGGGTCATCAAACACATTGGTCAAAGTTCCATTAATACTTCCACTGATTCTTCTCTTACACTTCGCAATGTTCTTCATGTTCCCGAGATGTCCAAAAAATCTTATCCCTATTCATAAATTGACAAAAGATAACGATGTATATGTGGAGTTTCATCCCCTTTTGTTGTTGTTAAGGATCTAGCAACAAGGAGAAACCTGCTCCGCGATCCATGTAGAGTCGGGCTCTACCCTTTTTTGGCACCCACACTTCTTAAACGTGTCAAGACCGCCATGCTCGTGGGCGTCAATAAGAGGCAATGGCATCATCTCCTTGGCCACCCGCCTTCCCAAGTAGTCCAATCCATCATTGGTGTGAATAAGCTCCTGTCTATCGGGTTGCATGGTGCATCCGTGTGTGATGCTTGCCAACTGGCAACGAGTCACCAGCTTCCTTTTGGTACGTCTAATATTTTTGCAAAATTCCCATTAGAACTTGTTTATTCCGATGTCTAGGGAGTAGCCATTCCTTCTGCTAGTGGTTTTAAATACTATGTTTCATTTATTGATGCTTTTAGCAAATTTACCTAGATTTATCTCTTACATGCCAAATCGCCAAATCTTAAGTTGAAATTTTTTTATTGGGATTTCTATTTTTGTACCCTCGGTCCATTAGTAGTACTCAGTTTTCCACAACCGCTTAGTTTTTCCTCACTTTTGCCTATCTCCTTGTATGAAACTCTCACATGGTCTGAAGCTCACCGTCCGTCAGTCTTGTCGTTACATGCTGACAAGTAGGGGCACATTCAGTCGGGTCACGTAGTAGACTCTCGCCGCTACATGCTGACAAGTAGGGCCACGTTCTATCGGGTCCCGTAGTACCCTTGCCGTTGCATGCTGACAAGTGGGGCCGTGTTCAATCGGTTCCCGTAGTGGACACCTCTCTCAACTTATCCCGATCAGCATCAGACCCATAGCTTATCCAGGTGAGCGCCGGACCCACATCTTATCCATGTGAGCATCAGACCCACAACTTACCCAGGTTGGCGTTGCCAGATGGGACCCCGAGCCAGCCCCGCACTCGCACCCTTTGTCTAGCTTCATTTTCATATAGTAAAATGTAATGCATATACGAAAATTATATACCTTTGAACTCTTTTAAATCGCACTTAAGACATGATAATGTTGTGCTAATAAAATCCTGATCATTTATCATTTTCGTGGAGTGAAATATAATGCATAAACTTGCGTATACAAAAATTATACACCTTTGAACTCTTTGAAATCGCACTTAATACGTGATAATGTCATGCTAACAAAATCTTGATAGATTATCATTTTCATAGAGTGGAATGTAATTCACAAACTTGCATATGCAAAAATTATAAACCTTTGAATACTTTTAAATCGTACTTAATACGTGATAATGATGTGCTAACAAAATTTTGAGAGATTATTATTTTCTCCCCCATTTTCAAAGAGTGGAATGTAATGCATAAACTTGCATATACGAAGTTTATACACCTTTAAACTCTTTGAAATCGCACTTAATACGTGATAATGTTATGCTAAGAAAATCTTGAGAGATTATTATTTTCATAGAGTGGAATGTAATGCATAAATTTGCATATACGAAAATTATACACCTTTGAACTCTTTGAAAAATCGCACTTAATACGTGATAATGTTGTTCTAAGAAAATCTTGAGAGATTATCATTTTCATAAAGTGGAATGTAATGCATAAACTGGCATATATGAAAGTTATATACCTTTGGACACTTTGAAATCGCACTTAGATCATGATACTATTGTGTTAATAAAATCCTGATCATTTATCATTTCCATGGAGTGAAATATAATGCATAAACTTGCGTATACGAAAATTTTAAACCTTCGAACACTCTGAAATCGCACTTAATAATGAGATAATAATGTTCTAGCAAAATTTTGAGAGAATATCATTTTCTTCCCCCATTTTCATAGAGTGGAATGTAATGTATAAACTTGCATATACGAAAATTATACACATTTGAACTCTTTGAAATCACACTTAATACATGATAATATTGTGCTAAGAAAATCTTGAGAGATTATCATTTTCATAGAGTGGAATGTAATGCAAAAATTATACAGCTTTGAACACGTTCCCTTCAAATTATATTCAAGTTCATTTGTTTATGGAGTTAAAGTACTGGTGGAAAACTCGTTATTTTGCATGGATAGAGGGCCCCCCGATAGATATAGGGGTTATCCTGTCTGCTAGATCACAGAGGATCAACGGTTGGTGTGCACGATTCGCGTGACAACTGTCTCAACCAATCAGAGCGTAGCGGTGAAGATGAGCATAGGTGCGAGAGATCGATACAAAGAGAGGGGAGAACTAAGTGGAAGTTAAGAACCAAGGGCAAAACTGAGTAGAACTTAAAAACTAAGGGCAAGACTGACAAAGAGATTCAAATAGAAAATAGAAAAGATTTAAAATAGGAAAAAGGGTATTTTATACAATAAAATACATCTTGGCATACATCAAACTATTTATAATTAAAATATATATCAGTTTGACAATTATTGCCTCATTCAGACAAACTATGTTTTGGGGAGGGATGTTTTGGAAAGAGGCTTGAGTAGAAAGCCATGAACCTTCATAGATAGTAGGTGATTTAGGTTAAAACTTAATTTATATACATTTCTTATGGTGGTAGGTCACATAATAAGGCTCCCTGGGTAGATCCCACTATGTTTTGCTCTTTTTGAATTTGTTGTGCATAAAATGACTCAATTAGCTAGCTAAAACCTATTCATTGACTCTCTGTTGACCATCCACCGGAGGGTAAAACTGAGTATATCGCGCATGTCAGTGTTAGTACCGGAGGGCAAAACTAAGTACAACCAAACTGCAGTGTTAAACTCAAGGGTAAAACTGAGCACAACTAAGTCGCCAGGGTTAGACACGAGGGAAAAACGTGACTCACGGTACACGTGTGCGGTGCACGGGGCGGTAGAGGACACATGTGGACGTGCTTGGTGCAGTAGAGTACGCGGTTACGCAGTGCACGGTGGTGCAATGAAACGTCGCTTCCCCTCTCCTTTAATAGAGGCCTCCTCATTCTCACTCACCACTCACTCGCTCACTCAACCGTCTCCACTATCCCATCACCTTCTGCAAAGCCCCAGGAAAACCCCAACCACGCCGACGATGGAGAAGAACGGCGCGGTGGCCATCAGCACCTCCAAGGCCGCCGCCGAGGAGGCTCTCGTCCCCGTACAGGCCCGCATCCAGATATCAAAGGCAGCTGCCGTCCCTGTCCCCGCATCCGTTGTAGCCGCCGACGAGGAGGCCCCCGCCGGTCTCGGGCAAATCCCGTTCGACTGGGACTACTACGAGGAGGTTGATTACATAAGGCCGGAGAACCCCTACGACACTAGCATTGTAACATCCCAATTTCAGCAACCCTGATGAGTTGCTTATAATGCAAAAATCAGGGGGAACAAAAACTTTTTCTTGTTTAGTGATGAAGTGTGTGTCTGTTGTTCGACTATGTGTATGCTTATGATTGTGTATTAGAAGATATACTCCTTACCTCAACACCAGTTGACAAAAGCTACTTCCCTAAATTGTCTTGGCTTAATTTCCATATTCTGAAATGTTCTAGCATTTCAAAACCTGAGCCAAGAAGCCTTTGCAAACCAACTATTTTAGTAGCTTCTATTGATCAAACTATGGAGAGCTATAGAATAATATCTCCTTATGTTTTCAAGACAGAACCTTCAACTACTCTTCTCTATAGGTTTCCCAAAACACCTTTATTAAGCTTTTGAATTCTACTCTTGGTAGAGATACCAAGGACTCTCATCTTATTCAAACTCCAGCCTTTTCAGAATACCCAACCTTCCCTTAAGCCAGGCTTGATGGTAACCCTAGTAGTGATTTGTTTTGTTTATAAGATGAGTTGCCTTGATCTGCTGCTTGATTTGTCCGCTTAGAGCTCATCACTAGGATCAAGATGTTTCCAAATCACCAAACCGTAAGCAAGTATACAAAGCAAGATCTGATCTCTAGATACTAGGTGATCATCTAAAACCCTTAACCAGATCAATTCTGAAGACATCCCTTCTAGAAGCTTCCAAAGCAATGAAGACCAACAACAAGCATGGATATTTTCTACTCCCTCTACACTTCGACATCATCCACTTTATGATTCTTTGGTACCTTGCATCCCATCAAAATCATCACCACCCACATTCTAGTCAAAAACCCTAAATCTGGCAAATTTGGCTAAGTCTGGAATATGTTCCAACATCACCTTTTTGAATGTCTCCTCTTCTCAACCCTTGTGAATTTTTGAAAATGAATATGAACCATCTTGTTAACCATCCTAAGTACTACCAAGGACCACTATTTCCCTTGGTTAGATAATCCTCCAACTCACTTGTTCTTGATGGTTTTGCAGGCAAGAAAATAACTATTCCTGCAAATCTAGTCAACATGCCTACTTTGACAGAAGCTCACACCACCATCCCACCTTCTATGGACCAACTCTTTGCAGGGTTGTGTTATATTCATATAGGTATATCAATATGTACTTCACTTGTTCCAAGTGGATATTTGTGCTTCTTAAACCCACAAGGTTTTGAAGGCTAGTTGATAATCTGCCTCGGCAGGCTTATTTTATTCAAAGTTTGAAATCTTTTCTTGGAAACCCCAAGCAATATCAAGCTCAAAAATCTACACCCTTGCAATCTACATCACTTGGTATATCCATCCATATATCCCATGCCCTAAGGGGAGCCTTGAGGTCCAAGATCCAACAAGATTCTGGTGGCATGAAAACAATCTTACCCTAGATCCTTAAACTCTAGTTTTTCACCAAAATCAACCTTGATTCTCAAATCCCAAGGTTGAAAATGCTTGATACACCTTTTCTACATCATCTACCTTGATCATAAAGATTTATCAAATATTATCCATAATTATTATGGCTCCAAATCTAATTAATATCTTTAATAGACAAAATCTCCAAAACTCCTTTCCCAAGGGAAAGTTTTGTTTTTGCCAAAGCACTTCCCCAACTTTTGGGTCAATTGAGATCCATATATCATAACCTAACCTCCCACTTCCAAAAATCAATATTTTTGAAGGGTTTTAATATTTCTTTTTGCCTATTTTCTTAAATGGCAGAAATTAAATAATAAATGTTTTAAATACTTTTAATCCTCAATAAATCTCGGGAAAATTATCCTAAGTGTGTATTCACATTTGGGACCATCTAACATCAAAATACAACCTAGTCCAATGTAAAAATATCAAATGAGCATCTAGAAACTACTTCTGCACTTTTTGAATAAAGGATTTTAAGTGAAAAAAAAATCTTCTGAAAAATCCCAATTAATTCCTAGGGTTATGCCTTGACACCATCTACCTACCAGTACTATCTCCCCACCATGTCCAACACAATTTGTTTTGAACTTCTTTCATCAGCCTCCATTTGACCAAGTTTGCCAAATCAATCAAACATTGATCCAAAACCACCCCAACCCCATGGAAACTTGCTCTCCACTTCTCCACATCACCCAACCCTCTCTCCTGGTCGACCAGCACTGTTCACCTTGTCCTCTTATGCTTGTAAGTGAGAGAGAGAGAGAGAGAGTCAAGCAAGTGGGGCCAATTACTTGCAGCAGCTGCCACTCCCTCCCCCTCTGAGCTCCAGCACGACCAGAGCACCCGACCTCTCTCCTCAGCACCGCCCAACCCGACCAATCCCCTGCCTGGCCACCTCCATGTCCTCTCCATGGAACAAGTCCATCATGGACCTCTCCTCTCGGGTTAAATACCCTAGGACACCCAGCTCTCCCCTCTTTCCCTCATTTGCCCCCTCTCAGCTCCTAGAGCTTCCCCACCCTTTCCTCCCCTCTCTACTGACCCCTAGAGGGAGAACCACCCTTTTTCGCCATTGTTGAGCTTGAGCTCGAAGCACTCTCACCCCTGCTCCCCTCCCCTACAGGTGGCCTCATCTTGTTCCCCTACCCCAACTCTATCACCCCTGAGCACCCCAGCCCCGTCCCTGCCCTATCCTGCCCGAGGGAAGAAACCCAAGATGCTTTGGCCTCCCCAAACGGAATCGAGCTAAGCTCCCTCTCCTCTGCACCTTCCCTCCTGCATGTCACCTTGCCATGATCTCCTAGTCCTATTGCATCTAACCACCGTTTCCTCCTTGCCCAGGCTCCTTTGTACCAGTGCCGCCGTTGAGCTCCGAGGTCACCCGAGCAGGCGCAGTCGCGCGAGACCTTCCCTGACGACAAACCCCTCCATGCCACCCCTCTCCGTGCTTCCCTCGGAGCACCGCTTCACTTCCTGCCCTCGTCGCCACAGCCCAGTGCCCCAAGGTAAGCCCCCGTTGCCTCTCTGCGCCACCGTTAGGGTTTCGCTTGTCGTGGCCGGCGCGAGAGAGACGATGACTGTGAGCCATCGATCGGCACTTCATCGAACGGCTCCAGCTCCCCGGTACCCCTTCGCCGCCTACAGCTGTTGACCGCCGGGCCCCGCGCCGCAGTTCAAATGTGTGAGCACGCACGCTCCCTCGGTTCCACCTGTTGGGCCGACCCGCTCCGAATCCGCCTCGCGCAGAGGAATTCCGGCCCAACGCCGTCCCCTTTCCTTTTTATTTTTAACAGATCTCTAAAAATCCAGAAGTTTGGCTGTTAGTTTAAATCTTTCCAAAAATGGAAAACTGCCCAAAGTGACTAGATCCAAATTCCTGGTGGTACCTATAGGTTTTTTCTAACAGGAAGCACCTTTGGATATCCCAGCCTAGGTTTAGTTTAAATATGTTAAATCATTTCCAAAAAGGTACCTTGTTACCTAAATAAATTCCTCAATGAGTTTTACATATCCAAGTGGGATGAATCAATGTGCCCCTAGTAAGTATATCAGACCTATCACATAGCATATGTCTTATGCCAAGGTGAACAGTAGTTTGACTTTAGCAAAAATAACAAAAAAAACCTTGTATCTGCCTTTAGAAATTTCCCTAGACCAAACCTTGAGTCCAATTGACCCAATTACAACTCTCAGTGATGAGATTCATCAGTATCTATCAAACCCTAGGAGATCCTGATTTATTGGGCCATTATTTAATTTTAGTGATTCAAACTTCTCTGCCTAGGGTTATTTCAGTAATAAAATCACTACAAAAAGGTATTCTAAATACTTATAATGTGTCCTTGGAATCAAACTAAAAGCTTCTGTAGATTTAATCTGGTGAAAAAGACAAATTGACTCCAGAACTGCCTTTGGGATTTTACTGAGGCCATTCTGGTAATTATTTTGACTTGATTCCAACTCTCACTCAATCAGTTCCCCAAACACTACTGAACCATGCAAGGAAATAATTTTTGGAGCTCCATAACTTTTCTGGTGAATTATTTCCTAAAGCTAGAGCTTTCATCACTAGAATATTCATAAGTATTTCAAGTAAAGTGATAAAATAGTGAAACCACTTTTGTTGGTTTCATTTTATCAACACCTATCTGTTGGTATCATTTTTACACAATGGTATCATACAGAATAGGTCCTTGGTCCAAAACCCCTCTTAGGTAGTTCCTCGGCTACAAACCTCAAGGGATGTTCCTCCATGTCTCCAAGGCCATCTCCATCTTCTAAATCCAATCCTCTCCAAAACCTCCTGAATCTTAAACTTGTATTGTTCACTGGTATTCTGTATTGAATTGATGCTTGTATTGCTCTATGTTGATTGTGCCCTTGTTTGCTTGCATGTGCTATCTTGATGACGATAGTTGTGATGAAATCGGAGATTAGACGAGGTGGATATTATTGGTATTATGGTATTCTAAGAAGAAGTCCAGGGACATATATATGCCATATTGCTGATCACAGGCAAGCCACCTTCTTGCTCATAAGCCCTGCCCTATTATTTTACTTATGCATGTTTTATCTACTGTTTGCGAAACTACATTGTTTTAGTATATGATGATTTTATACTTGGTAAGTGGCTTGGCTCCTCCAAACCATTATACCCTTGTACTGTTAAGTACTACCCCCCTTGGTTTTACCTACTTACCCCTAGTATAGTAAATGGTGTATAACACCATAGCCCTTTGGAGACCCCATCTTAGCCAAAGCCGAACTAGAGGATGGGAAAACCCCAGGGAAAAGTTTTACCAAATGTTTTATGATAAAACCTTGGTGAGGTGCGACCTCCCAAGAGTTGTTGAGAAATAAAAAGGTTTTCGTTTTACAAAATGCTAGAGGAAAACCGGAGGAAAAAGGTTTACGAAAACGCACCCGGTTCTTTGCAGTTTGCTAGAACAATTAACCCGTGCAACCACATTACCCTAGAATGGGATAGGGCTGGATTTGATGATTGTTTATTCTGGTTCAAGTTGCCTCGCAATGACTATAGGGGATAAAAATCCCTGGAGGGTGGGCCTTCTCTGGCTGAGTCCATGTAAACCATCGACCGGGAGAAGGAACGAAGGGTATGTGGGCCTCCACGTGTTACTATGAGCCCCTCATTGAAAGCGCACACTTGTGAAGTGGAAAAAGCGCTCCAGTTGGCTTGGGAACTATATAGGGCGTCCCGGTGTTAAGGGGGAAACTCTCATAGGGTAGGCACTTATACTGGAGTGGGCTTTCAGATAGTCTTGGTCGGTTACTCGACCCACGATCGGTGAAGATCAGGGCGGAGTAGCCGGATGGTGTGGATAAAGTGTACAACCTCTGTAGTGTAATTCTATTCGAATAGCCATGTCGGCAGTCATGTACAGTTGGGAAGGTTGCTATAGAGCAGTGCTGGTTTTTTTTTCAAAAAGGATTTCGGAAAATAAAGGGCTTTGAAAATGTTTTGACCATGAGATGGTCGGAAAGGAGGATGGTTTTGACCAGGGGATGGTCGGAAGGGGAAGGAAAGGAGTTTTGTCGTGAGACGACCGGAAGAAGGGAACAAATGGGTGACCCAATCCTAGTGTTTTACAAAACTTTTCAAAAAGGTTTCCAAAATGTTTTACAAGAAGTTATTAACAAAGATATGGAGATGCCGTATCTACAAGAGAAAACTATTTAAGAAAAGAACCCTCTTGGAGTCCTCGTACTACCATAGCCATATTGCATATCCTCTTGTTATTATTACTCTCTTAAGCTGGTTTGCGAGTACATTCAAAGTACTCACTGGCATTGTCCATGGCTATTAAATTGGTCAGATATGAAGAAGAAGGTGGTGTTAGCGACTATGCGAGCTAGGACGTTCTCCCAGTCAGTTGTCTGTAGGTTAAGGCATGGATCGGGCCCTGCGCTTATGGATTTTCCGCTGATGTAGCTGCTGTAGCCGTAATGGAAAATTAAGGTATGACTTGTATTCGAGTAATTAATGGATGTTTACTTTGATACTTGTTGGTTATGTGCTATGACTAACTGATCATGTGATCGTGGTTGTATGCATAACATGGATTCTCGGAGGATTAATCCGGGGGCCCCACAAGCATCGCTGACCTATGGTTAGATGTAACCAGGGTTTTCTCCCCTTGCCTTGTTCTTCCCCTTCCTATTGTTGGATGCTAGATCATATGTTATTAGGGTTCGGCTGTTCGTATTTTTACAGTAGCTAATCCTCTTGTGTTAGATCTCGTATTTCGATGAATCGCCCTGTTCGTATTCTAACCCCCATGTTTGTAGTTGGGATCAGTATTCGATTTGGTTTGAGATTTGGGGAATAATCAGGAGATCTCAATCGGTTAATTTATGCAAATAATCAATTTTGATAATCAAAGTATCTCAATCATGTCCTTATTGCACTGTACAGTTTTTTCCACAGGAGGATAGCAATGACGTCTGTAGCGACGACGAGTCCAAGGATGCCAAGACTCATCATGTGCTGAGGAGGCTGATGTCCGGCCAGTACAACAACTTCTTCGCCGGTGACATCTACAGGTGACCCTTCTGCCCCACCAGGAGGCTCTGCGCCACGGACTTCAACTCTCTCATGAAGCATGCTGATGACGTGAGGACATGTGGCGAGTCCGTGAACGTCCACGGCTTCAGAGCCAAGAACCAAGCGCTCGGCCTTCACCTCCGCAACCTCCAGAAGGTGGCTATCGAGGAGGTTCACATGCCCTCGATCAAGCCCAAGACGCCTAAGATCAAGGGACTGGGCAGCAAGAAGTGGAGGAGGTACCAGAGGGAGGAGGCGAAGGCCATGAGGGGCCACTGATCTTGTGCTGCTGCTGTAAAGTGGCTTCTTTTGTCTTGTTAGTGTTGAACTTGTCCGCTGCTGCTGAGCAGCCTAATTGTCGAACCTTGTTAAGTACCATACTATATAACCTATATTAGCTGCTTTATCTACATCTACTCTGTTTACTGAATTTATTTATAGTGCTGGTTAGATTTGCTACTCTAGATTTGCTACCAGATTGGGAAAAAACGAGGGCCAAAAGGAATAATGAATGAAGAGAGAAGTCGCTCTAGATTCGCTACCTTTTTAGGCAAAAAAACACAATTGTTAGCGAGAGAGGGGGGAAAAGGCGCTCTTAAAAAGGCTAATCATAAAAATAACAAAAATGAAAACTTCCAATTTAGGCGACAGGGTGCACGTAACCACCAAACGCACCCCACATGGTCCCACACCACATCCCCCATAATCATCGAGAGATGGATGGCTGGTCCGCTGTGTATCCTGGCCCGACCTCTCAGCATGTAACGGTCGAGGCGACGTAACATAACGCTCAACGCATGATTGATAACTATGAGATTCAACACATTTTTTATGGCTTTTATTGATGGTTTTCTCCCGGATTTGATCGTTTTCTAGATTTACCTAACGCTAATACTTCGGTAGCAAAAAAAACTTGGCTTTTAATGTGTGTTTCAGGTTCTGAACGTCAACAAAAGGATTTAACTAGAGATATACAATATTCTGGAGAAAACAAGCAAGTCTCACTTTGGAAGCACGCAAGGGGATCTCACAGAAGCTTTAACGAGCAACTATATGGCGGGAATATTTTCCCGGCCGTATAGTTGTCGCCGTATAGTTGTCTTCTCAAAAGGGACAACTTCCATGAAGGGATCGAGAGCGAAAACACAACTCAGCAGCCGCAACACCATCTAGAAGGGAGAAAGAATAGATCCAGAGAAGAAGGAGAAGACGTTCTTCATCTCGCTCCACAATCTTCAACCTCCTAGCCACAACACCTCCATAGCCACTACTTGTACTTGAGAGAGAGAGGGATCTCCACCTTCCAAGACTAGGGTTTGAGATTGTTTCTTCCCACCTTGAATTGTGTTGGATACTTTTCTATTCTTATTGTGGATCTCCACAGTAATACCAAGACGAATTCCCTTTATTTGATTATATTGATGATCCTTTCTTCTCTCATGTGTGAGTAATCCCCTTGGGCGTGGGAGGTGTAGGGGATTAGTGAGATGTGATGTGCCTTCATATATTTTCCATTAGTTTGTGATTTAATTACTATATTATGTGTGCTTAACTATCTGTGGGATGCCTAATGCTTGTGTCCAATTAAGGGCCCAAACAACATGATACCTTGTTCTACATAGATAAGATCTTGTTCGCTAGTGGACCGGTGACCCCCGGGTGACACGGGGATATCAATAGAAAGCTAGTTGACTCGAGGATAATGAGTAACCACTGTTATTATTGCATTAGTCCGATCCAAGGAGCTTAATCGCTATGCGACCTGAAGGGTCTTAATCGTCTAGTGTATGACTATGGTTTTGGTAGCAGGCTAGTAGGATTATTGAAGTTGGGATGAAATCTACCAAGAGGAGTTCCGGCTAATTATGGGTTGCTCGCCAACACATATATCTATAAGATTATAATTGTTACATTTACCACTCGTCCACCTGGCACAATCACTATCACCATGAAGTGAATCTCCCCGCGCCTTCCTTCACCATCTGCAGGAAACAACAAATGAGCAAAGTCGTTCTTTACTTTTATGCTTTATATTTCTGAAGTTTACATTTTAGTTCTATTTAAATCTATCGCATTTAATCAAAATCCCATTATTATTTCAACACTTGCAGTCAATTCACTCGAAGACATGTGACAACTTCGGGTGTGACAGAGACTCCACCAATAAACACTTACCTTTGGGCTTCCTGTGGGATCGATATCTGAACTTCGAAACTAGCTACAAATGATCTGTGCTCTTGCAGACATCAAGCTATTTCTGGCGCCGTTGCTGGTGAGCTAAGAGATAATTGTTTGTATTTTGACATTTCAGGTGTTGCTACTATAAAATGTTCTCCCTAGGAGACAAAGGGTCTACACATCTGGTAGGACCTACCTGCCGGATTATATTGAGCGCGTACCTGCTCAGAGGCACAAAGAAATTATTGAAAAACTTTTAAGATCAAATAAAGTTGAAGTTGAAATCCTGAGTGATATTATGGAAATCATGTCTATTTACAGGACTACTCCTATGAAACCTGAGGAAACTCTCAGGAATACAGTGCTCCAAGTTCTGAATTTCTTAAACAACCAATAGAGTTCCCTAATCCTGGAGTTAGAGAATATCGATTTGATGGTGGAATCATTAAAATTTTGCAGGAAAAAGCTTTTAGTGGAAGGGAAGATGAAGACCCAAGAAGACATATAAGAGAGTTTGATGATGTGATAACATTTCTTGGACCAAATGGTTTGCCAAGATACTTTTCTCGTCTTAAATTATTTTGATGGTATCTCAAAGGTAAAGCGCTAGACTGGTTATACTCTCTCCCTCGCCATTACATTAAATGCTGGAAAAACTACATTACTAAATTCATAAATAGGTTTAATCCCTTTAAAAAGGTAACTGAACTAAGAAAGAACATAGGCAACTTTAGTCAGAACGTGGGAGAAAACTACCCACAAGCCTGGGAAAGATTCTTTGGAATGATCAATAGTATTCCTAATCATGGCTATTTTGAACTAACAATCTGCCATTTATTTTACCACGGTCTCAATACTCAATGTAGAGAATTGCTTGACTTCTCAGCAAGAGGATCAATAAATACTTTAACTATTAAAGAATGTTTTGAATTAATGTCTATTAGGGCTAAGAATGATTCTTTATATAATCCTGATTTTGGCACTAATGCGGAAAAAGGGATACTTCGGATATCCTGATCTTATGCTTGAGGTACGCAAAACTATGAAAGAAAAAGGTATACCTTCTGAACTTGCTAAGGAAAACAAAGATGGGTTGTTACAAGTTTTAACTAAAGAAGGCGAAACTAGAAAAGTTTTTCAAGAATTAAAACATCGACAAGTAAAATCTCATAATAACTTGCATAAGCATTTCCAAAAACACAAAAAGATTTTGGCGGAACTCACTGAAGATTACGATGTGATTGGCCAAGAAATAAAACTATTTCACAAGTATCTTAGTATGATTGAAACCCAATGTGAACAAATAGCATCTGGTTATCAAATTTTTCTTCGTGATGATAAAAACATTTATGTTTCTACTAATGTTGTCATAAGAAGGGGTGCAGTTGTTACAGGATCCTTAGGACCACCGGAATACGAAGCTAAAAAAGAGTGAAAGGAAAAATCCTTGCTCCAAGAAAGCCAAGAAGATGATACGTTGGTGGATCCTCAAGATGAAATTGAGACGCAAGAGCAAACCAAGGAGGACCAAAATGATGCACAAGATGATCATTATGACTTCGATGCAGAGACGGTTGACCCAAGAGAAGATAAAGAAACAAGTAAGGAAGATGAAGTTGTTGTAGTAGAAAATAAGAAAAGCAATAAGCAACAATAAAAGAAATCAACAAAAGAGCCTGACCCCCCCAAAAAGGTAATAGACAAGAGTAAGTTAGGTGAGAAAAAACTTCCTTATCAAGATCGAAAAAAGAAAGCACCGGATGAGGTAATTTATAATTCTTTTACAAAGGCACTTAGTGACCTTCGTATGGAAATTCCATTTGCAGATGTAATCAAGGTTCCTACTTATGGTAAATTCCTTCATGATATTCTTAGTAGAAAGAAAGAAATAACTGAAACTATTGCCATGGTAACTAACTATCCTGTTAACAGAAAGTTGTTGTCTAAGTCTGGAGATCCTGGAATACCAACTATTTCATGCTCAATAGGTAAAACAGATATTCACAATGCCCTATGTGATCTAGGAGTAGGAGTTAGTGTAATGCCATAATCCCTCTATAAAAGGTTAGGATTAGGAGAGTATACTCCAACTACTATCACTTTACAGATGGCTAACAAGTCCACTAAACAACCTGTTGGTATGATTGAGGATGTCTTACTTAGGATAGATGAGCATGTTATTCCCACTGATTTTATTATTCTTGAAATGCCAAAAGATGAAAGATTATCTATAATACTTGGAAGACCCTTCCTCAATACTGCAGGTGCGTCAGTAGATTGTGCAGAAGGGAAGATAATCTTCAATATTTATGCTGCTAAAATAATCCGGTATTTTCCAAAGATGCTAGAAGCAGGAGAAAGATATGTTCCACCGGCAAAACGAGTTCATGTGGTAAGTGCCATTGATAAGGGGCAACCAAAGGTAAGAATTCGAGAAGAGAGAAGAGGTTGATTTATTCAACCATTCTTAATAAATGCTTAATGGGAGTCAACCCAATTTCGTCAAATCTAGTAGAATAGAGAATAAGAAGTTCATCGCATTCCTACCACTTTTTCACAGACATTCTTGCAGAAGCGCGCCCCTGAAGATGCAGCTGTCAAAAAGTAGTAGAAACATCGATTGAATGAGTAGAGAATAAGAATAAGATTAAAAGTTTTAGTTTTCTATTACAGAAGCTAAACTTTTGCTTTTAATATGCTAATGTTGGTCGACAGTTTTTACCATCAATTTTTCTGTTAAAAGCTTGATATTTTGCTAAGTTATGGGATAAGAAGGTATCCTTGAAGAAATAGAATTTTTTTGATGACTACTGATGGTTTAACGACCAAATATACGGCGGGAATAAAAATTCCGACCATATAGTTCCGGTCGTATAGTTATTTTTGCCATCAATAAATTTTCCTCGAAGGCACAGAGAGTTTAACGGCCAACTATACGGCAGGAATAAAAATTCTGGCCGTATTGCTCCGGGCGTATAGATATCAATGCCTTCGCACAAAAATTTCTGAAAGGTACTGAGAGTTTAACGACCAACTATACGGTGGGAATAAAAATTCCAGACGTATAGTTCCGGTCATATAGATATCAATGCCTTCGTAGAATTTCATCCTAAAAGTACTGGGAGTTTAACGACCAACTATACGGCAGGAATACAAATTCTGGCCATATAGTTTTGGTTGTATAGATATCGATCCTAGTTTTAGAAATTTATCTCTAGAGACAGACAATTTAACGACCAACTATAAGGCGAGATCATTGTGATCGGGCCGTATAGTTGCGTCCGTATATCTGTTTTCTGTATAAAGAAACCCAAGTCGGCAGCGCCTCCGCAGCTATACGGGCGGAGCAATATCACCTGCCCGTATAGTTCCGGCTGTACAGTTCGGTGCGACCACGAAATCGCACCGGGGCTGCTAGGTCTTCCTCCTTTCCTCATTATTTCTCTCATATACTCTCTCCAAACCTCTCAAAATCCACCTAGAACTCTTGATTCTTCGCGGATTTCGTTCGTTTGAGTGGAGGAATCAACATATCAGTATGTTTCTCTCCCTATCCATGCTTTATTTTCAGATTTCCATGGTTGAAACTCTCACATTGATCTAGTGGATGAACTCAAGCTTATTTCGTTTTTCCTATTAATTTCTCACGTTAGGATTGAATTTTTCCATGTAGAATCGTTCATATATCATATAGAAACTATATGCCTAAGGTTTTATGGTGAAATTTTCCAGTGCATCACGATGAACAAAATCGGTAACCTCTTTTGTTCGAGCAAGCGCCAACAGGGTGAGGGCTCAAGCTTGGTGTCCCGAGCTCTGCGCAACTCCAAGTTGGACATTGTCTCATCGAGGAGGGTGCTGCCCACGCGTTGGGCTGACCATAACTTTCTCATCGCGGCAGGGTTGAAGGCAGACTTCGACCTCATGTGCAACATGAAGTGTTCGCAGCATAGAAAACCAAAAAATGTCCTACGATGGGAACTATTATACGCCAAGATCTATCTATTAGATACAAGAAATGGGTGGATATGCATCCATAGAGAACATACCCTCGAAGACAACAAAGCTTTGTTAACAAGATGGAACTCGTGGATGATGTAGTCGTACACTTGCTGATCTCAAGATCGTGATGAAGTCTAGCAGGTCCAGCTCCAGCACGTCCATCGGATCCTGCTTCGGCAAGTCCAGCACCACCAAGTCCAGCACCACAAAGCAGCGGTGCATCCATGATCGCACACACATCCGATACCCCAACAAACTCCGTCCCTCACTCCAGCAAAGTAGCAGAAGTAGCAACTCCTTTCCAGATAAAGCCACCGGGAACATGTATCTCGCTAATTCGAGACCATGGGGAAAAATACTAGAGGGGGAGAGAGATCCTTCACGAGGAGGTGTGAGTGAGAAGTGAGGAGAGGGGGGCCTTTTATAGGAGGAGGGGGTGCCCCTCCCCATGGTCGGCGCCCAAGGGGTGACCCTTAACCTCCTCATTCATGTGGTGGTAACTCCCTCCACATAAATTTGCCCCTTCACATTCTCCATTAAAGTCTCCATTTTAAATGCATTAAATTTCTCCAAATTTAATGCTCTCTCATAAAACTCCTTTTATTAATTTATTCAGAATTTTGTTAATTACTTTAATTAACAAACATTCACATAAAACCCCCTGCAATATTTCAATATCACATAAAGAACCAGTTTCTGCAATTTCACCCAAAACAATTCCGGTTCCATCGAAATAATTCCAGCACTTTCTTAAATCTTTATCTGAAACATATTTGCTCCAAATGGTGTTGGTATCCCTTAAGTGTGTCACCCTACGGTTCACGCATAATGCAGACATGATCGAGACCCCTCTCCGATCAATAATCAGTAGCAAGACCTGGAGATCCATACTGACTCCCACATATTCAACGATGACTCTTGTGATCGTGTGAACCTTTAACGTCGTAACTAAATCCCTTTGTCTCATGATATATTACATGTCCAAGATTCGATCATCGGCATCCAAATACCTAGTTTGATCTTTTTACCGACATGCACTCTTTTCTCGTTCCCGTGATATAACATTCTAGTGATCACATCACTTTCTTGCAAGCTATTCTCAATGTGATATCATCGAGAGGGCCCAGAGTATATCTATCCATCATCGGGATGGACAAATCCCACTCTTGATCCATGAGCCTCTACATAACACTTTCGTAGCACTGAACCCATCTTTATAATTACCCTTTCACGGTGTGACGTTTGATGTTATCAAGATATTCTTCTAGTGTTAGTGATTGACATGATCTCAGGGTCTAAGGACTAGGATTACTTTGTATGATGTTATAGCAATATAAACACAATGACTTTGATCGTAATGCTATACTTCGAATGCATGTTTATCACATCATTCCACTAATGTTGTGACCTCATTATTAACAACATCCAATGTCCATGATCAGGAAACCTTGATCATCTTGTTAATCAATGAGCTAGTTTATAAGAGAGGCATAACTAGGAATTGTCCTTTTTTATTAAACACACATGTATTAACGTTTCCAAATTAATACAATTATAGCATGCAAAATAAACATTTATCATAAACTAGGAATAAGATAATAACCACTTTATTATTGCCTCTCGGGCATATTCCCTCCAGTCTCCCACTTGCACTAGAGTCAATAATCTAGTTTGAAAAACTTTGCGTATTGAATACCTATGGATTTCTGGTGTTGCATATACGCGATTGCTAGTGGTTAACATAATGTTCGGATTTGATAGTGTTAGGTCCGTGTGTATTTGCATGTTTTTGCGTCTCTACGCATCACTCATTCTCAAATGAGATGGCATTGTATAAATTTGGTCCTTTGGTGAGACCTTTAGTTCGTTCGGGTTAAAATATGTTAATATTATTGTCATACAATATATCTTCATAGTATTAGCCCACTTTGAATCACACCTAGTTTGATAACAAACTACTTAACACAAATGCCCTCCTTTGCTGCTACTATAGCAGTCATATAATTAACCTTTTGTTGTAGTATCCGTCACAATGTCTCAACTTTGGAACTCATCTAAATCCATCATGGAACATCCGTTCCATTACATTGTTCCACCCATAGTCTAAATTGAGATAAATTTAATTTGTATCATGTGACAAAACTAGTATCAATGTAACACTTTACAGTGAACTACCTTTAACTATTTGTCACTTATACATGATATATTATTAGTTCTTCCAAAGCTCATAAGAATATCTTTAGTATCATCCAATGATCATCTTATGAATCATTCTGGTATGTGCTCATAACATTTAGAGAGCAACGGAGATTGGGTATACCCAACCCCAGTACAGAATACCGTGGCAGCCCGAGAAACTTTATCGGCTAATCCAGGACCAGAGGAAATCCGTTTGGGTATTAAGCTACTCAACAAGGGACTGGAGCAGCAAAAGGTTGCCCTGTCCGGAAGTCAAAAACTGGTCTCGGATTCCGACCAATGTCGCACAGATCCGGCGTGGGCTGACGTAAGATCCCATTACGTTCGGACGTAGTATCATCACCACGAACGCAGGGAAGACAATTACTCAAGAACCGGATCATCAGGACAACATCGTAGAGCTACGCATAACTGGAGCAATGTCACTCCAGCGGCCGAGAAATACGCCATCGCTGCACTGAATTCGAGGAACCCTCCCTGACGAGAGTTTAACGATCGAAGGGGGGAAGATAAAGAGAAACGTCGAGAGGAGGATCGTCAGAGAATGCCACCTCCTAGACATGAAAGCCGTCCGGCTGAGCCTCATCATGGTGGGAATGACAGACAAAGGAACGACATAAACCATGATGGAGGCAGGGGGCTCGTCGTAGTCAAGAACCTCCCCGAAACCGGAATAATGACGCTCCGGACGGAGGCCGGCGATCAGCCGGAAACAATTCAGCTGCCCCACCCCCTCCACTAGGTAGTTATCACAATGGCCCCCAAGGAGGGCAAGGAGGACATGGCGGAGGAGGTGGTGGCAGAAGCCGAAGTCTGGATCCAAGGGCTGCAGCCACAACCGACATTCAGGACGATCTCTATCCCCGAACGACGCAAGGCATAGGATCAACTCCAATATAGAGGCGCGACGCTACGAAAACGACGATTTCTATGTGGGCCCAAAGTATTTTGGACCACGCGTCAGAGCTACAAGATTCCCGGAAGGATTTGCTATCTCAAGGCACATCCAAGCCTACGACGGCATTGCTCGGCCAGATACCTGGCTACAAGATTTTTTCTAAGCTTGTTGCATCGCCAAAGGCGGAAACAGCCTGGTCACAACCCGATATCTCCCACTTATGTTGCGGAAGACGGTGCAATAATGGCTCAATGTACTTCCGGAGAACACCATCCACAAATGGTATGACATGCAAAGTGCGTTCTTTCGGAATTTCGAAGGCACATATCGGAGGCCCTGTACGGTTGGAGACCTACATCGTTGCACCCAGAAAGCCGGAGAAACTTGCCGGGATAACCTCGGACGATGGATCGACACCAAGAACTCCTGTGAAGGAGTAAACGATCAAACCCCGATTGAAGCTTTCATCGCAGGACTCCCAATTGGTCTACTATGTCACCGCTTGAAGTGTGACAAGGTCACTGATTTGGGAGAGATGATAGAAACAGCGAGCAAGTATGCGGATGCTGATGACGACGCAGAGGGATTACTCAACGTCCTGGCTGTGCCTTAGTTGACAAGACAACCAAAGCAACAAGCTCAGAACCGCAAAAATACCTCGGAAGAGAAACCCAACGCGGAAACAGCGGTGGTCACTACTGTTTCCGGGTCTGGAGGACGAGGAGGACGTGGCGGAGGCCGCGGGCATGGTCGTGGGACATCAAGGGTCCAAGGTAGAGGAGAACAACAACCAGGCAAAACCTACACTTGGGCCGACATTGCCAATAACCCATGTGTGCATAACCTAGACGCAAATGGGGGCTTGTCCCACACCAACGCTAAGTGTCGTTTTAACGACAACATCAAGACAGATGATACTGCGGGCTACAAAGCTAAGCGGAAGAAGGGAAAGAAAAATCCCAAAAAGGACAAGGAGACCAAGGAAGATTCCAACATGGAAGAAGCCGATGCTTCAAATCCCAAGCCGGAAGGGAAGAAAACTTTTCCCACCAAGAAGGACACTTACGTCACCTTCCTCGGATCTCAACCAGCAAAGGTCAAGAAAGTAGTTCTCCACGAGCTCAATGCAACAGTTCCGGCTATCCCCAATATCTGGACTGGTCGGAAGTGGCAATCACATTTGACCGCACTGATCATCCGCCTAAGTTGCACAAGCGAGGAAAATACGCCTTAATCATCAACCCACTTATTGACGGTTATGGTTTCTCCAAGACCCTCATGGACGGTGGTAGCAGCATCAATATTCTCTATGTCGAAACGCTACGCCGGATGAAGATCTCGAAAACACAGCTGAACCATAGCTCTGTGATCTTTCACGGAGTTGTCCCAGGAAGACAAGCTAATTCCCTGGGAGAGATTACTTTGGATGTTACCTTTGGAACTCCAAAGAATTATCGGACGGAGGCACTTTCCTTCGAAGTGGTCCCGTTCAAGAGCGCATACCACGCTATATTCGGACGTCCGGCTTACTGGGCTTTTATGGCTCGTCCATGTTACATTTACAATATGATGAAAATTCCAGGTCCCAACAGCGTGATCACCATCAGGGGAGACCCGAAAAAAGCGCGAGAGTGCGAGGATGGAAATGCCGCCTTTGCCGAAGCCGTGCTGCATGCCCAGGAGTACCAGGAGATCAAGAAGAGCATAGATCCATCCGAGATGCCCGCAACGAAGAAGGAGGTGACAAAGCCAAATCCGGAGTTCAAGGCATCAGAAGAGACGAAGACGATGCCATTGAAGGATGATGACCCCTCCAAGGTGACCCAGATAGGCGTAGGCCTAATAGCGTATAGGAAAGCGTGCTCGTCAAGTTCCTCCAAGCAAATCAGGATATCTTCGCATGGCAGCCATCTGACATGACCGGAGTACCTAGGGAACTTGTCGAGCACTCTCTAAATGTAAACCCGAACGCTAAACCCGTCAAACAGTCCTTACGACGGTTTGGCAATGAAAGGCGTAAGGAAATAGCTAAGGAACTAGCACGGCTCGAGTTAGCCGGGTTCATAGAAGAGGTCATCCACACTGAGTTGTCGGTGAATCCTGTAATGGTCCCTAAAAAGGACACCACTGATTTAAGGACGTGTGTTGATTATACTACCTTGAACAAGGCTTGTCCAAAAGATCCGTTCGCTCTGCCTAGAATTGATCAAGTCATCGATTCTACGGCAGGCTCGGAACTCCTCTATTTTCTCGATGCATATTCCGGTTATCACCAAATTCGGATGAAGGTATCTGACAAAGTCAAAACTTCATTCATAACCCCTTTCGGAACCTTCTGTTTTGTTACGATGCCATTTGGGCTGAAGAACGCAGGAGCTATGTACCAGCGCACGATGCAGCGTTGCCTCCACGACCAACTCAGACGCAATGTACATGCATACGTGGATGATATCGCGGTGATGTCCAAAAAGAAGGAAACGCTGATTTCCGACTTGGAGGAGATGTTCGCCAATCTATGAAAATACAACATCATGCTTAACCCGAAGAAATGCTTCTTTGGAATACTAGCCGGAATATTGTTAGGTTTCATCGTGTCTCAAAGAGGTATGGAGGTGAACCGAGACAAAATAAAGGCTATACTCAATATTTCCAGGCCAACTCGCCTGAAGGACGTACAAAGATTAACTGGCTGCATTGCTGCGGTCAGTCGATTTGTAAGCCGGCTTGGTGAAAGAGCCGCACCATTATATAAACTCCTGAAAAAGACCAAGGATTTTGTCTAGACAGACAAAGCTGAAGCTGCACTACAAGATCTGAAAAGAGTACTCTCATCTTCTCCTATCCTTGCAGCACTGGAACCTCAGGAACCGATGTTGCTTTACATTGCTGCGACAAATAAGGTTGTCAGTATCATCATGGTGGTGGAGAGACCAGAGGAAAATCAGGAACACCTGGTGCAGCATCCGACGTACTTTGTCAGTGAGGTCCTGACAGAGTCCAAACAGCGGTATCCGCATTATCAAAAGTTGGCTTACGCTGTTTTTCTAGCATCTCGTAAGCTATGACATTATTTCCAGGAGCATCCAATTACCGTGGTGAGCAAAGCTCCCATGAGAGATATAATCAACAATAGTGACGCCACAGGATGCGTCGCCAAATGGGGAATAGAGCTTTCAGCTTTCGATATTGAGTATAAACCTCGGACATCAATCAAATCCCAGATCCTTGCTGACTTTGTCGCTGACTAGACAGAGTCGAAGGAGAACATGATCCTCCCTGAGTCGGAATATTGGACCCTCTTTTTCGATGGGTCTAAGGCTCAAGGGGGCTCGGGGGCGGGCGTGGTGCTCAAATCACCCCAAGGAGATAAACTTTTGTACGTGTTACAGATCCACTTCACAGCGACAAACAACATTGCCGAGTATGAAGCACTGCTGCATGGAATCCGGATTGCTAAGGATATTGGTATCCGCCGTTTGATGTGTTACGGAGATTCAGATCTTGTTGCTCAACAATTGTCGGATATTTGTAATGCAAATAAACACATGGCAGCATATAAAGCTGTCGTGGATGATCTATCTAAATCGTTTGAAGGGTTTGAAGTTCAACACATCCCTCGAGCAGAAAATGAGGAAGCAGATGCACTATCTCGGATAGGCTCTGCGCGGAAAGAAGTCCCAGATGGCGCTTTTTTAGAGCACCTCAAAGTCCCCTCAATAAAGGGAGTAGATGAGGAATATCCGACCAAATCCGACTCACCTTTGATAGCAGTTCTGGCTGTAATTCCCAGATGGACTCAACCCTACCTTGATTATTTGGTAGATGGCAAATTACCCGAAGACGAGGTGCTGAGCCGGCAGATTATCCGACGAGCAAAAGCCTATACTATTGTTAAAGGTGAGCTCCATAAACGGAGTGTTTCTGGGGTTTTTCAGCGCTGTGTATCTCTCGAAGAAGGAGTGGAAATCTTAAGGGAAATCCATGAAGGCGAGTGTGGTCACCACGCTGCAGCCAAATCTTTAGTGGCAAAAGCTTTTAGACACAGATTTTTCTGGCTTACAGCTTAGGCAGATGCCGAACGATTAGTCAAGACGTGCAAAGGCTTCCAAAAGTACGCCAAGCAAGGTCATGTTCTGGCTGATCAGCTACGAATAATACCTATAACATGGCCCTTTCCGGTCTGGGGGCTTGATATGGTAGGACCATATCAACGAGCTCCAAGTGGATTTACTCACCTCTTAGTGATGGTGGATAAATTCACCAAATGGATTGAGGCTAAACCTGTCACTAGTTGTGATGGAGCAACAGCCAAAAGATTTGTCGAGGATGCTATAATCTGGTATGGTTATCTGCATAGCATTATCTCGGACAACGGGAGTAACTTCTCTATGGGAGAATTGGCTAAATTCTGCGATGAGCAAAATATCTGGCTTGACATTGCGTTAGTCGCACATCCACAAGCTAACGGACAAGTCGAAAGGGCAAATGGTTTAATCTTACAAGGCCTGAAACCGAGACTCGAAGTACCACTACGAGGTGCTGCGGGGGCTTGGGCAGAGGAATTACCCTCTGTAATTTGGAGTTTACGAACAACTCCGAACAGGTCAACAAGATACACACCTTTCTTCTTGGTCTATGGCGCAGAAGTAGTTCTTCCTAGTGATTTAATTCATACTTCTCCTACAGGGGCCGTGTATATCAAAGAGGATGTCGAGGTTTCTCGACAAAATGACCTCGACTTAGTCGAAGAAGTTCGCGTCGTTGCTAAAATGAGATCTATAGCCTACCAACAGAAGTTACGCAAGTATCATAGCCAGAGAGTCCGAAATAGATCTTTCAATAAAGGTGATTTGGTTCTCCGGCTTGTGCAACAAAGAAAGCACAAACTTTCCCCAGTATGGGAAGGGCCCTTTTTAGTTAGTCGAGTATTGCACAATGGTTCGTATTACTTAACTGACATGAGGCTAGTCAAAGAAAGACCTGCTACTAAGAAAACAAAGAGAGCTAGAGGCAGTACAAACCTGATGAGTTAGACAGACCGTGGAATATTGCTCAGCTACGTCCCTTTTATTCTTAGTTTATCCTTCTTTGTAATCATACATATGTACATGTTCTGAGAAATAAAAGGTTTGGTTGCCTCAAATTCATTCTGAGAAGTTTTTACCATCTTATTTCCAAATGATCATGTCATAGTCGAAAATCCCAGAATGCTTGGAAGTACTTTATGCTCATGTTCGTTCTGGTTTAGATTTCCGATTCTAAAATTGCTACCTTCGGGTATAACTCTAAAATTTCTAGTCTTTACTTTGGTTATTTGTCTGATTGCTGGATGCGGGTATTTTCCGAGTAGTGAATTGTTGGTACTGGAAGCCGGCTTTGTTTCTGAGTTTAAACTGGTTTAGCAAGTGAGCTCCGTTGCTTGGCAAAGTTTCCGGCTGAAGGTTTAACCGGCTCACGAAAGGGACGAGGTGGAAAGCCAGATAAACGATAAGTAGATATGAAGAAATTCAAGTGCTTATGAAAATATTTCAGGCACACAAAAAAAATCATAGCCAAAAGTGCTGAATAGATCACAAGCTTAGCACTAGCAAAATAAAAAGTACTTAATATTTACAAACGCATCATGTTTTTTTTCTGGAATAATACATAAGTTTCTGGTCTATGATGCAGGAGGAGATGAAGGAGCTGCCGGCTCGCTGGTTACTTCGCCTTGATATCGTTCTGAAATGTCTACATCTGATGTGGTGCGTTCATCGTCGGAAACTTCTTTGTTTTCTCCTGGAGGAGGAGGCGGAGTAGCCACGCGGGTGAAGAAGGGGATCTCGTAGCTAGTCAGATCAGCCACGTGGCACCCGTATCCGGCGCAGGAGTGCATGATTGCTTGAAGGTCTTGCTCCTGGCCGTCTTCGTCTACCTTGCAGTACCCTCTGGTCAGTTGCCATATCTCCATGTTTCCATGGTGGCTCATGACCATGGTGAGAGCGTTCTACGCAGCAGTCCGCGCGTAGGACATATTCTAGTCCCGAACAAGCTGCGGCATCTCCTTGGCCTTGTCCCGCACCTGAAAATCTGACATGCTTGGCATGTCCGGAATCTTGAGAGCTTCGCCAATGTCCTCAAGGGACTGGCGGAAGTCATGAAGCAGGTCACCGATTTGGGTAAGCCGGTGGGTGCGGGGCTCAGAGGAGGAAGAGTCTGTCAAGTTTAGAGGACCTATACACAAAATAATTTAAGAAGAATCTGACATTTATAGAAGTCGAAGAAAAAGATAAGTCAGACAGATGGAACGTACCGAGAATGACGTTGTCAATCTTGGTCTTCTCATCCCGGAGACTCTGGAGTTCAGCCCATAGCGCCTGGGAGATGTCTTTCTCTCTGCCAAGCTCATTCTTGAGGTCCGAGATTATTTTATCTTGAGCAGCGATCTTGCGATCACGCTCTTCGGTGGCCATGGAGGAGGATTCAAGGACTTTAGCTATGCTCCTTTCAAGATCCGCCTTGAGCTTATCCAGCTCTTGGCGAAGTCCCTTGTTCTCCACCACTAGGGTCTTGAGGTTCTCGGTCTCTTCAATCATAGCGATGGATTGTTTCACCAGCGCTGTAAGTCAAAAAGAACAACAGTTCAGGAAAAATTCGACATTGAAAAAGCAAAAGACAAGGTTTGAATCTCGGAATATTTACCTTCGGCTTCATCCTTGGCTACTTTAAGTTCAGCATTTTTAAGCCGGAGAGCTTTGATCTCTCTCCGCTTATCACAGACATTGGTCAGTAATTCCTGGTTATAGGAACATAGTTTCTGTAAGTCAGAATACCCAAAGTCAGAAAGCTACTTAAGACTCGGGCTAATATTTTTTGCTAAATATCAGCACGAGCCTTGGGGGCTACACTAGTTCGTCCTTTGGCATCCTAATGAAGCATAAATCCGGATTATATATCCTACTTCATGCTTGGGGGCTAGAGGATATGATATAACATAATGGAAAAACAAGAGTTGGAATTCAAACTTACATATTGCTCGCGGGTGAGTTTATCTCAACCCGCGTTCACTTCAGCGGCCACCTTCTCGGCAAGAGTAAGAGGGATCACTGGAGCTGTTGGAAGCTCGCCAGTCCTAATCCTCTCGTCGCGAAGGCAGACTTGAGCGAGAAGGTCAGAGAACTTGACGTCCTCTGCTTCTTGCGCTTCTTCTTCAGGAGATAAATGGCTTTTTTCCAGGACTTGCCGGGCTAGCCGCTAGATCTCTTCTGCAGATTTCCGGGACAGGCCAAACTTGGAAAGTCCCAGATTGCTGATGAGGTTTTTGGCGAAGGTTTCAGCCGAGGGATCATTACCCGAAGAAGGTTCACCCTTATCTTGATTTGACGCACCCATGGTGAAGTCAGTTTGCGACCCAAGGATCGCTGGCTCCGTTGAAGGAGCCGGATCTTCTGCAACCACCGAAGAAGGAATGATCGCCGGAGTTGCAGAAGGTTGAGGGGCAGGAGTCGGAGGAGCTACGGCAGGGGAAGCTATGGTGAGCTTCATCTGTCGCAGGGGCTTTGAAGGAATCCCTTTCCCCTTGCCCTTGATGAGCGGCTTTGCTCTGAGAATGAAGTAAAGTCAGAAACATTACATCTCGGAAAGAAATTCGAGAAAAGTACAAAGGCGGAAATTGTGACTGAAAGTTATCTCTTCACAACAGGCACCTCCTTTGTGCCAAAAGCCACTATCGGAGCTTTGCGCTTCTTGAGCGCAAGGTCCGGCAATGGGACCACTTCTGTCTCCTGAGAAAACTCAGGAGGATATCCTTCGAGAGGAGCAAGCTCCGACTCGGGGAGGTCGGCAAGCTGAAGACAAGAAAACATATCAGTATTGCAGTATAACTCAAAGATTGAAACACATAAAAAGGTGTACTGATGTAAACTTACCGGCACTACGGGGTTTTCCGCCGTGTGCATGTCTAGAGAAATCTCCGAAATTCTCCTCTTGATCCGCTCCTTGATCAGCCACTTGATTTGGCTTATGTAGCCTTGGGTGGTGTATGCTTTGGGGCTGATGCGGAGGGAGTCTTTTTTGGATGACGTGATGGAGTGCATCAGTCGATCCCCGTGGTACTGAAGGGGCTGGATCCAACGAGAGACCCAGCACTGGACCAAGTCGGATCCCTTCAGACCCTTGTGCTTGATCAAATATTCGATCCACCTCTTCGCGAGGATCAGATCATCGGTGAGAGACGGAGCAGCCTCGTCCCAGGAAGGCTGGGCCGTGGCAGCTCCATCGACAAAAGACGGCAAAGCAGTAGCTTTGCCGCGAGCCGGAATATCCCTATGATAGAAAAATATGGCTGGCCACTGTTTGACCGAGTCACTAGCTAAAATTTTGGGATAAGCCCGGTCCCGTCTAAGTGAAAAACCGATAGTGCCGGTGATGTAAGGAACACAGGCAGTGATGGAGTTTCTCGGGACATGAAAGTAGTACCGAAAGAGAGTCAAACTCGGCCTAATGCCGAGAAAGCCCTCACAAAGCAAAGCATACGCACTCATCTCTAAGAGAGAGTTAGGAGGAAGATTGTGGATTTGAACTCCGAAATGATCTATCACCTCGGAGAAGAACTCCGAGGGAGGAAAAGACAGACCTCTATCGAGGTGGGTGCCGAAGTGGACCCGCTCGCTGTCGTGCGGGTTGGGGACGGTCTCCCTGGAGCCGCTCCGCCAGTCGCCGGCGACGAGAAGCCCCTCCTTCTCCACATTCTTGAGGCCCTCATCGTTGAGCGCGTAGGGGATCCAGATTCCCCGGAAGCTCTCTTTCTCCACTGCTGCTTCCGGCGTCGCCGCCGCCGCTGCTATCGCCAAGCCAGAGGAAGAAGATGAAGCTATTTCTCAAGCGAGAGATAGACCTAAAAGGGGCGACGCTGGGAGTTCTGTGGAGGAAGGACGAGGAGGCTCTGTGCGCGCAGGAGGATTGGGAGGAACGGAAATGGAAAGGGACTGGTGGAAAGGAGAAGGAGAAATCCAAACCCCTTATATCCACCTAACTGCGCCAAGATTCATGTAAATGCTACAGTGTAACCGCCACGCGTCGTGGAAAGAACTGGGAAGGACCCACGCGATGATTGCGTCTCCTCGATCTCCACGCACGCATTGAAACGGTGCCTCGGTTCCGCGAACCGCGAACCCACCAATGGTCGTGCTGATGGCACGCTTATCAGATGACGTGACTTGACCATTACTTGTGTCAGGTGGCGTTAGAAACCAAGTTCCGGCTTAGTTTGAAATCAAGCTGAAAAATACGAGTAACCTGCTGATAGGTCCGAGTTATTTTTAAGACCCGGATCGTATTTTTTGTTGTGAAGTTTCAGGAACCCATCAAGATTCTACAAGCCGAAGATCAAGCTAGACGATGATAAAATCTGACTTTGGATCTTGGAGGCCTCCGGGGGCTGCTGTTGGGGATATACTTTCTGGGTATCCTCACAGTTCCTCACTGACTAGGGTGGCCCACTTCGGGTTAGAGCTTTTCTTTAAGGGCGGCCCAGTCAGGGAGAAATACAGAGTCCAATCCGGCTACGGGAAGGCCCAGAAGACTTACCGACTTAGGCCCATAATGTTACTTGTAGTTCAAGATGTACTTTGTAACCAACTCTTAGTCGTAGCCGGATTTATCTCTCCTGTAAACCCTAGGCCGGATATCTATATAAGCCGTCCTAGGGAGAGCCTTTAGGGCACCACAATAGTCTATAATCTCAACTCGCACAGGCGAAACCCTTGTAACCCATATTCCGGCTCTGCCATATTACTGGATTGCTAGCAGGAGTAGGATCCGTCCAAAGCCGGCGGATTCGAACCTGGGTAAACTTGTGTGCTCACTGTCCCAAAATACCGTACGTCTCACACCCCTCTCTTCCGCACGCCTTGAGGACCCTCTCATGGCGTACTTGTCCTCAATCTGACGACAATGAGCAATGAACTTGGTTAAAAGTACTTCCTACATTTTTACAAGAATAAAAAGTATCTGAAAGATGACTTGAGTCCATGCTTAGCTCAAAGAATTTGATTTCAGAACTACTCCATCCCATTTGAGCTTAATATAAATAGACTCGATAGTACCCTTGATTGAAATTGTTTGATTAAATGGATGCTTCGAAGTAGTAGAAATTATGCCACTACTTTTTCTAATAATTACCGTAAGATATTGTTTTACATGTGTCATTACAACTCTGTCGTGCTCCATGGGGAACTATTAACTCCGCTGGCCAACGAACGATCTAAATGTGGGAAACCACTTGATTTTGGCTATTGAGTTATGAAAACGTCTGTAGCAGGAATGCTATGACATGTAAAAAATTTAGTCTCCTCATGGTTTCACGTTCCAAGTGAAGTTGTAGTACTCCTCTGGCCCATTATTGCTCAACAATTATTTATTGGCATGGTCACAAGTGCAAAACACAGCCCCAATTAACATGTTAAAAAATAGTGGCATGATTTCTCTATGAAAGAGCTGAAGTTTTTGAAAGACAAAAGAAAGAAAAAGGTGCTTTGAGAGCCTTGAAATTTTGACATGGGAGTAGATGAGTTATTCTTAAATTAAATGTTTTGATGCCAACTTGAGTACTCTTAATTGGCTAAATGAACAAGAACAAAAAGTTTTCATCTCTCGACAAAGAGAGGCACCAAAAGAATTTGTCTCACTTTCCTAGCTAAACTTTCGACACTTTCTTGGGCATATGATTTATTTGCTAACAAGATATACGTGGTTAGGAAGTGGACTCAGTGCAATCTTGTGAATACTTGTATGATCATATTTCAGATTGTAGGAATTGTGAAGAGAAGAATTTGACACCAATTCAAACTTGTGAGTTCCTTTATTATCAGTCTCGAATCTCTGCTATTCTTCCTTATTTCCTTGTCACTCAAGGGAGAGCAACGTCTAAGCTTGGGGGAGTTGATAGTTGTGAGATTCAACACATTTTTGATGGATTTTATTGATGGTTTTCTCCAGGATTCGATTGTTTTCTGGCTTTACCTAACGCTAATACTTCGGTAGCAAAGAAAACTTGGTTTTTAATGTGTATTTCAGGTTCTGAACATCAATAGAAGGATTTAACTAGAGAATTACAATATTCTAGAGAAAACAAGCAAGTCTCACTTTGGAAGCACGTGAGGGGAGCTCACAGAAGCTTTAACGAGCAACTATACAGCAGGAATATTTTTCGATCATATAGTTCCCGCCGTATAGTTGTCGCCGCCTCTGTCTTGTCAAAAGGGACAACTTCCATGAAGGGACCAAGGGCGAAAACACAACACAGCAGCCGTCATACCATCTAGAAGGGAGAAAGAAGAGATCCAGAGAACAATGAGAATACGTCCTTCATCTCACTCCACGATCTTCAACCTCCTAGCCACAACACCTCCATAGCCACTACTTGTACTTGAGAGAGAGAGAGGGATCTCCACCTTGCAAGACTAGGGTTTGAGATTTTTTCTTCCCACCTTGAATTGTGTTGGATACTTTTCTATTCTTATTGTGGATCTCCACAGTAATACCAAGACAAAATCCCTTTATTTGATTATATTGATGATCCATTCTTCTCTCATGTGTGAGTAATCCCCTTGGGCATGAGAGACCTGGATCGTATTTTTTGTTGTGAAGTTTTAGGAACCCTTCAAGATTCTACAAGCCGAAGATCAAGCTAGACGATGATAAAATCCGACTTTGGATCTTGGAGGCCTCCAGGGGCTACTATTGGGGATATACTTTCCGGGTATCCTGACAGATCCTCGCTGACCAGGGTGGCCCACTTCGGGTTAGAGCTTTGCTTCACGGGCGGCCTAGTTAGGGAGAGAAGACGGAGTCCAATCCGACTACGGGAAGGCCCAGAAGACTTACCGACTTAGGCCCATAATGTTACTTGTAGTTCAAGATGTACTCTGTAACCAACTCTTAGTCGTAGCCGGATTGATCTCTCCTGTAAACCCTAGGCCGGATATCTATATAAGCCGTCCTAGGGAGAGCCTTTAGGGCAAGATCAGACAACACTAGACACGACCAATAGTCTACAACCTCAACTCGCACAGGCGAAACCCTTGTAACCCATATTCCGGCTTTGCCGTATTACTGGATTGATAGCAGGAGTAGGGTCCGTCCAAAGCCGGCGGATTCGAACCTGGGTAAACTTGTGCGCTCACCATCTCGGAACACCGTACGCCTCACACCCCTCTCTTCCGCACGCCTCGAGGACCCCCTCATGGCGTACTTGTCATCAATCCGACGACAGAGGTAGTATAACTGAAGGCATATATGCATATTTAGCCTCAGTTGCGGAGATAGTGGAGAAATCCGAGCCTGAAGAAGACCTCACGGTCCAAGTCGAATCTGGAGTGGATCTCCCTGGAGAAGCTGGACCCCAGATCGACCCACCCGTGGAAGTCGAAATCCAGGAGGAGCACATCAGCGACACTGATTCCGACTCTGATGATGTCGGGACAGACAGGGCCTTCCTCAGGTACACACTAAGATGTATGATACTGCAAGGCGCTAGCGCAGAAGAAATCCTCGAAACCGTTAAAAGTTTCGATATGGCTGATCGCAAAAGCCACAGGTACCTCAGGAAGCATGCGTCGCACTTCGTCGGATATGTTGGATCCGGATCCGGCTCTGCCGATGCTAGAGAAAACACTGACTCAGTGCTAGAAGCAATTGGAACAAACGCCGACGTTCCCGCATCTTTGGATGAGTCCAGGACGTCGGTAGATTTCCAAAAGTTCTCCGCGGAATATGACGAGGAGTACAACTCCAAAGCTGCAGAAGATGGAGAAGCCATGGACGAAGGATTCGGGGAACACTCTCCCAAAGCGCAGGATGATATGGAAGTCGGAGACAATCCCGAATTCCAGATGTCCGAAAGTACCGCTCAGAGCTTGACTCTGGGAAACGGACCCAAAGCCGTCTTTGCTACCGGCGCTGTCAAGAAGGCAAAGAAGAAGAACAAGAAGAACAAGACCCCGGCAAAAGACCCTCTAACAGAGGAGGTGATTGCCGAGGAATACGAGGAATACTCGGATGGAGCACTTATCCCAGACGAGCCGAAAAAGGAAGCATCGGTGGATGGACACGTGATCACCGAAGGTGCGCGTTAAGCTCATAGATGCCGCATTAACCACACCTATCCCTACAGCTGCAGAACTTACTGCAGATGAGGTTGACGAAAGGGCCCAAGCCCTAGAAGCGCGTCGTCAACAACTCCTCGATGAGGCCAAAAACATCGAGGTGGAGAAGAAACGCATGTCAACTAAGGACTACATGTCTCGGTTGCATCAGAAGACATGGAAGCGTCACACCAATGATGACCAATTCCCACGTGTCCGTGCCGTCCTTTTTGGGGATGAGATGGGGAAGCCGCGGAAAGATAGCAAAAGGTCGTCGTCAATCTTGGCTTTCTCCTCCCGGAGACTCTGGAGTTCAGCCCGGAGCGCCTGGGAGATATCCTTCTCTCTGTCAACCTCATTCTTGAGGTCCGAGATAACCTTATCTTGAGCGGCAATCTTGAGATCACTCTCTTCAGTAGCCATGGAGGAGGACTCGAGGACTTGAGCTATGCTCCTTTCATGATCCGCCTTGAGCTTATCCAGCTCTTGGCGAAGTCCCTTGTTCTCCACCACTAAGGTTTTGAGGTTCTCGGCCTCCTCAATCATAGCGATGGATTGTTTCACCAACGCTGTAAGTCAAAAAGAACAACAGTTCAGAAAAAATCGACATTGGAAAAAGCAAAAGGCAAGGTTTGGATCTCGAAATGTTTACCTTCGGCTTCATCCTTGCATACCTTGAGCTCAGCATTCTTAAGCCGGAGAGCTTTGATCTCTCTCCGCTTATCACAGACATTTTTTAGCCATTCCTGGTTATAAGAACATACTTTCTGTAAGTCAGAATACCCAAAGTCAGAAAGCTACTTAAGACTCGGGCTAATATTTTTTGCTAAATATCAGCACGAGCCTTGGGGGCTACACTAGTTCGTTCTTTGGCATCCTAATGAAAGCATAAACCCAGATTTCTATATCCTACTTCATGCTTGGGGGCTAGAGGATATGATATAACATAAGGTAAAAAACAAGAGTTGGAATTCCGACTTACATATTGTTTGCGGGTGAGTTTGTCTAATCCCGCGTTCACCTCAGCTGCCACCTTCTCGGCGAGAGTAAGAGGAATTACTGGGGCTGTTGGAAGCTCGCCAGTCCTGATCCTCTCATCGCGAAGGCGGACTTGGGCGAGAAGGTCAGAGAACTTGACGTCCTCTGCTTCTTGCACTTCCTCTTCGAGGGAAAGATGGATTTTGTCCAGGACTTGCCTGGCCAGCCGCTGGATCTCCTCCGCGGACTTCTGGGATAAGCCAAATTTGGCAAGTCCGGGGTTGTTGAGGAGGTTGTCGGCGAAGATTTCAGCCAAGAGATCATTACCCGAAGCGGGTTCACCCTTATCTTGAGCTGACGCACCCATGGTGACGTCAGTATGCGATCCAAGGATCACAAGCGCTGTTGGAGGAGCCGGATCTTCTACAACTGCCGGAGACGGAATAATCGCCGGTGTTGCAGAAGGTTGAGGGGCAGGAGTCGGAGGAGCCGTTTCAGGCAAAGCTATAGTAAGCTTCATCTGTCGCGGGGGCTTTGCAGGAATCCCCTTCCCCTTACCCTTGATGAGAGGCTTTGCTCTAAGAATGTAGTAAAGTTGGAAACATTACGTCTTGGAAAGAAATTCGAGAAAGGTACAAAGGCGGAAATTGTGAATGAAAGTTACCTCTTCACAACGGGCACTTCCTTTGTGCCAACAGCCACTGTCGGGGCTTTGCGCTTCTTGAGCGCAAGGTCCGATAATGGGATCACTTCAGTCTCCTGAGAAAACTCAGGAGGATATCCTTCGAGTGGAGCAAGCTCCGACTCGGGGAGATCAGCAAGCTGAAAACAAGAAAACATATCAGCATTGCAATATATAACTTAAAGATTGAAACACGTAAAAGGTGTACTGATGGAAGCTTACCGCTACCATGGGGTTTTCCGCCGTGTGCATGTCCAGAGAAATTTCCGAAATTTTCCTCTCGATCTGCTCTTTGATCAGCCATTTGATCTGGCTTATGTAACCTTGGATGGTGTAGGCTTTGGGGCTGATGCAGAGAGAGCTTTTTTGGAAGACGTGATGGAATGCATCAGTCTATCCCCGTGGTACTGAAGTGGCTGGATCCTACGTGAGACCCAGCACTGGACTAAATCGGATCCTTTCAGACCCTTGTGCTTGATAAGATATTCGATCCGCCTCTTAGCGAGGATCAGATCGTCGGTGAGAGCCAGAGCAGCCTCGTCCCAGGAAGGCTGGGCCGTGGCAGCTCCGTCGACAAAAGCCGGCAAAGCAGTAGCTTTGCCGGGAGCCGGAATATCCCTATGATAGAAAAAAGTGGCTGGCCATTGTTTGACCGAGTCACTGGCAGAAATTTTGGGATATGCCCGGTCTCGTCTAACAGAGAAACTAATAGTACCGGTGATATAAGGAACACCGGCAGTAATGAATTTCTCCGGACATGAAAGTAATACCGGAAAAGAAGCAAACTTAGCCTAATGCCGAGAAAGCCCTCGCAAAGCGCAGCATATGCGCTCATCTCTAAAATAGAATTGGGAGGAAGATTATGGAGTTGAACTCCATAGTGGTCAATCACCTCGGAGAAGAACTCCGAGGGAGGAAATGACAAACCTCGGTCCAGATGGGTGCCGAAGTGGACGCGCTCGCCCTCGCGCGGATTAGGGACGGTTTCGCTGGAACCGCTCCGCCAGTTGCCGGCGGCGAGAAGCCCCTCCTTCTCCACGTTTTTGAGGCCATCGTCGTCGAGGGCGCAGGGGATCCAGATTCCCCGGAAGCTCTCTTTCTCCGCAGCTGCTTCCGCCGACACCGCCGCCGCCGCCGCCAGAGAAGAAGAAGAGGATGAAGCCATTTTTCTCTCCGGTGGAAAAGGTGACCTTAAAGTGGCGGCGCTAGGAGCTCTGTGGGAGGAGGACGGAAAGGCTCTGGGCGCGTTGGGGATTGGGAAGAAAGAAACGACGAAAGACTGGTGGAGAGGAGAAGAAGGAATCTACACCCCTTATATCCACCTACCTGTGCCAAGATTCGTGCAAACGCTAGAGTGTAATTTCCACGCGTCGTGGAAAGAACTGGGAAGGGCCCGCGCGATGATTGCGTTGCCTCGATCTCCACGCACGCATTGAAACGGCGCCTCGGTTCCGCGAACCGTGGACCCACCAATGGTCGTGCTGACGGAACATCTATCAGATGACGTGACTGGACCATGCTTGTGTCAGGTGGCGTTAGAGACCAAGTTCTGACTTAGTTTAAAAGCGAGCTAGAAAATCCGAGTAACTAATTGAAAGGTCCGACTTACTTTTAAGACCTGGATCGTATTTTTTGTTGTGAAGTTTTAGGAACCCTTCAAGATTCTACAAGCCGAAGATCAAGCTAGACGATGATAAAATCCGACTTTGGATCTTGGAGGCCTCCAGGGGCTACTATTGGGGATATACTTTCCGGGTATCCTGACAGATCCTCGCTGACCAGGGTGGCCCACTTCGGGTTAGAGCTTTGCTTCACGGGCGGCCTAGTTAGGGAGAGAAGACGGAGTCCAATCCGACTACGGGAAGGCCCAGAAGACTTACCGACTTAGGCCCATAATGTTACTTGTAGTTCAAGATGTACTCTGTAACCAACTCTTAGTCGTAGCCGGATGGATCTCTCCTGTAAACCCTAGGCCGGATATCTATATAAGCCGTCCTAGGGAGAGCCTTTAGGGCAACTCAACACCTTTAGACCCTCAACTCGCACAGGCGAAACCCTTGTAACCCATATTTCGGCTCTGCCGTATTACTGGATTGCTAGCAGGAGTAGGGTCCGTCCAAAGCCGGCGGATTCGAACCTGGGTAAACTTGTGTGCTCACCATCTCAGAACATCGTACGTCTCACACCCCTCTCTTCCGCACGCCTCGAGGACCCCCTCATGGCGTACTTGTCCTCAAACCGATGACAATGCCACCCAACAACGGAAGTAATATTTGTTTGCTTGATCTAATGGCCTATGAGCACACTATCTATTTTGATCCATCTATAGGTACTCACTCGGATTCGACAAGGATGCCGGTATGGTCACGCTGCATGGATCATGGTCCTCCTCTTGACATGTCTCAGTCTCGCTGACCGCATCTGACTCTACGGCCCATCATGGGCCCCCTTCTTCTTCCCAGTGTCCTACCTCGACAACTGCTGCACCGACTCGTCCAAAGATGCGATCACCCTCCGGTACCATCAAGAAGCTCCAATGTACTGATGGCACGGTCATGTATACATGCCAGACTATGTCTCTTGTTCCTGCTGAGCCCTCTGGCTATACTAAGGCTACTCGGCATCCTTCCTAGCATTTGGTACCTCCTCCCTAGCATCTGGCTATACTAAGGCTGCTCGACATCCTCCCTAGCCATGGACACAGAGATGGACGTGCTACATCAGGACGGTACTTGGACTTTCGTACCTCCTCAGCTCGGCCTCGACGTTCTTGACAACAAATGGGTTTTCAAACAGAAGTATAATGCAGATGGCTCTGTTGATTGGTATAAGGCTCACCTAGTTTCGAAGGGATTCAAACAACGAGAAGGTATTGACTATGATGATACATTCATCCATGTTATTAAACATACTACTATCTGTGTTTTGTTGTCTTTGGTAGTGTCCAACTGATGGAGTATGAGGAAGTTGTATGTTAAAAATGCCTTCTTACATGGGGTTCTCGCTAAGGATATGTACATGTACCTGTCCTCAGGTTATTCTCATTCTCGCTATCCCAGTCATCTTTGCAAGCTTCAGAAATCTCTGTATGGTTTGAAACAAACTCCTCGTGTCTGGTTTTCTCATTTAAGCTCAAGTCTACTTGATCTTGGATTCATAGCATCTGTAGCTGATGTCTATCCTTTTGTTTCAGAAAGAGGGAATATGTATGTATTTCCTCATATATGTTGATGACATTGTAGTTCTCAGTTCATCTCTTGTAGTAGTTTGTTGTCTTCTTGCTCAACTTGGAAGAGATTTTGCCATCAACGATTTTGGAGCACTCAACTATTTCTTGGGCATAGAAGTGCATGGTAATGATGATGGACTTGTTCTTTGTCAACGGAAGTACATCCTAGATCTTCTCAAGAAGGAAAACATGAGCATGGCAAAAGCTTGTACCACTCAAACGGTTGTGATGGACAAACTCTCTCGAGACCCAGGGATAACACTTTCCCCTGCCGATGCTACTGAGTACCGCAGTGTTGTGGGGTCCTTGTACTATGTCACATTGACACGTTGATACGTGCACTTTATATCATCAATATAGTGACTTATATGATTTGTTTTAAATGATATTTGTCGTGTTCTATCATTATTTATGCCTTTTTAGTTGATTTATGGGACTTTCCTACAAAGTCGCTTTCATTGGTATTTATTTTTTGGGTGGCAAAAAACCTCCATTTTGTATTTTGCCGTTTTAGGGACCTTGTGGACGCCTAAAAAAATACTTGCTCAGTTTTTCACCTGGAGAAGGACCGTGAGCGACATAATCAAGAAAGAGGAGCTACTAGGCTCAAAAGAGACCAGGTGGCGCGCCCTCCCTTGTGGGCGCGCCACCCAGGCCCGTTTGGCCCACGAGCGTTCTCTCGGCTCCTCCTTTTTATAGATGCCTTTGTCTCGCCCGAAAACCTGCGCTATAATTTTCCCAAGATTTACAAAGGCGGCAGTGGAGGCGAAAGTCCTCTCCTACTCCAGGAGAGGTCAGATCCTGCAGCACCGGAGCCTCCGGTGAGGGGAAATCGACGCCATCATCATCACCACTCCTCCTTGGCATATGGGGAGGCCTCTCCATGAACATATCCATCAGCACCATCATCATAACCATCTCCATATCCAAGATCCACCTCGTCCCCCTCATAGTTTATGATTGATTGAACCCTGAATATTGTTTAAGTGCTATTTGCATGCTTGTGATTGGCAACTTGTAGCACCCTGCTAAACCCACTACTAGAAAATCACGTGTTGTTTTTGTTTTGTGCATCATCATGACCACATGCTCATGTCATCATGCCACATTGCATTTGAGCATCATCATCATGCATTTGTTTGCCTCAAACTATTATACAAAGCCTATATTTGTTTTCTAAATACCCCCCTCGCTATTTCAAATGTAAAAACTTGGTCCGTCTGGATCTTTTATTTGCCTAAAGTATTTTATAAAAAGATATTAAAAAGTAAATAAAAATAATAACACATTTTTTTTATGGGGAGGCAGCCAAATGGCCAGGCCCAAGGCCTACCCGCAGGCCACCTACCACCCTGCTTTGCCTAACCTCAATCCCCTGATCCAAACCCTAACCCTAGACTCCACCCGTCAGCCGCCGCCGCCACTCGCCCCACTCACCACTCCACCAACCACTCAGCGACCGACCCACCCTAGACCTAGACCGACACGCTCCCGCACCCCAGCACGCTCACGAGTCACGAGCGACGCGCACCCCGCGTGCCGCGTCCTCCATCTCGCTCCCATCACGAGCCACCGTCCCACCAACTCGCGTCGCCCCCCGCTCCCCACAAAATCCTCCTGATCGAACCCCACCTACCCCAGCACCGCGCATGCCCGTCCTTCCTCTGCCTCGCTCGCGCGTAGAGCTGCCTCCCGCGAGCACCCTCCCTGCAAGCTCCGGCCGCTGCCAGACCAACCTCGCCCGCCGCCACGACTTGGCCTCCCTCTCCTCTCCGCCCGGAGCTCAAACCGGCCCCGACCATGCGACCGGCAGACCTCCTCTCCGCTTGACCCGAACCAGCCGCGCCCCTCTCCTCGGCCGACGCTGCCGCCATGCTGCTCTGTACCTGTGCCTCTCCCCACCCGTCCACATCCCCTGCTTCGTGTTGACGCGTGCATCCCCGCCGGCACGCGACCAGGTTCCTCCTTGGCTCCAGCTCCCCGTTCCATCGCTGTGTCTGTGGTGGTGCTCTGCTCCGCCTCGACGATGCTGCTCCGTGGCCGCCCTTCCCGACCTGCACCGCATCCTCAAGCCCTGCCATCGGCCATGCTCGCCTCCAGCAGCCATGTTCACTGCCGCCCTCTCGCTATTCTCTGCCGCCCTGCCTCTTCTCTTCCTGAGACACACTCCGAGCCGCCGCATGCAGGTACCAGGACAAGGACAAGAGAATCGACGTGTGACCCTGTTTTAATTTTTCTGCACTACATCAACAATATGTGTAACCAACATGACAACAGTTTTAGCTTCCGCAACTTGGGTCGACTCCGGTGTTCAGCTGCCCAGCAAGTGTTTGGCAAAATCCCTGTAAGAGTTTCGGTCTCGGGATCTTCTATTCGGTGTTGTTCACTGCCAAGATCCTCTCCTCTAGGTATCGAGACTGACGCGCAGAGTTGAGCTTGAAGCCAAGTTTGGTGATGCATGTAGAGAAGCCCGAAGAACCTACCGACCTGCTGACACTCGACGGACCGCGGACAAGATCGTCTTCATGGATCCGAAGACCAAGCTCCAAAGACCGATCCCGGCGAGACCAAACCCGAACCACATCAAACCAAGAGCGCCGAACGCCAATGTGTGACCCCTTTATCCGAGCCCTATTTTATGAATTGACATCTATATGAATTGCTTGCATACATATTTCGCTGGTCTGGATTGTACAGTCGATTCACCTCATAATTAAATATGGAGCACATATGCGAGATTTTCTTGTATTATACCGTCTCCATTTAAATTTGTGTAGTGAACCGATGCCATGTTTTGCCTTATTAATGCAACATTTAAATTGTGGGGTAGGTAAACAACATGAACCTTCTAATTTATTGCCGGGACCCCGGTTCCGCTTAATATTGCCTAATTGCATCGCATCTTTGCCATGTCATGCATCATATCATGAACATGCCCGATCTTCTGCTGTAGTATTAAATAGTGCATCCGGTGTTTTTTTAGTGCTTTGGTTCTTCGCAGATTAGGCCGGTGAGTTGATGCGAGTATCGACAAGTCCTTCGGATGTGTACCTTCGACAGTGTTTTCCAGGCGAGCATTCTCCCCCTTTCTACCTATTTTGTATTTATAGTCTTTACTTCCTCTTGTTGATCTATTCCTATCCGTGTTGCGATGCTTTAGTTTTCGTGCACCATTTATATTCCTTGCAGCCTCTATATTTCCTTCGACACATCCTATTGCCTATTGTTTGAAAGACAGTCGGCCTTGCGAGTCGTAGTTGCTTGCTCAGGTGCTGCTTCGCGTCGTCTCGTTCCACCATTGATAGAAGGTTGGCACATGCTTAATGGTGGAGATGCTTAACGGTGGAGATGATCATGGCTTACATTATAACTTGTTAATTAAAATGCTGGAAATAGATATAATGCAGAGGCACCGGTGGGTAATAGTCAATATTTGGTTTTTAACCGCCCACTTGTGTCCACCTAGGACCCGAGTTCTTGACACTTGTTCTGAGAACGAGCGCGCTAACCACATGTGGGTGTGTGGGCACACCATCGGCTTACTACCTGATTTCAAAGTACTGTGCTGGGGGCCACAAACTAGTTTGGGGATTTATTACTATCTTGTACCTATGCCATGCTTTACTGCTTTATTTACGATTGTGCGTCGAGCACCTGTACTGTTTAGGAACAAATGTGGAATGTTTTCGCGGTATCGATAAGCCCAGTCACACTTTCGGGTTCCCAGTCGTTTACAGCCATTGACACAAACCCTGGATCCGTCCCGGAGCCGGCCGACTTCGTTGCGGGTAGCTTAGTGGGGTGGCCCCCATGTACTTCCTTTGGGTCTGGGAAACGTCATGTCCGAGGCCCCGTCGCATACCGTTGGGTGTATGTTCAGGATCTTGCTCATATCCGGATCTGACAACAAGGGTTGAAGTGCGTGTGGATACTTTGGTGCACCCCTGCAGGGTTAAATCTT
The DNA here is from genome assembly GCA_910589775.1 of Avena eriantha. Taxonomy (NCBI): domain Eukaryota; kingdom Viridiplantae; phylum Streptophyta; class Magnoliopsida; order Poales; family Poaceae; genus Avena; species Avena eriantha. Next base: position 410,585,949 of record OU342744.1, read on the forward strand.
TTCGAAAAGCCGTGTCCGCGGTTATGGACGACTTGGAGCACAGTTTCTCGATCATAGACAACTATAACTAAAGAATTGCTGTTATAATATGACTTGTATCTGATATGACTAGTAAGTTGGACAACCACCATGGAATGAATGAATAAAACTGCCAACCGTGTGTATTTCCTCGGCATGACTTCCTCGTCTGGTCTCTAGGGGGAAATACCAGGATGGGTATGTTTGGTGGTAGTATTAGGTTAGATCCGCATAGGTCTTTCTTATCTCTCTATTAGCCGACAGTTGTATCGAGTCTCTATAGATTGTTTAGTGCAAGCTACGCTGCCGCTTCAGTTCACCATACCTATGTAGGCGAGAGCCGCCAAATTCTAGCCTTGCCGTGTACTGGCCTCAGTACTGACCACTCTCTTTTTCCTTTGCCCTTTGTCGGCACACCTTTGTTTTAGTAGGTTTGAGATCAACGTCGTTAGCAGGGTTACCCTTCCGGCTTGGCCTGGGCAGGGTTATGGACGCCATTGGTTATTCTTTAGGGCTCTTAGCCCCATTTGCATCTTGTCCGTAGTCGGATGCTCTATCATTTTGGAGGTGATTTGGATCTTTGTATAGTATATCTGTATTCTTAACTCATGGAGTCGTTGTTGTACATATATATATGTTCTGTGGGTTCCATCATGGACTAATGTGTAATGGTATTACTTCGTTCTCCACCCGCACGCAATTGCCTGGTGGGTGTCCTTGAATCGTTTCTATGCGGGTTTGGCGGGAAGCGCTGAAACTTGCATAGGGCCGATTCGAGGGTGTTATAGAGTGGTATCAGAGCTCAGTAGTTGCGATACCCCACTGGTCCATCCTGTAGGATAACCTAGCTAACGGCCGATGTAGAGTGTCAAAACTATTTTTGTAAAATCGGTTATATAGATCTCATTAGGTCTGTTTTACTCCTTACCCCTATGCTATTCTCCTCTTACCTCTGCGTGTTTTGAATCTATTCTCTTACCTCTCTTCGAGTCCAGGATTTCTCGAGGTTGGGTTTCTGTCATACCTTTAGGGTTTCGCTTCCTTCTTGTAACGGTGTTGCTACACCCGGTCTTCATCTCTGAGGAATTTTCCTCTATGTACCTCTCAAGTGACCCAACAGTCACTAACATTTTCTTTGTATCTTACGTTAGTTTTCAAAGCAACGACATCATCTACGCCAGATCCGATGAGGAGCCTGCATCACTCCTTTGTTTCCGAACGTCGCTTGTCGAGATCTTCAGTCTAAATTCCGAGAATGGTTTGCACGATTTTCTACTGCATGTGCAGAGTAATAGTTTGGGTGCGTGATGGATTGGACCCCATGCTGACTACTCATTCTATTCGCTCTCGTACATTGAAGTGGATTAGATTGCACTTATTCTCTCCTCACACGGAAGTTAAAGGTGGCTTTATCTTTTGATACCTTTATCTTCGTCATTTGTTCTACAGAGTGTTCTCTCGATAACGTGAGCAACGACCCCTTGTTGGTGGTGTCGCCGATTTCAAGATGGACCAAGAATCGTTGTTAGTGGTGTCGCAAGGATCTACATGAAGCGAGAAGATTCAGATCGTCGGTCTTCTTTCCCGTACCATGAGGCAGATCTCGAGGGCGAGATCCATTGTTAGTGGTGTCGAATTGTAGCACCCCGCTAAAACCACTACTAGAAAATCACGTGTTGTTTTTGTTTTGTGCATCATCATGACCGCATGCTCATGTCATCATGCCACATTGCATTTGAGCATCATCATCATCATGCATCTGTTTGCCTCAAATTATTCTACAAAGCCTATATTTGTTTTCTAAATACCCCCCTCGCTATTTCAAATGTAAAAACTTGGTCCGTCTGGATCTTTTATTTGCCTAAAGTATTTTATAAAAAGATATTAAAAAGTAAATAAAAATAATAACACATTTTTTAGGGGAGGCAGCCAAATGGCCAGGCCCAGGGCCCAGCCGCAGGCCACCTACCACCCCGCTTAGCCTAACCTCAATCCCCTGATCCAAACCCTAACCCTAGACTCCACCCGTCAGCCGCCGCCGCCACTCGCCCCACTCACCACTCCACCAACCACTCAGCGACCGACCCACCCTGGACCTAGACCAACACGCTCCCGCACCCCAGCATGCTCACGAGTCACAAGCGACGAGCACCCCGCGTGCTGCGTCCTCCTCGCTCCCATCACGAGCCACCATCCCGCTCGCTCCCCTGACCCACCACCTTGCGTCGCCCCCCGCTCCCCACCAAATCCTCCCGATTGAACCACACCTACCCCAGCACCGCGCACGTCCGTCCTTCCTCTGCCTCGCTCGCACGTAGAGCCGTCTCCCGCGAGCACCCTCCCTGCAAACTCCAGCCGCCGCCAGACCAACCTCGCCCGCCGCCGCGACTTGGCCTCCCTCTCCTCTCCGCCCGGACCTCTAACCGGCCCCGACCCTGCAACCGGCGGACCTCCTCTCCGCTCGACCCGAACCAGCCGTGCCCCTCTCCCTGGCCGACGCTGCCGCCATGCTCCTACGTACTTGTGCCTCTCCCCGCCCGTCCACATCCCCTGCTTCGTGTTGACGTGTGCATCCCCGCCGGCGCGCGACCAGGTTCCTCCTTGGCTCCGGCTCCCCGTGCCATCGTTGTGTCCGTGGTGGTGCTCTGCTCCGCCTCGACGATGCTACTCCGTGGCCACCCTGCCCAACCTGCACCGCATCCTCAAGCCCTGCCGTCGGCCATGCTCGCCTCCAGCAGCCGTGCTCGCTGCCGCCCTCTCGCTGTTCTCCGCCCCCCTGCCTCTTCTCTTCCTGGGACGCACTCTGAGCCGCCACATGTAGGTACTAGGACAAGGACAAGAGAATCGACGTGTGACCCTGTTTTACTTTTTCTGCACTACATCAACAATATGTGTAACCAACATGACAACAGTTTTAGCTTCCGCAACTTGGGTCGACTCCGGTGTTCAGCTGCCCGGCAAGTGTTTGGCAAAATCCCTGTAAGAGTTTCGGTCTCGGGATCTTCTATTCGGTGTTGTTCACTGCCAAGATCCTCTCCTCTAGGTATCGAGACTGACGCGCAGAGTTGAGCTTGAAGCCAAGTTTGGTGATGCATGTAGAGAAGCCCGAAGAACCTACCGACCTGCTGACACTCGACGGACCGCGGACAAGATCGTCTTCATGGATCCGAAGACCAAGCTCCAAAGACCGATCCCGGCGAGACCAAACCCGAACCACATCAAACCAAGAGCGCCGAACGCCAATGTGTGACCCCTTTATCCGAGCCCTATTTTATGAATTGACATCTATATGAATTGCTTGCATACATATTTCGCTGGTCTGGATTGTACAGTCGATTCACCTCATAATTAAATATGGAGCACATATGCGAGATTTTCTTGTATTATACCGTCTCCATTTAAATTTGTGTAGTGAACCGATGCCATGTTTTGCCTTATTAATGCAACATTTAAATTGTGGGGTAGGTAAACAACATGAACCTTCTAATTTATTGCCGGGACCCCGGTTCCGCTTAATATTGCCTAATTGCATCGCATCTTTGCCATGTCATGCATCATATCATGAACATGCCCGATCTTCTGCTGTAGTATTAAATAGTGCATCCGGTGTTTTTTTAGTGCTTTGGTTCTTCGCAGATTAGGCCGGTGAGTTGATGCGAGTATCGACAAGTCCTTCGGATGTGTACCTTCGACAGTGTTTTCCAGGCGAGCATTCTCCCCCTTTCTACCTATTTTGTATTTATAGTCTTTACTTCCTCTTGTTGATCTATTCCTATCCGTGTTGCGATGCTTTAGTTTTCGTGCACCATTTATATTCCTTGCAGCCTCTATATTTCCTTGGACACATCCTATTGCCTATAGTTTGATAGACAGTCGACCTTGCGAGTCGTAGTTGCTTGCTCAGGTGCCGCTTCGCCGTGTCGTTCCACCATTGATAGAAGGTGGGCACATGCTTAATGGTGGAGATGCTTAACGGTGGAGATGATCATGGCTTACATTATAACTTGTTAATTAAAATGCTGGAAATAGATATAATGTAGAGGCACCGGTGGGTAATAGTCAATATTTGGTTTTTAACCGCCCACTTGTGTCCACCTAGGACCCGAGTTCTTGACACCTGTTCTGAAAATGAGCGCGCTAACCACATGTGGGTGTGTGGGCACACCATCGGCTTACTACCTGATTTCAAAGTACTATTCTGGGGGCCACAAACTAGTTTGGGGCTTTATTACTATCCTGTACCTATGCCTTGCTTTACTGCTTTATTTACGATTGTGCGTGGAGCACTTGTACTAGTTAGGAACAAATGTGGAATGTTTTTGCGGTATCGACAAGCCCAGTCACACTTTCGGGTTCCCAGTCATTTACAGCCATTGACACAAACCCTGGGCCCGTCCCGGAGCCGGCCGACTTTGTTGCGGGTAGCTTAGTGGGGTGGCCCCCATGTACTTACTTTGGGTCTAGGAAACGTCGTGTCCGAGGCCCCGTCACATACCATTGGGTGTATGTTCAGGATCTTGCTCATATCCGGATCTGACAACAAGGGTTGAAGTGCGTGTGGATACTTTGGTGCACCCCTGCAGGGTTAAATCTTTTCAAAAATCCATGTCCGCGGTTATGGACGACTTGGAGCACAGTTTCTCGATCATAGACAACTATAACTAAAGAATTGCTATTATAATATGACTTGTATCTGATATGACTAGTAAGTTGGACAACCACCATAGAATGAATGAATAAAACTACCAACTGTGTGATTTTCCTCGGCATGACTTGATGACCCACAAGTATAGGGGGTGTATCGTAGTATTTTCGAGGGAAGTGAAACCCAATTTATTGATTCGACACAAGGGGAGCCAAAGAATATTTATAAGCCTTAACAACTGAGTTGTCAATTCAGCTGTACCTAGAAACAATCTTGCTCAGTAGTAGGAATAGCAAAGTAACAGAAGTAGTAAAGCAAAGACAGTAGTAACAAAAGCAGTAAATAGTGGGATTCGAGTGCGGTAGGCATAGGGATGGATGGACGGGCGTTGCATGGACATAATAATTCACATAGCAATCAGAACATAGGGCAATTGCAGATAAATAATATAAAGCATCCAAGTACAAGACAATCCTAGGCATCTATTCCATATATAGTCATACATGCTCGCAATGAGAACTTGCACAACATCTTTTGTCCTGCCAGCCCGTTTGCAGTGGGGCCTCTAGGGAACTACTGGCAATTAAGGTGCTCCTTTTAATAGAGCACCGGAGCAAAGCATTAACACTCCGTGAACACATGTGATCCTCACATCAAAGCCTTTCCCTTCCGGTTATCCCGATTTCTGTCACTTCGGGGCCATAGGTTCCGGACAACGACGTGTGTATACAACTTGCAGATAAGACCAGAAACAATACTATCATAATGAATAAATAATTTCAGATCTGAAATCATGGCACTCGGGCCTAGTGACAAGCATTAAGCACAACAAGTCGCAACAAAGTCATAAAGCACTAATAAAAGATACTAGGCACTATGCCCTAACAATCTGATGCCATTACATGAACGATCTCATCCAATCCCTACCATCCCCATAGCCTACAGCGGGGGATTACTCACTCATAGATGGGGGAAACATGGATGGTCGATGGAGATGATGGTGAAGATCGATGGAGATGGCTCTGGGGGCACTTCCCTGTCCCGGCAGGGTGCCGGAATAGAGACTTTCTATCCCCCGAATCTCCCCTTCGGTGGCGGCAGCGCAGCAGAACTTTTCGTGGAAAAAGTCGAACCGCCCAAAGTTTTTAGGTTAGAAGGCTTCTTATAGGCGAAGAGAGAGGTCGAGGGGGTGCCTGGGCCACCACACCATGCCCTGGCGCGGCCAGGCCCAGCCCGCGCCTAGGTGTGGTGTGGCCAGCCCCTGGCCCTCCTCTGTCTCGTATTCTGGCTCCGTGAGTCTTCTGGAAAAATAGGCACTTTGGCTTTTGTCCCGTCCAATTCCGAGAATATTCATTTTCTGACTTTCCTGGAACCAAAAACAGCAGAAAACAGGCAGCTGGCACTGTGGCTCTTGTTAATAGGTTAGTCCAAGAAATCATATGAAAGGTACTCCAAAGTGTGGACAAAACACAAGAAAGTGGATAAAACCAAGCATGGAGCATCAAAAATTATAGATACATTTGCAATGTATCAACATCCCCAAGCTTAACTCCTGCTCGTCCTCTAGTAGGTAAGTGATAAAAAAGAAAGAATAATTTTTGAGGTGACATGCACCATCAAAGACTTGATCAAAGTATTCATAAAACATTCAAAGCAAGGATCATAGTACTTCAATCATAACATGAAAGACAAAGTTCTAGCAATAAGACGAAGAAACTATGATGCAACATGAAAAGGCACAAACAAAAGATTCATGAATAACAATGCTTTGCAAGACATTTGTTTGTTTCACATAAAGAAAAGATAGCATAGTGGCATTCAGCTTGTCCCTCATAGAGTAGCAAATATAAATGCATAGGACACCTTCAAACTTTACAAGAGTGACTAGATACAAATAGTTTAAAACAAGCAATATCAAGGTATGCATCAATCAACAAATCTTGGGACAATGCACATAGAACTAAGAATGGCCACTATGCTCTCAAGAAAGTGCTCATAGATTGTGTGGAGACTCAACCAGGAAATGAAAAGGTTTTGAAAAGTTTGAAAGGCTTCCAAATGCTGAAAGTAAGGTACTCATTAGCTTTGAGCTCTCATTTCCCCTATCATAAGCATCTTTAAATGGTTAAGGTTAAAGTGACACAACTAAGAGGATATGCTTGACAAGTTATAAATCGAAGTCTCATGCCCCTTACTTACGAAGACCGATTCTCATGCTACTCAACTTTAGTCATAAGTAAGCTCTTGTCATTGTAAGTATATACGTATCATAGAGAACCGCCAACAGGGTACCCCTTGCACATGACATGGGAGCTATCCCATAATCAAAATGACAAGGCAAGCAGACAATGAGCATCTCAGCGATCTTTTTATTTACTATGTGCATAGATTTTTATTGAGGATGCTTCATAGAATGCTCATTATGGTTATGCTGTAAGTTTCCACCATGATTAGGCATTGCTTAGGCTAGCGGCCCAGGCGTTTCTCTAACATACATACAAACTCCATGATCTTACAAGTTCCACTTTTATTTCACACCGTCGGGATCCATAAGCAAAAGAACATGATATCAACTAGGTACAAAGTACCTATGAAGTGTTGAAAGCGGTCCCCATGATACATGGTTCTGCTCACTTTAACTCATAAAGCGCAAGCATATACGCAACAAAGAAGGACGCAATGGTTCAGGTTTATTAAGTGCAAGAAAATAAAGTGTGCCATCAAGTTCGTGAGAGCTTTACTAATTAATTTTCTCATAACAAGCAAACATTTTATTCGGAAGAAAAAAAAGGCATATTGAATATGCACGGAAGTAGCAAATGATGCTAATAGGTAGGTATGGTGGACACTTTGGCAATATTTGGTTTTGGGGAGTTGGAAACATGAGTAAAACATACTCAGTGAATGTGAAGGCTAGCAAAAGTAAGGGAGCGACAAACGAGAGAGCAACAATGGCCATAATCATGCAGAGCGACAAAACATCATTAATAAAAGCATAAAGTGATACTACAAGTTGAAAACTAAAGGATCATAAAGGCTTATGGTGACTTGGGATAGTCATAACATGGTGTGAACATGTGCCAAGTCAACCCAAATAAAGCATCAAAGGAGAATACCACTATACTATGCTTTAATATGCTAAAACAACGCATGATTCATCCAAGGCACATTAAGAAATCTCAATTGTTTATAACAAGTCATGCTACAGCAAAGAATACTAAGCATAAAGCCAAAACAATATCAAGCACGGTATGCCAAAGCATAGGCCACAGTCAAAAACAAGCTCTCTTCACCACTCAAGCATGAGCCTTCCTACTCTTTTCCAATCCAAACCAGACTATTTGAACACCAATGCATGAAAGAGGGGGCCCAACCAATTTATTCAGAAAACTAAGCAAATCACGCAAACTAAAAACCAAAATGAAAATGAAAAAGAAGACGCTCCAAGAACAACACAATTGTGCATGAAACAATAAAAATGAAGTGGTTGGAAGAAACCTGAGATTTTTATTGATGAAGAAGGGGATGCCTTGGGCATCCCCAAGCTTTGACGCTTGTACTTCTTGGATATTTCTTGGGGTGACACACGTGGCATCCCCAAGCTTGAGCTTTAGTCCATTCTTCATCTCATTACTCATTCCTTCCATACACCTGAAATATTTTCTTCATACAAAACTTCACACAATCTTTATTAGCAACATTAGTGCACTTAAGATAAATAAGTCTTAAGATTCAGTTCTAACACCAAATAAACTCCCATTAGAACACTAGGTACTGTAGAACTTCCCTCAAAAATCTCAATTCCCAAAAGAACTCAAAAAGGAACCAACAAGAAGCAAATGCAGAAAATGGCAGAAATCTGTCAAAACAGACCAGCAGGTAAAGACGAATTTTTTCGAAGACCTTCTGTTGCTCAAATAAAAAAGTGTTGAACTAACGAAAGTTAGATAACAACCTGGGGCAGACGCACAGAGAATTACAGATCAATCCTATGTACAGAGCTCTCTCAGGAATTTTTACGGTGAAGCACAAAAATCTGTTTCGGGACAGCAACTTTCCCGATCATTACTTCTCTCTCATTAGAGGTTACTCTTGGCACAAAAGGCAAATAAAAAGGATAAGGAGCGGTTATTACAGAGATAATAACTTCCAAGACTCATCTAAAACTCTTGGGTTATCTCCCAACAAGTACTTTTCTTTAACGCCTTTAAGTTAGGCATAAGAAGCAAAAACTAAAATGGATAGAATAGAAGTAAGCGAAGATAATCATGGTGAAAACATTGTTTTGTTCAATGAAATCCTTTTGTTAACAAGGTTGATCAGGTCTTGTTACCAAAACAATTCCATATGAGACGAAACTTTGTATCCCACTAATGATTATGTTACCTCAACCTTGATAGCAATGGTCCCAATCATAATAGTTTTAAATTTTTCTCTTCGTATGGGACAATATATTTCTCCAACTTGAATGCCCTCAACATGTTCAATTTAATTCAAACCATAAGTACTTTAAATCTTCTTGAGGACATAGACAATGTGTTTATTGAAGGTCACCTCCCCTTATTACAATTAATAACAGCTCCTGCAGTATTTAAGAAAAGGTCTCCCAAGAATAATAAACATAATATCATCTTCAGGAATAAAAGTTTGAGAGGATGCTCTCATAAGAAATATGAGTTGAAGTAAAAGAGAGCATCGAGAAGAAAATTCAAAACACATTTAAGTCTGACCCACTTCCTATGCATAGGAATAATGTATGCAAATAAATTCACAAAGAACAAAGTGGCAAGCATAGGAAGATAAAACAAGAGTAACTTCAAAACTTTCAGCACATAGAGAGGTGTTTCTATACCATGAAAACTTCTACAACCATATTTTACTCTCTCAAAATAATTTTCAGTAGCCTCGTGAATAAACTAAACAATATAAGTATGACATAAAGCATGCTCTTCATGATCTACAAGCACTAGAGCTTTATTATAAACACTATCAAGAGAAACCTCAGGAACATAACAATCATTCTCCTTTAGTAAGCAAGGGGGACAATCAAATAATGTAAGGGATAAAGAGTTACTCACATTAGAAGGTAGGCATGGGTAGTTAATCCATTCTTCCTCCTTTTGTTCATCACTCTCCTCCTCTTTTTCATCTAATGAGATTTCAGGTTCATCAATTTCTTCTTCTATAGGATCCTGCAAGGCATTAGTCTCTTCCATTTGTGGAAAGCATCTATTAAAATATTCAAGAATATAGCAATTTTCATCCTTGTAATTATCAAAGCAAAATTTAAGTATACCATACACCTCATATTTGTAAGGTGAATCATCAATATTTTCAAGCAAACTAGCAAGTTCAAAAGCACCCTTCCAAGCAATAAATTCTTCAATTTGTTACGCATCATAAAAGTCATAAATTCCTTTAGCATAGGACGATATGTTATCATTATCACTATAGTCACATTGAAAAGGGAGGTGTTTATACCTCTTTCTGCAAAAAGACTCATCACAGCAATAAGTAACATTATAAGTAGAGCACATGTTCCTAGCAATAGTATACAATCTATCAATTTGTTCCCATAAGTGTTTCCCTTTTTGTGACAAGCGGTGTTCCTTATAATAATATTTTTGATCTTCCGTGAACCCACCTTGCCAATAAGCTTCAGTTTCAAAGAAACCAACCATTGACAACAAGCATGATAAAGCAAGACAATAACAGACCAACGAAAATAACAACTAGAGTAGTAACTGCTTTTTTTGTATTTTTTTATAAAGAAACAAGCAAACAAGGAGAAAGATAAACTTAGCTTGAACAATAGTGAATCCAAGTGAACTTGATAAATAAATCTATGCTCCCCGGCAACGGCGCCAAAAAATAGTCTTGATAACCCACAAGTATAGGGGGTGTATCGCAGTATTTTCGAGGGAAGTGAAACCCAATTTATTGTTTCGACACAAGGGGAGCCAAAGAATATTTATAAGCCTTAACAACTAAGTTGTCAATTCAGCTGGACCTGGAAACAATCTTGCTCACATCAGTTTATCAGTAGCAACAGTTTTGTAGTAGGAATAGCAAAGTAACAACAGTAGTAAAGCAAAGATAGTAGTAACAAAAGCAGTAAACAGTGGGATTCGAGTGCGGTAGGCATAGGCATGGCTGGACGGGCGTTGCATGGACAAGACAATTCACATAGCAATCAGACCATAGGGCAATTGCAGATAAATAAGATAAAGCATCCAAGTACTAGACAATCCTAGGCATGTGTTCCATATATAGTCATACGTGCTCGCAATGAGAACTTGCACAACATCTTTTTTCCTGCCAGCCCGTTTGCAGCGGGGCCTCTAGGGAACTCCGTGAACACATGTGATCCTCACATCAAAGCCTTTCCCTTCCGGTTATCCTGATTTCTTTCACTTTGGGGCCATGGGTTCCGGACAACGACGTGTGTATACAACTTGCAGATAAGACCAGAAACAATACTATCATAATGAATCAATAATAAGTTCAGATCTGAAATCATGGCACTCGGGCCCTAGTGACAAGCATTAAGCACAACAAGTCGCAACAAAGTCATAAAGCACTAATAAAAGATACTAGGCACTATGCCCTAACAATCTGATGCCATTACATGAACGATCTCATCTAATCCCTACCATCCCCATAGCTTACAGTGGGGGATTACTCACTCATAGATGGGGGAAACATGGATGGTCGATGGAGATGATGGTGAAGATCGATGGAGATGGCTCCGGGGGCACTTCCCCGTCTCGGCAGGGTGCCGGAACAGAGACTTTCTGTCCCCCGAATCTCCCCTTCGGTGGCGGCGGCGCAGCGGAACGTTTCGTGGAAAAACGTCGAACCCCCCGAAGTTTTTAGGTAAGAAGGCTTCTTATAGGTGAAGAGAGAGGTCGAGGGGGTGCCTGGGGCCACCACACCATGCCCTGGCGCAGCCAGGCCCAGCCCGCGCCTAGGGGTGGTGTGGCCAGCCCCTAGCCCTCCTCCGTCTCGTATTCTGGCTCCGTGAGTCTTCTGGAAAAATAGGCACTTTGGCTTTTGTCCTGTGCAATTCTGAGAATATTCATTTTCTGACTTTCCTGGAACCAAAAACAGCAGAAAACAGGGAGCTGGCACTGTGGCTCTTGTTAATAGGTTAGTCCAAGAAATCATATGAAAAGTACTCCAAGGTGTGCACAAAACACAAGAAAGTGGATAAAACCAAGCATGGAGCATCAAAAATTATAGATACATTTGCAATGTATCATGACTTCCTTGTCTGGTCTCGAGGGGGAAATACCAGGATGGGTATGTTTGGTGGTAGTATCAGGTTGGATCCGCATAGGTCTTTCTTATCTCTCTATTAGCCGACAGCTGTATCGAGTCTCTATAGATTGTTTAGTGCAAGCTGCACTGCCGCTTCAGTCCACCATACCTATGTAGGCGAGAGCCGCCGAATTCTAGCCTCGCCGTGTACTGGCCTCAGTACTGACCGCTCTCTTTTTTCCTTTGCCCTTTGTCGGCACCCCTTTGTTTTAGCAGGTATGAGATCGACGTCGTTAGCAGGGTTACCCTTCCGGCTTGGCCTGATCAGGGTTATGGACGCCATTGGTTATTCTTTAGGGCTCTTAGCCCCATTTGCATCTTGTCCGTAGTCGGACGCTCTATCGTTTTCGAGGTGATTTGGATCTTTGTATAGTATATCTGTATTCTTGACTCATGGAGTCGTTGTTGTATATATATGTTCTGTGGGTTCCATCGTGGACTAATGTGTAATGGTATTACTTCGTTCTCCACCCGCACGCAAGTGCCTGGTGGGCGTCCTTGAGTCGTTTCTAGGCGGGTTTGGCGGGAAGCGCTGAAACTTGCATAGGGCCGATTCGAGGGTGTTACACAACCTCTCTTTATTTGGTGGAGATATTATATTGATTATGTTGTAATCCATATACCACTGATCCATATCATGGTTTTCACTTGTGAGTAGATCCCCATGTACCTGAGGGCATATGGTGAATCGGCTATAATTTCCATATAATATGCAATGATGATTTGGTCAATTTTTTATCTTTTATGTGGTTCTATGATAGTTTTATGCAAACATCAACTGCATATTACTTCACCTTTATGGGCTCATAGGGCTACACTTTAATACAATGATGAGAGTTGGAAGGGACGTAATGACAGAAACCGTTTACCAATACTTTGAGTTGCATTAGAGGGATTTCTGTTAGGGACCAATGAACAAACTGCTATGGTGGGACATTTATGTCTTAATGATTCCTATACTTACTCATGAAAATGGCTCTAGGACCCATCATAAGGGGTGTATTTACTCATATCTATGTCTACACCTAATTTTGGCTCTGTCCTAAAGGAATGAAACTTGACAAGATATTCACCATGTTGTGTAAAAATCTAAATACCTCGGTTTAGGTCAACCATGAACCACAGATGATGTCTTGATTAAATAAGTAGGCAACTGAAGCATCGGAATAATTAAAAGGAAATAGACATCGGTACCTGAGGAGGTTTTACTAGCTCGCATCCCCTCCTAATGACTGCAAGTGCACAGATCAATTATAGCTAGTTTCGAAGTAAAGATATCGAACCCATAGAGAGCTATTGGTAAAGGTCTTAATGCCCCTCATTACTATTTACCAACGAATACTTGTAAGTTCTCTTTGATTCCAAGTAAAGGGTATTTGAATTGTTTATGGTTGTTTGCAGAAAAAGTTATTAAAACAAATAAAAGAAAACAAGTAACAAGATTGTATGGAAGCGTGGTTGAACTCAGTAGGGCTTAAACGTTCTCGGGGATGTAGAATAAACCACTAGGATGATACTATTATTATATGTAAATCAAGATAGCATACTTGTTATGTCATGATATGTGTGGAGAGAGCCCCATAATAAGATGTTCACGACAAGGCTCGTAGGAAGCCAATTTGTTGAGCCAAGTGTGAGGTCACCTCTAAATAACCACTGCAATGCCTAAGACCAATAACCCATACAGGCCCCTGCAGTTAAGGGTTTCCCCGTGGATATCGTAATTAGCTTAGGGAGTCCCCCTTGATCCCTTTTGAACGTGTGGGTTACGAGCCAGCGACAATTGATGTCTACGCACTTCTATTCTTGTAGACAGTTGTTGGGCCTCCAAGTGCAGAGGTTTGTAGAATAGCAGCAAGTTTCCCTTAAGTGGATCACCCAAGGTTTATCGAACTCAGTGAGGAAGTGGTCAAAGGTATCCCTCTCAAGCAACCCTGCAATCAAGATACAAGAAGTCTCTTGTGTCCCCAACACACCCAATACACTTGTCAGGTGTATAGGTGCACTAGTTTGGTGAAGAGATAGTGAAATACAAGTGGTGTAGATAATTATAAGTGGTAACATTACCAGAAAATAGCTTTGATGGCGCGTGGTTGATGGGTAGGAAGAGACTAAAGGAAATCTGAAATAAAGATGGAAGCTAGCAAACATGTAACAGATCTAGTTGCAAACAGTGTTTCAATGCTTAGAAACAAGGCCTAGGGATCATACTTTCGCTAGTGAACACTCTCATATAAATATCTTCTCTTCATGATACTACTCTGAACTACTCTCTGGTTGGACACTCTAATCCATGGTAGGGCAATAACAACACAGCTCAAAGTTCGCTTTCCCCATCTAGATAACCCCACACTGTCACCTTGAGCTCTAGATGGTTCGAACAAACACCACAATTTCATAGAAACATCCAACTCCAAATATAACTCATAACAAGTATTTGTAATCTCTAGCCTAAGTGCCACCATGGTGTGCACGCTGCCACTTTCACACACATGGGGAGAGCAGAGATCTATTAAAGCACTTGAGTATCAAAGTAGATATACTTGATTACAAAGCTCATGATCACAATATGATAATGCATAGAGAGAGAGATGAACACATAGCTACCGGTAGAACCCTTAGCCTCGAGGAAGAATTACTCCCTCATCATCATGGGAATCAGCAACGGTGATGGAGATGGCGGTGGAGATCGATGGAGATGGCTTCGGGGGCACTTTCCCGTCCCGGCAGGGTGCCGGAACAGAGACTTTCTATCCCCCGAATCTCCCCTTCAGTGGCGGTGGCACTGTGGAACTTTTTGTGGATGGAGGCTATTTGATTTAGGGTTTTTGCATCGGGGCTTCTTATAGGCGAAGGGGCAAGGTCGGTGGCTGGCCAGTGGGCCCACACCATGCCCTAGCACGGCCTAGGGCTTCCCGCTCCAAGGGGTGGTGTGGCCGCCCTATGCCCCCCCCCCACGTCTCTCCTTCGGACTCCCTGTGTCTTTCGGTAAAATATGAACTTTGCCTTTTGTCCGGTCCAATTCCAAGAATATTGATTTTCTGACTTTCCTGGAACCAAAAAGAGCAGAAAACAGGCAACTGGCACTGTGGCATCTTGTTAATAGGTTAGTCCAAGAAAGCATATAAAAATACTCCAAACTGTGGACAAAACATAAGAAAGTAGATATAAAACAAGCATGGAATATCAAAAATTATAGATACGTTTGCAACGTATCAAGATCCCCAAGCTTAACTACTGCTCATCCTCGAGTAGGTAAGTGATAAAAAGAAAAAATAATTTTTGAGGTGACATGAACCATCATAAACTTGATCAAAGTATTTGTACAAAATTGATAGCTACGATCATAGTACTTCAACATAGCATGAAAGATAAAGTTTTAACAATAAGACATAGCAACTATATTGTAACATGAAAAGGCACAAACAAAAGATTCATGAATAACAATGCTTTGCAAAACGTTTGTTTGTTTCACATATAAAAACATAGCATAGTGGCATTCAGCTTGTCCCTCATGGAGTAGCAAAACATAAATGCATAGGACACCTTCAATGTTCATAAGGGTGACTAGATACAAATAGTTCAAGGACAAGCAATATCAAAGTTATGAATCAATCAACAAGTCTTGGGACAATGCACATTAAACTAAGAATGGCCACTATGCTCTCTCAATAGGTGCATAAAGATAGAAGATGGAGACTCAACATAAAAGTAAAAGAAAGGCCTTCATAGAAGGAAGCAGGGATTCAAGTCTCATAAAGAGCTTCCAAAAAATTATGGTACTTATTAGCTTTCAG
The DNA here is from genome assembly GCA_910589775.1 of Avena eriantha. Classification (NCBI taxonomy): domain Eukaryota; kingdom Viridiplantae; phylum Streptophyta; class Magnoliopsida; order Poales; family Poaceae; genus Avena; species Avena eriantha. The sequence goes on from OU342744.1 coordinate 410,601,729, forward strand.
CTCTCATTGCCCCTATCATAAGCATCTTGAAGTGATGAAGGTTAAAGTGAACAAACCATGGAGTATATGCTTGACAAAGTATAATTTGTAAATCTCATGTCCCTTGAATACGAGGGCCGCTCCTCATGCTACTCAAGTTTAGTTACCGGTAAGTTCTTGTCATAGTAAGTACATGTGTATCATAGAGAACCGCCAACGGGGTACCCCTTGCCCGATAATACGGAAGAGTCTCCATATCAAAATGACAAGGCAAGCAAACAATAAGCATCTCAGCAATCTTCTTATTTACCATGGGTAAATGGTGCTTTTTCTCTCTTTCCTCTTTTCTCGTCTCTTTTTTTCTTTTTTTCAATATCTATCTCTTTTTTATAAGAAGAATTCTTCATAGATTTCTCATTATGGTTACGCTGTAGGTTTCCACCATGATTAGGCATGGATTAGACCAGCGGCCCAGACGTTTCTCTAACACACATACATAGCTCCATGGACTTACAAGCTCCCCTTTCATTTCACACTGACGACATCCATAAACAAAAGAGCATGATATCAACTGGGTAAAATGTACAAGTGCAATGTTAAAAGCGTTCCCCATGACATCATGGTTCTGCTAATTCCCAACGTATAAGTGCAAGCATATACAACATAGATGACACAATGGTTCAAGTTTATTAGGGGCAAGAAAAGTAAAGTGTGCCATCAAGTTCGTGAGAGATTTAATCACTAATTTTCTCATAACAAGTTTAATTCAGAAGGTAGATAAAAACATGAATATACTTGGAATAGCAAATGCTAATAGGTAGGTATGGTGGACTCTTTGGAATAACTTGGTTTTATTTGGATTTGGATGCATGAGTGGGACTCACACTTGGTATGAAGGCTAGCAAAAGACTGGGAGCGACCAACTAAGAGAGCAATAATGGCCATAATCATGCAAAGCGACAAAACATTATTGATTAAAGCATAAAGTGATATTACAAGAGGAAAAATAAATGATCATAGAGGTTATAGTGACTTGGTATAGTCTTAACATGGCGTGAGCATGCGCCAAGTCAACCCAAATAAAGCATTAAAGGAGAATACCACAATATTATGCTTTAATATGCTAAAACAAGTATGATTTTTTCAAGGCACATTAAGCAATCTCAATTGTTTATAACATGTCATGATACAACAATAATCACTAAGCATAAATCCAAAACAATATCAAGCATGACATGATAAAGTCGAAGTCACAGTCAAAGACAAGCTCCTTTTATACCACTTAAGCATGACCTTTCCTACTCTTTTCCAATCCAAATCAACTTATTTGAAATAACTCACAAAGATACTAATAAATAAAGATCAGTGAGCTTGTCTCACAAATCCAAAAATAAGAACTCAAAAGTTCTAAGATGAAAGCACAAGAAAACTAAGGCTAAACATAGTGCTAGCAAAAGAGAACACTCACAAAACAATAAAAATGAAAACTAGAGTGTTCTAGGCAATGAAAGCGAAGTGTGTCTCTCTCCAAAAGAAGTGTGCTGGGATCCAACCAACTTATTGCAGAAAACCAAGCAAAATAAAACTAAAAACAAAAACAAATACGCTCCAAGAACAACACAACAGTGCATGAAACAATAAAAAGGAAGTGTCTAGAAAGACCTGAGATTTTTATTGATGAAGAAGGGGATGTCTTGGGAATCCCCAAGCTTTGACGCTTGTACCTCTTGAATATTTTTTGGGGTGACACGGGGTGGCATCCCCAAGCTTGAGCCTTTGTCCATTCTTCATCTCATTACATCATTCTTTCCCTACACCTGGAAATTTCCTTCATACAAAACTTCACACAATCTTCATTAGCAACATTAGTGCATTCAAAAGGTAATAAACCCTTGGGTTTTGGTTTTAAAACAGAAAAAATTTCATTAAAAACACAAGCTACTGTAGCAATTCCCTCAATAAGCTCAATTCAGCAAAAAGAACCTAAAAAGAAATCGATAAAGAGCAAATAATGGCACAAATCTGTCAAAACAGACCAGGAGGTGAAAACCGATTTTTTCGAAGACCTTCTGTTGCTCAAATCGAAAAGTGCTGAACTAATGCAAGTTAGCTAACAACCTGGGGGATTTATTCAGAAAATTACAGCTAAATCCGACATACAGAGATTTTTCACGAATTTTTCCAGTGAAGCACAAAAATCTGTTTTGGGACAGCACTTCACCAAATCTTACTTCCCTCTCATTAGAGGTTATTCTTGGCACAAAAATCAAATAAAAAGGATAAGGAGAGGTTATTACTGAAGCAATAACTTCTCAGACTCAAGAAAACTATTGGGTTATCTCGCAAGAAGTAGTTTTCTTTAACTCCTTTAAGTTAGGCATGATAGTTTGAGAAGATGCTCACATAAGAAATATGAATTGAAGTAAAAGAGAGTATCAAGAAGCAAATTCAAAGAACATTTAAGTCTAACCCACTTCCTATGCATAGGAATTTTGTAAAGAAACAAGTCATGAAAGCACAAAGCAACAAGCATAGTAAAGAAAAACAAGTGCAACTTCAAGACTTTCAACATAAAGAGGGGAAACTTAATATTATTGAGATGCATAAAACCATGTTTCCCTCTCTCATAATAACTTTCAGTAGAATCATGAATAAAATTAACAATATAACAATCACATGAAACATTCTTATCATGAGCCACATGCATAAAAGAATTAATACTCCCCTATAAGCATAGTCATTCTTATGAATTGTGGTGGGAGCAAATTCAACAAAATAGCTATCATTATTATTCTCATCACCATAATTATCAAATATAGGAGGTATATTGTAAACATTAATTTTCTCCTCAATAGTAGGTGGACTAAAAATATCATATTCATCATTGTAATCATCATATATTGGAGGTTTGGTATCATCATTAGGAATAGAATAGCTATCTTCCAAAGCTGGGGAACTAAAAAGATCATTTTCATAAAAACTAGCTTCCCCAAGCTTAGACTTTTCCATAGCATTAGCAATATGGTGTCCAAAGAATTCATACTAACAACATTGATATTATCATGCAAATAAATTTCCATAGGTTTTTTAATTTTCTTTTCAAACACTTCATGTCCTAACTCAAGATAAATACTATAAAGCTCTCTAATTTTTTTGTTTTCCATTAAGCCTAACTAGTGAAAATAAAAACAAGAAACAAAAAGATATAATTGCAGAATCTAAAGGAAATAACTTCGAGCACTCACACACCAGCAACCACACTAGAAGGAAGCTTAGTAGCCAGAAGATGTGAGTACCTTTTACCTTACCTCCCCGGCAACGGCGCCAGAAAAATAGCTTGATGTCTACGCACTTCTATTCTTGTAGATAGTTGTTGGGCCTCCAAGTGCAGAGGTTTGTAGAACATCAGCAAGTTTCCCTTAAGTGGATCACCCAAGGTTGATCGAACTCAGGGAGGAAGTGGTCAAAGGTATCCCTCTCAAGCAATCCTTCAATCAAGATACAAGAAATCTCTTGTGTTCCCAACACACCCAATACACTTGTCAGGTGTATAGGTGCACTAGTTCGGCGAAGCGATAGTGAAATACAAGTAGTATATATAATTATAAGTGGTAACGGTGCCAGAAAATAGCTTTGATAGCACGTGGTTGATGGGTAGGAAGAGACTAAAGGCAATCTGAAATAAAGATGGAAGCAAGCAAACATGTAACAGATCTAGTTGCAAACGGTGTTTCAATGCGTAGAAACAAGGCCTAGGGATCATACTTTCGCTAGTGAACACTCTCATATAAATACCTTCTCTTCATGATACTACTCTGAACTACTCTCCGGTTGGACACTAATCCATGGTAGGGCTATAACAGCACACCTCAAAGTTCACTTTCCCCATCTAGATAACCCCACACTATCACCTTGAGCTCTAGATGGTTCCAACAAACACCACAATTTCATAGAAACATCCAACTCCAAATATAACTCATAAGAAGTATTTGTAATCTCTAGCCTAAGTGCCACCATGGTGTGCACGCTGTCACTTTCACACACATGGGGAGAGAAGAGATCTATTAAAGCACTTGAGTATCAAAGTAGATATACTTGATTACAAAGCTCATGATCACAATATGATCATGCATAGAGAGAGAGGTGAACACATAGCTACCGGTAGAACCCTTAGCCTCGAGGAAGAATTACTCCCTCATCATCATGGGAATCAGTAACGGTGATGGAGATGGCGGTGGAGATCAATGGAGATGGCTTTGGGGACACTTCCCTGTCCCGGCAGGGTGCCGGAACAGAGACTTTGTATCCCCGAATCTACCCTTCGGTGGCGGTGACGCCGTGGAACTTTTCGTGGATGGAGGTTATTCGATTTAGGTTTTTTGCATCGGGGGCTTCTTATAGGCGATGGGGCAAGGTCGGTGGCCGGCCAAGGGGCACACACCATGCCCTAGCACAACCTAGGGTTGCCCACGCCAAGGGGTGGTGTGGCCGCCCTGTGGCCCCCCTACGTCTCTCCTTCGGACTCCATGTGTCTTTCAGTAAAATAAATTTTTTGCCTTTTGTCCGGTCCAATTCCGAGAAAATTGATTTTCTGACTTTCTTGGAACCAAAAATAGGAGAAAACAGGCAACTTGCACTATAGCATCTTGTTAATAGGGTAGTCCAAGAAAGCATATAGAAATAGTAAAAGTGTGGACAAAACATAAGAAAGTAGATATAAAACAAGCATGGAACATCAAAAATTATAGATACATTTGCAACGTATCACCAATATACCACGGGGCACTCTGGGTACGCTTCCACAACACGTCCAAAGGGTTTCTTCCTCCCTTTAGTCCCGAAGGCAAATGATATATGGTCGACTTCACATATCATCTAAAGAGAGAAATCAAACACAAGTCATAATTATATCATAGACAAGCAAGTCATATGGACACAAGAATAGATCATCTTTATCACAAGTTCATAGTGGTGCTAGGGTTTCTCCATCTCCCCAAGAACAAAGGAACTACTCACTCATGGAAGAAATCAACAACATCATCATAATCAAATGGATGGATTAAAGTACGGGTGTAGATCTAATGCAAACCACAATTGGATCTGGAATTACAAAGAGATATCTATGATGGTGGTGGTGGTTGTGATGAAGATCCAGCAGTTGATGGTGAAGGGGATGATGCGTTGTCCTCTAATGATCCACGAAGAAGCTAGGATTTTACTCAAGCCAAGTTCCTCCTTCAGATCCCTTTTGGATGTGGTGTTTCGTGGTTTTTGGTGGCTATGAATGTCGAACCTCTATCTCGTCTTTGCTAGGAGAAACTATTTGACGAGGCGGTCCCGATGGCACCTGGTATGAGCGGGCGGTATGGGCGGGCTCCGCCCGTACTAGTGGTCGTTATCGGTGCTGATGCCTCCTCCTTATTTGTTATTCTTCCAAGTGCGAAGGTAAATTCATAAGATGGCTTTTATCACATAGAAATATCATATAATTACACAGTAGACAGCTCTAATTGACATGTTCATCTATGACTCCATGATTTGGGATCCTATTGAAACAAGAACGAAATAGCGCGCGTAGGCGCAGTAAAATACAAAAATCCCTACTCATTTATGAAAAAAACAAGAGGTAAAAATTCTTCATTTTTGGACGCATCAACTCCCCCAATCTAGGTTCTTGCTCATCCCCGAGCAAGATGGGGGCTTATGGACAAGATCATCATGTTTATGGGACATGAGACGTTACAATAAATGAGGAAAAAATTGAAGCAAGAATATAACATCGGATGTAAAGATATGTCAGGGGTATTACCATACCCTTACACATTACATAACTTGGAGGCTTCCAGCCCCTTTTCTATTATTAATAAAATTATAAGAAGCTACTAGTGATTCAACATATCATATAATCACGAAGTTTAGAGATTTATAGCTCTAGGTTTAATAGTGAAGATTCATGATCATTTTCTTTTTCATCTTCCTCTCTTTTATATGCTTGATTCTTTTGATACTGCCCCTTTTTTTCTTTTTATATACTTGTATGTCTAATTTTTTTCCTTTGTCTCATTTTCTCTTTTTCTTTTCGGCAAGCTATTTGATCATGCTCAGTACTTCAATGGATTTTGAAAACTCTTAATGATAATATGCTACCAGAATTCTTCTTATCATAACTTAATCAATACTTCTAAAGGTGTGGAAGTCCCTAAAATTATGACAACTGTACAAGTATCATAACACTCAACCTAGTTCAATCATCTAATATAATAATCATGATTCAAATACAACTTCGATTATCATAAAGTCTCATAACTCAATGAATATAATTCTTCTCTTGAACAAAGGGAACTTGAAGTTGATGCAACTAATGCAAATTTGGGAATTTAAACCTAACAATGCGTGCAGGAAAAGTAAACATGCTAAAAACCATAAGATAGATTACAAGGTTCTCATAGATCCCCCCAAGCTTGGTGTCAAGCCGGGTGGATCAAATAATCCCTTGCGATTATTTGATACCGTGGCGTGCTTCATGGTGGGGATATCTTGTTGGAAAGTGCTGCTCGGAGCTTCTTGTTTGTCCTCTCTAGGGAAGATATGCGTTGGAGACACTTCTGTAGATCTAGACGCAAGAGGAACATCCCATTAGCAAATTTTCTCATCATCTCATTGAGTTCCTTCTTGCCTTCAAGATCTAAGAGGTGCTTGCGCATGATCTCTCTAAGAACGAGTTCTTCTTTTTGGTACTTCTCTATCTTGTTGAGGCGGTGTTCATTGTCCGGGACGTGCACGCCCATCGGTACGTCTAGAAGTTTGAACTCCTAGTCCTCTTACGGCTTCACGCTCATACGTGCGTTCATGGTGATCTTCTTTGTTGTTGATGTGTGGGCCATTGTCTCCTGATAGGTTCCTGCAGTGGGGTTGTTGGACTTCTTACGCTTTGGTGACGAGTAGTTGGCGGAGATGAGCTTGAGCATCCCTTCCCATGGGGTTTCTTGGCTTCTTTTTCATCTTTGGGCTTCACCATTGCCAAGTAGTCTGGTTGCTTCCACCCCCTCTTCGATTGCACCATGAAGATCTAGAACTCCTCATCTTCAGAATCATCATCAGAATCATATGTGTACCGCTAGTCCTTTGGGATTTGATGGGGATATGCTGAATGGAGTATGCCCAGCAGGACGTTCTGACTGGACCAAGGACCTCACGAGTGGGCCTGCAGGACAGCGACTAGAATGCGACTGAGGAGCAGGCCTGGTGACTGGAAGCTGGAGGCCTAGAAGCATAGCTGAAGCCTAATCGGATTAGGTCAAATCCTTTGAATCCTTGACTAGTTCGGTTGTAAACATTGTAAACCCTAGTGAGGTACCTCCTATATAAACCTCCCTAGGGTTCCCTTTGTGCTCACATTCCATCATACACCCCGCTCAAGTGACTCGCTGCTTAGACGTCGAGCTCGCCACCCCTGTAACTCGCTCTCTACCAATACAATCTAGCAGGAGTAGGACCTTACCCTTCGGGGGGCCAAACCTAGGTAAACTCATGTGCATCCGCCCCTATCTCGCACTACAGATGGCCGTCAGCTCTCTACCCCAATACTATTAATCACTACCCCTGGTAGCAACTGCTGTGGCCATTCCCATGATAGTGGAGCCCACCGTGGGGCGTGGCCGGTCTGTCCTGAGTTCTGCGACGAGACCCTACACGCCAATCGATTGGCTGATCGCCACCGGCCGCATGATCGCTAGCGGAGGGATCTTGCAGATCCTGCCTAGCAGCTACATCCCGGTGTCGCCCCTGATCACGCACAGCACGGTGATGCCAGTAGGAAATATCAACTTGTTCATTGGCTTCACCGACGCAGTCGACCCGGCAGGAACTATGATCGTCGGCGGATCACCACCACGCTGCGATCTGCTCTCGGAGGACCAGATCCGCTCCATCAGCCGCCTCGCCACTGAGTACGACTCGACCGCCAGCAATGCGGCCGAGACCGATGCCGCCGCGGACGATGCAGCTATTCACGACGATGCCGACTTGGTGACCCCTACCTCGGTCGCCGGATCCATCACCGCCGCATCAAGGGAGGACTCCATTACGCGGGTCTCTAACCCTGAGGATTTCGAGGACCCCTCCATCCTCGGGATCTTCGACTCCGACTCTAGGTCAGAGTCCCCTGAGGACTTCTGTGCCAGGTCCAATCGCTTCAACGCAATCTACATGGAAGGCAGCACGAGCGCCTCGCCATATCCATTCTCCATGCCGATCCTACCGGCCACAATGGCGACAAAAGTGGAATAATCCCGCCTGCGACTGGAGGAGGCATAGCACAGGGAGCAAGCCGAGCGCGAGAAATTCCGCCTCGAGGGGGAAACAACGCAGGAGCTATCTCTCTACCATCAACGCCGCATCAGGACCCGCCTGAACTCCAACATCCAGGGCCATGTCCTAAACTTCAATGACGAGGGCAACCCCGCGCACGCAGCCGAGCGCGAATACTGTGAGAACATGCCGCCCGGCTGCAGCAACCGACCACCACCTGGCGCACCGGCGACCGGAGCCCCACCGCCACCCATTGGTCACGCACCCCCACCAGACTAGCCGCGAATCATCATCTTGCCTCAGGATGGTGACGCCAACGGGCTCCCACAGTACTGCATCCCAATGGACAACGTCATTGCGGCAGATGCCGCGGTCGCCCACCTCGACATCCAAGGAGAGGCCATGCTACAGATCTAGTACGCCAAGTCCCTACTCGCCAGGGCCGTCAAGCAGCAAGCCACGGGAGACGACCCGCGGGGGCGGATGTATTCCCGATCATCGGCAAGTAGGGCAGCCTCAAGCAGCCCCCCCAACCATCATCAACGCTGTCACCTGCCCACCGCCCAGCCCCTGCCGCACCATCCGTGGGCTTTCAACCCCACGCTCTCCACCAACGAGCCGCGTCTAGCGAACAACACGATCGCTGCCAATGGCCAACCCATCGGTACATGAACGCACATCGTCAACAACCAGGCCTGGCGGGTGCGCTAGCCCAACGACTTGAGGCACACCCTCACCAACCACGGCGACCCCGAACCAAGGGGCTCGCTCAACCAAGCCGGCCCCAAGTGCTTCGGACCAAAGATCTGAGGCGAGAAGTACCCCGCCAACTTCAAGGCGCCCAAGGAGATCGAAAAATACGATCCCACGTACGACCCAGTAGTGTGGCTGGACACGTACCTTATGGCGATGGGAACCGCCGGTCACACCGACCTGCTAGCTGCTCTCTACCACCCCTTATGATGGAGGGAGCGACCAGGCAATGGATCAACACCCTCCCCACCGACATCATCGACTTGTGGGAGGAGATGCGCGACGCCTTCGTCAGGCACTTCTAGGGCTCCTACACCCACGCCACCACCATTGAGGACCTGGAGTGATGCATCCAGGGGAAACATGAGTCAACCCGCCACTGTATCCAGAGGTGGCATGAACTATGGATCAACACCTCCGGCATTCACCCGGACACAGCGATACACTGCTTCAAGAACGCGTGCTAGTACGAGCCCCTGGTTGCTAAGATCAAGAGGGTCTACCGAATGCTCGACAACATCCCCGACCTCCTCGAGATCACCACGCGGTACGCGGAGGAGGACCCCAACCAAGACTCCGTCGACGAGTCGGGAGGAATACGCCGCACCAGCGGCCATGACAACGGGCGACATGCACTACAGCAACACTCGCCTCACCGGCAACCGCCGTGGTGACGGGTGAGTCGAATTCGTCGCTAATGCTAGCTATGGCCAATGCGACCCGAAGAACTTCCGCCACGATGGAGGAAACTATCGTGACAGGGGAAACTACCGTGCCAACAACGCGACGAGGCCGAAATTTGACCCTGCCGCCCTGTTCAACCACCCCCCGCGCCAACCACAGTAGGGAGGGGAAACCTGCCACCCACACAACCGCAGACTACCACTCCCTGAAGGTGATCGAAAAGGCAAGGAGAGCAAGGGAGTACCCCAACAACAACCCACCAAGGGACAACAGCAACACCGACGGATTCGACAACACTGTCGGCTCGCTACACACCTTCACTTGGCTCGGTACCAAGCGTGAGAAGAAGGTGCTCGCCCGTGCAGTCGCCATCAATGCGGTGACCCAAGTCGACATCCCCCGCTTCCTCAACTGGTCCGAGGAGAGCATCACCTGGAGTCACCAAGACCACGCGCCTAGGATCGAGTACCCAGGGCGAGTCACCCTAGTAGTTAGGCCCAAAGTGGCCGACTAGTGGCTGCCCAAGACGCTGATGGACGGTGGAAGCTCCATCAACATCCTGTACCTAGAAACGTTCAAGCGTCTCCACCTCCCAGAGTCGGTAATCGAGCCGACACTCACCACTTTCCGTGGCATCGTCCCCGGTCGGAAGGCGTACCCGATCGGCAAGGTGACGCTACCAGTCACCTTTGGCACACCAGCAAACTTTCGCACCGAGCGGATAGTCTTCGAGCTGGTGAACTTCCGCAGCCCCTACCACTGCGTCCTGGGGCGCGAGGAGTTCACCAAATTCATGGCGACCCACACTACACCTACAACATGATGAACCTCCCGGGGCCAAGCGGCATCATCACCGTCCACGGCGACCCCGAGATGGCCATCGGATGCGAAGACAAAGGCGTTGAGCTTGCCAATGCTTTCATCGCTGCGGAAACAAATCACATGGACAAGCTCGCGAAGTACGCGAGTAACGTCGACAAGGACGAACCCACCATCCTGAAGAAGCCAACCGCCGCAAGCTATACCTTCGAGGCAACCACGCACACCCACACCATCGAGCTTGTCCCAGGCAACTCCAGCTAGACGGTCACCATCAGGACAAACATGAGTCCCGCATAGGAAAGCGCGCTCATCGGGTTCCTACGTGAGAATCACAACATCTTTGCATGGAGGCCATCCGACATGCCTGGTGTCCCAAGGGAACTCGCTGAGCACAAACTTAATGCTGACCCCAAAGTGCGACCAGTGAAGCAGTCTCTACAGCCATTCAATGAAAAGCGTCGCCGAGCGATTGCCAAAGAAGTGTAGTGTCTACTCTCCGCATGCTTCATTCGCCCCATCAAGTACTCCAAGTGGCTAGCAAACCCAGTCCTCGCTCTCAAAAAGAACAACACCTAGAGAATGTGTATCGACTACACCAGCCTCAACAGCGCCTGTCCAAAGGAGGAGTTCGTCTTACCGCGCATCGATCAAATCATCGACTCAATCGTAGGATCGGAGTTGCTGTGCTTCCTCAATGCATACTCTGGTTATAACCATATCAAAATGGCGGTCGAGGATGAAGAGAATATGGTGTTCATCACACCATTCAACGCCTTATGCTACACCGCCATGACGTTCGGCCTGAAGAACGCTGGCGCGACCTATCAGCGGTGTATGCAGGAGTGCCTTGCGAGTCAAATTGGCTACAACATCCACGTCTACATCGACGACGTGGTGGTAAAATCCACCCTCCAGAGCGACCTGCTCGCCAACCTGGCCGAAACCTTCACAAATCTGCGGAGGTACAAGATCAAGCTCAATCTAGGGAAGTGCACCTTCGGCGGGCCCACTAGACAACTCCTGGGGTACGTGGTCTCCAAACGAGGCATCAAAGCTAACCCCACCAAGATCGACACAACACGAGACTCGGGAAACCCAATTGCTTACGCGACGTCCAGAAGCTGGCCGGGCAAGTCGCGGCCCTCAGTCCCTTCATTCCCTGGCTCAGTGAGAAGGCAATGCCTCTCTACCGCCTAATGCGCAAGAACCCCACATTCCAATGGGACGAAGAAGCGGACAACATGCTCAAAGCACTCAAGGGAGTGCTGCTAGCAGCACCACTGCTCGCCGCCCCAACTGACAAAGAGCCAATGCTCGTCTACGTCGCGGCCTCCACTCGAGTCATTAGCGCCGTGATGGTCGTCGAGCGACCGTAAGAGGGCAAGGAACGCCCCGTACAACACCCAGTCTACTACATCAACGAGGTCCTCACAGACTCAAGACAGCGCTACCCGCAGTACCAAAAATTGGTGTATGCGGTCTTCAGACCCCACCGGCGACTCCCGCATTACTTCCAGGAGCACCCCATCACGGTCGTCTCCTCTGTGCCGCTGCAGGATATCATCTGCAACCGCAAGGCGACCAGGCGAGTCGCCAAGTGGGCCGTCAAAATCGGCGTCCACAACATCAAGTACGAGCCACGCAAAGCGATCAATTTGCAGGCCCTGGCCGAGTTCCTCGCTGATTGGGAAGAGGCACAACAGCTAGAGAAGTTACCTTACCTCCACTACTAGTCACTCCACTTCAACGGCTCCAAGAACACGGACGGCGCAGGGGCTGGGGTCGTCCTCACCTCCGCCAAAGGCGACAAGCTCCACTACGTGCTCCACCTGGACTTCATGCCCTGCACCAAAAACATGGCCGAATATGAGGCCCTCCTCCATGGCATGAGGGCCGCGAAGGAGATGAACGTCAATCTCCTACGGTGCTACGTTGAGTCGGACCTAGTCGCCGACCAAGTCGCTGGGATCTACGACACCGTCTCCACCACAATGATAGCATACTGCGAAGCGGTGGACCAACTGGGGGCCACTTCACCGGCTACTCCGTTGAGTGGATCGACAGCCGCAAGAACGAGGTGGCTGACGCCCTCTCCCGCATCAGGTCGGCCTGCCAAACTACACCCGCAGGCGTCTTCCTCGACATCATACACAAGCCCTCGGTCTCCCCGCCAAAGGATATCGACGTCGAGATACCCCTGCAGCCCGAGCCCGCTCTAGTCGCCATGGGTTTCAGATGTATATCATTTATTCTATGAAACCAAAAAGAAGAAATGACAAGAAAGTTGTATATAGATCAACCAGCGACTGGACCGCACCATGCGTCGCCTTCCTCGAGCACAAGTTCCTTCCAAGCGACGAGACAGAAGCGCGAATGATCATCTGCCGGTGCAAATCCTTCGTCATCATCAACGGTGAGCTCCACAAACGCAATGCGACAGGCGTGTTCTAGTGCTGCGTACAGCTAGAAGAAGGGCACAAGATCCTCCAAGACATCCATGCCGGCGACTGCGGCCATCATGCCGGTGCTAGGTCACTGGTCGCCAAAGCCATGTGACACGGCTTCTACTGGCTCACCGTGCACGTCGACGCCATCGACATAGTCCAACAGTGCCTCAGGTGTCAGAAGTACGCCAACTAGACACATATCCCTGGTTCAGCACTCAAGACCATCCCCATCACGTGGCCATTCTCCGTGCGGGGCATGGACATGGGCGGCCCATTCAAGAAGGCCCCATCTGGCTTCACCCACCTCCTGGTCGCAGTCGACAAGTTCACCAAGTGGGTTGAAGCGAAGCCGATCAAGAAGTGCGACGGCAAGACTGTCACCAAGTTCCTCCGGGAGCTCATCTACCGGTATGGCTACCCACACAACATCATAACGGACAACGACACCAACTTGGCCAAAGGCGCCATGGCAGAATTCCGCGAGGAGCACAACATATGGCTTGACCTCGCCTCAGTCGCCCACCCAGAATAGAACGGCCAAGCAGAGCGCGCCAACCAAAGCGTCCTCCATGGCCTCAAGCCGCGACTTCAGGTGCCCCTCGAGCGCACCCCCGGATGTTGGGTCGAAGAGCTCCCCTCCGTTATATGGGGCATTCGCACCTCCATCAACCAATCCACGGGGTTCACACCCTTCTTCATGGTGTATGGCGCTGAGGCCGTAGTGCCAACGGACCTCGAACATGAATCGCCTTGGGTCGTCAATTACATGGAGGCGGAAAATGAGATCGCCCGCCAAGACGGAGTCGACTAGCTCGACAAAGCACGCGACCTAGCTCGCTCCTGCACCGCCATCTACAAGCAAGGTCTCCGCCGCTACCATAGTCGCCGAGTCCAGACTCGCACCTTCCAGGAAGACGACCTAGTCCTACGACTGGTCCAGGACAAGAAGGGCATGCACAAGCTTTCCCCCCATGGGAGGGGCCATTCGCCATAGGGCGTCCTTGGAAATGATGCCTACTACCTGATCAATGTACGAGGCGATGGCCAGGATGAAGTTGGGAGGCCATGAATGTAAACCTCCTCCTCAAGTTCTACACATAGAACTAAAACTTGTACTCTGCTGCTACATAATAAAATTCGGATCGCACAAATTCTGCCTACTCACCATATTCTTGTGCCAATCGCACTCATACGCTTCGCAATACACTCCCTATGGAAGTCAACCTTTGGTAGAGCGACCGGCATGGCTAAGTAGTGCGGCCCAAGGGCACCGAACAAATTCGGGCCTTGTGTCGTCCACGAACACGCCACCCCGGAGACCCCATTGGAGTCGCCTTGCTCGACTGGCCTGCCGGGCCAAGACAACCGCCAAACACTTCTCACAGTGACCTGTCCTCCCCATCCTCGCGCACGGCGACTCGAACGGTTAAGTACCATGCTCGGGGACTTGTCTATAATAACCCCTACGCGGCTCGGGAACACACCAATTAAGAGAGCCTGCCATGGACTCGCCACACGACTGCCTCTCCGAGCTAGGGGAGAGACGCGTTACAAACAACGGACCAGATCCTCACGCTTGGGGACTCGCCTATACCGAACTTATTCGCGCTCGGGGTCGCCAAGGGACTAGGCCAATGACTCGATCCCAACCAACACAAAAACTAAACACAATCAAAATTTACGTATAAACGAGGTAAACCACAATAAAGGGCGGACATGCTCGGGGACTCGCTCACCTTAAAAAACAACAAAGAACACACTTCCAACATGCACCGCGAGTTGAGTGACCCCTCTTACTTCCATACACATTTATTGTTTACATTACAAAAGTGGCCAGTCTCCATAACTTACAAAAGCCCCTTAGGGCACCAACTTATTTTGCAGGCTCCGATGAAGAACCGCTACCATCACCCTTGACTCAGATGAATGGCTCCCACGGGTTCGTTGGGTACATCGTCAACGACTTAGACATCGTCGACCGGAAGGGATGCTCCGACTTACGGTCAAGGTGCTCTAGCTCGGGGTCGCCCGATGCCACCATCGTCTCCTGGTACAGCAAAAAATCGCCCATCGCCAATACTCGCTCTACGAACGGAGCAGCCTTGGCGGTCAGCCTCAGAACCTCCTACATCTCCACCGAGCCAGCCACCGAAGGGTAACCACTTGTGACGTCATCGAGGTCAAAGTCGTCGAGAAGTGAGAAAGCCCCAGGCTCAACGCCATGGTGGCATCGCGCCTGAAGGCCGATCGTGCCATCGACTCGATGACGGCGGGCGCCTCCTCCAGATAGCGCCAAACTTCAGTCAATCCCCCAAGAATAACCTTGGTGGGGGACATCCCTTTGAGCACAGCTTGGATGCACAGCGCCGAGGCGGTGGCCGCGTTCACCACCACAGTCACGCATTACGAGGCGTTGAAGGTCTGCACCACCGGGTCACTTTGTCCTATCAAGGCTGCAATGTTAGAAACCCAACGTCACTAAGGACTAACCCGCTCGGGGACTCGCTTCATACAAAAAGGGGAAAAGAATATACACTCACCAAGAAGTTTCTGGAGATCTCCGTCACATGCTTCTTAAGAGCACCAAGGTCACCCTGCAACCTGAGGATGACCGAGTCAGAAGCCTTTTGTTCCTCCTCTACCACGGCGACATCGTCCTTGGCCCTCTCTTTAGAAGAGATCATCGACGCCTTCGCCTCTTCTAGCTCCTTCACCAGCAAGTTGATATGCCCCTTCGCTGCATCTAGCTCAGTAGTCAAAACATACCCCTCGCGGGCCTTGGCAATCGCAGTCGGAAATCCATCTATGAAGCAAAAGGCAACAAAAGTCAGTCTTGCACAAGCAGCAATAGTTCTAGATCCCCAAGGGAAGCAATAACTCACTAGCAGTCTCTTGGAGTCGTCGGTTGGCCTCCTGCGCCACACGCAGGTCACATTCCAGGCGTTCCTTTGTGGCTTGCCGATCAAACGACTCCCTTTGCAGGCCCTGCCAACAGAACAACACTAAGTGACAGGGCGACTAAAAATTCCAAGTGTCTACCCGCTGAAATTCAGCGACTAGACCCTCGGGGACTAGTCGACTAGAAGTTTTAAGTGCCCAACCGCTGAAATTCAGCGATTAGGCACCCGGGGACTGGACATACCTGAATGGCGGCACCAAACATGCTATAAAGTTAGCTGGCATCCTTTGCTGACTCGTGGTTGATATCGAGATTGTTGGGGAACCCCAAGAGGAAGGTATGATGAGCACAACAGTAAGTTTCCCTCAGTTATGAAACCAAGGTTATCAAACCAGTAGGAGCAAGTAAACACCTCCAAGGTGTTGTTTCCAACTTGGAATCCTGCACAACACAACCACAGAACTTTGCCCCCAACTTGAAGTGAGGTTGTCAATCACCGGTTTTGCTGAAAACAAAGGATTAAACGTATTGTGTGGAAGAAAGTAATAGCTTGCAGAAAGTAAACAGTAAACAGTTGTAGATTGATGGTAAAAGAAAGGACCGGGGTCCATAGTTCACTAGTGGTGGTTCTCCTTAAGATAGATGACAAGTTGACTGAACAAATTACAGCGGGGCAATTGAGAAACATCGAGAAAGCATACATGCATATACTAATCATCTGGACTCCTATGAGATTTGATTAGGCATTATAACATTATACATAGACCGTAATCGAACTGCATCCATGACTAATAATCCAACTTCAGGTTATCATCCGAACCCTCTCCAGTATTAAGTTGCAAGCAACAGATAATTGCATTACACATTGCGTGTAAAGTAAACATTACGATTGTTCTATGAACAAAGGATTGCTGTTTTCTCCCTAGTAGAAACAGCACATCTAGTACCTTAGAGATTTGTGTCACTTCCCCAGATTACTAGAGGCATGAACCCACTATCGAACATAAATACTCCCTCTTGGAGTTGCTAGCATCTACTCGGCCAAGATATCTACTAACAACAGAGAGCGTGCAAGATCACAAATAACAAAGACATGATAGAATCAATAATCAATCTGAAATAGCATCTCAATATCCATCGGATCCCCACAAACACAACATATAGGATTACAAATAGATGATCTTGATCATGAATGGAGCTCACAAGATGTAGTCATGATAGCACAAAGGAGAAGAACCAACCATCTAGCTACTACATGGACTCGTAGTCCAAGGATGAACTACTCACGCATCACACCGCAGCCTTGCATGGTGATGAAGAAGGCCTCCAGGGTGAATTCTCCCCTCTGGCAGGGTGCCGGGAAGAGCTTCACATCCCTCCTGATCTAGGGATGGAGATGACGACGGCTAGAGACTCTTTCATGGTATTTTGATCGGGTACTTAGGGTTTCTGTATCGGAGGCATCTTATAGGCGAAATGGGAGGCCGAGGGGGTTCCCTAGGTAGCCACACTACCCCCTAGCACGGGCTAGTCCTGGCCGTGCCACTAGGTGGTGTGGGTGGCCCCTGGCCCCTCTCCATCTCGTATTCTAGCTCCGTGTCCCCCTCGGTGAAATATTGACTTTTGGCTTTTGTCCTGTCCAATTCCGAGAATATTCATTTTCTGACTTTCCGAGAACCAAAAACAGCAGAAAATAGGCAGTTGGCACTGTGGCATCTTGTTAAAAGGTTAGTCCAAAAAGCGTATAAAAATACTCCAAAGTGTGGGCAAAATATAAGAAAGTAGATATAAACCAAGCATGGAACATCAAAAATTATAGCTACGTTAGCAACGTATCAACATCCCCAAGCTTAACTCTTGCTCGTCCTCGATTAGATAAGTGATAAAAAGAAAGAATAATTTTTGAGGAGACATGCACCATCATAAACTTGATCAAAATATTGATAGCTGGGATCATAGTACTTCAGCATAGCATGAAAGATAAAGTTGTAACAATAAGACATAGCAACTATGTTGTAGCATGAAAAGGTATAGACAAAAGATTCATGAATAACAATGCTTTGCAAGATGTTTGTTTGTTTCACATATAGAAAATATATCATAGTGGCATTCAGCTTGTCCCTCATGGAGTAGCAAAACATAAATGCTTAGGACACCTTCAAAGTTCATAAGGGTGACTAAATACAAATAGTTCAAGAACAAGAAATATCATATTTACGAATCAATCAACAAGTCTTGTGACAATGCACATTAAACTAAGAATGGCCACTATGCTCTCTTAATAGGTGCGTAAAGATAGAAGATGGAGACTCAACATAAAAGTAAAAGAAAGGCCTTCATATAAGGAAGCAGGGATTCAAGTCTCATAAAGAGCTTCCAAAAATTATGGTACTTATTAGCTTTTAGCTCTCATTGCCCCTATCATAAGCATCTTGAAGTGATTAAGGTTAAAGTGAACAAACTATGGAGTATATGCTTGACAAAGTATAAGTTGGAAATCTCATGTCCCTTGAATACGAGGGCCGCTTCTCATGCTACTCAAGTTTAATTACCGGTAACTTCTTGTCATAGTAAGTACATGTGTATCATAGAGAACCACCAACGGGGTACCCCTTGCCCGATGATATGGAAGAATCCCCATATCAAAATGACAAGGCAAGCAGACAACGAGCATCTTAGCAATCTTCTTATTTACCATGGGAAAATGGTGCTTTTTTCTCTCTTTCCTCTTTTCTCATCTTTTTTTCTTTTTCTCTTTTTCTCAATCTCTATCTCTTTTTTTATAAGAAGAATGCTTCATAGATTGCTCATTATGGTTACGCTGCAGGTTTCCACCATGATTAGGCATGGATTAGACCGGCGGCCTAGACGTTTCTCTAACACACATGCATAACTCCATGGACTTACAACCTCCCCATTCATTTCACACCGACGACATCCATAGACAAAAGAGCATGATATCAACTAGGTACAAAGTACAAGTGCAATGTTGAAAGCGTTCCCCATGATAGCATGGTTCTGCTGATCCCCAACATATAAGTGCAAGCATATACAACATAGAGGACACAATGGTTCAAGTTTATTAGGGGCAAGAAAAGTAAAGTGTGCCATCAAGTTCGTGAGAGCTTTAATCACTAGTTTTCTCATAACAAGTTTAATTCGGAAGGTAGATAAAAACATGAATATACTTGGAATAGAAAATGCTAATAGGTAGGTATGGTGGACTCTTTGGAATAACTTGGTTTTATTTGGAGTTGGATGCATGAGTGGAACTCATACTTGGTTATGGAGGCTAGCAAAAGACTGAGAGCGACCAACTAAGAGAGCAATAATGGCCATAATCATGCAAAGCAACAAAAACATCATTAATTAAAGCATAAAGTGATATTACAAGTCGAAAACTAAAGGATCATAAAGGCTATGGTGACTTGGGATAGTCATAACAAGGTGTGAGCATGTGCCAAGTCAACCCAAATAAAGCATCAAAGGAGAATACCACAATACTATGCTTTAATATGCTAAAACAACGCATGATTCTCTCAAGGCACTTTAAGCAATCTCAATTGTTTATAACATGTCATGCTACAACAAAAATTACTAAGCATAAAGCCAAAACAATATCAAGCATGACATGAAAAAGCATAGGCCACAGTCAAAAACAAGCTCTTTTTACCACTTAAGCATGAACTTTTCCTACTCTTTTCCAAACCAAACCAAACTATTTGAAAACTAATGTATGAAAGAGGGGGTCCAACCAATTTATTCAAACAAACGAAGCAAACCAAGAAAACGAAAACTAAAAACTAAAATGAAGATGCTCCAAGAATAATACAACTGTGCATGAAATAATAATAATGAAGTGTTTGCAAGAAACCTGAGATTTTTATTGATGAAGAAAGGTATGCCTTGGGCATCCCCAAGCTTTGACGCTTGTACTTCTTGTATATTTCTTGGGGTGACACGGGTGGCATCCCCAAGCTTGAGCTTTAGTCCATTCTTCATCTCATTACATGATTCTCTTCATATACCTGAAATTTTTCCTTCATACAAAACTTTACACAATCTTTATTAGCAACATTAGTGTACTCAAGATAATAAGTCTTTGGGTTCAGTTTCAACACCAATAAAACTTCCATTAAAACACAAGTTACTGTAGCACTTCCCTCAAAAATTTCAATTCTCCAAAAAGAACTAAAAAGGAATCAACAAGAAGCAAATGCAAAAAATGACAGAAATCTGTCAAAACGGACCAGCAAGTAAAAACAAATTTTTTCGAAGACCTTCTGTTGCTCAAATCGAAAAGTGTTGAAATAACGAAAGTTAGATCACAACCTGGGGCAGAAGCACAAAAATTCACGTCTCAAAATGGCATACAGATATTTTACACGAATTTTTACAGTGAAGCAAAAAAATATGTTTTGAGACAGCAATTTTCCCAAGCATTACTTCTCTCTCATTAGAGGCTACTCTTGGCACAAAAAGAAAATAAAAAGGATAAGGAGCATTTATTACAGAGGTAATAACTTCCAAGACTCAACTAAAACTTTTGGGTTATTTCCCAATAAGTACTTTTCTTTAACGCCTTTAAGTTAGCCATGATAGTTTGAGAAGATGCTCACATAAGAAATATGAAGTGAAGTAAAAGAGAGCATCAATAAGAAAATTCAAAACACATTAAATCTAACCCACTTCCTATGAATATGAATATTGTATGCAAATAAATTCACAAAGAACAAAGTGACAGGCATAGGAAGATAAAACAAGAGTAACTTCAAACCTTTCAGCACATAGAGAGGTGTTTTAGTACCATGAAAACTTCTACAACCATATTTTCGTCTCTCATAATAATTTTCAGTAGCCTCATAAATAAAATCAACTATATAACTATCACATAAAGTATGCTTTTCATGATCTACAAACACATAATTTTATCAAGCTCAAAAATAGTGGGATTAAAACCTTCAGACCCACTTTTAACAATTTTATAACAAGATGACTGATCATTCTCAAGAGGTATGGGGTTCCAAGATAAGGTCAAGACCCCTCCAATATCATTTTTAATAATAGTACAATTGATATTATCAACCAATATAGTACCATCATCTAGAGATTTATCATAAACATTTTCTAAGCAACGCTCTTTAGTACCATGCATTTCGAAGTTAGGCACTAATAAAGGATTATCATAGATAACAGGAGCATAATTATTATGACAAGTTTTACCCATAGTAGATTTTTCAAGAGAACCCACAGGAACATAACATTCATCCTCCTTTGGTAAGCATGGGGGACAATCAAATAATGTAAGAGATAAAGAGTTATTCTAATTAGAAGGTAGGCATGGGTAGCTAATCCATTGTTCCTCCTTTTGTCCATCACTCTCCTCCTCTTTTTCATCTAATGAGCTTTTAGGTTCAGCAGTTTCTTCTTCCATAGGCTTCTGCAAATTCTGGACACATTCTTGTGGATGACTGAGTCTCTCTTTATAATCAATGATATAACAATTATTGCTGAAATTTTCTATGCAATGATCAAGGATAGAAGAGACCATATCTTTAAGGTCTTTACAAGCAACACAGGTTTCATAGTTTTTAGACATGAAGGATTCTATTTCAAAAGCTCCCATAAACAAAACGAATTTCTCTACTTCTTCAAATCCAAGATGAAATTAGTTATTCCAATGATAGTTCATAATTACAATTTCTTTACTAAAGCTACATTGGAATTTAAGATGTTTAGTATCATGTTCAGAGCAACAATTTATATCATGGCGTATAAGCAAAATTTTAGCAATTAGATCCAACCTTTTTAACATGGCTCTCATGACTTTACCCTTATAATATTCTCTATACCTTATAAAATCTTCCATGGAGGTTCTATCAGGCAGTGGTTCATCTACTACCTTAGCGGTGATAATAGTTTTCCCAAATAGGAAACCAAGTGGTCTATCCATAATGTAATAGTGATTGGAGCAGAACTAGACATAAAAACAACCTGAAGTAGGAACTAAAATTTTTTGGGTGTGTTTTTGATAAAGAAAGCAAACTAGTACAACTAATTTTTTGTGTGTGTTTTCGATAGAGAAACAAGCAAACAAAGCAGAAATAAGCTAAGCAAAACAAATAAAACAAAGTAAAGAGATTGGTTATGAGGGACTACCCTTGTGAAGATGTCCTTGCCTCCCTGACAACGGCGCGAGAAAAGTACTTGCTAACTCGTGGTTGATATCGAGCTCATTGGGGAACCCCAAGAGGAAGGTATGATGAGCACAACAGTAAGTTTCCCTCAGTTATGAAACCAAGGTTATCAAACCAGTAGGAGCAAGGAAACACCTCCAAGGTGTTGTTTCCAACTTGGAATCCTGCACAACACAACCACGGAACTTTCCCCCAACTTACAGTGAGGTTGTCAATCTCACCGGTTTTGATGAAAACAAAGGATTAAACATATTGTGTGGAAGAAAGTAATACTTGCAGAAAGTAAATAGAAAACAGTAAACAGTTATAGATGGATGGTAAAAGAAAGGACCAGGGCCATAGTTCACTAGTGGTGGTTCTCCTTAAGATAGATGACAAGTTGGATGAACAATTTACAGCGAGGCAATTGACAAACATCGAGAAAGCATACATGCTTATACTAATCATCTTGACTCCTGTGAGATTTGATTGGGCATTATAACATTATACATAGACCATAATCCAACTGCATCTATGACTAATAATCCACCTTTAGGTTATCATCCGAACTCCCTTCAGTGTTAAGTTGCAAGCAACAGATAATTACATTACACATTGCGTGTAAAGTAAACAATACGATTGTTATATGATGAACAAAGGATTGCTGTTTTCTCCCTAGTAGCAACATCACATCTAGTACCTTAGAGATTTCTGTCACTTCCCCAGATTACTAGAGGCATGAACCCACTATCGAACATAAATACTCCCTCTTGGAGTTGCTAGGATCTACTCGGCCAAGATATCTACTAACAACAGAGAGCATGCAAGATCACAAATAACAAAGACATGATAGAATCAATAATCAATCTGAAGTAGCATCTCAATATCCATCAGATCCCTACAAACAGTGAAGGAGATATGCCCTAGAGGCAAATAATAAATAGCTTTTTATTGTCATATCTCAGTTAGTTTATAATTGTTTCATATTGTGCTATAACTGTGCCAAGTAGAAACATTGGTACAAGTGTGGTATGAAACAACCAAGTCCCTAGTAGCCTCTATTTATACTAGTTCGTTGGTCACGAAGATGATCTGGGTTTCAAGATCATGGGCATTTATGACGACTAACAACGAGATCATATCATTGGAGAATGATGTGGTTGGACATTCCTCGAAGGATTGCAACATCATCAAGTCATCTAGTTCATTGTTGCAACAGCTATACCTCGACTCCTTCTCCTTAGACCGTGAGCTCATATTACTCACTGTTTCCCTTGGCTGCTTAGACTGCATCAAACGTCATCTGGTAATACGGTGGCCATAAAGGTGTATGTTGGGTATTCCGAAGGAACAGTAGATGACATGTGATTGCAAGACCGGGATTTGTTCACCTACATGACGGGTAAAGATACATACGGCCGACTTGGTGAGATTACATCTATAAATGTTGCAACATCTGACTAGGTCACGGGGATGTAATATCACGGTAACAAGAAAACATAACTTGTTATGAACAAGATTGAACAAAGGTATAGGATACCAATGATCGGATCTCAGACAAGTTGTATCGAGAAACAAAAGTAAGAGGATGCTACATTTAGACGGTTCAAAGGACATTGTCATCAGGAATGCATAGGGGTCACATGGATATCCCTGGTCCCTCTGTTGATCATTGATACAGATCATGTCTAGAGCATTCCCGAGCCGTGAGAGGGTACACTTAAGGGTACGATGAGAGTGATCATTCGTAAGACCGAATCACCATAGAGAAAGAGAGAAAGACGGAATCGTTTCGTGGAGAGATCCGAAGTTGTTCAGAGAAAGAATAAAGGAAAAGCCCCGAAAAGTGTTTTCAGATAAATGGGAATTTAAATATATATTAATTATGAATTAATATATTATAAATAATATTTAGATTAAGATTTATAAAGTCAACTTTTATATTAGGCCAAATCCTAGAGGGAAATAGTCTAGAAATAAAGCTGCAGAAAAAGAAAAGGAAAAAGAAAAAGAAAAGGACAGCTGCTGCCGAAAGTGGGCTTGGCAGCCCACAAAGGTGGGTGGCCGGTACTAAGTGCCGCATGCGTGCTGGCAGAGCACTGGGTGCCGCCACGCCTGGTGGGCTACCGCGCCGGGCAGGCCCATCCCGGGCGCCAGCAGCCACCGACACCTCGCTGGCGTGCTGGGCCGCGCGGGCGCCGCGTGGGCCGCCGGGGGCGTGGCCAGCCCGCCTGGCTGCTGCCCCTCCTGGCTGCTGTTGCTGGGCCGCTGGGGCGCTGCCGGCCCATCCGGCTGGCTGTTGTGTTGTCTGTTGTTTCTCTTTTTCTTTTAGTTAGGCATTTTGTGTTTTGGCTATTGGGCTGACTTTTGGCCCATCCGGCCAGGACGAAAATTCCTGTTATTTTCATTTATCTAATAGTCCCACATGGCTAACCCAAAGGGGAGGGCACACCCCCTCCGCCTATATAAAGGGGTGCCCATGGGTGGGATTAAACACACCAATATTTGGAGAAGTCCTTTGGTTGACTTTCTCCTCCTCCCTCTCTCTATACCTTGTGACCATGGACCCAAGTCTGGGCTGTACGATCAAGGCACACCTGCAGTACGCCGTTGTGCTACAGGGATTCCTAGCCGGATATCAACTTCTGTACTCCCGGCGGGATCAGGGAGCCAGAGGTCTCATCATGCACCGGATGTGTACGAAGACACGAGGCGCAACACTTGGGGCGCTTAAATATCGTGAGCCGAAGCTGTTGCACGATGAAGATGACGAAGGAGCAAGGGTGACCTGCGAGGAGCTTCGCGACCTTAAGGTCGGCTACGAGTACGACTACATCAACCACGTTCCCCGCGGAACGTTAACCGCGTACGGTCTACAAGGGTATGTATTCTCTACGCATTGGCCGTTACTGCATTACTACATAGATAGATCCTAGGCTAGTTTCTAGGGTTTCACCGTAGGAATTTTTTTGTTTTCCGCACCGATCCCCAACAGTGGTATTAGATCCGATCTATGCGTAGGAGTGCTGTACGACCAGTACGCACAAGTATTGTGCGGGCATTGATCCCTTAGTTGTTACCCTCTAATGTGTACTTGTTTATACCGTGGTATTGTTTGATGAAGCTGCCCGGACCGACCTTACGCGTATTCATACGCGAGACTGGTTCCACGCTCAACATACAGCTTGTACCGTATAAGTGGTTAGGGGGTGTCTGTCTCTCATTCGATAGTTGATATAGCATTTACAATGGAGGGCCCCGAAAGGGGTGTAGTAGAGAAAACTCTTGGATCCATGTTGTGGTTGGAAAGTTCATAGTTTAGAAACGGTTCTATTGTGAAAGCCCTAACAACCACGTAAAACTTGCAATAGATAAAGTAGAGGCGTCTAACTTTATTTTGCAGGGTGCATGTGATTATGATATGGCATTGGTCGAAAATGAAGGTAAAGTAGTTTACTTTTCTATTACTAAGTAGTATAGTAATAGTCATCGTTCCGATGAATGATTTGGTGGAGGCGTCGTGGACTTGGCGTCAAACCAAGGGCAAGATGGAGATCATGGGGGAGCGCTCGATGGAGATCAAGGCGCAAGAAGACCATATCATATCACATTATACATATGATGTTGATACCTGTTTTACATCTTATTGTGTGCTAGTATTTAGATACTCAACGGTAGCAAATAAGATAATCCCTATTTAATTCCAACGTTCCGTGTTCCCCTTGTGTGTGCACCACCAAGAACGTTCTTCGGTATGAGGCGATCCGAGGTTACAGGCCTGGGTGGCAAACATACCTACGTTCGCTTACAGTGGGTGTAAACCATGTTGCACAACGAATACACACAAGTTAGATTTGGCGAGCCTAGCACGCTAGAGAAGCGTGGCCTCAGAACACAAGAGATCGAAAGATCGAGCATGACTCACATAGATGATGTGATTGGCATTATTGAATGTCTACCTTTGATAATGCACTGATGGTCGTGACGATCGGGATAGGTGTAGAGGATAGGGATCATGCGATCACTAAAATCATCCAGGGGATTACCGTTTTAGTTGAGACCAATTATAAATTGATCTTTTCTTATAAACTTAGTCTAGATGTCTGTTTGCAAATATATTAGTAGATCTTAGCCTATCCCATTGAGGTCCTTTGCGACCATGGGAATATATTTCTTAATTTGGAACTTAGCAAAAGGGTCCAACTTCATAGATTAATACTCACGCCTGAGGGATATTCTCGTAAAAGGTGATCTTCTCTTCTTGATACAATAACCATTAGGAGATAATTCAATGACTCCGGAAAGTTTGGAAAAACACTTAGTGATCTTGCATTAGAGTTAAGAACTCTTAGAAGGGCTTGATTGCAAAATGAGGTCATGGATGAAAATGTATATGTAAGATATAAAAAATTATAAATGTGGTTCTTGCAAAACTCACTGCAGTTTGCAAAGTATTTGATACTTGTACCATTTTGTGAAAACAGGATGATCTACTTGAGAATTGCTAGTTTTGAGGCAGCGTGACTTCATGACGGCAAGCAAAACAGTTGATGGCCAGCATCACCTCTTTCCTCAAAGTTTATCATTTTGATTAGTGGATTGAATATAATTTTGTAATCCTTGTTTGTGTGTCTTGCTTTTGGCGAGACGATTATTCATATGAACAAGTTACAAGTCAGTTTGTACTATTCTTATGAACAATACCTTATGGTCAGATTACGATTACAAGCAAGTTATTCTCATCACTATGTTAATGATAATAGTTTAAACATTTATAAAAGGATTAGAATGCTAAAAGATATCCAAAGTTTAATAATGAAATTACACTACAGTTTAAGTCATTTTGGTTATTGCATGTTCTTTATGAAAGATCGGGGTCCTAGATGCACAATCTAGAGACTTTGCAAAACCATGCCTCTTGGGCAGAATGACTAGAACTCCGCATTCTGCTAAAACGGTGATATGCGAAGAAATGTTGAATCTTATACATAGTGATGTATCATATTTTCAACAAGTAGTGGAAATCATTTATTGTGGACTTAACTGAATAAGTGTATTTACTTAATGAAACATAAGTTTGAAATGATTTGAATTGTTCAAATGAGTTCATAACTGAATAGGATATTGAATTAACAAGTCTCTTCAATTTGATCGACATGACTAAGATATTCAAGTTAAGTTTAGCATAAAAGGGACTTGTGAAAGATGTTTCACAAATTATGATAATTGGACGAATTCAAACTATGTTGAAATGTCTAAACATCATAATCATTATGTATTAGATACATATCGTACAATATTATCTCTTATCGGGGCTAAAGTTGTCATTTAGAGTTAGAGATCAAAATAAGCAAACACTCGTTTCAAATAAAAAGGAACATCTAAAGATTCATGGAAACAACACCATAAGTGTTATTGCACGTTCGAGTTTCTGGAGATTTCGACAAGTCGAAGTCGTGGCGAATAAACAAGTCTGTGTAGAGCATTCTTAGGAAGCTATGAATGCATCTTCCAGAAAGGGCAAACCTTCTGTTGTCCTAAGTTGATGTGTCTTGATGTAGATACAGGTGGAAGAAATTAAAAGATCCAAACAAGGTATTTGACCTTACCTCTGAATTGTTGAGTGGCGCAGCGGAATTTGTTTCGTGAATCCAAACTCTACATATAGAGGAGAAACCAATGATAATGATCATAAAGTTTTAGGGAATACTTTTAGTAAAGAAAGTAGGATTCAACTATATATTCTACAAGTTTGTGGGATTATAGTTGATTCACTTGTCATGCTTTGAACAAGACATACGTACGAATTACAAAGAAGCGTGATGGACCTAAGTACGAGAAATCAATGGTCCTTGAATTCTCGTTAGTGGAATTCTCGATTTGATGATGATCAAAGAATTTTGGAATGTCCAAGATTATTGAGAGGACCCAGATTTGAGTGGGAGCAAATCAGCTTGGCTAATTCATAATATGTAGCTGACATATTTTTAGTGGGAGCTAAGTGAAATCCCTGGATCTCAAACATGAATGTCATATTTGAGTGGGAGCGTGAAATCATTCTGTAATATGTGGACGACATATGTGAGTGATGTGATTGGTATTAATAATATTTAAGTTAGATAAATAAGGATGAAGTTGAAGATATTAAACAATAAGATCTATCGAAATAGATTGGTGAGTTTAATAAACACTGAATGTCGAATGCTTCCTGGACTTGATTCTGAAAGATGTTCAGAATGTCCTAGGCAAGATTCTGAAGTAGCTCAGACTGGAACAAGGTAATAAAGAAGTTCTTACTATATGAAGAATTGAGTCAGTATGGCAACTATGGTTGAAAGAAAGATATGCGTTGCATCTCCTATGCCTCAGTCATAGGTTTTTCCATACAACCATGTTGTATACTCGACGTAATGTGACACGAGGTTCTGGTTGTTAGGACAAAGTCTTTACTATAAGAACGTGTCTTTAAGTGATTCCTGAGTTGATCACTAAACCAGAATTAAGTTTGTACATAATTAGCAAGAAGCAATGTAAGTGGCATAGATGCATTTCATGCACTAGGATCTACATAGATATAGAAGTATAAAGGCTGCATCTGATGTGATGTATAATGTTATGGCGGGGCTAGTTCACTTTTAACGTAGAATGATGTGTCCTAGGGCCCAGTGCCCATGAGAAAGCCCTCAAGGTTGATCTAACGTCACTGTAAGCTCCTGGAATCCGGCCTCGTTCTGCTGCCATGACAATAGTATATACACAAAGGATATCAAAGTGTGTTTCAAAGTTTAGATGACAATAGTGAAAACGACCGTCATCATAAACACTAGAAACAAAAGTCTCACTTTGTCGCCATACAAATGCTTCGACCCATTATAAGATAATGGAGTGAATGCCAAAATTAGGAAGACATTAACGATTTGCAAAAGACATAATGATCTGGTAAAACAGAACATGGACATGACGTTTCCCATGAGCATGCATGATCTGTAAACGCATATGGTATATGGTTTATATGAGTAAAATGCGAGCTAGTTTATTTGTACTCTAGTGCAAGTGGGAGACTGAAGGAGATATGCCCTAGAGGAAAATAATAAATAGGTTTTTAGTGTCATATCTCAATTAGTTTATAATAGTTTTATATTGTGCTATAACTGTGCCAAGTAGAAACATTGGTACATGTGTGGTATGAAACAACCAAGTCCCTAGTAGCCTCTATTCATACTAGTTCGTTGGTCACGAAGATGATCTGGGTTTCAAGATCATGGGAATTTATGCCGACTGCCAACAAGATCGTATCATGGGAGAATGATGCGGTTGGACATTCCTCGAAGGACTGCAACACGATCAAGTCATCTAGTTCATTGTTGCAACACCTATACCTAGACTCCTTCTCCTTAGACCGTGAGCTCATATTACTCACTGTTTCCCTAGGCTGCTTAGACTACATCAAACGTCATCTGGTAATACGGTGGCCATAAAGGTGTATGTTGGGTATTCTGAAGGAACAGTAGATGACATGTGATTGCAAGACCGGGATTTGTTCACCCACATGACGGGTAAAGATACATACGGTCGACTTGGTGAGATTACATCTATAAATGTTGCAACATGTGACTAGGTCACAGGGATGTAATATCACGGTAACAAGATAACATAACTTGTTGTGAACGGGATTGAACAAAGGTATAGGATACCAATGATCGGATCTCAGACAAGTTGTATCGAGAAACAAAAGGAAGAGGATGCTACATTTAGACGGTTCAAACGACATTGTCATCAGGAATACATAGGGGTCACATGGATATCCCTGGTCCCTCTGTTGATCATTGATACAAATCATGTCTAGAGCATTCCCGAGCCATGAGAGGATACACTTAAGGGTACGATGAGAGTGATCATTTGTAAGACGGAATCACCTTAGAGAAAGAGAGAAAGCCAGAATCGTTCCATGGAGAGATCAGAAGTTGTTCAGAGAAAGAATAAAGGAAAAGCCCCGAGAAGTGTTTTCGGATAAATGGGAATTTAAATATATATTAATTATGAATTAATATATTATAAATAATATTTAGATTAAGATTTATAAAGTCAACTTTTATATTAGCCAAATCGCAGAGGGGAATAGTCTAGAAATAAAGCTGTAGAAAAAGAAAGGGAAAAAGAAAAAGAAAAGGACAACTGCTGCCGTAAGTGGGCTTGGCAGCCCACAAAGGTGGGCGGCCGGTACTAAGTGCCGCACGGGTGCTGGCAGAGCACTGGGTGCCGCCACGCCTGGTGGGCCACCGCGCCGGGCAGGCCCATCCCGGGCGCCAGCAGCCACTGCCGCCTCGCTGTCGTGCTGGGCCGCGCGGGCGCCGCGTGGGCCTCCGAGGGCGTGGCCATCCCGCCTGGTTGCCGCCCCTCCTGGCCGCTGTTGCTGGGCCGCTAGGGCGCCGCCGGCCCATCCGGCTAGCTGTTGTGTTGTCTGTTGTTTCTCTTTTTCTTTTATTTAGGCATTTTTTGTTTTGGCTATTGGGCTGACTTTTGGCCCATCCGGCCAGGATGAAAATTCCTGTTATTTTCTTTTATCTAATAGTCCCACATGGCTAACCCAAAGGGGAGGGTACACCCCCCTCTGCCTATATAAAGGGGTGCCCATGGGTGGGATTAAACACACCAATATTTGGAGAAGTCCTTTGGTTGACTTTCTCCTCCTCCCTCTCTCTATACCTTGTGACCATGGCCCCATGTCTGGGCTGTGTGATCAAGGCACACCTGTAGTACGCTGTTGCGCTGTAGGGATTCCTAGCCGGATATCAACTTCCACACTCCCGGCGGGATTGGGGAGCCGGAGGTCTCATCGTGCACCGGATGTGTACGAAGACACAAGGCACAACACTTGGGGCGCTTAAATGTCGTGAGCCGGAGCTGTTGCACGATGAAGATGACGAAGGAGCAAGGGGTGACCTGCAAGGAGCTTCGCGACCTTGAGGTCGGCTACGAGTACGACTACATCAACCACGTTCCCCGCGGAACGTTAAACGCGTACGGTCTACAAGGGTATGTATTCTCTACGCATTGTCCGTTACTGCATTACTACATAGATAGATCCTAGGCTAGTTTCTGGGGTTTCACCGTAGGAAATTTTTTGTTTTCCACACTGATCCCCAACAAACACAACATGTAGGATTACAAATAGATGATCTTGATCATGAACGGATCTCACAAGATCTAGACATGATAGCACAACGGAGAAGAACCAACCATCTAGCTACTACATGGACCCATAGTACAAGGATGAACTACTCATGCATCATACCGGAGGCTTGCATCATGATGAAGAAGGCCTCCAGGGTGAATTCTCCCCTCCGGTAGGGTGCAGGGAAGAGCTTCAGATCCCTCCGGATCTAGGGATGGAGATGACGATGGCTACACTCTTTCGTGGATTTTTGATCGGGTCCTTAGGGTTTCTGTATCAGAGGCAAAGAGGAGGCCGAGGGGGTGCCCTAGGCGGCTGCACCATCCCCTGCCGTGGGCTAGGCCTGGCCATGCGGCCAGGTGGTGTGGCCAGCCCCTGGCCCCTCTCTGTCTCATATTCTGGCTCCGTGTCCCCCTCGGTGAAATATTAACTTTTGGCTTTTGTCCCGTCCAATTCCGAGAATATTCATTTTCTGACTTTCCTAGAACCAAAAACAGCAGAAAACAGGCTGTTGGCACTGTGGCATCTTGTTAATAGGTTAGTCCAAGAAAGTGTATAAAAATACTCCAAAGTGTGGGCAAAACATAAGAAAGATATAAACTAAGCATGGAACATCAAAAATTATAGTTACGTTAGCAACTTATCATCTGTTAAAGGAACCACAAAAGATGTGCGCCCGCGACGCTGCACAACATCTTCATCAACAATCTCTGGAATTTTCGGAGACTGGGTCTCCGCCGTGGTCGAGAATGCCTTTGCAATAAAGCACAGAAAATACGTGGCCGCCCTCGTCGGGGCCCTACTCGTCAAGGACAATGGTGCTGATGGCGGCATCCCCTTGGCTGGTTCTGATTGGGCGGCTCTCGCTTCTTCAGCAAGAGTAGCGGAGTCACCCTCCTCCATGTTTTCCCCTGTCGCGACATCAATGACGCCCCCTTTTCCCTCTTCGCGCCCTCGGCTGGCGCGTCTTCCGTAATAGGCTTCCTCTTCTTGGAGGGGTCGGATTCACCTCTGGTGTGTCGACTTGTGGAATCTTTGCCATCGTAGGGCGACATATCTTCTTGGCACCAGACCTACGAAATCGCCACCGTCAGCAAGCAAATTATGCAAGAAAACATTAAAGCACGGAAAAGAGAATGTTAAACTTACTTAGCGACCAAAAGGACTCACAGCCCCGTGCTAATATGGGCAGACTTATCCAGCTCTGGGCCCAGCTTGCGCGAGTGTCCCTTCTCAAAGACACTTGCGGCCCATGACACCGCAGGCTTCTTCGATGTCCAGGTTGCGGTTGCAGGGACCTCTGGCCCGGGCGACACAGCCGCTCCCACCGGTGGCGGCGACCTCACCCACACGGTCTCAGCAGCCCCTGGTTCTGCGGTAGCCGGGACTGTGGGAGCAATCGTGGCGAGCCGAACCTTCGCTTCCACCACCACGTTCGTAGCCTCCGACCCCGTCATTTGAATTGTGTCCTCGGGGATCTCGGTTGAGGCTTTGGTCACCTCGTCATCGGAATCTTTGTCTGACTCAAACGCCACCACGGATCTGGGCGGCGACACTCACTTCAGAGTTGGCTTCTTCGTCGGCGACTTCAGTTTTTGCACGGGCTTCACCGGCGTGGCCGTTTGCCGCGAACTGTGTTCCTGTAGTATTTCATCATCGTCGTCGTGTTTATCAAGACTATGGCTCGCCTCGATCTTGCATTGCTTCTTCATGCGAGTCTTGCGGGACACGGGCGCTAGCGGAGGAACCTCCTTTGCCTCCTCTTTGCTCTTGGAGGACTCTCCTTTGGTCCCCTCTTCGAGTTCCTTGGGAATCCCCTTGTCGAGGGGGGAGCCACCCTTCGAGGACCTGAAACAACTGGGAGTAGAAAAAGAGAGTCGACACGGTTAGAAACCACGATTGAATGATACAAGTCGTGGATGCAAATTGCACCCGCACGAGCCACGACTAAAGGCAAAGCAGCGACAGATAAAGGCTTACCGTGGGAGCTACATTCTTCCCGGTTACATACGGAGCGAGCCCGGCCCATGTATCGGTGAACTCCACGTCCGTAATCTTCTTCAGGGCGGCCTTGTAGTCCGCTGCCTCCCAGGACTCCCTGCTCGTCCTGGAAGGGTCGTTCTTCCTGGTGTACTCATACATCCAATGAGGCCGGATCGCCGGCGGGACCAGGCGTCGTCCGAGCCAACAATTGTAGAGGTTGATTGTCTCAAGCCCCTTTTTCTTCAAGACCTTGATCTACTCCATCATCTCTATGACGACCCTCTTCTGGTCTTCGAGGAGCTTCGACGCTATCAGCCAACGAGGCGCGCTCCTCCCTGCAATGTATGATGGGAGCGCAACTTCACTGGAGGGAGTGGATTCCTTCATGCAGAACCAACTCTTTTCTTCCACTCACTCGCGGCCTTCTTCGGCAGCAGGAGCTTGAAGAAGTTCGCCTTCGGCTTCAGCTGGAAGGTGATGCCGCCCGCCGCCAAGATAGGGCTGCCAGATCCTTCACAACCGATGCGGTCGTGGAACAACTCCAGCCACAGCGGGAAGTATGGACAACATCAGAGGTAGCATTCATAGAAGGTGACAAAGATCGCCAGCTGCTCGATGCTGTGTGGGCCAAGATCCGATGGCTTGATCGCGTAATACGCACAGAATCGCCGGAAGAAGATTGAGGTGGGGAATCCTAAGCCCCTCTCCAAATATCTTGGGAAGCAGATGAATTCAATGGCGCGGGGCTTCGGCTGGGACTCGGAGGATGTGGGAATTCACCAATTCCCCTTGCAGAGAACCCCTGCGTCCTCGAACGATTTGAGTTGCGCTGTGGTGCACTTGGATTTCCCCTACAGATCCTTCGGAGGCACCATCGATGAGGAGTGATGTCTACCCATGCTCCTATTCTTATAGACAATGTTGGTCCTCCAAGTGCAGAGGTTTGTAGAAAGCAGCAAGTTTCCCTTAAGTGGATCACCCAAGGTTTATCGAACTCAGGGAGGAACTGGTCAAAGGTATCCCTCTCAAGCAACCCTGCAATCAAGATACAAGAAGTCTCTTGTGTCCCCAACACACCCAATACACTTGTCAGGTGTATAGGTGCACTAGTTCGGCGAAGAGATAGTGAAATACAAGTAATATGGATGATTATAAGTGATAATTGCAATCTGAAATAAGAGTGGCAGCAAGCAAACATGTAACAGGACTGATTTTAAACGTTGTTTCAATGCTTAGAAACAAGGCCCAGGGATCATGCTTTCACTAGTGGACACTCACATATAAATATCTTCTCTTCATGATGCTACCCTGAACTACTCTCCGGTTGGACGATGTAGGGCTATAACAGCACACCTTAAAGTTTGCATTTCCCATCTAGATAACCCCTCACAGTCACCTTGAGTGCTAGATGGTTCCAACAAATACCACAACCTCATAGAGACATCTAACTCAAATTATACTCATGATAAGTATTTTTGTAACCTTAGCCTAAGTTCCACATGGTGTGCAC
The DNA here is from genome assembly GCA_910589775.1 of Avena eriantha. Taxonomy (NCBI): domain Eukaryota; kingdom Viridiplantae; phylum Streptophyta; class Magnoliopsida; order Poales; family Poaceae; genus Avena; species Avena eriantha. The sequence goes on from OU342744.1 coordinate 410,636,467, forward strand.
ACTGTCAACTTCACACACATGGGGATAAGCAGAGATTAATTAAAGCACTTGAGTAGCAGAATAGATCTATAGATTACAAAGCTCATGATCTCCATAAGATCACGCATAGAGGGAGATGAACACATAGCTACCGGTAGAGCCCTTAGCCTCGAGAGAGAACTACTCCCTCCTCGTCATGGGAGTCAACAACGGTGATGGAGATGGCGGTGGAGATGGCTCCGGGGGCACTTCCCTGTCCCGGCAGCGTGCCGGAACAGAGACTTCTGTCCCCCGAATCTCCTCTTCGGTGGTGGCGGCGCTGCGGACCTTTTTGTCGAATTCTGATCTAGTACTTAGGGTTTTCGTCCCGGGGGAGTATATAGGAGAAGGGGCAAGGTCGGTGGAGGCCTGAGGGGCCCACACCCCTGGTGGCGCACTTGGGGGTACCCGCGCCACAATATGGTGTGGTCAGCCCCTGGCCCTCCTCCATCTCTACTTTGGACTTTTGTGTCGTGTCGAGAAAAATAGGAACTTCGGCTTTTGTTTCGTCCAATTCCGAGAATATTTCTTTACTGGCTTTTATGACACCAAAAACAGCAGAAAACAGACATCTAGCACCGCGGCATCTTGTTAATAGGTTAGTTCCATAAAATGTATAAAAATACCTCAAAGTGTAAACAAAACATAAGAAAGTTGATATAAAAAAGCATGAACCATCAAAAATTATAGATACGTTTACGATGTATCAAGCATCCCCAAGCTTAACTCCTACTCGTCCTCGAGTAGGTAAGTGATAAAAAGAATAATTTTTGAGGTGACATGCATCGTCACAATCTTGATCAAGGTATTTGTAAAACATTGATAGTTGGGATCATAGTACTCTAACATAGACATGAAAGATATAGTTCTAACAATAAAACATAGAAACTATGTTGTAACATGAATAGGTACAAACAAAAGATTCATGAATAACAATGCATTGAAAGACGTTTGTTTGTTTCACATTTAGAAAACATAATAAGAATGATATTCAGCTTGTCCCTCATGGTATAGCAAAACATAAATGCATAGGACACCTTCATAGTTCATAAGGGTAACTAGATACAAATAATTTAAGAACAAGCAATATCGAAGTTATGAATCAATCAACAAGTTTTGGGACGATGCACATTAAACTAAGAATGATCACTATGCTCTCTCAATTGGTTCATAAAGATAGAAGATGGAGACTCAACATAAATGTAAAAAAGAAAGGCCCTTCATAGAAGGAAGCAGGGATTCAAGTCTCATAAAGAGCTTCCAAAAATTATGGTACTTATTAGCTTTCAGCTCTCATTTCTCCTATCATAAGCATCTTTAGGTGATTAAGGTTAAAGTGACACAAATATGAGGATATGCTTGACAAGTTATAAGTTGAAAATCTCATGCCCCTTGCTTACGAGTACTGAACCTCATGCTACTCAATTTTAGTCATGAGTAAGTTCTTGTCATTGTAAGTACATGTGTATCATAGAGAACCACCAATGGGGTACCCCTTACCCAATGATACAGGAGCTATCCCATATCAAAATGACAAGGCAATAGCCAATGAGCATCTCAGCGATCTTTTTATTTGCTATTTGCATAGGTTTTTATTGTGGATGCTTCACAGAATGCTCACTATGGTTATGCTACAAGTTTCCACCATGATTACGCATGTCTTAGGCTAGCCGCCCATGATTTTATCTAACACACATACAAACTCCATGAGCTTACAAGCTCCCCTTTTATTTCACACCGTCGGGATCCATAAACAAAAGAACATGATATCAACTGAATAATAAGTGCAATGTTGAAAGCGTTCCCCATGGTACATGGTTCTGCTAATTCACAACTTATAAAGTGCAAGAATATAAGCAACATAGATGGACACAATGGTTCAAGTTTATTATGTGCAAGTAAGTAAAGTCTGCCACCAAGTTTGTGAGAGCTTTAATCACTAATTTTCACATAACAAGTTTAATTTGGAAGGTAGATAAAAGCATGAATATACTTGGAATGGTGTAACACACCATGCATAGGAATTTATAGTAGACTCTTTGGAATAACTTGGTTTTCTTGGAGGTTGGATGCAGGAGTAGAACTCATATGTGGTATAGGTGGAGGCTAGCAAAAGGCTGGGAGTGACCAACTAAGAGAGCAATAATGGCCATAATCATGCAAAGCGACAAAACATTATTAATTAAAACATAAAGTGATATTGCAAGTCAAAAACTAAATGATCATAGAGGCTATGGTGACTGGTTCATAGTCTTAACATGGTGTAAGCATGTTCCAAGTCAACCCAAATAAAGCATCAAAGGAGAATACCACAATATTATGCTTTTGTATGCTAACACAACACATGATTCTTTCAAGGCACATTAAGCAATCTCAATTGTTTGAAACAAGTCATGCTACAACAATAATCACTAAGCATATGGTCAAAGAAACATCTAGCATGACATGATAAAGTCTAAGTCACAGTCAAAACAAGCTTCCTTTTGTACCACTATAAGCATGAAACTTCCTACTCCTTTTCAACGCCAATCAACTTATTTGAAACAACTCTCAAAGATAATAATCAATAAATACCAGAGGGCATGTCTCACCCATCTACAAAGAAGAACTAAAAAGTTCTAAGCCAAAATAATAAGAAAACTAAAGCTAAACGCAGTGCTAGCAAAGGAGAACACTCACAGAACAATAAGAGTGAAAACTAGAGTGTTCTAAGCAATGAATAACGGGGTGTGTCTATCTCCAAAAGAAGTGTGTTGGGATCCAACCAACTTATTGTGGCAAAGAAATCAAAATAAAACTAGAAACAAAGACGCTCCAAGAACAACACATAGTGCATAAGGTAATAAAAATAAAGTGTCTTGAAAGAAGACCTGAGATTATTGATGAAGAAGGGGATGCCTTAGGCATCCCCAAGCTTTGACGCTTGTACCTCTTTAATATTTCTTGGGGTGACACGGGTGGCATCCCCAGGCTTGATCTTTTTCATACTTCATCTCATAACATTATTCTTCCCTACACTTGAAAACTTCCTTCATACAAAACTTCACACAATCTTCATTAGCAACATTAGTGTATTCTAGATAATAATTCTTTGGTTTTAGTTTCAACACAAGTAAAACTTCCATTAAAACACAAGACACTGTAGCAATTCCTTCTAAAAGCTCAAGTGATTAAAGAGAACTAAAAAAGAAACCGATTAAGAGGCAGATGCAAATAATGGCAGAAATCTGTCAAAACAGACCAGCAGGTAAAGACCAGTTTTTAGAAAATCTTTTGTTGCTAAAATAGAAAAGTTCAAAACTAACGAAAGTCGGGTCATAACCCGGGCATAAGCACAAAACATTACAGCTCCATCCGACATACTGAGATTTTTCACGATTTTTTACACTGACGCACAAAAATCTGTTTCGGGACAACAACTTCCCCATATCTTACTTCCCTCTTATTAGAGGTTATTATTGGCACAAAAACCAATAAAAATGATAATGAGAGGTTATTACAGAGGCAATAACTTCCAAGACTCAACAAAACAAAAATAAACTGAAAGTAAAAATATAATGGGTTGTCTAAAGCTCTTTCTTTATAGCCATTAAGATAGGCATGATAATTTCGATGATGCTCACATAATAACCTTTCTTTAGTTGTGTCTTTGAAGTTATTACCTCTGTAATAACCTCTCCTTATCCTTTTTATTTGCTTTTTGTGCCAAGAGTAACCGCTAATGAGAGTGAAGTAATGATTGGGAAAGTTGCTGTCCCGAAACAGATTTCTGTGCTTCACCGTAAAAATTCCTGAGAGAGCTCTGTACGTCGGATTGAGCTGTAATTTTTTGTGCTTCTACCCCAGGTTGTTATCTAACTTTTGTTAGTTCACCAATTTTGTAATTCGAGCAACATACGGTCTTCAAAAAAATTCGTCTTTACCTGCTGATCTATTTTGACAGATTTCTACCATTTTCTGCATTTGCTTCTTGTTAGTTCCTTCTTGAGTTCCTTTGGGGAATTGAGCTTTTTGAGGCAAGTTCTACAGTAGCTAGTGTTCTAATGGAAGTTTATTTGGTGTTATAACTGAACCTTGAGACTTATTTATCTTAAGTGCACTAATGTTGCTAATGAGATTGTGTGAAATTTTGTATGAAGGAAAAATTTTAGGTGTATGGAAGGAATGAGTAATGAGATGAAGGATGGACTAAAGCTCAAGCTTCGGGATGCCACGCGTGTCACCCCAAGAAATATCCAAGAAGTACAAGCGTCAAAGCTTGGGGATGCCCAAGGCATCCCCTTCTTCGTCAATAAAAATCTCAGGTTTCTTCCAAACACTTCATTTTTATTGTTTCATGCACAGTTGTGTTTTTCTTGGAGCGTATTTTTTTCGTTTTCGTTTTGGTTTTCAGTTTGCTTGGTTTGCTTAGTTTTTTGAATAAGTTGGTTGGACCCCCTCTTTCACACTTTGGTTTGCAAATAGTTTGGTTTGGTTTGGAAAAGAGTAGGAAAGTTCGTGCTTATGTGGTAAAAAGAGCTCGTTTTTGACTGTGGCCTATGCTCTGTAATGCCATGCTTGATATTGTTTTGGCTTTATTCTTAGTATTCTTTGCTGTAGCATGACTTGTTATAAACAATTGAGATTGTTTAATGTGCCTTGGATGAATCATGCGTTGTTTTAGCATATTAAAGCATAGTATAGTGGTATTCTCCTTTGATGCTTTATTTGGGTTGACTTGGCAGATGCTCACACCATGTTATGACTATCTCAAGTCACCATAGCCTTTATGATCCTTTAGTTTTCTACTTGTAGTATCACTTTATGCTTTGATCAATGATGTTTTGTCACTCTGCATGATTATGGCCATTATTGCTCTCTTAGTTTGTCGCTCCCAGTCTTTTGCTAGCCTCCACAACAAAGTATGAGTTCCACTCATGCATCCAACTACAAATAAAACCAATTTATTCCAAAGAGTCCACCATACCTACCTATTAGAATTTGCTATTCCAAGTATATACATGTTTTATCTACGTTCCGAATTAAACTTGTTATGTGAAAATTAGTGATTAAAGCTCTCACGAACTTGATGGCACACTTTACTTTTATTGCCCCTAATAAACTTGAACCATTGTGTCATCTATGTTGTATATGCTGGCACTTATACGTTGGGGATTAACAGAACCATGATGTCATGGGGAACGCTTTCAACATTACACTCATACATTGTACCCATTTGATATCATGCTCTTTTCTTTATGGACGTTGTCGATGTGAAATGAAAGGGGAGCTTGTAAGTCCATGGAGTTATGTATGTGTGTTAGAGAAACACTTGGGCGCCTGGTCTAATCCATGCCTAATCATGGTGGAAACCTGCAGCATAGCCATAATGAGCAATCTATGAAGCATTCTTCTTATAAAAAAAGAGACAGAGATTGAGAAAAAAGAAAGAAAGAAAAGAGAAAAGAGGAAAGAGAGAAAAAAGCACCATTTTCCCATGGTAAATAAGAAGATGCTGAGATGCTTATTGTCTGCTTGCCTTGTCATTTTGATATGGGGATTCTTCTGTATCATCAGGCAAGGGGTACCCCGTTGGCGGTTCTCTATGATACACATGTACTTACCATGACAAGAACTTATAGGGAACTAAAGTTGAGTAGCATGAGGAGAGGCCCTCGTATTCAAGGGACATGAGATTGCCAACTTATACTTTGTCAAGCATATACTCCATAGTTTGTTCACTTTAACCTTAATCACTTCAAGATGCTTATGATAGGGGCAATGAGAGCTAAAAGCTAATAAGTACCATAATTTTCGGAAGCTCTTTATGAGACTTGAATCCCTACTTCCTTCTATGAAGGCCTTACTTTTACTTTAATGTTGAGTCTCCATCTTCTATATTTATGCACCCATTGAGAGAGCATAGTGGCCATTCTTAGTTTAATGTGCATTATCCCAAGACTTGTTGATTGATTCATCACTTTGATATTGCTTTTTCTTAAACTATTTGTATCTAGTAACCCTTATGAACTTTGAAGGTGTCCTACGCATTTATGTTTTGCTACATTATGAGGGACAAGATGAATACCATTCTTATTATGTTTTCTATATGTGAAACAAACAAACATCTTTCAAAGCATTGTTATTCATGAATCTTTTGTTTGTACCTTTTCATGTTACAACATAGTTGCTATGTCTTATTGTTAGAACTATATCTTTCATGCTATGTTAAAGTACTATGATCCCAGCTATCAATCCTCTACAAATACTTTGATCAAGATTATGATGGTGCATGTATATTCCAATTATATTCATGCTTTTGTTTACCTTCTACTTGTTATGAGAAAACTAGTGATTAAATCTCTCACGAACTTGATGGCACACTTTACTTTATTGCCTCTAATAAACTTGAACCATTGGGTCTTTCTTTGTTGCGTATATGCTTGTGCTTTATAAGTTGAAATTAGCAGAACCATGTTTCATGGGGAACGCTTTCAACATTGCACTTGTACTTTGTACCCCGTTGATATTATGTTCTTTTGCTTATGGATCCCGGTGGTGTGAAATAAAAGTGGAACTTGTAAGATCATGGAGTTTGTATGTGTGTTAGAGAAACGCCTGGGCCGCTAGCTTAAGCCATGCCTAATCATGGTGGAAACTTGCAGCATCACCATAATGAGCACTCTATGAAGCATCCTCAATAAAAACCTATGCAAATAGCAAATAAAAATATCGATGAGATGCTCATTGTCTACTTGCCTTGTCATTTTGATTATGGGAAAGCTCCCGTATCATGTGCAAGGGGTACCCCGTTGGCGGTTCTTAATGATACACATATACTTACAATGTCAAGAGCTTACTCGTGACTAAAGTTGAGTAGCATGAGGATCGGGCTTCGTAAGTAAGGGGCATGAGATTTCGGTTTATAACTTGTCAAGCATATCCTCTTAGTTGTGTCACTTTAACCTTAATCACCTTCAAGATGCTTATGATAGGGGCAATGAGAGCTGAAAACCACAAGTACCATAATTTTTGGAAGCTCTTTATGAGACTTGAATCCCTACTTCCTTTTACAAAAGGCTATTTTTTCCACCATTATATTGAGTCTCCACCTTCTATCTTTATGCACCTACTTTGAGAGCATAGTGGCCATTCTTAGTTCTATGTGAATTGTCCCAAGACTAGTTGATTGATGCATAACTTGTTATTGCTTGTTTGAAACTATTGTATCTAGTCACTCTTATGAACTTTGAAGGTGTCCTATGCATTTATATTTGCTACTCTATTGAGGGACAAGCTGAATACTTGTATGCTATGTTTTCTTTATGTGAAACAAACAAACGTCTTGCAAAGCATTGTTATTCATGAATCTTTTGTTTGTGTCTTTTCATGTTGCATCATAGTTTCTTTGCTTATTGCTAGAACTTTGTCTTTCATGTTATGATTGAAGTACTATGATCCCAGCTTTGAGTGTTTTGCAAATACTTTGATCAAGTCTTTTATGGTGCATGTCACCTCAAAAATTCTTTCTTTTTATCACTTACCTACTCGAGGACGAGCAGGAGTTAAGCTTGGGGATGTTGATACATTGCAAATGTATCTATAATTTTTGATGTTCCATGCTTAGTTTTATCCACATTCTTGTGTTTTGTTACAACTTTGGAGTACTTTTAGTATGATTTCTTGGACCAACCTATTAACAAGAGACACAGTGCCAGCTGCCTGTTTTCTGCTATTTTTGGTTCCAGGAAATTCAGAAAAAGAATATTCTCGGAATTGGCCGGGACAAAAGCAAAAGTGCCTATTTTTCCAGAAGGGATCAAGTGCCAGAATACGAGACGGAGAGGGGCCAGGGGCCGGCCACACCACCTGGCCGCGCGGCCAGGCTTGGCCCGTGCCAGGGGGTGGTCTGGCCGACCCCAGCACCCCCTTAGCCTCTCCTTCCGCCTATAAGTTGCCCTCGGGACGAAAACCCTAGGCACCCAATCAAAAATCCACGAAAGTGTTTGTAGCCATCATCATCTCTGTCCCTAGATCGGGGGGATCTGAAGCTCTTCCCGGCACCCTGCCGGAGAGGGGAATTCACCCTGGAGGCCTTCTTCATCACCATGCAAGCCTCCGGTGTGATGCGTGAGTAGTTCATCCTTGGACTACGGATCCATGTAGTAGCTAGATGGCTGGTTTCTCCTCCTTTGTGCTTTCATGTTTAGATCTTGTGAGCTCTGTTCATGATCAAGATCATCTATTTGTAATCCATACATGTTGTGTTTGTAGGGATCCGATGGATATTGAGATGCTATTTCAGATTGATTATTGATTCTATCATGTCTTTGTTATTTGAGATCTTGGAAGCTTTCCGTTGTTAGTAGCTATCTTGGCCAAGTAGATGCTAGCAACTCCAAGAGTTAGTATTTATGCTCGATAGTGGGTTCATGCCTCTAGTAATCTGGGGAAGTGACAGAAATCTCTAAGGTACTAGATGTGCTGTTGCTACTAAGGAAAAAACAACAATCCTTTGTTCATAGAACAATTGTATTGTTTACTTTACACGTAGTTCGTAAAGCAATAATCTGTTGCTTGCAACTTAATACTGGAGGGGGTTCGGATGATAACCTAAAGGTGGATTATTAGTCATAGATGCAGTTGGATGGCGGTCTATGTATTATGTTGTAATGCCCAATCAAGTCTCAAAGGAGTCGAGATGATTAGTATATGCATGTATTGCTTTCTCGGTGTTTGTCAATTGCCTCGCTGTAATTTGTTCACCCATCATGTTATCTATCTAAGGAGAGCCACCTCTAGTGAACTATGGATCCCGGTCCTTTTTTCTTTACATACAATCTGCAACTGTTTACTGCTTTGTGTTTACTTTCTGCAAACTTTTACTTCTTTCCATTCGATACGTTTAATCCTTTGTTTTTCGCAAAACACGGTGAGATTGACAACCTCATCGCAAGTTGGGGACAAAGTTCTGTTGTTGTGTTGTGCAGGTCTCCACGTTGCTACTAGCACCGGTAGTGCGCCCTGCCAAAGCTCAGCTAGTGACACCTTTGGGGTGTTTCCTTGCTCCTACTGGTTCGATTAAACCTTGGTTTCATAACTGAGGGAAAACTTGCTGCTATATTCATCGTACCTTCCTCTTGGGGTTCCCAACGAGATCAACATCGAAAGTTGAGCGCATCAGTGTATAGGTGCACTAGTTCGACGAAGAGATAGTGAAATACAAGTAATATGGATGATTATAAGTGGTAATTGCAATCTGAAATAAGAGTGGCCGCAAGAAAACATGTAACAGGACTGATTGTAAATGGTGTTTCAATGCTTAGAAACAAGGCCTTGGGATCATACGTCATTAGTGGACACTAACATATAAATATCTTCTCTTCATGATGCTACCCTGAACTACTCTCCGGTTGGACGATGTAGGGTTATAACAGCACACCATAAAGTTCGCATTCCCCATCTAGATAACCCCTCACTGTCACCTTGAGCGCTAGATGGTTCCAACAAACACCACAATCTCATAGAGACATCCAACTAAAATTATACTCATGATAAGTATTTCTGTAACCTTAGCCTAAGTGCCACACGGTGTGCACACTGTCAACTTCACACACGTGGGGATAAGAAGAGATAAATTAAAGCACTTGAGTAGAAGAATAGATCTATAGATTACAAAGCTCATGATCTCAATAAGATCATGCATAGAGAGAGAGATGAACACATAGCTACCGGTAGAGCCCTTAGCCTCGAGAGAGAATTACTCCATCTTCATCATGGGAGTCAGCAACGGTGATGAAGATGGCGGTGGAGTCGATGGAGATGGCTCCGGGGGCACTTACCCGTCCCGGCAGGGTGTCAGAATAGAGACTTCTGTCCCCCGAATCTCCTCTTCGATGGTGGTGGCGCTGCGGACCTTTTCGTGGAATTCTGATCTGGTACTTAGGGTTTTCGTCCCGGGGGGAATATATATGTGAAGGGGCAAGGTTGGTGGAGTCCTGGGGGGGCCACACCCCATGGTGGTGCGCTTGGGGGGTACCCGCGCCACCATATGGTGTGGCCAGCCCCTGGCCCTCCTCCGTCTCTGCTTTGGGCTCCATCTCGTGTCGGGAAAATAGGAACTACGGCTTTTGTTTTGTCCAATTCCGAGAATATATCTATTCTAGCTTTTTCTGAAACCAAAAACAGCAGAAAACATGCAACTGGCACTTCGGCATCTTGTTAATAGGTTAGTTCTGAAAAAGTATAAAAATACCTCAAAGTGTAAAAAAAACATAAGAAAGTTGATATAAAACAAGCATGGAGCATCAAAAATTATAGATGCGTTTACGACGTATCAAGGAGACGAGGTCACTCGCTCTGGAGATTCTGGATCATGGAGAGACAGAGAGACTAGGAGTGCGCGGGAGTGAGGAATACGGAAGAAGATCTACAGGAGTTTTCCGCTGCGCTCCTTATAAAGACGCGCTATCCTCTAATCTCGGGATGGCCGTTACCCGCGGTAATTACGCCAAAGTTACCGTTTGATTACCCAACGGCTAGTTTGACCAAGTTGGCGGTCCAACTTCTTCCACTCAACTCGCTTGCTGGTACGCCTTGTCCAATCGACATGGTGCAGCGACTCGAGCGTGAATACATTCGTCGAAGCTGCGACTGGAAACCAGGTCGGAAAATTTCCTCCATTATCGATAGAGTCCATCACTGATTTAACTGGGGGTCCAAATTGTACTCACCCACTCCGACTACCAAATGAACACCTGCGCTGAATCAGTGATGGCCTCAGGGACTACTGATGGGGATATGCTGAATGTGGTATGCCCAGCAGGACGTTCAGACTAGCCCAAGGACCTCACGAGTGGGCCTGCATGACAGCGACTGGAATGCGACTAAGGAGCGGGCCTGGCGACTGGAAGCTGGAGGCCTAGAAGCATAGCTGAAGCCTAGTCAGATTAGGTCAAATCCTCTGAATCCTTGACTAGTTCAGTTGTAAACATTGTAAACCCTAGCGAGGTAGCTCCTATATAAACCTCCCTAGGGTTCCCTTTGTGCTCATGTTCCATCATACTCCCCCCTCGAGTGACTCGCTGCTTAGACGCCAAGCTCGCTACCCCGGTAACTCGCTCTCTACCAATAAAATCTAGCAGGAGTAGGTCTTTACCCACCAGGGGGCTAAACCTGGGTAACTCATGTGCATCCGCCCCCATCTCGCACTGTAGATGGCCGCCATTTCTCGCCCGCAATACTATCAATCGCTACCCCTGGTAGCGACAGCCATGGCCATTCCCATGACAGGCTTAGGCCTTGAGCTTCACGATCATCTGCTTTGATGGAGGAGGTCTGGAAACTATCCCACGAACGAGCCATGAGGTTTAGAGGCTTGCACTTGCCTTTAATAGAGTAGCGCATCAGGTAGATTGGATCTATTGATATAAGAGAGAGGTGGATCTCTAAGGAGAACTATAAAGGGTTAAAGGTAAGGTAAAATCCATGCTAGGAGAAAAAGGCTTGCCCAAGAAAAGAATCCCAACAAATAAGGAAACAAATAATTGCAAAAGAAGGAAACTCGGGTCGTGATGACCAAATCAGTACGGGTGGTGCCCGTTCGGTGTGCCCGTACCGGGTCATTTCCAAAAACTATACGGCACGAAGTCGGTAAAAGGTCAACTGACTAAGTGGTACAGGCGGGATCCGCCCGTACTACCCGTCTGTACCAACTTCGCGACTTCAGAAAAGTTTTTTTTGTGGACACAAGAATAAACGACAAAGAATAGAAGAAGAAAGTCACCGAACCGATAACAACCAGCGGTACGGGGAGGTGTGCCTGTACCGCGTGGTCGTACCGCTTCCGCAAGAAAACCAACAGGGTGTCAGCAAGCTTAACAACCAGCGGTACGGGCGGATCCGGCTGTACCGTCCCCCTGTACCAATCTTGTAAGACCAATCGACTCGGAAAAACGAAAGAAGTTCAAATATGCAAAAATAAATATCAGAAGTTATCAAGAACGAAAGTGTGTTGAGAATTTCACTAGTCATGTTACATCGAGGGAATAGGGTCTCACTCGAATTTCTTTTCTTCCTCTCTTCGAATAAAATAGGTCGCAGAAAATTGCCAAAATTATGAGGGGAAATAAGAAACTTCCTTTTTGGTTGTGTGGTTCCTAGAGGTATGCACACGGTGTCATCGGATTGATGAAAAGTACGCCATGAGGGGGTCCTCGAGGCGTGCGGAAGAAAGGGTGTGAGATGTACGGTGTTCCAAGACGGTGAGCACACAAGTTTACCCAGGTTCGAATCCACCGGCTTTGGACGGATCCTACTCCTGCCAGAAATCCAGTAATACGGCAGAGCCGGAATATGGGTTACAAGGGTTCGCCTGTGCGAGTTGAGATTATAGACTATTGGGTGCCCTAAAGGCTCTCCCTAGGACGGCTTATATAGATATCCGGTCTAGGGTTTACAGGAGAGATCTATCCGGCTACGACTAAGAGTCGATTACAGAGTACATCTTGAACTACAAGTAACACTATGGGCCTATGTCAGTAAGTCTTCTGGGCCTTCCCGTAGCCGGACTGGACTCCGTCTCTTCTCCCTGACTAGGCCACCCGTGAAGCAAAGCTCTAACCCGAAGTGGGCCACCCTGGTCAGTGAGGAACTGTGAGGATACCCGGAAAGTATCTCCCCAACAGCAGCCCCCGGAAGTCTCCAAGATCCAAAGTCGGATTCATCATCGTCTAGCTTGATCTTTGGCTTGCAGAATCTTGAAGGCTTCTTGAAACTTCAAAACAAAAGATATGATTCGGGTCTCAAAAATAAGTCGGACCTATCAGCATGTTATTTGGATCCCCAGCTTGATATTCAAACTAAGCCGAATCTTGGTCGGCGACGTCATCTAACACTAGTCATGGTCAAGTCACGTCACTGACAGACATATCCTGTCAGCATGACCGTTGGTGGGTCCGCCGTTCGTGGAACCGAGGCGTCGTTTCAATGCCCGTGCGGACATCGAGGTGGCATAATCATCGCGTGGGGGCTTCCCAGTTCTTTCCACGATGCGTGGTGTGTGTACTGTGCCATTTGCACGAATCTTGGCGCGGTTCGGTGGTTATAAGGGGTGAGGATTCCCTCATCTCATCTTCTTCACCTATTCTCTTGCCGTTTCCTTCTCCTCCACTTCTCCCACGCGCACAGAGCTCCTTTGCCCCCAGAAATTCTCGGCGCCGCCCAACCAAGGTCACTGGCGGACCTAGAAAATGGCTTCCACTTCATCTTCCGGCGCAGCAGCGGCGATGGCGACGGCGGCAGCAGCAGTGGAAAAGAAAGCAATCACGAGGTCTGGATCCCGTGCATCCTCGACGACGAGAAGTTCCGCGGCGTCGAAGAAGAAGGGCTCCTCCGCACCGGCGATTGGCCGAGTGGCTTCGGCGAAGCCGTCCCCAACCATCGCAACGGCGAGCGGGTGCACTTCGGCACCCACCTCGACAGCGGTTTCTCCTTTCCTCCCTCAGATTTGTTTTTTGAGGTTATTGATCATTATAGTGTTCAACTTCACCATCTCCCCCAAACTCTATCTTAGAGATGAGCGCCTATGCGGCTTTGTGTGAGGGGTATCTCGGCATTAGGCCGAGTCTCACTCTCTTCTGGTACTTTTTCCATGTCCGGAGAAACTCCATCACCGCCGGTAATCCCTACATTACCGGTACTATTAGTCTTTCGGTTAGGCGTGAGCGCGTCTATCCTCAGATTCTAGCTAGTGAGTCGGTCAAACAATGGCCGTCCACCTTTTTCTATCACAAGGACATTCCCTCTCCCGGCAAAGCTAGTGCTTTTCCGGCTTTCATCGATGGAGCCGCCACGCCTCAAACTTCTTGGGATGAGGCCGCTCTGGCTCTCAGTGACGATCTGCTTCTCGCCAAGAGGCGGATTGAATATCTGATGAAGCACAAGGGCCTGCGAGGGTCTGACTTTGTCCAGTGCTGGGTGGCGTGCCGGATCCAGCCTCTCCAGCACCACGGCGACCGACTGATGCATTCCATCACGGCGTCAAAATAAGACTCCATCCGCATCAGTCCCAAGGCTCTAAAGCCATAGGACTACATAAGCCAAATCAAATGGCCGATATAGGAGCGGATCGAGAGAAAGATTCTGGATTTATCTCTGGACATGCATACAGCAGAAGACCCTGTAGTGCTAGTAAGCTTTTTAGTAGTAAACCTTTTTTATGTGTTTCACCTTTAAGTTATTTCGCAACACTGAGATATTATCTTCTTTTCAGCTTGCCGACCTCCCCGAGTCGGAATTGGCTCCTATTGAAGGATATCCTCCTGAGTTTTCTCAGGAGGAGGAATTGGTCCTACTGCCGGACATTGTGCCCAGGAAGCGCAAAGCTCCAACAGTGGCCATCGGCACAAGGAAGTGCTAGTTGTGAAGAGGTAACTTTCCGCACAACTTCCGCCTTTGTACTTTACTCGTAATTTCTTCCGAGACGTAATGTTCTTCATTCTATTACTTTCTTAGAGCTAAGCAGCTCATTAAGGGTAAGGGAAAGGGGACTATCTCGAAGCCCCTGCATCAGACAAAGCTATATTTGGCTTCTCCTTCAGTGGCTCCTCCGACTCCTGCCCCTCAACCTTCTGCAGCGCCGGTGATTACTCCAACCCCGGTCATCGCAGAAGATCCGCCCCCCTCAACAGGGCCAGCGACCCTTGAGTCACAGACTGACATCACCATTGGTGACTCAGGTTTTGATAAGGGTGAACCCTCTTCGGGTAATGATCCCTCGGTAGAGACCTTCGCCGAAAATCTCCTGAACAATCCGGGACTTGCCAAATTTGGCTTGTCTCAGAAATCTATGGAGGAAATCAAGTGGCTGGCCTGGCAAAGCCTGGAAAGCCGTAATATCTCTGCCAAAGAAGTAACACAAGAAGCGGAGGACATCGGGTACTCAGATCTTCTCGAACAAATTCGCCTTCACGACGAGGGACTAAAAGCTGGTGTGCTTCCACCACCTCCGGTTATTCCACTCACCCTCGCCGAGAAGGTTACTACTGAGGCGAACATGTGCCTGAGCAAGCTCACACATGAACATCATGTATGTCGGAATTCCAACTCACGCTTTTCCTTTATTATATTTTATATCATATCCTCTAGCCCCAAGCATGAAGTTGGATAGAAAATCCGGGTTTATGCTTTACTTAAGATGCCAAAGGATGAACTAGTGTAGCCCCCAAGGCTCGTGCTGATATTAGCTACAATATTAGCCCGAGTCTTTAGTAGACTTCTGACTCTAGGTATTTTGACTTACAGAAAGTTAATTCATATAACTAGGAATTGTTGAAGAATATATGCAATAAGCGGAGAGAGATCAAAGCTCACCGACTTAAAAATGCCGACCTTAAAGTTTCTAAGGATGAGGCCGAAGGTAAAAATTCTGAGACTCAAACCTTGTCTTGTGTTTTCATAGTCGAATATTTTTGTTGAAATGTTGTTCTTTTTGACTTACAGCACTGGTGAAGCAGTCATGTGCTATGATAGAAGAGGCCAAGAATCTGAAGACCTTGGTGGTGGAAAACAAGGATCTCCGCCAAGAGCTAGACCTGCTTAAGGCGGATCATGAGAAGAGCATTGCTCAAGTTCTCGAATCCACCTCCATGGCCACCATGGAGCGTGATCACAAGATTGCACTCTATGAAAAGAAAATCTCAGATCTCAACAACGAGCTATCCAGAGAGAAGGACCTTTCCGAGGCGCTCCAGGATGAACTCCGGAGTCTTCGTGAAGAGAAAACCAAAGTTGATGATGTCATCTTTGTATGTTTCCATCTTTCTGACTTATCTACATTCTTCGACTCTTTCGATGTCGGATTTACTTAACCGTTTTGCGTTATATGCATAGGTCCTCTGAACTTCACGGACTCCACCTCTACCGAGCCTCGCACCCACCGGCTTACCCAAGTCTATGATTTGCTTCATGACTTCTGCCAATCCATTGAGGACATTGGCGAAGCTCTCAAGGTTCCGGACATGCATAGAATGTCCGACTTTCAGGTGTGGGACAAAGCAATGGAGATGCCGCAGCTTGGCCGGAACTAGAACATGTCCTACGCACGATCCGCAGCGCAGAACGCTCTCACAATGGTCATGAGCCACCATGGAAGCATGGAAATCTGGCAAGTGACCAGAGGGTACTGTAAGGTGGATGAAGACGGACATGAGCAAGACATCAAGGCCATCATGGACTCCTACGCCGGATATGGGTGTCATGTAGCTGATTTGACCAGCTACGACACTCCCTTCTTCACTCGCATGGACACGCCACCTCCACCTTCCGAAGAAGCAACCGAAGTTTCCGACGATGAACAAACCATATCGGATTTGGACATCTCAGATCCTTATCAGGGTGTGGCTAATGTGTCCAGCGAGCCGGCAGCTCCTACCACTCCTCCTGCATCATAAGTTATCAAGAAAAACCAGATGTGTTATTCCCAAAACATTATGGGTCTGTAAATATGTAGTATGATACTTTTGCTAGTGCTAAGTTTTAATCTATTCAGCAATTTTGGTTTAAATTTTTGTGTGCCTGAAATGTTTGCATAAGCACTTGTACTTTTTTGTCTGTACTTATCGTTTATCTGGCTTTCTGCCTCGTCCCTTTCGTGAGCCGGCTAAACTTTTAGCATGGAAACTTTGCCGAGCAACGGAGCTCAATTGCTAAACCAATTTAAACTCGGAAACAAAGCCGGCTTCTAGTACCAACAATTCACTACTCGGAAAATACCCGCATCCGGCAATCAGACAAATACCAAAGTACAAACTAGAAACTTCAGAGTTATACCCAAGGGTAGCAATTTTAGAATCAGAAATCTAAACCAGAACAAACATAAGCATAAAGTACTTTCAAGTATTCTGGGATTTTCGACTGTGACATGATCATTCAGAAATAAGATGGTAAAAACTTCTCAAAAAACTTGAGGCAACCAAGACTTTTATTTCTCACAGAACATGTACATATATATGATTACAAAGAAAGATAAACTAAGAATAAAAGGGTTGTAGCTGAGCAATATTCCACGGTCTGTCTAACTCATCCGGATTTGTACTGCCTCCAGCTCTCTTTCTCTTCTTAGTGGCAGATCTTTTTTTGACTGGCCTCATATCAGTTAGGTAGTATGAACCATTGTGCAATACTCGAATAACCAAAAAGGGCCCTTCCCATACTGGGGAAAGTTTGTTCTTTCTTTGTTGCACAAGCTGGAGAACCAAATTGCCCTTATTGAAAGATCTGTTTCTGACTCTCTAGCTATCATACTTGCGTAACTTCTACTGATAGGTTGTTGATCTCATTTCAGCAACGACGCGAACTTCTTCGACTAAGTCATGATCATTTTGTTGAGAAATCTCGGCATCCTCTTTGATATACGTGGCCACTCTAGGAGAAGTGTGAATAAAATCACTCGGAAGAACTGCTTCTACGCCATAGACCAAGAAGAAAGGTGTGTATCCAGTTGACCTATTCGGAGTTGTTCGTAAACTCCATATTACAGAAGGTAATTCCTTTGCCCAAGCCCCCGCGGCACGTCTTAGTGGTGCTTCGAGTCTCTATTTTAGGCCTTGTAGGATTAAACCATTTGCTCTTTCGACTTGTCCATTAGCCTGCGGATGTGCGACTGACGCAATGTCAAGCTAGATATTTTGTTCGTTGCAGAATTTTCCAAGTCCTCCCATAGAGAAATTACTCCCGTTGTTCGTGATAATACTATGTGGATAACCATACCGGATTATAACATCCTCGCTAAATCTTTTGGTTGTTGCTCCATCACAACTAGTGACATGTTTAGCCTCAATCCGTTTGGTGAATTTATCCACCATCACTAAGAGGTGAGTAAATCCACTTCGAGCCCGTTTGAACGGTCCTACCATGTCAAGCCCCCAGACCGCGAAAGGCCATGTTATAGGTATTGTTCGCAGCTGATCAGTCGGAACGTGAGCTTGTTTGGCGTACTTTTGGCAGCCTTTGCACGTCTTGACCAGCCGTTCGGCATCTGCCTTGGCTGTAAGCCAGAAAAAACCGTGTCGGAAAGCTTTTGCCACTAAAGATTTGGCTGCAGCATGGTGACCACACTCGCCTTCGTGGATTTCTCTTAAGATTTCCGCTCCTTCTTCCGAAGATACGCAGCACTGAAAGACCCTAGATACACTCCGCTTATAGAGCTCACCACTAACCACAGTATAGGCTTTTGCTCGTCGGATGATCTGCCGGCTCAGAACTTCGTCTTCGGGTAATTTGCCATCTACCAAATAGTTGAGGTAGGGTTGAGTCCAACTGGGAATTACAGCCAGAACTGCTATTAGAGGTGAGTCGGATTTGGTCGGATATTCCTCGTCCACTCCCTTTATTGAGGGAACTTTGAGGTGCTCTAAAAAAGCACCATCTGGGACCTCTTTCCGTGTAGAGCCTATTCGATATAGTACATCTGCTTCCTCATTTTCTGCTCGAGGGATGTGTTGAACCTCAAACCCTTCGAACGATTTAGATAAATCATCCACGATAGCTTTATATGCTGCCATGTGTTTATTTGCGTTACAAATATCCGACACTTGCTGAGCAACAAGATCCGAATCTCCGTAACACATCAAACGTCGGATGCCGATATCCTTAGCAATCCGGATTCCATGTAGCAGTGCTTCATACTCGGCAATATTATTTGTCACTGTGAAGTGGATCTGCAACACGTATAAAAGTTTATCTCCTTGGGGTGATTCGAGAACCACGTCAGCCCCCGAGCCCCCGCGAGCCTTAGACCCATCAAAATATAGGGTCCAATATTCCGAGTAAGGGAGGGTCATATTCTCCTTCGTCTCTGTCCAGTCAGCAACAAAGTCAGCAAGGATTTGGGATTTTATTGTTGTCCGAGGTTTGTACTCAATATCGAAAGCTGAGAGCTCTATGCCCCATTTGGCAACGCGTCCTGTGGCATCACTGTTGTTGATTATATCTCTCATGGGAGCTATGCTCACCACGGTAATTGGATGCTCCTGAAAATAATGTCGTAGCTTACGAGATGCTAAGAACACACCATAAGCTAGCTTTTGGTAGTGCGGATGCCGCTGTTTCGATTCTGTTAAGACCTCGCTGAGAAAGTAAGTTGGACACTGGACCTAGTGTTCCTGATTTTCCTTCGGTCTCTCCACTACCATGACGATACTGACGACTTTGTTTGTCGCAGCAAGATAGAGCAACATCGGTTCCTGTGGTTCCGGTGCAGCAAGGATAGGAGCAGATGAGAGTACTTTTTTCAGGTCTTGTAGCGCAGCTTCAGCTTCGTCAGTCCACACAAAATCCTTGGTATTTTTCAGGAGTTTGTATAATGGTGCGGCTCTTTCACTGAGCCATCTTACAAACCGACTGACTACGGCAATGCAACCAGTTAGTCTTTGTACGTCCTTCAGGCGAGTTGGCCTGAAAATATTGAGTATAGCCTTGATTTTGTCTCGGTTCACCTCTATGCCTCTTTGAGACACGATGAAACCTAACAATTTTCTGGCTAGGATTCCAAAGAAGCATTTCTTTGGATTAAGCATTATGTTGTATTTTCGTAGATTGGCAAACATTTCCTCCAAGTCGGAAATTAATGTTTCCTTCTTTTTGGACATCACCGCAATATCATCCACATATGCATGTACATTGCGTCCGATTTGATCATGGAGGCAACGCTGCATTGTGCGTTGGTACGTAGCTCCTGCGTTCTTCAGCCCAAAGGGCATCGTAACAAAACGGAAGGTTTCGAAGGGGGTTATGAATGAAGTTTTGACTTTGTCAGATTCCTTCATCCGGATTTGGTGATAACCGGAATATGCGTCTAGAAAATAGAGGAGTACCAAGCCTGTCGTAGAATCGATAACTTGATCAATCCTAGGCAGAGCAAACGGATCTTTGGGGCAAGCCTTGTTCAAGGCAGTATAATCAACACACATCCTTAAATCAGTGGTGTCCTTTTTAGGGACCATTACACGATTGGCCGACCACTCAGTGTGGATGACCTCTTCTATGAATCCGGCTAACTCGAGGCGTGCTAGTTCCTTAGCTATTGCCTTACGCTTTTCATCGCTGAAACATCGTAAGGACTGTTTGACGGGTTTATCGTTCGGGTTTACATTTAAAGAGTGCTCGGCAAGTTCCCTAGGTACTCCGGTCATGTCAGATGGCTGCCATGCGAAGATATCTTGATTTTCTTTGAGGAACTTGACAAGCACGCTTTCCTATGCGCTATCTAGGCCTATGCCTATCTGGGTCACCTTGGAGGGGTCATCATCTTTCAACGGCATCTTCTTCGTCTCTTCTGATGCCTTGAACTCCGGATTCGGCTTTGTCACCTCCTTCTTTGGTGCGGGCATCTCAGACGGATCTATGCTCTTCTTGATCTCCCGGTACTCCTGGGCGTGTAGCACGGCTTCAGCAAACGCGGCATTTCCATCCTCGCACTCTCATGCTTTCTTCGGGTCTCCCCTAATGGTGATCACGCTGTTGGGACCTGGAATTTTCATCATATTGTAAATGTAACACAGACGGGCCATAAAAGCCTAGTAAGCCAGACGTTCGAATATAGCATGGTACATGCTCTTGAACGGGACCACTTCGAAGGAAACTGCCTTCGTCCGATAGTTCTTTGGAGTTCCAAAGGTAACATCCAAAGTGATTTCTCCCAGGGAATTTGCTTGTCTTCCTGGGACAACCCCGTGAAAGATCACAGAGCTGTGGTTCAGCTGGGTCTTCGAGATCTTCATCAAGCGTAGCGTTTCGACATACAGAATGTTAATGCTGCTGCCACCATCCATGACAGTCTTGTAGAAACCATAACCGTCAATAAGTGGATTGACGATTAAGGCGTATTTTCCTCGCCTGTGTAACTTAGGCGGATGATTAGCGCGATCAAAGGTGATTGCCACTTCCGACCAGTCCAAGAATTGAGGGACAGCCAGAACTGTTGCGTTGAGCTCATGTAGAACTACTTTCTTGACCTTTGCTGGTTGAGATCCGAGGAAGGTGACGTACGTGTCTTTCTTGGTCGGAATATTTTTCTTCCCTTCCAGCTTGGGATTTGAAGCATCAGCTTCCTCCATGTTGGAATCTTCCTTGGTCTCTTTATCTTTTTCGGGATTCTTCTTTCCCTTCTTCCGCTTAGCCTTGTAGCCAGCAATATCATCTCTCTTAATGTAATCAATGAAACGACACTCGGTGTTTGTGTGGGACGAGCCCCCATTGGCGTCTAGTTGATGCACACACGGGTTATTGGCAATGTCGGCCCAAGAGTAGGTTTTGCCAGGCTGCTGGTCTCCTCTACCTTGAACTCTTGACGTCCCACGACCGCATCCACGGCCACCGCCACGTCCTCCTCGTCCTCCAGACCCGAAGCAGTGACCACTACCGTTTCCACGTTGGGTTTTTCTTCCGAGGTATTCTTGCGCTTCTGAGCTTGTTGCTTTGGTTCTTTTACCGATTGTGGCACAACCAGGGCGTTCAGTAATCCCTCTGCATTGCCGTCAGCATTTTCATAATTTCTCGCTGTGTCTATCATCTCTCCCAAATCCGTGACTTTGTTACACTTCAAGCGATGACATAGTAAACCAATTGGGAGACCTGCAATGAAGGCTTCAATCGCAGTTTGGTCATTTACTCCTTCACAGGAGTTCTTGGTGTTGATCCATCGTCCGAGATAATCCCGGCAAGTTTCTCCGGCTTTCTGGGTGCAACGTTGTAGGTCTCCAATCGTACAGGGCATCGGATATGTGCCTTCGAAATTCTAAAAGAACGCACTTTGCATGTCATACCAGTTGTGGATGGTGTTCTTCGGAAGTTCATTGAGCCATGATCGTGCCGTCTTCCGCAACATGAGTGGGAGATATCGGGTTGCGACCAGGCTGTTTCCGCCTTTGGCGATACAGCAATCTTGGAAGAAATCCTGTAGCCAAGTGTCTAGCCGAGTTATCCGCTCGTAGGCTTGAATGTGTCTTGAGATAGCAAATCCTTCCGAGAATTTTGTAGCTCTTATGCGTGGTCCGAAGCACTTTGGGCCCATGTATATGTCAACATTTTCATAGCACCGTGCCTCTATATTGGAGTTGATCATGTGTCTTGCATCATTTTCATAGCCCCTGGAGCCATCTCCATCGATCTCCACAGCCATCTCCATCGCCATTGCTGATTCCCATGATGATGAGGGAGTAGTTCTTCCTCGAGGCTAAGGGTTCTACCGGTAGCTATGTGTTCATCTCTCTCTCTCTATGCATGATCTTATTGAGATCATGAGCTTGTAATCTCTAGATCTACTTTGCTACTCAAGTGCTTTAATAGATCTCTCCTCTCCCCATGTGTGTGAAAATGACAGCGTGCACACCATGGTGGCACTTAGGCTAGAGATTACAAATACTTGTTATGAGTTATATTTGGAGTTGGATGTCTTTATGAAATTGTGCTGTTTGTTGGACTCATCTAGTACTCAACGTGACAGTATGGGGTTTTCTAGATGGGAAAGGCTTACTTTGAGGTGTGATGTTATAGCCCTACCATCGATTAGAGTGTCCAACCGGAGAGTAGTTAAGAGTAGTATCATAAAGAGAAGATATTTACATGAGAGTGTTCACTAGTAAAAGTATGATCCCTAGGCCTTGTTTCTAAGCATTGATACACTGTTTGCAATTAGATCTGTTACATATTTGCTTGCTTCCATCTTTATTCAGTTTGCCTTTAGTTTCTTCCACGCCATCAAGCTATTTTCTAGCACCGTTACCACTTATAATTATCTATACCACTTGTATTTCACTATCTCTTCGCTGAACTAGTGCACCTATACACCTGACAAGTGTATTGGGTGTGTTGGGGACACAAGAGACATCTTGTATCTTGATTGCAGGGTTGCTTGAGAGGGGATACCTTTGACCACTTCCACCCTAAATTCGATAAACCTTGGGTGATCCACTTAAGGGAAAACTTGATGCTGTTCTACAAACCTCTGCACTTGGAGGCCCAACAACTGTCTACAAGAATAGAAGTGCGTAGACATCAAGCTATTTTCTGGCGCCGTTGCCGGGGAGGTAAGGTAAAAGGTATTCACACTGGAGGATTAAAGAAGAAGACCTCCCACGGCAAACGCCTATTTTCTGGTGCCGTTGCCGGGGAGGTATGGTAAAAGGTACTCACATCCTTCGGTGTGAGTCCTCGAAGTTATTTTCTTTAGATTCTGCAATTTTGTCTTTTTGTTTCTTGTTTTCACTAGTTGGGCTTAATGGAAAACAACAACAAAATTAGAGAGCTTTATAGTATTTATCTTGAGTTAGGACAGTTTGAAGAGAAAATTAAAAAACCTATGGAACTTTATTTGCATGCTAATAGCAATGTTGTTAGTATGAATTCTTTGGACACCATTATTGCTAATGCTATGGAAAAGTCTAAGCTTGGGGAAGCTAGTTTTTATGAAAATGATCTTTTTAGTTCCCCAGCTTTGGAAGATAGCTATTCTATTTCTTATGATGATACCAAACCTCCATTGTATGATTGCAATGATGAATATGATATTTTCAGTCCACCTACTATTGAGGAGAAAATTAATTATGATTACAATATGCCTCCTATATTTGATGATTATGGTGATGAGAATAATAATGATAGCTATTTTGTTGAATTTTCTCCCACTATAATTAATAAGAATGACTATGTTTATGTGGGGAGTATTAATTCTCTTATGCATGTGGCTCATGATAAGAATGTTTTATGTGATAGTTATATTGTTAATTTTATTCATGATGCTACTGAAAGTTATTATGAGAGAGGGAAATATGGTTTTATGCATCTCAATAATATTAAGTTTCCCCTCTTTATGTTGAAAATCTTGAAGTTGCACTTGTTTTGCTTTCCTATGCTTGTTGCTTTGTGCTTTCATGACTTGTTTCTTTATAAGATTCCTATGCATAGGAAGTGGGTTAGACTTAAATGTGTTTTGAATTTGCTTCTTTATGCTCTCTTTTACTTCAATTCATATTTCTTATGTGAGCATCTTCTCAAACTATCATGCCTAACTTAAAGGCGTTAAAGAAAAGGAGATAACCCAAAAGTTTTAGTTGAATCTTGGAAGTTATTACCTCTGTAATAACCGCTCCTTATCCTTTTTTATTTGCTTTTTGTGTCAAGAGTAACCTCTAATGAGAGAGAAGTAATGATTGGGAAAGTTGTTGTTCTGAAACAGATTTCTGTTCTTCACCGTAAAAATTCGTGTAAAATCTCTGTACGCCCTTTTGAGGCGAGAACTTTTGTGCTTCTACCCCAGGTTGTTATATAACTTTCATTATTTCAACACTTTTCGATTTGAGCAACAGAAGGTCTTCGAAAAAATTTGTCTTAACTGCTGGTCTGTTTTGACAGATTTCTGCCATTATTTGCATTTGCTTCTTGTTGGTTCCTGTTTGAGTTCTTTTGGGGAATTGAGCTTTCTGAGGGAAGTGCTACAGTATCTTGTGTTTTAATGGAAGTTTTATTGGTGTTGAAACTGAACCTAAAGACGTATTATCTTGAGTGTACTAATGTTGCTAATAAAGATTGTGTGAAGTTTTGTATGAAGGAAAAATTTCAGGTGTATGGAAGGAATGAGTAATGAGATGAAGGATGGACTAAAGCTCAAGCTTGGGGATGCCACGCGTGTCACCCCAAGAAATATCCAAGAAGTACAAGCGTCAAAGCTTGGGGATGCCCAAGGCGTTCCCTTCTCCATCAATAAAAAATCCTAGGTTCCTTCCAAACGCTTCATTTTTATTGTTTCATGCACAGTTGTGTTGTTCTTAGAGCATCTTATTTTTTGTTTTCGTTTTGGTTTTTCATTTGCTTGGTTTGCTTAGTTTGCTGAATAAATTGGTTGGACCACCTCTTTCATATATTGGTTTTCAAATAGTTTGGTTTGGATTGAAAAAGAGAAGGAAAGTTCATGCTTAAGTGGTAAAGGGAGCTTGTTTTTGACTGTGGCCTATGCTTTGTCATGCCATGCTTGATATTGTTTTGTCTTTATGCTTAGTATTCTTTGCTGTAGCATGACTTGTTATAAACAATTGAGATTGCTTAATGTGCCTTGGATGAATCATGGCGTTGTTTTAGCATATTAAAGCATAGTATTGTGGTATTCTCCTTTGATGCTTTATTTGGGTTGACTTGGCACATGCTCACACCATGTATGACTATCTCAAGTCACCATAGCCTTTATGATCCTTTAGTTTTCAACTTTTAGTATCACTTTATGCTTTGATCAATGATGTTTTGTTGCTCTGCATGATTATGACCATTATTGCTCTCTCAGTTTGTCGCTCCTAGTCTATTGCTAGCCTCCACAACCAAGTATGAGTTCCACTCATGCATCCAACTCCCTAAACTAAGTTATTCCAAAGAGTCCACCATACCTACCTACTAGCTTATGATATTCCAAGTATATTCATGCTTTTGTTTACCTTCCAAATTAAACTTGTTATGAGAAAACTAGTGATTAAAGCTCTCACGAACTTGATCGCACACTTTACTTTTCTTGCCCTTAATAAACTTGAACCATTGTGTCTTCTATGTTGTATATGCTTGCACTTATTTGTTGGGAATTAGCAGAACCATGCTTTTATGGGGAACACTTTCAACATTGCACTTGGTACTTGTACCTAGTTGATATAATGCTCTTTTGTATATGGATGTCGTCGGTGTGAAATGAAAGGGGAGCTTGTAAGTCCATGGAGTTATGTATATGTGTTAGAGAAACGCTTGGGCCGCTGTCTAATCCATGCTGACATGGTGGAAACCTGCAGCGTAACCATAATGAGCTGTCTATGAAGCATTCTTCTTATAAAAAAAGAGTCCTATATTGAGAGAAAAAAAAGAGAAAAAAAAGAGATTATGAAAAGAGGAAAGAGAGAAAAAAGCACCATATTCCCATGGTAAATAAGAAGATTACTGAGATGCTCGTTGTCTACTTGCCTTGTCATTTTGATATGGGGATTCTTCCATATCATCGGGCAAGGGGTACCCCATTGGCGGTTCTCTATGATACACATGTACTTATGATGACAAGAACTTACTGGTGATTAAACTCGAGTAGCATGAGGAGCGACCCTCGTATACAAGGGACATGAGATTTCTGACTTATACTTCGTCAAGCATGTACACCATAGTTTGTTCACTTTAACCTTAATCACTTCAAGATGCTTATGATAGGGGCAATGAGAGCTGAAAGCTATAAGTACCATAATTTTTGGAAGCTCTTTATGAGACTTGAATCCCTACTTCCTTTTATAAAGGCCTTTCTTCCACCATTATATTGTGTCTCCACCTTCTATCTTTATGCACCTACTTTGATAGCATAGTGGCCATTCTTAGTTCAATGTGCATTGTCCCAAGACTTGTTGATTGATGCATACCTTGATATTGCTTGTTTTGAACTAATTGTATCTAGTCACTCTTATGAACTTTGAAGGTGTCCTATGCAATTATATTTGCTACTCTATGAGGGACAAGATGAATACTATTATGCTATGTTTTCTTTATGTGAAACAAACAAACGTCTTGCAAAGCATTGTTATTCATGAATCTTTTGTTTGTGCCTTTTCATGTTGCATCATATTTTCTTTATCTTATTGCTAGAACTTTGTCTTTCATGTTATGATTGAAGTACTATGATCCCAGCTTTGAATGTTTTACAAATACTTTGATCAAGTTTATGATGGTGCAAGTGACCTAAAAATTATTCTTTCTTTTTATCACTTACCTACTCGAGGACGAGCAGGAGCTAATCTTGGGGATGTTGATACATTGCAAATGTATCTGTAATTTTTGATGTTCCATGCTTGGTTTTATCTACTTTCTTATGTTTTGTCCACACTTTGGAGTACTTTTCATATGATTTCTTGGACCAACCTATTAATAAAGTGCCACGGTGCCAGTTGCCTGTTTTCTGCTGTTTTTGGTTCCAAGAAAGTTAGAAAATCAATATTCTCGGAATTGGACCGGACAAAAGCCCAAGTTGATATTTTTTCGGAAGACTCACGGAGCGAGAAGGAGAGTCGGAGAGGGGCCACAGGGTGGACACACCACCCCATGGCACGGGTCCCCTTAGGCCGTGCAAGGCATGGTGTGGGCCCCCTGGACGCCCACCGACCTTGCCCTCTGCCCTATAAGAAGCCTCCCGAGGCATAAACCCTAAATCGTCAAGCCTCCAGCCACAAAAAGTTCCGCAGCGCCGCCGCCACCGAAGGGGAGATTCGGGGGACAAAAAGTCTCTGTTTTTGTACCCTGCCGGGACGGGGAAGTGCCCCCGGAGCCATCTCCATCGATCTCCACCGCCATCTTCATCACCATTGCTGATTCCCATAATGATGAGGGAGTAGTTCTTCCTCGAGGCTAAGGGTTCTACCGGTATCTATGTGTTCATCTCTCTCTATGCATGATCTTATTGAGATCATGAGCTTGTAATCTATAGATCTACTTTGCTACTCAAGTGCTTTAATAGATCTCTCCTCTCCCCATGTGTGTGAAAGTGACAACATGCACACCATGCTGGCACTTAGGCTAGAGATTACAAATACTTGTTATGAGTTATATTTGGAGTTGGATGTCTTTATGAAATTGTGGTGTTTGTTGGACTCATCTAGTACTCAAGGTGAAAGTGTGGGGTTTTCTAGATGGGAAAGGCTTACTTTGAGGTGTGTTGTTATAGCCCTACCATCGATTAGAGTGTCCAACCGGAGAGTAGTTAAGAGTAGTATCATGAAGAGAAGATATTTATATGAGAGTGTTCACTAGTGAAAGTATGATCCCTAGGCCTTGTTTCTAAGCATTGATACACCGTTTGCAATTAGATATGTTACATGTTTGCTTGCTTCCATCTTTATTTCAGTTTGCCTTTAGTTTCTTCCATGCCATCAAGCTATTTTCTAGCATCGTTACCACTTATAATTATCTATACCACTTGTATTTCACTATCTCTTCGCCGAACTAGTGCACCTATACACCTGACAAGTGTATTGGTTGTGTTGGGGACACAAGCGACTTCTTGTATCTTGATTGCAGGGTTGCTTGAGAGGGAATACCTTTGACCACTTCCTCCCTGAGTTCGATAAACCTTGGGTGATCCACTTAAGGGAAAACTTGCTGCTATTCTACAAACCTCTGCACTTGGAGGCCCAACAACTGTCTACAAGAATAGAAGTGCGTAGACATCAACCTTGCTAAAAGATTTGAGATTGCAATCTAGTACTATCTCTTCCCCACCGTGGAGTAGAGAGAGCAGCCCGCTACAGCCATAGACGGAGATGGGGACAAAACCACTTGTTTCCGACCCGGCAAAGCCCTCAGCATCTGCACTCAAGTGGGGCCTCCCAATGGAGGTTGAAAAGATGCCGAAGCTCACCGGCAAGAAGAAGGCCATCTTGGGCAAGAAATTCCACGCTAACTCATCTGACATAGAAGATGCGCTCCAGGAAAAGGAGGTTCTTGTACTTCATCAAGACCGCCGGCTTACCTACCACTCTCGTTTTTCCCCTCCACCTTCTCTCTCCTTGCGAGTTCCTTTGAGAGTCCTCTCGTGGTTTTCTAGCCTGAACCGAGGCCTTCACCAGTGGCGAGGCAGCTCAGTGGCGGCCGAGGCGAGGTGCCAGAGTTAGTAGTCTAGGGCTTAGGTTTAGGTTGCGTCTTGCCCAAGTGGCGAATAGGAGTAGGTCCGGCGAGTTCTATGCTGGGTGGTCCTTGCTATGGTGCTCTAGTGGCGGGAGCGCCTGCAGGCGGGCACCCATGGCGTAAGGATCCCCGCCAATAAAGTTGGATCTTGGAGCTTCGCTGCTTCATCGGTCGCACACATCGGTGGGCAGCTGTTGCCGTTCAATCCTGCCAGTCTTCCATTGAGGAAGGCGAGGAAGGTTCTCGGGGCAAGCTCGGTCAGTAAGTGTGTTCTTCCCTAGAGTGCTGATCTTGAAGCTCGACTCTGTCTCTTGGCCGGCCGTGGAGGCGAGGGAGAGTAAGAGTTTGGCTTGGAGGGTGGTGGCGCTGGGAGAAGAGGAAGAGGTGACATACGCGTCCTTCTACATAGGTCGGATGTTGTTGTTCATCTGCGGAGTTCATCCACGAAGGCATCGTCTGCTAATGTGATCCAAGGCTACAAGAAATCACTCCACGCCGTGATGTGCATGAGGCACCACGGCTCTCTCTTTCTCTAGGCTGAGGCGCCAGTTCGTCATTTGTAGCATGGCGCTCCACGATGACGATGACCCAAGTGGTGTAGTCCCCGGCGTCGTCAAAGTCTGCTGCGGCTGCAAATCTTCTCGCTCGGGCGGACAAGAAGGACCTGATTGCGTTTGCAATTTTATTTCTTAGGTCTTTCTTGCAAAATATGAGGACCTTGTTGTAAATCCTATTGGAGAATGGTCCTTTTTGTAATTATCTCCGCCTCGCTAAATACAGCTTCCAGGCCCTTCAGGCCATTTACCTGTGCAAAAAGAAAACCCTGCCACTCTCGTGTCCATATACACTGCACCGGCTGCTTTTTTTTGAACACCGGAGCGCCCCCGAAGGGGCAAAGAACCTTCATTAATTATAATAGTGGGTGTACACAATAATTACATGGGACCCCATAAAGTCGAAAAATAACACATGGATCCCTATCATTTGTAGATAGGACCTTTTATACATTGCAAATGTATCTATAATTTTTGATGTTCCATGCTTGGTTTTATCTACTTTCTTGTGTTTTGTCCATACTTTGGAGTACTTTTCATATGATTTCTTAGACTAACCTATTAACAAGATACCACAGTGCCAGTTACCTGTTTTCTGTTGTTTTTGGTTCCAGAAAAGTCAGAAAATCAATATTCTCGGAATTGGATCGGACAAAAGCCAAAGTCGATATTTTACCAAAAGACTCATGGAGCCAGGAGACGAGGCGGAGAGGGGCCACAGGGCAGCCACACCATGTGGTAGCGCGGGCTAGCCCTGGCCGCGCCACCAGGTGGTGTGGCCCCCCTGGCCACCCACCGACCTTGCCTCTTCGCCTATAAGAAGCCTCCCGATGCATAAACCCCAAAGAATCAAGTCTCCAGCCACGAAAAGTTCCGCAATGCCGCCGCCACCGAAGGGGAGATTCGGGGGACAGAAAGTCTCTGTTCTGGCACCCTGCCGGGATGGGGAAGTGCCCCAAGAGCCATCTCCATCGATCTCCACCACCATCTCCATCACCGTTGTTGATTCCCATGACGAGGAGGGAGTAGTTCTCTCTCGAGGCTAAGGGTTCTACCGGTAGCTATGTGTTCATCTCTCTCTCTCTATGCATGATCATGAGCTTTGTAATCAAGTAGATCTACCTTGCTACTCAAGTGCTTTAATAGATCCCTGTTCTCCCCATGTGTGTGAAAGTGACAGCGTGCACACCATGGTGGCACTTAGGCTAGAGATTACAAATACTTGTTATGAGTTATATTTGGAGTTGGATGACTTTATGAAATTGTGGTGTTTGTTGGACTCATCTAGTACTCAAGGTGACAGTGTGAGGTTTTCTAGATGGGAAAGGCTTACTTTGAGGTGTGATGTTATAGCCTACCATCGATTAGAGTGTCCAACCGGAGAGTAGTTAAGAGTAGTATCATGAAGAGAAGATATTTATATGAGAGTGTTCACTAGTGAAAGTATGATCCCTAGGCCTTGTTTCTAAGCATTGATACACCGTTTGCAATTAGATATGTTACATGTTTGCTTGCTTCCATCTTTATTTCAGTTTGCCTTTAGTTTCTTCCATGCCATCAAGCTATTTTCTAGCATCGTTACCACTTATAATTATCTATACCACTTGTATTTCACTATCTCTTCGCCGAACTAGTGCACCTATACACCTGACAAGTGTATTGGGTGTGTTGGGGACACAAGAGACTTCTTGTATCTCGATTGCAGGGTTTCTTGAGAGGGGATACCTTTGACCACTTCCTCCCTGAGTTCGATAAACCTTGGGTGATCCACTTAAGGGAAAACTTGCTGCTATTCTACAAACCTCTGCACTTGGAGGCCCAACAACTGTCTACAAGAATAGAAGTGTGTAAACATCAGCCACCACCTCCTCCACCACGACGCCCTCCATGACGTCCTGGGGAGCCGTTGTGATGGGTGCTTTGTGGGGAAGGTGGAGCAGCTGGGTTATTTCCGGCTGATCGCTGGCCTCCGTTCGGAGCGTCATTATTCTGGTTTCGGGGAGGGTCTTCATTGTGATGAGCCCCCTACCGGCTTGACTCGGCACGGTGTCCATCATTCCTTCGCCCGTCATCCGGACGGCTTGCATGTCTAGGAGGTGACATTCTTTGTCGGTCCTCCTCCCAACGTTTCTCTTTATCTTCTTCCCTGCGGTCCTTCGACTCTCGCCGGGGAGGATTCCTCGGATTCAGTGCAGCAATTGCCTCTTGCTCCGCAACTGGGTTAACGTTACGCCAGTCACGTGTAGCTTTGTGGTGCTGTCCTGAAGATCCAGTTCTTGAGTAGTTGTCTTCCCGACGGTCGGAATGATGGTGCTGTTCTAGAACACGTTGGGGTCTTACGTCAGCCCATGTCGGATCTGTGCGACAATGGTCAGAATCGGAGACCGGTTTTTTACTTCCGGACAGGGTGAGCTTTTGCTGCTCCAGCCCCTTGTTGAGTAGTTTGATTCCCAACCGGATCTGCTCCAGGCCTAGATTAGCCGATAGGATTTCTCGAGCCGCAATGGTGTTCTGTACTGGCGTTGGATACACCCAATCCCCGTTGCTATCGCGTCGAGGCATCCCAAGTTCTCCTCCGAAAAGGACTTTGTGAATCTATGGGAATTGGTCATCATGAGTATGACGTTTCCTGGTCTTCTGATGTTGCCGGGAGTTGTTCTTCTCTACAGTTGCCATGTGTTTCTTTTCCTCCTCAATGTTTTTGGCTTCATCGAGGAGTACTTCGCGACGCGCTTCTAGGGCCTGGGCCCTCTCGTCCAGCTCTTCAACTGTAAGTTCTGCAGCTGTAGGAATAGGTGTGGTTAATGCAGCATCGATGAGTTTACGTGCACCTTCTGTGATCACATGTCCATCCACCGACTCTTCTTTGGGATCGTTTGGGATAAGTGTTGCATCCGAGTCTTCCTCGTACTCCTCGGCGATCACCTCCTCTGCCAGAGGGTCTTTCGCTGGGGTCTTGTTCTTCTTGTTCTTCTTCTTTGCCTTCTTGGCAGCGCTGGTAGCAAAGATGGCTTTGGGTCCGTTTCCCGGAGTCAAGCTCTGATCGGTACTTTCGGACATCTGGACCTCGAGATTATCTCCGATTTCCATGTCGTCCTATGTTTTGGGAGAGTTTTTCCCGAATCCTTCATCCATGGCTTCTTCTTCCTCTGCAGCTTTGGAGTTATACCCCTCTTCATATTCCGCGTAGAACTTTCGGAAATCTGCTGACGTCATCGAGTCATCCGAGGATGCGGGTATGTTGGCGTTTGTCCCGATCGCCTCTAGCATCGAGTCGGTGTTGTCTCCAGCATCGGCAGAGCCGGATCCAGACCCTACATATCCGACAAAGTGCGACGCGTGCCTCCTGAGATAGTTATGGCTCTCTCAATCGGCTTCCTCGAAACGCCTGATGGTCTCGAGAATCTCGTCTATGCTTGCATCTTGCATCATCATGCGTCTTAGCGTGTATCTCAGGAAAGGCATGTTTGTCCCGGCATCATCAGAGCCGGAACTAGTTTTGTTGCTATGCTCCTCCTGGATTTCGACTTCAGCAGGTGGGTCGATCTGGAATTCGGTCTCTCTAGGGAGATCCACTCCAGATTCGACTTGGACCGCCAGGTCTGCTTCAGGTTCAGATTTCTCCGCAACTGGTGTGGGCTGGGTGGGATTAGGGTTTTCTGAGATCCTGAACTCTGCGGCCTCCGCGGACAAAGGGGACCTAGAAGTTTCTTCTGCCTCTATCATCACCGCTGGGGTGGGTGGGGCAGGTTCAGCGAAACCGATGTAAACATCGATCTCGCCAAAAGACATGATGGTGTAGGCAGTCACAGCCTCCCTAGCCGAAATCCAGGTCTCGTCGAGAACGATGAGAGGGACGTCGCTGGCGTAGAGGATGCGGCTGACGGTGATAGCCTTGCCGATTCCGATTCTTGTAGATTCCGCTCGGAACGCAGATCCGAAGCTCACTTGCCCCACGGTGGGCGCCAACTGTCATCGGAATGATGACAAGTACGCCATGAGGGGGTCCTCGAGGCATGCGGAAGAGAGGGGTGTGAGATGTACGGTGTTCCGGGACGGTGAGCACACAAGTTTACCCAGGTTCGAATCCGCTGGCTTTGGACGGATCCTACTCCTGCTAGCAATCCAGTAATACGGCAGAGCGGGAATATGGGTTACAAGGGTTCACCTGTGTGAGTTGATATTGTAGACTATTGGGTGCCCTAAAGGCTCTCCCTAGGACAGCTCATATAGATATCCGGCCTAGGTTTACAGGAGAGATCTATCCGGCTACGACTAAGAGTCGGTTACAGAGGACATCTTGAACTACAAGTAACACTATGGGCCTATGTCGGCAAGTCTTCTGGTCCTTCCTGTAGCCGGACTAGACTCTGTCTCTTCTCCCTGACTGGGCCGCCCGTGAAGCAAAGCTCTAACCCGAAGTGGGCCACCCTGGTCAGTGAGGAACTGTGAGGATACCCAGAAAGTATATCCCAAACACATGGATGATACCTCCTTAGGATGTAGAACACCTTGAGTGTCCGCGAATGCTTCCTCCACCTCTTCCTTTCTTTGTAGGATCTATAAATCAAATTCTTGCAAAAGTAGAGTCCAACAGATCATTCTTGGCTTAACATCAGCCCTTTCCAGGATTTCTTTCAAGCCAGCACAGTCAGTGTGTACTCTAACTTTGGAGTCCATGATTTAAGATCTAAATTTTTCACAAGAAAAGACTACAGTGAAGAATTATTTTTCAGCCATAGGATAGTTCTTTTGGGCCCCGTTTAAGGTGCGACTAGCATGATGAATGATATTTAGATCATCACCATCATACTAGCAAAGAATTTCCCCTACAACTTCATGGCTAGCCCCACAAAATAGCTCAAAGGGTTTCTTCCAATTAGGTGGTTTAATAACTGGTGATTTTAGGAGAGCTTGTTTAATATGTTGAAAGAGACAAGACATTTTTCATCAAAATTAAAACGAACATCCTTTTGAAGAAGGTTAGTTAATGGACTAGTAGTTTTTGAAAAGTTCTTAACAAATCTTCTATAAAACCATACATGACCCAAAAAGCTTCTTATACCTTTTATATCTCGAGGAGGGGGTAATCTTTCTATTGCTTCAATCTTTGCCTTATCGACTTCTATGCCCTTACCTGAGACTTTGTGGCCGAGTACTATGCCTTCCTAGACCATGAAATGACATTTATCCCAGTTCAAAACTAAGTTAGTGTCTTCGCATCTCTGCAAAACTTTATGCAGATTATGGAGGCAATGATTATAGGAGGTTCCATAAATAGAGAAATCTTCCATGAACACCTCCATAATACTTTCAACATAATCGGCAAAAATAGTAGTCATGCATATTTGGAAAGTGGTAGGAGCATTACAGAGACCAAAAGGCATACGGTGATAAGCATAGAGACCATAAGTACAAATGAAAGTTGTTTTAAGTTGATCATCAGGGTGTACAACAATTTGGGAAAAACGGAATAACTATCTAGGTAGCAAAAATGAGAATGCATGGCAAGACTTTCTAAAGTTTGGTCAAAAACGGTAAAGGGTAATGATCCTTCCTGGTTTTTAACCTTTCTATAGTCAATGCACATCCTATGGCCAACAACAGTTCTAGTTGGTACCATTTCGTCATGTTCATTTTCTACAACCGTAAATCCACCTTTCTTTGGAACACAATGGATGGGACTTACCCATTCACTCTCCTCCACGTGAAAGATAACACCTGCATCCAACAAACTTATTATTTCTTTCCTTACCTCCTATGAGGTTTGAGACATCGCTGAAAGTCTGCCACCGGCTGGGCTCCCTCTTCCATGAATATTCTATGAGTGTCTATTGAAGGACTAATCCCATTTAAGTCACTCATCGAATACCCAAGATCATTTCAATGCATGTGAAGAACCTTCATCATATTTTCTTCCTCTTTCTCTGTTAGGTTAGCACTTACAATAATAGGGAAATTATTTGTATCATCAAGGAATCTATATTTTAATTCCTTTGGTAGAGTTTATGGGTTGGAGGAGTAATAGCCTCATCTCCCTTTCTTACAGGTTCTTCATACTTTTGATTAATCTCGATGTCCACCTCCGGTGTGGAGTTGAGATAGTTATCTATTTTAGTTTTTTCTATGTCCTCAAGAATGTTATTATTGTTGACTAGACTTCTTGCTAGATCATCATCTGGAGTCTCGATAACTATTGAGGCTAAGTTTATGATATTACCTTCTTCCTCACGTTCGTACTCATCATCATCTAATTCTTCGATAGCCAGTTTATGGTCAAATTTGGAGAAATGAAAATCCATCTTCTCGTCACCAAACTTGAGAGACACAATTTGGTTTCTGCAGTCTATGTTCACACATGCGGTATTTAGAAAGGTCCTTCCAAAGATGATGGGACAATAAACGTACGTGGGCATATCAATAAGCACAAAATCAATAAGATATTAGTGGGGTCCAATACATATTGGTACATCCCTAATTATGCACATAGGGACTCTCAGAGTTTTATCTCCAAGCATTATAGTCATATTCGTATCTTCCATTTCAGCTAGGGCTAGTTCGTTTTGAATTTTTAAATAAAAGTTAAAAGGAATAACATTAACAACTGTACCTATATCGCAAAGACCATAATAGGAAGTTCCACCGAAAGTGCAGGGAAGGATAGGCTTACTCACTTCTTTGGATTTTACCTTTCCTTCAACAAATTACGAGGCTTCGTAATCTAGCTCAATTACGTTGTAATGTGCAAACATGGTCAGAATATCTTCTTTTATTGATGCCTCTGCCTCTTGTTCACTCCCCTCATTGGTTTTCCTTATTAGTGTTCCTTGTTCTAGCTCCTTGAGAAATAATTCTTCCTCTTTGCGTTGATCCTCAAGTTGCTGAGCCATCATCTCTTTTCTCACCATCCTTGGAAAAGGAATGGGTTCAATAGACGAAGGCACCTCCCTCATTCGCTCGATAGGGGCCACAATGGTTGGTTCCTCTTCATCGACTGGCTCAGGTGGCGGAGTATAATGAAGCCAGTCCTTCTTTGGATCTTCAATATATTCTGTAAAAGACTGAAGGATTTGCAAGACAATATCATCATCAAGTTGCAGTTCATTAGCAGATCCTTTTACCTTACCGGAGTCTTCATAAGCATTGAGACAATCATATTCAATTTCTATACCTCCTTCGCCTCCTAAATCAAACCCCCATGTTTCTCTATTACGGAGAATTCGTTCTAAAAGTTCCTAAGATTTTATTATAGATAACTCCATGAAAGAACCTCCTGAATTCGTGTCAACCTCGTGTTTAATTTCTTGATTAAGTCCTCCATAAAAAATGTGCAGTACATACAATTCTGGTAAATCATGATGGGGCATTTGTGAAGTAGAGACTTATACCTTTTGTAGGATCTTACCAAACCTTCACGTGGGCGGTTTTTGAAGTTTGTAATTGCCCTTCTTACCTCAGCAGTCTTTACCTTGGGAAAGTATCGAGACGCAAATTCTATTTTAAGGTTTTCCCAGGTATCAATTTTCTCTGCAGGGCAAATTCTATACTAAGCCAAAGCAGTGTTGGTTAGAGATTGGCTAAACAGTTTAAGTTTTAATTCATCATCAGAATATCCTCTCAATTTTAAAGTACAACATAGCTCGGTAAAGTGCATTAAATGATTATAAGGATCCTCATCGGGATCATCTCCTGCAAAAATATTTTTCTTTAATAATAGCGATAAAACGAGGGTTAACCTCGTACTCTGGTTTGCTCCCACTCGGGAATTCTTTCACTAACCCTCTATTGAATCTCCCGAGGTATTTAGTAGCATCGATCTAATTAATCAGTCCGAGTGCGGCCATGGTGTTTACCTGAAACCAGTAAACAACTTTAGTAGAACAATGAGTAAAATGAGTAACTAAGAACAAATACCAAGAGCGCTTAGTTCATCGGCAACGGCACTAGAAAATAGCTTGATAAATGCAAGTGCACAAATCAATTGTAGTTACTTTCGTAGTAAAGATATAGAACCCACAAAGAGCTATTGGTAAAAGTCTTTATGCCCCTCGTTACTATTTACCAAAGAATACTTGTAAGTTGGCTTTGATTCCAAGTAAAGGTTGTTTGAATTGTTTATAGTTGTTTGCAAAAAGATATTAAAACAAATAAAAGAAAACAAATAACAATATTGTATGGAAGCGTGGTTGAACTCAATAGGGCTTAAACATTCTCGGGGATGTAGGATAAACCACTAGCATGATACTATTATTATATGTAATCAAGATAACATACTTCTTATGTCATGATATGTGTGGAGAGAGCCCCATAATAAGATGTTCATGACAAGGCTCGTAGGAAGCCACTTTGTTGAGCCAAGTGTGAGGTAACCTCTAAATAACCACTACAATGCCTGAGAGCAATCACCCATAGAGGCCACCGAATTAAGAGTTTCCCCATGGATATCGTAATTAGCTTAGGCAGTCCCTCTTGATCCCCCTTTGACTGTGTGGGTTACGAGCGGACGACAATCTGTCACGGGGCACTCCGGGTACGCTTCCACAATACGTCCAAAGGGTTTCTTCCTCCCTTTAGCCCCGAAGTCAAATGATATATGGTCGACTTCACATATCATCTAAAGAGAGAAATTAAACACAAGTCAAAATTATATCATAGACAAGAAAGTCATATGGACACAATAATAGATCAACTTTATTACAAGTTCATAGTGGTGCTAGGGTTTCTCCATCTCCTCAAGAACAAAGGAACTACTCACTCATGGAAGCAATCAACAACATCATCATAATCAAATGGATGGAATAAAGTATGAGTGTAGATCTAATGCAAACCACAATTGGATCTGGAATTACAAAGAGATCTAATAGATGAAAGATGGGGTAATGGTGGTGATGAAGATGCAGCGGTTGATGGTGAAGGGGATGATGCGTTGTCCTCCAATGATCCGCGAAGTAGCTAGGATTTTACTCTAGCCAAGTTCCTCCTTCATCCCTTTTGGATGTGGTGTTTCATGGTTTCTAGTGGTTGTGAATGTCGAATCTCTCTCTCGTCTTTGCCAGGAGAAACTATTTGACGAGGCGGTCCCGATGGCGCCTGGTACAATGGACGGTATGGGCGGGCTCCGCCCATACAAGTGGTCGTTATCGGTGGTGATGCCTCCTCCTTATTTGTTATTCTTCTAGGTGCGAAGGTAAATTCATAAAATGGCTTTTATCACTTAGAAATATCATATAATTACATAATATGATAGCTCTAATTGATATGTTCATCTATGACTCCATGATTTGGGATCCTGTTGAAACAAGAACGAAATAGCACGTGTAGGCGCAATAAAATACAAGAATCCCTACTCTATTTATGAAAAAACAAGAGGTAAAAATGTTTCAATTTTGGATGCATCACCTCCCGTGGTGCACCCCAGGGTGCCGCCGGGGGGGCTCCTGATCCCGTCACCCACCCCTTCCCCTCCCTGATATACCACCCCTCTCCCGCTTCCATCGGTGCTGGCCACGGTGGCGGCAGGCCCGACACCAAAGGGGCTGGGGAGAGCACATCGCGGTGGTAGTTCACTGGTGGTGGCTGGGGTCAGTGTTGGTGCTTCAGGTGCGTGCGGCGGCCAGGTGGCGACCCCCCTGGTCGTGTGGTGGCGGTGGCTACCCCTGGGCATGAGATCCGATCATGGAGGTTGGCTGCTTGCGGCGGCTGGGCCGGTGCCCGGGTCATGTTTTGGCGGAGGCTTCCCCATCAGGCATTGGCTCAAGGTGTGGCAGTTGTGATCATAGGTCTAGGCTACCGCCTAGATCGTCCATCGGCGTGGCCTTTTAGTTGTCCGAAGGTGTGTGGGGAGGCGGCATGATACTTCTTGATCGGAGCTGACAGACCGGCGGGGGCGTGTGGTTATTGCAGGCTTGTCTCCTCTTCCGCCAGAGGGGGCGGGCAGTGAACGGTGGTGTGGGGGCCTTTTGTTCTGTCCAAATAATGGCAGGCGGTCCTAGGGTTCCTTTAGCACGAAGACGACGATCTTCTTGTTGCTTGCACTCGTTGATCTAGCCTCGAGAGGAGGGTTCCGGATCAGAAGGTATTCGGTCATGCATACCCATGTTTTTCTGGCCATTTGGTTTCAGTGGGAGCGTTGCGAAGCTCTGTTGTTTGTTACCATCATGTTTCATGTCTTCGACGATCCATGGTGAAGTCATATGCGGGGATTGTTAGGAAAGCAAGAACATGAGGGCAACAATCGTGATTTAAGTATTTGAGGCGACAAGGAACTGGCTGCGTGATCTGTGACTCGCGGCAACGATTGTTTATGGGGGCGACAACATAGGAGGAGTTCCTAGTCTTACCTTGTAGGGTGAAAATCCAAGGTCTAACCTTAAGGTGTGTTGGGTAGACTGACTCCACACAGAATTTCCCCCCTCAGCTCGAATTCGAGTGTTTGTTAGGTCGGGTCCGTCATGTGGGCACTGCCCACATGATACAAAAACTGCCTCTAGGCACTGCCCTGTAGCAAAGATAAAAACGAGCTTCGCTACTCAGCCCTGCCGAGTCCATCCCGCAAAAAGCCACGCACAGGTGTTTCGGCCCACTAGGGGTCACCACCCCGCATGTGTGCATCTCTCCAATTGCCCCGTAGTAGTTGCTCTCTTCCTCATCAACTGCCCACGACGAGCTCCGCCCTTGGGCCTACTCAACACCGGCCTCCACCACCTCCTCCTAGACGCCCTGGCTCCTGGACGAGCACCACCCCTGGCTCCCGGACAAGCACCACCCATGGCTCCCGGACGAGCCTCCTCAATGCTGGCCTCCACTGCCGCCTCCTCTATACCCCTAGCTCCCGAATGAGCTCCGCCCCTGGATCCTCTACGAGCACGAACGCGGATCTCGGCCGTGACCTCCTGGCATCGGGTTGAGAGGGGCTCGGCCTCCTAGCGGTGTCTGCGCGTGGCGGCAGCTCCTGTCGCTGGAGAAGACCGACGTCCTGGCCACGGCGGCACATTGATGAGGAGCTCAACCGCGACCTCCTGCCATCAGGTTGAGAGGGGATCGGCCTCCTGGAGCATCAAAAATAGCTCCTCCCGTCGGTGGTGGCTCTCCAGGGCCTATGGCGGTGGTGCTCTGACCAGCCTAAGATGGTGGCGCGTGGCAGAGGAGCATGGCGGCGGCGGAGCTCCGACCCAGGACCCGGTTGCTTTTTTGGTTTGTTTTTAGGGACCCGATTGCTTTTTATTTTTATATGGCATATCTCAATTCATACACCCCACCAAATAGGAACTAAAGTGAACTCAACTGAGCTAATACAACCTACGAAACACAGCACAAAAATCACACTTGTATATGGTCAACATAGCTGGACTCAGCTTGTAACAGGTAAGATAGCCCACCCGGGCTACCAAACACACCCTGATTGGTTGTGCCTAGCAATGGCCTTGTTGAAGGCATTATTTTGCGAGCGAGGAATTTCTCCACGATGAAAACCTATGATCTTTGATCGGGTGACGTTGGCGCTTGTACACTGTTTCCTTCTTGAATTCGTTGTTATTGGAGTGGTTGGAATACTGTTGTTGTTCTGGTGGTGTTAGTGTCATTGCTTCAAGGCATCATTTCTTTGTTGTGGGACTTTTCTTTTTTCTAGGCTAGCTACATCCGTAAGGCCGCTATTGCATGTGTTGTTACAGAGGCTGGGTGTAATTGGTATCTTTGCGATATTAATATATACTCTTTCCCAAAAAATAAAATCTAAATACTAAGTAAATCCATG
This sequence comes from Avena eriantha, assembly GCA_910589775.1. Taxonomy (NCBI): domain Eukaryota; kingdom Viridiplantae; phylum Streptophyta; class Magnoliopsida; order Poales; family Poaceae; genus Avena; species Avena eriantha. Next base: position 410,677,459 of record OU342744.1, read on the forward strand.
CCGCCCTCAGTAATGCTTATCACATATAAGTTCACACACACTTGAGCTTATCCTCTTGCTGCATAGAGGATTGGGATTTCTCTCATTGAGAGCATTTACTTGTTGCTATTTACTTTCAGTACTTTATTTTACCGCAAACTACAAACTCAAAACACCAAAACCACTACACCCTTTTATTATTTTATTACTTGTGAAACTTACTAACCAATACCTTTAGCTCCTCGTGGGTTCGACAACCTTTCTTATTGAAAAGTATTACAATTGATCTCCTGCACTTGGGTGCCATCACACGTCCAGATATACGTAGTCTCAACAAGGTATGCCAGTTTTTGCACTCACCAACTGACATGCATTGGATAGATGTGAAGCGAATCCTTTGATATCTTAAAGGTACCATGACACATGGACTGACTCTGCGTTGATCTTCGTCCTTAGTTCTCAGTGCATTTTCAGATGCTGACCGGACTGGATGTCATGATGAGCGGTGTTCTATAGGAGGACATGTTGTTTTTCTTGATGGAAATCTTATTGCGTTGAATTCTCGCAAACAACCCATTGTGTCTTGGTCAAGTATCGAGGCTGAATACAAATCTATCGCCAACACTACTGCAGAACTTATGTGGATTTAAGCATTGCTTCAAGAGCTAGGTCTTTCTCTAAGTCGGCCACCCTCCTTATGATAACATTGGCGTGACATATCTCTCAGTTAATCCAGTGTTTCATGCACGTACGAAACATAGTGAGATTGATCATCACTTTGTGCGTGAGCATGTTGCCAAGAAGGCGCTTGAGATTTGTCATATATCCACTCATGATCAGCTAGCCGATGTTCTTACCAAACCATTGATAGTTCAACAATTTGAACGTTCTAGGAACGATCTCAGTGTTCTTCCCACGTTTCAATCTCGCGCGGGGGGGAGGGGTGTTAACGTATGAGATTACCTAGCTATGTTTGGTAGGATCTGGAGTAGTTAGCAATTGTGTAGATATAACGAATTGTAATCTTATCTGATGTAATCTTTAATCTCCAAGGCCGCCTGTTGGAATTCCATGGAGGGGTTGGATTTGATCTCCAAGGCCGCCTGGTGGAACATGGAGAGCTAAACCCATCTCTCTCTTCGTCTCGTTGTACTTTCTCCGTTTTAAAATATAAAATGTTTTAGCTTTATGAAGTTATGTATCTAGCCCCTTTTTAGTATATAGGTTCGGAGAGTTTTTGAGTGAACCTACAGACTAAAAAGAGACTAGATTCATTAGCTTCACAAAGCTAAAACATTTATATTTTAAAACGGAGGGAGTAGCTTATAGTGGTCCCTCGTTAATATGTAACTTTGACCACATTTTTATGAATACGTGAGTAGAGTGACGCAAAATATATCGATACAATAAAAATATTTTCTTCATAAAAAACAACCACACGTACGGCTTGAATCTACTGATCTTTCTGAAATAGTCGTCTTTAACCGGTTATAACACTGTCCGTTTCTAGTCCTCCAGTCATTGGTGGTCTCTAAGCTTTGGTCCCCAAAACTGAAAAGTTTGAACGTACACCACATTTAAGTCTCTATAAAATTGGCAACAACCACCGCAGACACTATTCTGTCTATCTTCTGTTCGGGTAGAAGAGATGTTAACTATCATGGACCACGTACTTGTACATGAAAGTTGGCCTGTGGACTGGTAGCTAGGTATTTAGGGCTCGTTTGATTCATGGGATAGGAAAAGTATAGGACTAGGACAAACATAGGATTAAGATGTCATGCCAACTTGAATCCTATGGGAAGAGAAAGTTTGTTTGATGTAGCAAAGGAATTTTTCCATGAGGTTTGAGCTAATGTTTCTTTTCTATAGGAATTGCACTACAAGATTCCTATAGGATTAATTCCTATAGGATGTGTTCCTATAAATCAAACAATTATATAGGAAAAAATCCCATAGGATTTGAATCCTACACAATTCATATGCAATTCCTATGAATCAAACAAGCCCTTATTGGTTTAGGAGCCGAGGAGTGAGTGAGCAACAACTCTGCTGTTGATCTCTGCTCTTTTGGGACGAGAAGATCTGGCACCCGTACATTACTACCACCATGTTGCGCTATGTTTTCTTGCCAGGTCCGTGTTTAAATGGAGCCGCACCCATCAACAACCAGCATATATGTTTGTTGCATTGCCTAGTGTTGGGCGACACAGATGTGAGCAGCACTAGTAGGTACCAAACCAACCCAGAGAAAGACTCCGCTGGAGTTATTGCGCCGTCAATTCTGTGATGGGGAGAGCCGTTCTGCACGCGCCGCTACAGTCAAGGCTCCCTGTCACCGGCCGGCTAGCAGTGGAGGAGTAGCACTGTAGAGAGATCAGAATTGACTGTCACTACGTGGCTGATACTATACATGTTTGAACTGATAGGACCCGCGGCGGTGCACAATACAATACCGTAGCCCTGACGACCAAGAGGAAGAACGGGAACTTTTCACCGCGGTCGGCAAATATGTACTCCCTCTCTCTCCGAAAATAAGTTATAGTACTTGAATTTACCTAATTCGTATATATTAGACACGTTTTATAATACGGATACATACATCTAGATAAAAGATAATCATTTTTTTACAAAGAGTATATATTAATACCACGAAGAAACCAATTACACTCAGTTTCTCCAACAACGCATTACCCTAACGGCTTTATGGATGCACATAGCCCGAAAACAAGTGACATATAATATTTGATACATTTTATTGTGCGGATATATACATCTAGACAAAAGAAAATTATTTTTTTTTGCAAAAAACATATATTAATATCGCAAAAAAACCAACTACACTCGGTTTCTCTAACAATGCATTGTCCTAACGGCTTTTCGGATGTACATAGCCTGAAAAAAAAGAATTGCAAAAAAAAGCCTGCTACAGCAGTCAATTCACTGTAGCAACGACATTAACACCATCAAAACAACACCAGAAATCCAATCTCTCCAATAATGATGTCTTAATAAGAAAATAATGCACGCGCGCCGTCGTCATCCGATCAAAGATCATAAGTTTTTACCCTAGAGAAATTTTTCGGTCACAAAACAAGGATTTCAACAAAGCCATTACCAGACACAACTAAATAATGTCAGATCTTGCATTTTAATATGCAAGATAAGATTGAAAATTTCTCCTACCCCAACACACAAACTTATAGTCGCTGCTGCGAGTCACATGTCACCAAATCACTTATTTGTCGATAGAGAGAGTACTGGATGTTAGATTCGATCGTACTCCCGACAAAAATACTGATCCTATGAAATTATAAGTATCGAAGAAATTACATGAAAAATGTACTATTAGGCTCATTTTGTTTCCTTTTTGAAGTTTATTTACTTATTAAGTAGCCGGTGGAGTATACTTCCATACAATTCGGCATGTTCCAGCACATTCACTATCTACTTTGCCTCTCTCTCCCGAAGCCGCCCCTCTTCCCATTTTGAGAGCCTCCTGCGACCGGCCAGATCTGGTCTCTCTCGCTGCCGTCGGCCTCGCCGGTGGGTGGAGAGATGGATCAGGACCCCGGCTATCTCCCTATAGTAGTAGTTTTAGGATTCGGTTTAGGCTTTAGGTTAATCATGTTTCTTCCCATGTGGAGTATGAGGGTCAGTTGGGGATCTCTGGTGGCCAGATCCGCCACACCTCGTTCTTCCTCTTCTCTGTCGTTATGCGCTGGTGGTAGGCATCGGTATCAGCGGCCCAGAGAAAGACGAGCATCCCTCTAAATAATTCAGCCATGGGTGCTTCAAGATGGGCGTGTGGGATCTTGCCCAGATTGATGTGGTCCCTCTTCTCTCGGTGAAGGTGCTCTCATGGTGGGAGCCGGACCTGAAGAAGACCACCGCTCACTCAGAAAATAAGATCCTCGTCCTGGTGCGTCACCATCGTCATCTTCTCTACTCGCCTCCCCGTGTCCGTGGCAGGAACTTTGGTTTTGACGGTGAGCCGCTTTCCCTGATGTGGTGTTTTTCTGTCAGCCTGCCTCTCTTCTCTTCCTTAAGCTCCATGGTGGGTGACAAGGGGTAACCTCGGCAATGTCCATGGTGATGGACTTGGGGTTCGTGGAAAAGAGAACGCTAGGGATTTCGTCGGATGTCAGGGAAACAATGGAATCAAAGTCGCTTAAATATTGAGTAATTGCACTACTACAAGTTGTCTTCTAGATTTCGGTACCCTTGCTTGGGCTTCTCATGTCCTATATATAATAGGCCCGGTCTCAAAGCTATATGTGGATAGGTTTCATACACGCGTAATTACAATATCAACACAATGTCGGTTTATAGTCTCTTAACTAATACAATCAAAGCCTTTATCTATTGCTTCCTTGGGCTGTCATCTGAAATCTTCATGGGCCGTAAGACCTTATCCAATCATAGGGTAGTGAATCATAAGCACCCGAGTAATCATACCTATCTCAGTAGCCCCCGAGACTCTACTTGAACCGCAGTTTCAGGTTGAGTCTCAAAGTTTTTCTTTTTATCTTTGTAGGGATTTTGGTACAACGAGTCTAATGCTTCCGACGGATCGGGAATTAGTTAATTGCTCCTGGGAAAAAACAAGGTTGTCCTACATCAAATTCAAGTCGCCAAGCTCGAATCTGGAATATTCTACTTGCGTAATTCAGTTCGGGCCGCTGAGGTCTTATCGAATACTGAATTCCAGTTTTCTATTTTTATCGGGTACCCAACGCGTTCGTTGGGATTTTTCATCGTATTGTTGATATGGATATTTTACTGGTAGAGCGCATTCTTCTGCGATTACCAGGCCACACAGGACGAATCCTGGGGTCTTACCTTCATGTTTCTGAACACGGTATTCGGATTTTCTATCGTGTCTGAGCATGATCCAAGATTTTTGGATTTTTTGGCGGTTGGCCTGCTGGGCCGTAAGGGTTTCTGATTTTATCAGATAGTTTCAATGCTTTATACTGGCACCCGATGGGAGTAATACCATTTTGAGGATACACTGGTGTAAAACTCAAAGGTGTTTGCAATCATGAACATATTTTTATACACAACTGGATTTCTATCGGGTGCGTGCCAACGCTCCCGATGGGAGTAGCCCCCGAGGCTATGTTCGGATGCCTATATCTAGACATAGGCTCATAGTCGCGGTTAGCTTGATGGAAAAGCATTGAGCTTTTGAACAATAAAAAGATTAAGGTACAAATAACTTATCTCTTTATATATAAAGAAAAAAATCGATGATACATTATTCTTTGAACGGATGGCCTGTAGCCATTGTCCTGGTTATTCTGGCTTAATAAGCCGAACTATAACTCTTATCACATTACTTATGCGTAAAAGCGTCATAGTTGTGCTACGTTCCATGGATTTGAGTAATTTACTCCGGTCTTTTTGTCTTGTAGTCGATATGCTCCTCCGGGAATAACTTCTGTGATGATGTATGGTCCTTCCCATCGTGATTCTAACTTCTTGGGGCCATCTTGCTTCAGGCGAAGAACTAGGTCCCCTACTGCAAAGGACCTAGGCCGCAATCTTCTGCAATAGTAATTGCGTAGGTTTTGCTGGTACATAGTTGCTCTTTAGAGGGCTTCATCTCGAGCTTCATCAAGTGCATCCACATCATTTTCAAGTGCTTCTCTTGATTCCTCTTCACCATATGCAGCTACTCTTGGGGATTCATGTGACACCTCAACAGGAAGCACGACTTCGGCACCGTGGACCAAAAAGAAATGCGTCTCTTGTGTTGAATTATTTGGAGTTGTACGTAAACTCCATATGGTAGTTCATCCACCCATGCTCCTTTTGCTCTATCAAGTGGTGCCAGTAGTCTTTTCTTGAGTCCAGCAGTAACTAGTCCATTGCCTTTTTCTACCTGTCCATTTGTTTACGGGTGAGCTACCCAAGCGTAGCTTATCTTGATGCCCATCTCCTAGCAGTACTCTTTGAACTCATTGGAAGTGAAGTTGCTCCCATTGTCCGTGATGATGATGTTCGGTACGCCAAACCGAAATACTATGGATTTGATAAAATTCACAGTCGAGGTCCCATCTTGGGTGGTGACAGACATTGCTTCAATCCATTTAGTAAATTTGTCGACTGCTACTAGCAGAAAGACGTGTCCTCCTGGCGATGATTTGTGAAGTTTTTCCACCATATCGAGTCCCCACTGAGTGAACGGCCAGGCCAGAGGTATAGGATTCAACTCAGCAGCGGGTGCTCCAGGTTTTGTTGTGAAGCGTTGACATGCCTCACATGTTCTGGCAATGTCTTTTGCATCTTGAATTGTGGTGAGCCAGTAAAATCCTGCTCTGAATGCTTTTGCAGCAATTCCTCGGCTACTAGCACGATGACCGCAAACTCATTCATGTATATCTTTGAGTATAATTTTTCCTTCTTCGGGTGTTACGAAACGCTGCAACACGCCCGAAATACTTCTCTTGTATAGTTCCCCTTTGATTATCCTAAAGGCCTTCGATCGTTGGGTGATTCGCAGGGCTTCTATCACATCTTCTGGTAACTCTCCCTTAGTCATATATGCTATATATGGCTGCATCCAGGTGGGCTCAATTAGCATGACCTCTTCAATTTCTTGTTATTCTTCTTCGATGGCTTCTTCTATGTTCTTGGCTTCTGAAGGAGCCCCTGAGTCTTTTCACGGATGTTTCTTATTCCCTGTTTTTGGCGCTACAACCTCGGAGACTCTTTTTGCTTTGATCGATCGCTCCGTTATGTCCTTCCAAAAAACTCCAGGCACAAGGACCCGATGTTTGCTAAATTGTCGGCTTCCTCATTGCTTGCTTTTCCTATATGTGATACTTCACACCAATCAAATTGAGCCTCCATAATACTATATAGATCGTGATAAGGAATCATATTTTCACTGACGGCGTTGCATTTGTTCATTGCTTGCTGTGCCACAAGATTGGAATCTCCGAAGATTTTGAGGCGAGCTACACCGCAATCTTTGGCCATTCGCATGTCATGCAAAAGGATCTCGTATTCTTCTTCGTTATTGGATGCGTTCGTAAAGCTCATCCAAAGTATATAGCGCATTTTGTCGCCTTGAGGTGATATTAATACGACTCCTGCTCCTGCTCCCTCCGTTATTTTTGGTCTATCAAAGTACATTGTCCAGGCACTATAAAGGTCTGGTGAACCCACACATTACAACTCCATCCACAATGTGATGAAATCCGGTAGAACTTGTGACTTAATTGCTTTGCGCTTCTCATGCGTGATATCTCGAGGGGATAATTTGATGCCCCATAGAGAGACACGTCCAGTTGCTTCTGGATTGTTGAGGGTGCTTGACAAAGGCGCTTCGTTGACCACTACGATTGGATGCTCTGAAAAATAGTGGAGTAGTTTTCATGCTGTCATAAATACCCCGTATGCTAGTTTCTGGTAGTATGAGTACCTTTGTTTAGATGGTGATAGAACCTCGCTCATGAAGTAAACTGGCCTCTGCACACCGTGGGTCTTCCCTTCTTTGGGTCGCTCTATGACCAAGACCGTGCTGACCACCTGATTTGTGGCAGCGATGTAAATTAGTAAAGGCTCTTTCTCTTTTGGCGACATGACGACAGGAGATGTCGAAAGTGTCCTTTTAAGGGCGCGCTGAGTTTCTTCCGTCCACTCGAATTTTTCTGATTTCCTCATGAGGGTGTAGAATGGTAGCGCTTTTTCTCCTAACCTTGCAATAAAATGACTGAGTGCTGCTACTCGCCCTGCCAGTTGTTGTACGCCACACAAATTTTTTGGCTTCTTCATTGTTAGTATTGCTTGTATTTTTTCAGGATTAGCCTCGATTCCCCTGGCTGATACCAAAATATCTGAAGAGTTCCCCTGCCGGGACTCCGAAGGAACATTTCTTTGTGTTTGGTTTGATGCTAAACTTGTCGAGATTTTTGAATGTTTCTTCGAGGTCCTTGATCAACGCAGATCCTTGACCTGTTGTAACTATGACGTCATCGATATACACTTGCACATTTGTGCCTATTTGGCTACCCAGACATTTCTGCATCATCCGCTAATATGTTTCTCCGGTGTTCTTGAGGCCAAAAGGCATTGTTGTGTAGCAGAATACACCATAGGGTGTTATAAACGTCATTTTCTCCTGATCTTCTTCCTTCATCCTAATCTGGTGGTATCCTGAGTAAGCGTCCAAGAAAGAAAGACGTTCGCATCCCGCAGTTACATCGATTATTTGATCGATTTGCAGCAATGGGAAGTGATCTTTTGGGAAATGCTTGTTTAGTGTAGTAAAGTCGATGCACATCTGAAGTTCTATAGTATTTTTCTTTGGAACACATACTGAGTTTGCGAGCCACTCTGATTTTGTTAGTTCTTTGAGAAAATTGGCATCAATGAGGCGATGGAGCTCCTTTCCAATGGCCTTACGCTTTTGCTTTGCGAAGCGAGGAAGCAGCTGCTTTACTGGCTTTGCCTTTGGATCTAGATTTAATGCATGTTCAGCGAGTTCCCTGGGAATTCCCAGCATGTCAGAAGGTAGCCATGCGAAAATCTCCTAGTGCTCACGGAGGAACTCGATGAGCGCTCTTTCCTATGCGAGATCAAGGTTAGAGGCCACGAATTTTGTTTTCATTAGGTCAGCAGGGTGGATCTGTACTTGTTTTGTGTCTTTTGCTGTGTCAAAAGCCTGATCGGGATTGACACGTGCTACTTCCAGATGTTGTGCGTTTGCTGAAGTTTTAAGTTGTTCAAACTCTGTTGCCATCCTGAAAGATTCAAAAAAATTGTTGAACTCACGATCACAGCTGTCGGCACGTGTGAAGCTTCCTTGTACCGTGATAATTCCCTTTGGTGCTGGCATTTTCATCACTAAGTATGCATAATGGGTCACTGCCATAAACCGTGCAAAGGTTGGTCGTCCCAGGATTGCATGATATTGTTATGGCTAATCCATAACTTCAAATTCAAGTTTTTCTTGCCTGAAATTTCTCTTGGAACCAAAAATAACGTCAAGAAATACTTTGCCTAAAGAAATTTTGGCTTTACCTGGTACTATTCTGTGGAAATGTTTCTGTTGGCGCGAGATTTTCTAGGGGGTAGACTATTGTTCTTAGTGTTTTTGTGTAGATCAGATTTATGCTTCTCCCTGCATCCATGAAGACATTGCTCATATCGAACCCGCCAATTTGTGCTTCAACTATCAAGGCTGAGTGCCCCGGTCGTGGGACCCAAAGTGGGTGATCGGCTCTGCTGAATGTGATTTCTTGCTCTAACCAGTGGAGATATTCGGGTGTGGTTGATGTTGATGTTTCCGCCATATTGATTTGTCTTGTGATGAGCTTCTGAATTCTGTTGGATGGGCGCCCTTTCAGAATAATGGACATTGCCCCTTTTGACCTGGGGTACTCGTTGCTTTGACCGTTGATGTTTTTTGGTGGTGCCATTGGTGGTGGTGGTGCACCGATGGCTAGTGTACTAGGCATGGATGTGTATCCTCGATTTGCCACTTCAGTTGCTTCTACGTTACATAGCTCCTGCATCTTCAGGAACGTTCGGCAGTCGTTCATGAGATGGTTGGATTGTCGCCTGCCTGCTGAGTCGATGTAAAAATGCATATTATAGGGTCCTTCCAACATTTGCATTGCAGACATAGGTGGATCTCGTGCTCTTGGCTGGTACCGCTGCGCGGACTGGCTTCCTCCGACGTCATCCCTGTTCTGGCGGTATCCGTTGTTGTGGTCGTTGCTTCTGTTGTTACCTTCTCCCTAAAAACCTATTGCGACATAGCTTGGTCCCGTGTTTCCGTCATTGTTCCTTCTTCTTCTATCATTGCCGCGTCTATCCCTGTCTTCTTTGGGTGATCGCGCACGTTTATTATGCAGCGCATCCTCCCCATCAGCCCAGCGATTTGCTATTTCCATTAGTTGGGAAATTGTTTTGGGTTTGACCCGTCCCAGTTATTCTATGAACTCTCATCGATTGAGGCCGTCGTTGAAGGCGTCGATGGCCCTTTCGTCGGATATGGACTCAGCTGAGTTTTTAATGATATTCCATCATTGGATGAATGCTCTTATGGATTACCTAGATTTTTGTTTGCACACTCGTAGATGCTCCAAGAATGTTGGTCGCTTAAACATGGATTGGAAGTGCCGGACGAACTTGTCTTCCAGGTCATTCTAGCTCCCGATGGAATCTTTGGGTAACTGCCTCAGCCACGATCTTGCGGCGCCGGTGAGATGTAGTTGTAGACTTTGCATTGCGGTAGTTGTAGAGCCACCCTGTAGTTTGACGGTGGCCAAATAGTCTTCTAATCAAGCATCGGGTTCCTGGAGTCCGTCGTATTTGTGGCGGTCGTGTGGAAGTTTGAAGTCCTTGGGTACCGAGGCCTTGCAAATCCTCTGCGTGAAACAGCTGGCCCCGCATAGCTTGTGATCGTCTTCGTCGTATCCATCCTGATATCATTGATTGTGGCTTTCGTCTCTAGATCTGCTGCTCCTATGTTGGGTGTTGTCGTTTCTTGTATTGCTTCGTGGCTCGGATCCTACGAGATGCGCCTGGTGTGGTGATCGAGATCATCAGGTGTATCCTACTTGCCAAGGACTATTGTGATGGTGTGGGGATCTTTCGGGTTGATGTGTGATTCCTTGTTCTGCTTCCGCGAGAGAGGCTCCTACCATGCCAAGGTTCATCAGGATGGAACGGTGAAGGGCCGCACACAGATCATCAGGTGCGGGTTGAGTGGTGATCAGGTATGTTTGCGTGGCCACAATGGCTGCCTGGGATGTTTTTGCCTTGATGTTTCTTGCTTGATCAATTGACATGAATGATAGGTCGAGATCTCGGATGATTCCACTTCTTTCTGCTTCAGGGATATTCTGTAGTCGAGATGGTGCCCTTCTTGGTGGTGTTGCTCCTGTTACACTCCTTGACCCTCGAGTAGAGATTAATTGTGCCCGTCGTAAGCTGGATTCGTCAGCCAATCTCTTTCTTTCATCAAGTTGCCTTTGCATCCAAAGTAGGTCTCTCTTCTTATGGTGGAGCAGATATTGGTATGCTAGTAGATCCTCATGTGAAGCATCCGCTATCATCGGGACTGCTCCCAAAATTGCCTCCCTTGCTTTTTGCCACGCCGACGCTGGTAGCCGAAGTCCTTGTCTCTCTCCTGCGTGCGGTTCTCCGCCTCTTCCTTGGACAATGCTATTATCTGTTGTTCCTCCTCCGTTTTCGTGGTCTCCTTCATTGTCGTGGTTTCCTGCATGGTCATCTGACAAAATATCATCGGTGTTGAGGATAGGATTACCTTTTTGCCGCGTAGTGTTGAGGTATCTCTGTTGATCATGCACACTTGGTGGCATGTTATGCGTGGCATAATGGCGTCATCTCCTTCTTCAAAGTTTGGGATGATAGTATTACGTGATCGTAGTTCTGGGTAGATTTTCTCTAGCCGGACGGAGGCCAGCGATCAGCCGGAAATAACCCAGCTGCTCCACCTTCCCCACAAAGCACCCATCACAACGGCTCCCCAGGATGTCATGGAGGGCGTCGTGGTGGAGGACGTGGTGGCTGATGTTTACACACTTCTATTCTTGTAGACAGTTGTTGGGCCTCCAAGTGCAGAGGTTTGTAGAATAGCAGCAAGTTTTCCCTTAAGTGGATCACCCAAGGTTTATCGAACTCAGGGAGGAAGTGGTCAAAGGTATCCCCTCTCAAGAAACCCTACAATCAAGATACAAGAAGTCTCTTGTGTCCCCAACACACCCAATACACTTGTCAGGTGTATAGGTGCACTAGTTCGGCGAAGAGATAGTGAAATACAAGTGGTATAGATAATTATAAGTGGTAACGATGCTAGAAAATAGCTTGATGGCATGGAAGAAACTAAAAGCAAACTGAAATAAAGATGGAAGCAAGCAAACATGTAACATATCTAATTGCAAACGGTGTATCAATGCTTAGAAACAAGGCCTAGGGATCATACTTTCACTAGTGAACACTCTCATATAAATATCTTCTCTTCATGATACTACTCTTAACTACTCTCCGGTTGGACACTCTAATCGATGGTAGGCTATAACATCACACCTCAAAGTAAGCCTTTCCCATCTAGAAAACCCCACACTGTCACCTTGAGTACTAGATGAGTCCAACAAACACCACAATTTCATAAAGTCATCCAACTCCAAATATAACTCATAACAAGTATTTGTAATCTCTAGCCTAAGTGCCACCATGGTGTGCACGCTGTCACTTTCACACACATGGGGAGAACAGGGATCTATTAAAGCACTTGAGTAGCAAGGTAGATCTACTTGATTACAAAGCTCATGATCATGCATAGAGAGAGAGAGATGAACACATAGCTACCGGTAGAACCCTTAGCCTCGAGAGAGAACTACTCCCTCCTCGTCATGGGAATCAACAACGGTGATGGAGATGCTGGTGGAGATCGATGGAGATGGCTCTTGGGGCACTTCCCCATCCCGGCAGGGTGCCAGAACAGAGACTTTCTGTCCCCCGAATCTCCCCTTCGGTGGCGGCGGCATTGCGGAACTTTTCGTGGCTGGAGACTTGATTCTTTGGGGTTTATGCATCAGGAGGCTTCTTATAGGCGAAGAGGCAAGGTCGGTGGGTGGCCAGGGGGGCCACACCACCTGGTGGCGCGGCCAGGGCTAGCCCGCGCTACCACATGGTGTGGCTGCCCTGTGGCCCCTCTCCGCCTCGTCTCCTGGCTCCATGAGTCTTTTGGTAAAATATCGACTTTGGCTTTTGTCCGATCCAATTCCGAGAATATTGATTTTCTGACTTTTCTGGAACCAAAAACAACAGAAAACAGGTAACTGGCACTGTGGTATCTTGTTAATAGGTTAGTCTAAGAAATCATATGAAAAGTACTCCAAAGTATGGACAAAACACAAGAAAGAATATAAAACCAAGCATGGAACATCAAAAATTATAGATACATTTGCAATGTATAAAAGGTCCTATCTACAAATGATAGGGATCCATGTGTTATTTTTCGACTTTATGGGGTCCCATGTAATTATTGTGTACACCCACTATTATAATTAATGAAGGTTCTTTGCCCCTTCGGGGGCGCTCCGGTGTTCAAAAAAAAGCAGCCGGTGCAGTGTATATGCACACGAGAGTGGCAGGGTTTTCTTTTTGCACAGGTAAATGGCCTGAAGGGCCTGGAAGCTGTATTTAGCGAGGCGGAGATAATTACAAAAAGGACCATTCTCCAATAGGATTTACAACAAGGTCCTCATATTTTGCAAGAAAGACCTAAGAAATAAAATTGCAAACGCAATCAGGTCCTTCTTGTCCGCCCAAGCGAGAAGATTTGCAGCCGCAGCAGACTTTGACGACGCCGGGGACTACACCACTTGGGTCATCGTCAGCGTGGAGCGCCATGCTACAAATGACGAACTGGCGCCTCAGTCTAGAGAAAGAGAGAGCCGTGGTGCCTCATGCACATCACGGCGTGGAGTGATTTCTTGTAGCCTTGGATCACATTAGCAGACGATGCCTTCGTGGATGAACTCCGCAGATGAACAACAACATCCGACCTATGTAGAAGGACGCGTATGTCACCTCTTCCTCTTCTCCCAGCGCCACCACCCTCCAAGCCAAACTCTTACTCTCCCTCGCCTCCACGGCCGGCCAAGAGACAGAGTCGAGCTTCAAGATCAGCACTCTAGGGAAGAACACACTTACTGACCGAGCTTGCCCCGAGAACCTTCCTCGCCTTCCTCAATGGAAGACTGGCAGGATTGAACGGCAACAGCTGCCCACCGATGTGTGCGACCGATGAAGCAGCGAAGCTCCAAGATCCAACTTTATTGGCGGGGATCCTTACGCCATGGGTGCCCGCCTGCAGGCGCTCCCGCCACTAGAGCACCATAGCAAGCACCACCCAGCATAGAACTCGCCGGACCTACTCCTATTCGCCACTTGGGCAAGACGCAACCTAAACCTAAGCCCTAGACTACTAACTCTGGCACCTCGCCTCGGCCGCCACTGAGCTGCCTCGCCGCTGGTGAAGGCCTCGGTTCAGGCTAGAAAACCACGAGAGGACTCTCAAAGGAACTCGCAAGGAGAGAGAAGGTGGAGGGGAAAAACGAGAGTGGTAGGTAAGCCGGCGGTCTTGATGAAGTCAGCCACCTATATTGGCATACTGTATATCCACAAGTGGTATATGTTCGCTGCTACTCGCATTATTTCGTGCGAAAGGAAATTCTCCATGCCGCTCGTCGTAAGTGTGTGCGACTATGTACCCTTCAAGAAAGTGACCTCGTACTCTTACAAACCACTTCCTTTGAGGTTTTCAAAACATCTAGGCAGAAAATTTCAAATCCAAAAGTAGGTAGACTTCTCGGATACTATTAACCGAAGGAAATCCACTCGGCATACTAGGATATACTCAAAATACGCAATAAGAGAACCAAATCCAGAGTATGGAGTACTTTGTATTTTCTGTAATAGTAGTACGAGATAAATATTTTTGCATTACCGACGGGCGCTCAAAATAGTCGAAATTTGTCTTCACTCCATCGATCGGCAGCAGTCAAGGAGAGAAGCTTCTGCTGTCATCGATAAGGGTTTGTTGAGATGCTTTTCAGACTTGAACTCAGATCGATCCATCGCAATACGGTCGGTCGGTCAAGGCACACACGGCACAAAAGCAGTACTTGTACTTAAAAAAGACACTGGAATCCTAGAGAAAAATATATAAAGGGGAAGTGGCCAACGTCCGTTGATTAGTCGATGCAAACTTTTCAGCAGCGTTGCCACTGATTCTGGCTATATCTAGGCAGCCAGAAATGTAGAGTATTATATTGTATCGTACATACTACATCAGTCTAACTACCAGAACGGGATATTGAATTCTTTTCCACGGACGACCATGAGACTTTGTACAGACTATTGCCTTGTGCTTGGTCCGTGACACGCAAGATGCTTTGATTCTGGAGGCGTAGATAATATGATTGGGATTGATCTGTAGATTTCTCTTTGGAATCCGCGGAGACTGTCAAACAGAAGGGTTTTCAAGGTTGAAGAGGCCATAGCGAGAGTATATAATTGGCAGCGACTCGTGTGCCGGGGACAGCAATAGCACAGTAAAGAAATGGCCCCATAGATCACTCGGAAGACCTGAGCGTCCAGTTGCCATGGAAGACGGTCTGTGCGTGGGAGAAATTAAGGACTTTTGGGAAGAAGAAGCATGAAGGGTTCTTTGCTAATAGCGAAATGCTGCAGTATCTCTTTGGGATACATAGAGAACTGTGTAGCCCAGTGGTTAAAAATCAACCAGACAGTCTCCACTTAAAACGAAAGGGTATATAGTTTTGACCCTGATCTTTACGATATTACAGAAGATATGCCACCATTGTGATTCCCTGGGACAGAGAGTATTGCAACAAAACATTTTCACCGCGCTTACACAAAAAATGCCCTTTTAAGAAAAGTAACGCTACAAAGAAGTGGTTAAACAACAATTCTTCTTGCTGCAGGTAGATATGCAACAAAACCACCAACTATTTTAACACCATTTACAGACTATCACAATAAAAGATCCATATGTTTGGACCAATTTAAGCAACTGTTTTTTGCTACAGATTCATTTGCAATAAAAGTCACCGGCTATGTCTAACAATGATTACAACAACAAAAAACATGTGTTTTCAACATAAAAAATCTTGTGAAAGCAACACTTTTTAGTCGTAACAAAAATGACCAACTATTTCAACAAATATCATCAACAAATACAAAAAATTCAAACTTATAACAAATGCGCTTGCATATATCACATATGCTTTCGTAGCAACAAAATTGATACATGTTTGTTACAAAAAATAATTAAGGTACGCAACATTGATAATATCAAGGCAGTAATTTAGCCGTATCATTGTCCATGGCGGCCCGAACTCCCGATTTGACACCACCGACACAAACCTGGCTCATCAGAGGCATGTCGCGACCGATCGCCGTCCCAGATAGGTCACCTAATTACAAGTATTTTCCTTTTTTCTGTTCCGAAAACATGAGACGGAATGTGTAGAAAATAGCTCATCACTTAATTGATTCTGTGTTGGTTTTGTTTATCATGTGCATTATAATTCAATGCAAATAGTGACATGCATGCACTATAGCTTCACTTTTGGTAAAACCAATGACGGACTTAATTCA
Organism: Avena eriantha; assembly: GCA_910589775.1. Classification (NCBI taxonomy): domain Eukaryota; kingdom Viridiplantae; phylum Streptophyta; class Magnoliopsida; order Poales; family Poaceae; genus Avena; species Avena eriantha. The sequence goes on from OU342744.1 coordinate 410,693,611, forward strand.
ATGTAATAGTGACAAAAGTGCACTGTATCTTCACTTTTAGTAAAACCGATGGCGGACTTAGACTCCATTTTCCGCTTTCCAACGAGTTCGGCCTCCTGTCACCATGACATGCTCCGCCACAACAATAACAGACCTTGACCGCACATATTAAAGAAAAGTAAATAACCTGAATAGCTTAGCTTGCGCATTTTTATCATTTATCATGAACAATGGAATAAGCTTATTTTGTAAAAGATCAAACCATATAATGTACTAATCCCTCCTATCCACAATAAGTGTCTCTAGTTTAGTACATCAATAAAGAGAGAGAAATAAGTGCCCACAAGGGACACATTAGGACCCATATGGATACCATGCATAAGTATATGGACCTTGAGAGGCTATAGTTAAGGAGAAAAATATAGACTTATGGTCTTTTAGATACTCTCTCTGGTACATAATAAGTGGTGTACTAAATCAACGACACTTATATAAATTAGAGGGATTAGTATTTTCTACTACCTATGTTTCATATTAATTTTCACATATTTCTCTTGATTTATATGTATTTCAAGTCGAATTTTTTTTTGCTGAGTGCATAAAACTTTGTTGAGTGTAAAAAAAGGAACTCGACGACGTTTGGATTTACCGAGTTCAACACTTAGCAAAAATTGCACATATGGTACAGCCTAGCAAGACACTCGTCGAAACTCCCAAAAATACAGACAGAAAAGAAGACACTCGGCAAAATCCAAAAAAACACGGCAAAAATACACACTCAGCAAAAAAAAACACTCCGCAAAGAACTGAGGCACGACCAAGACGCGGTGCAGTTAATGGCATCATGATGGAATTTGTCTTTACCGAGTGTCCTCTAATAGACACTCGGCAAAGCAATTATCCCGCCACTGGTAGGTCGCACGAGGGAAAATTTCCCATGAAAACTTGCGGAGTGTTTTAGGGTTTTACACCCAGTAAAGTTTCGGTCCTTTTCTCGCACATCCTTCCCGCGCTTTAGCACGCTGGGCCCATCCTCTTTGCCGAGCATAAATACACATGGGAAAGATGTGCGCCATCTTTGTTGAATGGCAGAGATGCCATGCACGGGCAAAGATTTTCCTGCCCATTTTCTCTTCCTCGATCTTTCCCTCTATTTTTTGTGTCATTTCTTAACTTCGTAGCCTATATATAAAGATCGTTACCCAGCCACTAATTGCAAACTCACTAGTTAGCTTTGGCTGGTGTTCTCTTCTCCCTCCCTAGTTCTGTATACTTTCCTTTCTACATTGTTCTTTATTTTCGTGAAGAAGAGTGTTGCTACTTGAACACCTTGGAGGTGCAGATCATGTACAAGATATAAATATTGACTTACAAAGTTTGTATCTCCAAGGTGCTCGAGAAAGTGATGGCGCCAAAATACTTAGCCACCAAATCATTGAGACTCTAAGCGCATAGTGATGTATGACTCAAGGGTTTATATCGAACTCTCGGAGAAACAGTAAAAAGTACATTTCTTCCTCCCCTTCAAACAACTAACAAAAAAAGTGTTTCCTTGTGTCCTCAACTCCACCAAGTGATTGTAAAGCACAAGGTTTCATATTATAATTGAACACAAATATGTAAATGCCATAAATAAAGTAAATGAGCAACAAGTAAAGTAACTATATGCAACATAAAAGATAAACTAATGCAACATGTTGTCGGATTGAAAACAAGTACGCCCTGAAGGGGTCCTCGAGGCGTGGGAAAACGTGGGGTGTGAGATGTACGGTTGTTTGGGACGGTGAGCACACAAGCTTACACAGGTTCAGATCCGACTGCGGTGTACGGATCCTACTACTGCTAGAAATCCAGTATATCAGCAGAGCTGAAAGTATAATAGATTACAAAGGTTGGTTTCGTCTGTGTGAGTTGAAATCCAGTATATCAATAGAGCTGAAAGTATAATAGATTACAAAGGTTGGTTTCGCCTGGGTGAGTTGAGATTGTGGTATTGTGGTTGTGCCCTAAAGGCTAGTCGTTGGATTATATAGTCATCCGGCCTAGGATTTACAGGAGAGTCTTATCCGGCTATGATACAGAGTCGGTACAAATTACATCTTGGACTACAAGTATTCCTATAGGCCTAAGTTGGTAAGTCTTCTTGGGTCTTCCCGTAGACGGATGGGCTTCCATCTTCTCTCCCTGACTAGGTTTCCCGTGGAGCATAGATCTAAGTCGGAAGTGGGCCACCCTGATTAGTGATTCACCATGGGTATACCCAGAAAATATATCTCCAATAGTAGCCCCCAGAAGCCTCCAAGATCCAAAGTCGGATTCCATCGTCTATCTTGAAAGTTCTTCGGCTACCGAATCATGAAGGGTTCCTGAAACTTAAAAATAAAAGGACAGGATCTGAGTCACGAGTGAGTCAAATTGTTGGTAAGTTGTCCTTGTTTCCACGCTCAATTCAATCTGAGCCGAAATTTAGTCTGGTGAAGCAACTTGACAACTTTTCAGGTCTTGTCACGTCACTAACAATTATTCTATCAACATGACTGTTGGTGGGTCCAGCATCGCACGGAACCGAGGCACCGTTTCAATGTGAACATAGAGATCAAGGTGGCAGAGGCTTCATGAGGACATTGCCCCTCCCATTCCGCGGCATGTGGCGGAATCCAGCGCATTAATCACTAATCTTGGTGTAGATGGGTTATAAGAGGGAAAACCCCCATTTTTCTCTCCATTACTTCTCCAGCACTTCTTCTTCCTCTGAAACCTTGTGCTTCACATATCCATCTCTCCCCTCCACCAAATCCACCCGCGCCGCCCATTTTTGGTCAATCTCCAATGAGATGACCGATGCATCCAATTCGACGGGCACGACATCATCATCAGCAGCAGAAGAGAAGAAATACCGCGGGATCTAGATCCCCAGCATCATTAACAGTGAGAAACTCAAGTACACGGAGGACAAAGGTTACCTCCATCTTGGCTCATGGCAGAGCATCTTTAATGAATCCATCCCCGCGTCACACAACGACGAGCGAGTTCACTTTGCGACCCATGTCGATCGCGGTCTCATCATTCTGCCATCAGAATTCTTTTCCGAGGTAATAGACCATTACGGCATTTAGCTTCATAATCTCTCCCTGAATTCATTGTTAGATCTTTGTGCCCATGTAACTCTTTGTGAGGGGTTTCTCGGCATCAAGCCAAGTCTATTTCTTTTCTGATACTATTTTACTACCTAGAAGAACTCTATCATTGTAAGTATTCCTTATAATACCGGAACTCTTAGCTTAGTCATTAGGAGAGACCGAGTCTACCCTAAGGTTTTGGCTAGTGATTCAGTGAAGAAATAGCCAGCCATGTTCTTTTACCATAAGGATATGTCGGTGCCCGAAAAAGTGGAAGGTTTGCCGGCTTTCGTCAACGGTGTTGCAACCTACCAAGAATCTTGGGATGCAAAAGCACCGGCTTTGACCAAAGATTTGATCCGTGCCAAGATGCGGATTGAGTTCTTGGTCAAGAATAAAGGTTTGAAGGGATCTGACTTAGTGCACTGTTGATTGGAACATCGGATCCAACCTATGCAATATCACGGTGACCGACTGATGCACTCGGTTACTTCCGGTTAGCCCACTTTAGCTTCCCTCTAAGGACTACAAGACCCGGATCTAGTGGTTGATCATGGAACGGGTTAACAAGAAAGTCCCCGGAGATCTCCATGCACATGTACACAACAGAGAATCCCTGGTCCTGGTAAGTCTTTCAACTCTAACCTGATATGTTGTTCATCTTTATCTTTTATCATCCTACAATGCTGCGATATTTTCTACTTTCAGCTTGCTGACCTCCCCGAGTTGGAGCTTGCTCCTATCGAAGGTTATCCACTAGAAGATCTGATTCCTCTTGACGAGGAAGAGGAGCTACTAGAATTGCCAGAAGTGTTTACCAGAAAACATAAAACTCCAGTTGTTACGGCTAGCCCGTAGATGCTGCCAGTCGCCAAGAAGTAAGTTCTTCTATCATCACTTGTATTTTTGTTTATATTCTTTTTAAATCATAATAGTATCCATCTTATAATTCAGAGCTAAGCAATTAGTGAAGGGGAAGGGAAAATCCGGGAAGACGTTGCGCCAGCAGAAGTTAATCTTAACTTCTTCGGCCATCACTCATGTGACTCCCAACCCCAACAAATCATTAGCACTAGAGGATATTCCATCTCCATGCACTGGAGATGTTGGGGCTCAAACTGAAGAGCCTGTGAACACCAGTTCACAAGCCAACGCCACCATTGGTGACTCCGGAATAGATAAGGGTGAACCCTATAAGGGTAATGATCCCTTAGCTAATACCTTTGCCAAGAATCTTTTGAAGATCCCTAGTGCTGCCATTATTGGCCTTACCAAGAAAGGGGCAGAAGAGATTCAGAAACTTGCCTTTGCTTGCCTGGAATCCAGGAATATATCTGCTAAGTAAGAGGCTCAAGAGGAACTACAAGAAAAGTTGGCTTTTACAACGGATGATTTTCGTGGTTGAAGGCCCGTTTTCGTGGTTAAAAAGTCTTCTACGATGGATAGCCTTCGTGGTAAAAGCCCCGTCACAAAAGAATCTACCACGGATTTTTTTACCGTGGCGGATTGAACCCTTCAGCCACGAAAACATGTTCTATCGTAGATCTGTTCACTAGCCGCGTCGACGGCTGACGTCATGCAAACTGTCATGTGGCTGCCGCCATTAACGGCCAGTTACTGCCGTTGACAGACAAAGAAACCGTGGCAGAAGCCAGGCCCAACCAAGGCCTTCTAATTATTAAGTGGGCCGGCCCATTGATACGTTGCAAACGTATCTATAATTTTTGATGTTCCATGCTTGTTTTATATCTACTTTCTTATGTTTTGTCCACACTTTGGAGTACTTTTACACATTTTCTGAAACTAACCTATTAACAAGATGCCACAATGCCAGTTGCTTGTTTTCTTCTGTTTTTGGTTCCAGAAAAGCTAGAAAATGAATATTCTCGGAATTGGACCGGACAAAAGCCAAAGTCGATATTTTACCGGAAGACTCACGGAGCCAGAAGACAAGACGGAGAGGGGCCAGGGGCTGGCCACACCATGTGGTGGCACTGGTCCCCTAGCCACGCCACCAGGTGGTGTGGGCCCTACCAGATCAGAAATCCACGAAAAGTTCTCTAGCACCGCCGCCACCGAAGAGGAGATTCGGGGGACTGAAGTCTCTGTTCCGGCACCCTGTCCGGACAGGGAATTGCCCCCGTAGCCATCTCCATCAATCTCCACCACCATCTGCATCGCCGTTGCTCACTCCCATGATGAGGAGGGAGTAGTTCTTCCTCGAGGCTAAGGGCTCTACCATTAGCTATGTGTTCATCTCTCTCTCTCTCTCTCTCTCTCTCTCTCTCTCTCTCTATACGTGATCTTAGTGAGATCGTGAGCTTTGTAATATATATATATTCTACTACTCAAGTGCTTTAATGAACCTCTACTTATCCCCACGTGTATGAAGTTGATAGTGTGCACACCATGTGGCACTTTGGAAAATATTACATAAATACTTATCATGAGTATAATTTGAGTTGAATGTCTCTATGAGATTGTGGTGTTTGTTGGAACCATCTAGCGCACAAGGTGACAGTGAGGGGTTATCTAGATGGGGAATACGAACTTTAAGGTGTGTTGTTATAGCCCTACATCGTCCAACCGGAGAGTAGTTCAGAGTAGTATCATAAAGAGAAGATATTTATATGAGAGTGTTCACTAGTGAAAGTATGATCCCTAGGCCTTGTTTCTAAGCATTGAAACACCGTTTGCAACTAGATCTATTACATGTTTTCTTGCTTCCATCTTTATTTCAGATTGCCTTTAGTTTCTTCCTACCCGTCAAGCTCTTTTCTGGCACCGTTACTACTTATAATTATCTATACCACTTTATTTCACTATCTCTTCACCGAACTAGTGCACCTATACACCTTACAAGTGTATTGGGTGTGTTGGGGACACAAGAGACTTCTTGTATCTTGATTCCAGGGTTGCTTGAGAGGGATACCTTTGACCACTTCCTCCCTGAGTTCGATAAACCTTGGGTAATCCACTTAAGGGAAACTTGCTGCTGTTCTACAAACCGCTGCACTTGGAGGCCCAACAACTGTCTACAAGAATAGAAATGCGTAGACATCAAGCTATTTTCTGGCGTCGTTGCCAGGGAGGTAAGGTAAAAGGTACTCACATCCTCTGGCTACTAAGCTATCTTCTAGTACTATTGCTGGTGTGTGAGTGCTCGAAGTGATTTCCTTTAGATTCTGCAAGTATATCTTTTGTTTGTTGTTTTTATTTTCACTAGTTAGGCTTAATGGAAAACAACAACAAAATTAGAGATATTTATAGTATTTATCTTGAGTTAGGACATGAAGTGTTTGAAGAGAAAATTAAATAACCCATGAAACTTTATTTGCATGCTAATAGCAATGTTATTAGTACGAATCTTTGAACACCATTATTGCTAATGTTATGGAAAAGTCTAAGCTTGGGGAAGCTAGTTTTTATGAAAATGATCTTTTTAGTCCCCCAAGCACGGAGGAGAAAATTTACTTTGATGATACTATGCCTCCAATATATGATGATTACAATGATGAATATGATATTTTTAGTTCACCTACTATTGAGGAGAAAATTGATTACGATTACAATATGCCTCCTATATTTGATGATTATGGTGATGAGAATAACAATGATAGCTATTTTGTTGAATTTTCTCCCACTATAATTAATAAGAATAACTATGCTTATGTGGAGAGTAATAATGATTATATGCATGTGGCTCATGATAAGAATGTTTTATGTGATAGTTATATTGTTAATTTTATTCATGATGCTACTTAAATTTATTATGAGAGAGGGAAACATGGTTTTGTGTATTTCAACATTATTAAGTTTCCCTTCTTTATGTTATTTTTTTTGAAGTTACACTTGTTTTGCTTTCCTATGCTTGTTGCTTTGTTCTTTCATGACTTATTTCTTTATAAGATTATTTTTCATAGGAAGTAGGTTATACTTAAATTTGTTCCATATTTGCTTCTTGATTCTCTCTTTTACTTCAATTCATATCCTTATGTGAGCATCATTGAAATTTATCATGCATATCTTAATGGCTATAAAGAAAGAGCTTTTGGGAGACAACCCATTATATTTTTACTTTCAGTTTATTTTTGTTTTGTTGAGTCTTGGAAGTTATTGCCTATGTAATAACCTCTCCTTATCCTTTTTATTTGGTTTTTATGCCAAGAATAACCTCTAATGAGAGAGAAGTAAGACTTGGGAAAGTTGCTGCCCCGAAACAGATTTTTGTGCTTCATTGTAAAAATTCGTGAAAAATCTTTGTACGTCGGATTGAGTTGTAATTTTTTGTGCTTCTGCCCTAGGTTATTATCTAAGTTTCGTTAGATCAACACTTTTTTTATTTGAGCAACATAATGTCTTCGAAAAAATCGATTTTCACCTACTGGTCTGTTTTGACAGATTCCTGCCATTATTTGCATTTGCCTCTTTATCGATTTCTTTTTGGGTTCTTTTTGGTGAATAGAGATTTTTGAGGGAATTTCTACAGTAGCTTGTGTTTTTAATGAAAGTTTTTCTGTTTTAAAACTAAACCCCAGAGGTTTATTATCTTTTTGAATGCACTAATGTTGCTAATGAAGATCGTGTGAAGTTTTGTATGAAGGAAATTTTCAGGTGTAGGGAAAGAATGATGTAATGAGATGAAGAATGGACAAAAGCTCAAGCTTGGGGATTCCACCCTGTGTCACCCCAAGAAATATTCAAGAGGTACAAGCGTCAAAGCTTGGGGATGCCCAAGGCATCCCCTTCTTCATCAATAAAAATCTCAGGTCTTACTCGACACTTCGTTTTTATTGTTTCATGCACAGTTGTGTTGTTCTTGGAGGGTCTTTGTTTTTGTTTTATTTTCCTTTCTTTGCTGCAATAAGTCTGTTGGATCCCAGCACTTCTTTTGGAGAGAGACACACTCTGCTTTCATTGTTTAGAACACTCTAGTTTTCATTCTTTTTGTTTTGTGAGTGTTCTCTTTTGCTAGCACTGGGGTTAGCCTTAGTTTTCTTATGCTTTCAGCTTAGAACTCTTTAGTTCTTCCTTTTTGGATTTGTGAGACAAGATCACTAATCTTTATTTATTATTATTATTATCTTTGTGAGTTCTTTCAAATAAGTTGGTTTGGATTGGAAAAGAGTAGGAAAAGTTCATGCTTAAGTGGTATAAAAGGAGTTTCTTTTTGACTGTGGCCTAGGCATTGTCATGTCATGCTTGATATTGTTTTGGCTTTATGCTTAGTGATTATTTCCGTAGCATGACTTGTTACAAATAATTGAGAGTGCTTAATGTGCCTTGAAAGAATCATGCGTTGTTTTAGCATATTAAAGCATAGTATTGTGGTATTCTCCTTTGATGCTTTATTTGGGTTGACTTGGCGCATGCTCACACCATGTTAAGACAATACCAAGTCACCATAGCCTCTATGATCCTTTAGTTTTCGACTAGTAATATCACTTTATGCTTTAATTAATAATGTTTTGTCGCTTTGCATGATTATGACCATTATTGCTCTCTTAGTTGATCGCTCCCAGTCTTTTGCTAGCCTCCATACAAAGTATGAGTTCCACTCATGTATCCAACTCCAAATAAAACCAAGTTATTCCAAAGAGTCCACCATACCTACCTATTAGAATTTGCTATTCCAAGTATATACATGTTTTATCTACCTTCCGAATTAAACTTGTGATGTGAAAATTAGTGATTAAAGCTCTCACGAACTTGATGGCACAATTTACTTTTATTGCCCCTAATAAACTTGAACCATTGTGTCATCTATGTTGTATATGCTGGCACTTATACGTTGGGGATTAACAGAACCATGTTGTCATGGGGAACGCTTTCAACATTGCACTCATACATTGTACCCATTTGATATCATGCTCTTTTCTTTATGGACGTTGTCGATGTGAAATGAAAGGGGAGCTTGTAAGTCCATGGAGTTATGTATGTGTGTTAGAGAAACACTTGGGCGGCTGGTCTAATCCATGCCTAATCATGGTGGAAACCTACAGCGTAGCCATAATGAGCAATCTATGAAGCATTCTTCTTATAAAAAAAGAGACAGAGATTGAGAAAAAAGAAAGAAAAAAAGAGAAAAGAGGAAAGAGAGAAAAAAGCACCATTTTCCCATGGTAAATAAGAAGATGCTGAGATGCTTATTGTCTGCTTGCCTTGTCATTTTGATATGGGGATTCTTCTGTATCATCAGGCAAGGGGTACCTCGTTGGCGGTTCTCTATGATACACATGTACTTACCATGACAAGAACTTATAGGTAACTAAAGTTGAGTAGCATGAGGAGAGGCCCTCATATTCAAGGGACATGAGATTACCAACTTATACTTTGTCAAGCATATACTCCATAGTTTGTTCACTTTAACCTTAATCACTTCAAGATGCTTATGATAGGGGCAATGAGAGCTAAAAGCTAATAAGTACCATAATTTTTGGAAGCTCTTTATGAGACTTGAATCCCTAATTCCTTCTATGAAGGCCTTACTTTTACTTTAATGTTGAGTCTCCATCTTCTATATTTATGCACCCATTGAGAGAGCATAGTGGCCATTCTTAGTTTAATGTGCATTATCCCAAGACTTGTTGATTGATTCATCACTTTGATAATGCTTGTTCTTAAACTATTTGTATCTAGTAACCCTTATGAACTTTGAAGGTGTCCTACGCATTTATGTTTTGCTACATTATGAGGGACAAGCTGAATACCATTCTTATTATGTTTTCTATATGTGAAACAAACAAACATCTTTCAAAGCATTGTTATCCATGAATCTTTTTTTTGTACCTTTTCATGTTACAACATAGTTGCTATGTCTTATTGTTAGAACTATATCTTTCATGCTATGTTAAAGTATTATGATCCCAGCTATCAATCCTCTACAAATACTTTGATCAAGATTATGATGGTGCATGTCACCTCAAAAATTATTCTTTTCTTTTTATCACTTACCTAGTCGAGGACGAGCAGGAGTTTTGCAAACGTATCTATAATTTTTGATGTTCCATGCGTGTTTTATATCTACTTTCTTATGTTTTGTCCACACTTTGGAGTACTTTTGCACATTTTCTAGAACTAACCTATTAACAAGATGCCATAGTGCCTGTTTTCTTTTGTTTTTGGTTCTAGAAAAGCCAGAAAATGAATATTCTCGAAATTGGACTGGACAAAAGCCAAAGTCGATATTTTCCCAGAAGACTCACGGAGCCAGAAGACGAGATGGAGAGGGCCAGGGCTGGCGACACCATGTGGTGGCACGGGTCCCCCTGGCCGTGCCACCAGGTGGTGTCGGCCCCTGGTCCACCCTCTGACATCGCCCTTCGCCTATAAGAAGCCTCCGATACAGAAACCCTAAGTACCAGATTGGAAATCCACGAAAAGTTCCGCAGCACTGCCGCCACCAAAGAGGAGATTCGGGGGACAGAAGTCTCTGTTCCGACACCCTGTTGGGATGAGGAATTGCCCCCGGAGCCATCTCGATCGATCTCCACCACCATCACCATCGCCGTTGCTGACTCCCATGATGAGGAGGGAGTAGTTATTCCTCGAGGCTAAGGGCTTTACTGGTAGCTATGTGTTCATCTCTCTCTCTACGCGTGATCTTATTGAGATCATGAGCTTTGTAATCTATAGATCTATTCTTCTACTCAATTGATTTAATGAATCTCCTCATATCCCCATGTGTGTGAAGTTGACAGTGTGCACACCGTGTGGCACTTTGGCTAAGATTACATAAATACTTATTATGAGTATAATTTGAGTTGGATGTCTCTATGAGATTGTGGTGTTTGTTGGAACCATCTAGCGCTCAAGGTGATAGGAGGGGTTATCTAGATGGGGAATGCAAACTTTAAGGTGTGCTGTTATAGCCCTACATCGTCCAACCGGAGAGTAGTTCAGAGTAGTATCATAAAGAGAATATATTTATATGAGAGTGTTCACTAGTGAAAGTATGATCGCTAGGCCTTGTTTCTAAGCATTGAAACACCGTTTGGAACTAGATTTGTTACATGTTTGCTTGCTTTCATCTTTATTTCAGATTGCCTTTAGTCTCTTCATACCCGTCAAGCTCTTTTCTGGCACAGTTACCACTTATAATTATCCATACCACATGTATTTCTCTATCTCTTCGCCGAACTAGTGCACCTATACACATGACAAGTGTATTGGGTGTGTTGGGGACACAAGAGACTTCTTTTATCTTGATTGCAGGGTTGCTTGAGAGGGATACCTTTGACCACTTCCTCCCCGAGTTCGATAAACCTTGGGTAATCCACTTAAGGGAAACTTCCTGATGTTCTACGAACCTCTGCACTTGGAGGCCCAACAACTGTCTACAAGAATAGAAGTGCATAGACATCACCCATGAGGAGAGCCCAATAAGAAGACGGCCCGTTGATACGTCCATTTTGCATCACTATTCTATGTCTTAATTCACTATTATTCATTGATATATTTCGTATTGAGAGGTGATACTTATGTTATTGAATCTACTTTTGCATGGTTGATGACTTTTGGAGCATGGACCGCTGCAGTTAGGATTCTGATGGAAAAGGTGCTGTTTGGAGGCAAAATTCGCGAAGATCGGAAAATCCAGGAAAATATACGGAAAATCCTATTTTTCTAGAAGACTAAGGATGCCAGAAGATGGAGTGGAGGTGGGCCATAGGGGCCCACACCACCCCATGGCGCGGGCAGGCCTAGGCCGCGCCTGGAGGTGGTGTGGCCCCCCTGGTCTACTCCAGCCTCTCCCCTCTGGCGTATATCATCCTCCCGAAACCCTAAGACTCGGGGAGCGACCACAGAAAGATTCCGCCGCCTCTGCGGGGCGAAAAACACCGAGAGAGAAAGATCTCTCCGGCAGACAGATTTGTGCCGGGGGAATTCCTTCCCGGAGAGGGGAGATCGTCGCCATCAACACCACCATCAAGCTGGACTTCATCGGGATCATTATCATCATCACCACCATCATCACCATCAGCACCCTCATCATCATCTCCATATTTGTGTAACAATTCAGTTGAATCTTGCATAGTTCATAGGGGAAACTTTCCCGGTGTTGATTACTCCTTGTAGTTGATGCTATTGAGTGAACCATTGAATTATTGTTTATGTTCAGATTGTTATACATCATTATTCCATCTCTGATTATGATCCATCTGATGTCTTGTGAGTAGTTTGTTTTGTTCTTGAGGACATGGGAGAAGTCTTGTTGTTAGTAGTGGAGTTGCGTTGAGAAAGATTCAATAGATTGTTATTTAAGTTGAGGTGTACTTCTTCAAGTGGTGTCATGTGAACGTCGACTACATGACACTTCACCTATATGGGCCTAGGGGAATGCATTGTGTATTTGGCTACTAATCATAGGGGTTGCCGGAGTGACAGAAACCTGAACCCCCGTTAGGAAACCATTGCACAAGGGACGTAAGGGTCTTAGAGTTTAAAGCTGTGGTTAGGTTTCTACCTTAATTACTTTCTTGTACTTACGGATGTTTGCAACGGGTATAATCACAAGTATGTATTAGTCTTGGATGGGGCGGTACATTAGCACAGGTTCACCCACACAACACTTAGCAAGCTAAAGAAGATTAATCGACTATATGAAGCGAAAGCACTTGACAGTCTTCCCATATGTGTCCTCGAGAATGTTTGGTCATCTTAAGAAATACAACCGGGTTGTCCTTTGCTGCATAAAGGATTGGGCCACTTGCTGCATTTATTCCTACTGTCTTTTATTTACTCGTACTTTGTTTACTTGCTTTATCGAAAACCCTAAAAATCCGTTTGCTAAGTAATTGCAGAGATTTCCCGATCCATACCACTAGCCAGCACCTTCTACTCCTTGTTGGGTTCGACACTCTTACTTATCGAAAATACTGCGATATAGCCCCTATACTTGTGGGTCATCAAGACTATTTTCTGGTGCCGTTGCCGGGGAGTGAAACGCTATTGGAGAGTGGAACTGGTAATGGAAACTTCTACTGTGAGACTATTTACTTCTGTTAGTTGCTTTATTTTTGTTATGGATAATTCGCTGAGTTTCTTATTTGGTAATGCTACTACCACTGCTAAGGTAGTAGATAAGCCACCACCTGCTGAGAATGATGTTTTCAAAATACCTACAAGAATTATTGATCGTGTTATGGATAACTACTATGTTGGGGATGGAACTGATCATCCCGGCGATCATTTGCTCTTTATACACGAATTATGCGGGTTGTTCAAGTGTGCAGGTATTACTATAGATCAAGTTAAGAAGAAGTTATTCTCATTATCACTGAAAGGAAGAGCTAAGGAATGGTATAAGCTGCTGAAGAATGGTCAAGCTCTGGAATGGGAGGAAATAGTGCCTCTCTTTTATTCAAAGATTTATCCTCCTAGTGAGATTCATAAAGATCGGAACCAAATATAAAAGTTTTGGCCTCTTGAGAGAGAGTACAACTCAAGCTTGGGGGAGATTGAAGTTACTAATGCTCAAATGTCCCATTCATGAGCTCCCCAACAATATTATTATCAATAACTTTTATGCAAGGCTCCCTCTACATGATAAGGATTTCTTGGATGCTTCTTGTGCTGGATCATTCACTCGCATGGAAGAAGAAGCTAAATGGGACCTTCTAGACCGTATTCAAGACAATGCTGAAGCTTGGGAGAATGACAAAGTTAGAAAGTCAGGTATAAATTATGATTATGAATGCATAGAATCTTTTATGGGAACTAATGACTTTCAAAATATTAAAAATGCTTATGGTCTAGACTCTCAAGCTATTGCTTCTTATTTTAAGGCTTTTGCTTCCTACATTGAAGTGCCTAAAAAGAAGTGGAATAAGTATCATGAACCTTATAAAGATGTTGCTAAAAGTGTTCCTGCAAGAAATACTGAAGTTTATACTGCTAATCATGTTTTACCTAAACCTTATATTGAGAAAATGCCTTTTCCAGTTAAGGTAAAGGAGCATTCTATGATAGCTAGTATGGTTAATGAAAGTACAAGTAAAGCTGTTGAACCTGATAAACAAATGTATGATGAACCTATAATAGAAAATGTGAAAGACTTTGTCACTAAGTATGAGGAAGAGGGACACACTATCCTTTGTAAGGATACCTCTAATATTGTTTCACATAGTAGTGTTATGAGAGCTAGTATTCCTATGTTTTCTGTTAGAATAAGTGATCATCCCTATGATGGTCCTTGTGGTAGCTATATTTTTAAGTTTATGCATGATACTGAAAGGTACTATGAAAGAGGGAAAAGTGTTCTTATGTATCTCAATAATATCAAGTTTCCTTGTTTTATGCTGAAAGATTTTATGTTGCACTTCTTTTGCCTTCTTATGCAAGTTGCCTCTAGTTTCAACAACTTGTTTGTTTACAAAATCCCCTTGCATAGGAAGTGGGTTATACTTAAATGTGTGTGTGTTTTTGCTTCTTAATGCTCTCTTTCACTTCAATTCATATCCCTATGAGAGCTTCTTTAAAATTATCATGCCCATCTTAATGGCTATAAAGAAAGAGCTTTATGGAAGACAACCCAATTTGTTTTTGCTTTTAGTTTGTTTTTGTTTCTTTGAGTCTTGGAAGTTATTACTTTAGTAATAACCGCTCCTTATCCGTTTTGTTTGGTTTTTGTGTCAAGATCAACTTCTAATGAGAGAGAAGTAAGATTTGGGGAAGTTGATGTCCAGAAACAGATTTTTGTGTTTCACCGTAAAAATTCGTGAGAGATCTCTGTATGTAGGTTTGAGCTGTAATTTTTTGTGCTTCTGCCCCAAGTTGTTATTTAACTTTAGTTAGTTTTGCACTTTTTGATTTGAGCAGCAGAAGATTTTCGAAAAAGTTGATCTTTACCTGCTGGTCTCTTTTGACAGATTTTGCCAATGTTGCATTTGCTTCTTTATTCGATTTCCTTTTTGAATTCTTTTTGGGTTTTCGGAAGGAGTTGCTACAGTAGCTTTTGTTTTGATGGTTTTCAGTTAAAGTTGGACTCAAAAGGTTTTGTCACTTCACTTTTACTAATTTTGCTAATGAGAACTGTGTGATGTTTTGTGTGAAAGAAATTTTCAGGAAGTGGAGATAATGGTGTAATAAGGAAGAGAAAGGTTTTATGACTCAAGTAATAAGTGTATGAAGATGAAGATATTGATGATATTCAAGAGGTGACTCCGGAAGAATCCACTAAATACCAAATTCAGAGACCTGCAGAGTCCGTATTCAAATAGGTAACGGTTCTGGTAAGAAAAGTTCCGCGAAAATACAATCCAACTATATTTTTGCAGTTTTCACTCAATAAGAAAAGCTATGAAGCGAAAAAGGGACGGAACCGGAGCCAGGGTATCCCACACCACCCCATGGCGCGGGCCCACCCCTAGCCGTGCCACCAGGTGGTGAGGCCACCCAAGACTCCGCCTCCGACCCGTTTTCTCCCAGTACCTTCCTTTTGATACGAGACTTCGTAATATATAACCCCCTGGATCCCCCGAGGTCCGTATATCGTGTTTTCGTCATGTTTTTGTTTTGATCTGTTTCTGTTAGGACATACTCTTTGAAAGCTTAGAAGCACAATGGTGTCCGCCAAGGATAAAGGGAAGGAGCCCATGGAGGAGGATTCTCAAGACCCCAAGCAAGGGCTGGTACCTTTTGTTACTTGCCCTGCATCAACGGAAGCCCTACGAGTCACTAAGGAGTTCTACGATAAGTACCGAGACTTGCAGAGGAAGGTGGACATGCTTCAATGGGAGAATAATAGGCTTCGCAAGATGCTGGAAGATTACCTCACGTCAACTAAGAAAATATTACCACCACCACCGAAGGAGTAATTCGTCATCAGGTTTGGCATCCCATTGGTTTGTTCCAAGCTTGGGGGAGTGCCGCGGTATCATATCACTACCTTCTATCTTTTTACCTTTTTAGTAGAGTCATATCATGAATAGAGGAGTTATTATGTAGTATGGTTTGCATTATGGAAGTGTCCCCTCTCTCGTTAGACATGTATCCCTTGGTGTGAGTTTCGGTTATGGAATATTAATGAGAAGTTCTATCATCCACTCTTTTGCATAGCTTATATTAGTTTTCAATTCGTGGTTATATGATTGATCTTGTTGTTAGTATTGGTATCACTTTGGGATCATTGAGTTAATTTAGTTGGTTTCGGCAAACCTGGCTCGGTCAGTAGCAACACCTTTTTGAGAGTTGAAAAGAAAAAGATAGAAGTACTCTAAAGAAAAATAATTTCATCATCTTTCTTTCTTGATTTGCTCATAAGTCTAGTATTCTCTAGTTAAGATCTTTTGTGCTTCCAAGGAAGATTGCATGTTTGTCTTTATCATTTGTATGCTTGGTTGTTTCCTTCAACTCTTGTACTTGCTACCCAGCCTTGCTAGCCAAAAACTTGTACTGAGAGGGTATTCTTCTCGTGCATCCACTCCTTTAAACCAAAACGTTTGCCATTTGAGTCCACCATACCTACCTAGTAGCAATACTGTTATTCAAAGTAAATCCTTGTGTTATCTACCTCCCAAATTAAACTTGTTATGTGAAAATTAGTGGTTAACGCTCTCACGAACTTGATGGCACACTTTACTTTCTTGCATTTAATAAACTTGAACCATTGTGCTCACCTATGTTGCGTATATGCTTGCGCTTTGTAAGTTGAGAGTTAGCAGAACCATGCTGTCATGGGCAACGCTTTCAACATTGCACTGGTACTTTGTACCAAGTTGATATCATGTTATTTTGTCTATGGATGTCATCGGTGTGAAATGAAAGGGGAGCTTGTAAGTCCATGGAGTTATGCATATGTGTTAGAGAAACGCCTGGGCCGCTGGTCTAATCCATGCTGACATGGTGGAAACCTGCAGCATAACCATAACGAGTATCTATGAAGCATTCTTCTTATAAAAAAAGAGATAGAGATTGAGAAAAAAAGATATTATGAGAAGAGGAAAGAGAGAAAAAGCACCATATTCCCATGGTAAATAAGAATATTGATGAGATACTTGTTGTCTGCTTGCCTTGTCATTTTGATATGGGGATTCTTCTGTATCATCGGGCAAGGGGTACCCCGTTGGCAGTTCTCAATGATACACATATGCTTACGATGACAAGAACTTACCGGTGACTAAACTTGAGTAGCATGAGGAGCGGCCCTCGCATTCAAGGGACGTGAGATTCTCAACTTACAACTTGTCAATGCATATCCTCATTTTTGATCACTTTAACCTTAATCACCTAAAGATGCCTATGATAGGGGCAATGAGAGCTGAAAGCTAGTAAGTACCATAATTTTTGGGAGCTCTTTATGAGACTTGCAATCCCTGCTTCCCTCTTTGAAGGGCCTTTCTTTTGCTTTGTAGTTGAGTCAGTAAACCTATTCCCTTCTATCTCAGCAAATATTTTGAGTTAATGTGTTTCATTCATTCATATGATGATTTATTCAATCATGTCTCTTATGTTCCTTGTTTTGCACATTGCTCTTATCTTGATGTTTACTACTTTGAAAGCTTTCATTGAAAAACCAGCTATTTGTGAACTCCAGCAAATTGTCAACTATTCTTTGACCAAGAGCTAAGTTTGCCATTACCAATTCTGATTCACTTTATGTATCTTTATTGTGTTTCCTTTACTTATCGCAAGTTGAGTTGTATAATAGTGAGTTGTCTTCTATTATGATCTATGTATTTGATGAATGTGATGCTTCTTGTCCGTATTCTTTTATCGACTCTTCACTCCATAAACCTGAGGCCATGTTTATTGAGCTTAGTTTCGCTTGGGGACAAGCGAAGTCTAAGCTTGGGCGGAGTTGATACATCCATTTTGCATCACTATTCTATGTCCTAATTCACTATTATTTATTGATATATTTCGTATTGAGAGGTGATACTTATGTTATTTCATCTACTTTTGCATGGTTGATGACTTTTGGAGCATGGACCGCTGCAGTCAGGATTCTGATGGAAAAGGTGATGTTTGGAGGCAAAATTCGCGAAGATCAGAAAATCCGGGAAAATATACGGAAAATCCTATTTTTCCAGAAGACTAAGGATGCCAGAAGATGGAGTGGAGGTGGGCCACAGGGGGCCCACACCACCCCATGGCACGGGCAGGCCTAGGCCGCGCCTGGAGGTGGTGTGGCCGCCCTGGCCCACTCCAGCCTCTCCCCTCTGGCATATATCATCCTCCCGAAACCATAAGACTCGGGGAGCGACCACATAAAGATTCCGCCGCCTCTGCGGGGCGGAAAACACCGAGAGAGAAAGATCTCTCCGGCAGATAGATTTCTGTCGGGGGAATTCCTTCCCGGAGAGGGGAGATCGTCGCCATCAACTCCACCATCAAGCTGGACTTCATCAGGATCATCATCATCATCACCACCATCATCACCATCAGCACCCTCATCATCATCTCCATATTGTTGTAAAAATTGAGTTGAATCTTGCATAGTTCATATGGGAAACTTTCCCGGTGTTGATTACTCCTTGTAGTTGATGCTATTGAGTGAACCAGTGAATTATTGTTTATGTTTAGATTGTTATACATCATTATTCCATCTCTGATCATGATCCATATGATGTCTTGTGAGTAGTTCGTTTTGTTCTTGAGGACATGGGAGAAGTCTTGTTGTTAGTAATGGAGTTGCGTTGAGAAAGATTCAATAGATTGTTATTTAAGTTGTGGTGTACTTCTTCTAGTGCTGTCATGTGAACATCGACTACATGACACTTCACCTATATGGACCTAGGGGAATGCATTATGTATTTGGCTACTAATCGTAGGGGTTGCCGGAGTGACAGAAACCTGAACCCCCGTTAGGAAACCATTGCACAAGGGACATAAGGGTCTTAGAGTTTAAAGCTGTGGTTAGGTTTCTACCTTAATTACTTTCTTGTACTTACGGATGTTTGCAAGGGGTATAAGCACAAGTATGTATTAGTCTTGGATGGGACGGTACATTAGGACAGGTTCACCCACACAACACTTAGCAAGCTAAAGAAGATTAATCGACAATATGAAGCGAAAGCACTTGACAGTCTTCCCATGTGTCCTCGAGAACGTTTGGTCATCTTAAGAAATACAACCGGCTTGTCCTTTGCTGCATAAAGGATTGGGCCACTTGCTGCATTGATTCCTACTGTCGTTTATTTACTCGTACTTTGTTTACTTGCTTTATCGAAAAACCCTAAAAATCCGTTTGCTAAGTAATTGCAGAGAATTCCTGATCCATACCACTAGCCAGCACCTTCTGCTCCTCGTTGGGTTCGACACTCTTACTTATCAAAAATACTACGATACACCCCCTATACTTGTGGGTCATCACCCGTTACTGTTTCACCTTTCACTGCTTGAAATGGGCCCAATAATGCAGCGAGCAGAGGCCCATGATACATCGTAAACATATCTACAATTTTTGATGTTCCATGCTTGTTTTATATATACTTTCTTATGTTTTGTCCACACTTTGGAGTATTTTTACACATTTTCTGGAACTAACCTATTAACAAGATGCCACAGTGCCAGTAACCTGTTTTCTGGTATTTTTTGTTTCAGAAAAGCTAGTAAGAAAATATTCTCGGAATTTGACTGGACAAAAGCCAAAGTCAATATTTTACCCGAAGCAATACAGAGTCCGGAGGGGAGACGAAGTGGCACACCAGGGGGCCACACCTGGTGGCGGCGCGGCCTAGGAGGGCATGCCGCCAGGGGGTGTGGGCCCCTGGTACTCTACCTACCTTGCCCTTTCACCTATAAAAGCCTCCCGGGATGAAAACCCTAACTACCAGATCAGAATTCCATGGAAAGTTTCGCAACGCTGTTGCCACCAAAGAGGAGATTCGGGGGACAGAAGTCTCTGTTCCGGCACCCTGCCGGGACAGGGAAGTGCCCTCGGATCCATCTCCATCAACTCCACCGCCATCTCCATCGCCGTTGCTGACTCCCATGATGAGGAGGGAGTAGTACTCTCTCGAGGCTAAGGGCTCTACTGGTAGCTACGTGTTCATCTCTCTCTCTCTATGCATGATTTTATTGAGATAATGAGCTTTGTAATCTATAGATCTATTCTGCTACTCAAGTGCTTTAATTAATCTATGCTTATCCCCATGTGTTTGAAGTTGACAGTGTGCACACCGTGTGTCACTTTGGCTAAGGTTACAAAAATACTTATCATGCGTATAATTTGAGTTGCATGTCGCTATGAGATTGTGGTGTTTGTTGGAACCATCTAGCGCTCAAGGTGACAGTGAGGGGTTATCAAGATAGGGAATGTGAACTTTAAGGTGTGCTTTTATAACTCTACATCGTCCAACCAAAGAGTAGTAATAAGTACTATAATTTTTGGAAGCTCTTTATGAGACTTGAATCCCTGCTTCCTTCTATGAAGGGCCTTTCTTTTACTTTTATGTTGAGTCTCCATCTTCTATCTTTATGCACCTATTGAGAGAGCATAGTGGTCATTCTTAGTTTAATGTGCATTGTCCCAAAACTTGTTGATTGATTCATAACTTTGATATTGCTTGTTCTTAAACTATTTGTATCTAGTCACCCTTATGAACTTTGAAGGTGTCCTATGCATTTGTGTTTTGCTACACTATGAGGGACAAGTTGAATACCATTCTCATTATGTTTTCTATATGTGAAACAAACAAACATATTTCAAAGCATTGTTATTCATGAATCTTTGGTTTGTACCTTTTCATGTTACAACATAGTTGCTATGTCTTATTGTTAGAACTATATATTTCATGCTATGTTAAAGTACTATGATCTCTGCTATCAATGTTTTACAAATACCTTGATCAAGATTGTGATGGTGCATGTCACCTCAAAAAAAATTTATCACTTACCTACTCGAGGACGAACAGGAGTTATGCTTGGGGATGTTGATACGTCATAAACGTATCTATAATTTTTGATGTTCCATGCTTGTTTTATATCTACTTTCTTATGTTTTGTCCACACTTTAGAGTATTTTTACACATTTTCTGGAACTAACCTATTAACAAGATGCCACAGTGCCAGTTGCCTGTTTTCTGCTGTTTTTGGTTTCAAAAAAGCTAGTAAGGAAATATTCTCGGAATTGGACCGGACAAAAGCCAAAGTCAATATTTTATCCAAAGCAACACGGAGTACAGAGGGGAGACGAAGTGGCGCACCAGGGCGGCCACACCTGGTGGAAGCACGACCTAGGGGGGCACGCCACCAGGGGGTGTGGTCCCCCGGTACTCCACCGACCTTGCCCTTCCGCCTTTAAAAGCATCCCAGGACGAACACCCTAAGTACTAGATCCGAATTCCATGAAAAGTTCCACAGTGTCGCCACCACCGAAGAGGAGATTCAAGGGACAAAAGTCTCTGTTCTGGCACCCTGACGGGACGGGGAAGTGCCCCCGGATCCATCTCCTTCAACTCCACCGCCATCTCCATCATCGTTGCTGACTCCCATGATGAGGAGGGAGTAGTCCTCTCTCGAGGCTAAGGGCTCTACCGGTAGCTATGTGTTCATCTCTCTCTCTATTCATGGTTTTATTGAGATCATGAGCTTTGTAATTTATAGATCTATTCTTCTACTCAAGTGCTTTAATTAATCTATGCTTATCCCCACGTGTGAGAATTTGATAGTGTGCACACAATGTGGCACTTTGGCTAAGGTTACATAAATACTTATCATGAGTATAATTTGAGTTGGATGTCTCTATGAGATTGTGGTGTTTGTTGGAACCATCTAGCACTCAAGGTGATAGTGAGGGGTTATCTAGATGGGGAATGGGAACTATAAGGTGTGCTGTTATAGCCCTACATCGTTGAACCGGAGAGTAGTTCAGGGTAGCATCATGAAGAGAAGATATTTATATGAGAGTGTCCACTAGTGAAAATATGATCCCTAGGCCTTGTTTATAAGCATTGAAACACCATTTGCAATCAGTCCTATTACATGTTTGCTTGCTGCCACTCTTATTCAGATTGCAATTACCACTTATAATCATCGATATTACGTGTATTTCACTATCTCTTTGCCGAACTAGTGCACCTATACACCTAACAAATTTATTGGGTCAGTTAGGGACACAAGAGACTTCTTGTATCTTGATTGCAGAGTTGCTTGAGAGGGATACCTTTGACCACTTCCTCCCTGAGTTCGATAAGCCTTGGGTGATCCACTTAAGGGAAACTTGTTGCTGTTCTACAAACATCTGCACTTGGAGGCCCAACACTGTCTACAAGAATAGAAGCGTGCGTAGACATCAAGCTATTTTCAGGCGTCGTTGCCGGTAGGTAAGGTAAAAGGTACTCACATCCTCTAGCTACTAAGCTCTCTTCTAGTATTGTTGCTGGTGTGTGATTGCTCGAAGTTATTTTCTTTAGATTCTGCAATTATATCTTTTTGTTTCTTGTTTTCATTTTCACTAGTAAGGCTTAATGGAAAACAACAACAAAATTAGAGAGCTTTATAGTATTTATCTTGAGTTAGGACATGAAGTGTTTGAAGAGAAAATTAAAAAACCTATGGAACTTTATTTGCATGCTAATAGCAATGTTATTAGTATGAATTCTTTGAACACCATTATTGCTAATGCTATGGAAAAGTCTAAGCTTGGGGAAGCTGGTTTTGATGAGCATGATATTTTTAGTCCCCCAAGCATGCATGAGAAAATTTACTTTGATGATACTATGCCTCCAATATATGATGATTACAATGATGAATATGATATTTTCAGTCCACCTATTATTGAGGAGAAAATTAATTATGATTACAATATGCCTCCTATATTTGATGATTATGGTGATGAGAATAATAATGATAGCTATTTTGTTTAATTTTCTCCCACTATAATTAATAAGAATGACTATGTTTATGTGGGGAGTATTAATTCTTTTATGCATGTGGCTCATGATAAGAATGTTTTATGTGATAGTTATATTGTTAATTTTATTCATGATGCTACTGAAAGTCATTATGAAAGAGGGAAACATGGTTTTATGTATCTCAACAATATTAAGTTTCCCCTCTTTATGTTGAAATTTTTGAAGTTGCACTTGTTTGCCTTCCTATGCTTGTTGCTTTGTGCTTTCATGACTTGTTTCTTTACAAGATTATTTTTCATAGGAAGTGGGTAAGACTTAAATTTGTTCCATATTTGCTTATTGATGCTCTATTTTTACTTCAATTCATATTTATTATGTGAGCATCATCGAAACTATCATGCCTATCTTAATGGCTATAAAGAAAGAGCTTTTGGGAGACAACCCTTTATATTTTAACTTTCAGTTTATTTTTGTTTTGTTGAGTCTTGGAAGTTATTGCCTATGTAATAACCGCTCATTATCCTTTTTTTTGGTTTTTGTGCCAAGAATAACCTCTAATGAGAGAGAAGTAAGACTTGGAAAAGTTGCTGTCTCGAAACAGATTTTCGTGCTTCACTGTAAAAATTCGTGAAAGATCTCTATACGTCGGATTGTGTTGTACTATTTTGTGATTCTGCCCCAGTTTATTATCTAACTTTAGTTAGTTTATCATTTTTCGATTGGAGCAACATAAGGTCTTCGAAAAAAATCGGTTTTTACATGATGGTCAGTTTTGACAGATTTCTGCCATTATTTGCATTTGCCTCTTAATCGGTTTCTTTTTGAGTTCTCTTTGATCACTGGAGCTTTTAGAAGGAACTGCTACATTAGCTTGTGTTTTAATGGAAGTTTTACTTGTGTTGAAACTAAACCCAAAGACTTATTATTATCTTGAATACACTAATGTTGCTAATGAATATTGTGTGAAGTTTTGTATGAAGGAAATTTTAAAGTGTAGGGAAGAACAATGTGTTGAGATGAAGTATGGACAAAAGCTCAAGATTGGGGATGCCACCCGTGTCACCCCAAGAAATATTCAAGAAGTATAAGCGTCAAAGCTTGGGGATGCCCAAGGCATCCCCTTCTTCATCAATAGAAATCTTAGGTTTTCTTCCAAACACTTCATTTTTATTGTTTCATGCACAATTGTGTTGTTCTTGGAGCATCTTTGTTTTTGTTTTTTTGTTTTCTTTTGTTTGGTTTGCTTAATTAAGTTGGCTGGATCCCAACACACTTCTTTTGGAGAGAGACACACCCCGTTATTCATTGCCTAGAACACTCTAGTTTTCACTCTTATTGTTCTATGCGTGTTCTCCTTTGCTAGCACTGCGTTTAGTTTTAGTTTTCGATTGGTGTTGGAAAAGAGTAGGAAATTTCATGCTTATAGTGGTACAAGAGGAAGCTTGTTTTGACTGTGGCCTAGACTTTATCATGTCATGTTTGATATTGCTTTAACTTTATGCTTAGTGATTATTCCTGTAGCATGACTTGTTACAAACAATTGAGGTTTCTTAATGTGCCTTGAAAGCATCATGCGTTGTTTTAGCATATAAAATCATAATATTGTGGTATTATCCTTTGATGCTTTATTTGGGATGACTTGGCGCATGCTCACACCATGTTAAGACTATACCAAGTCACCATAGCCTCATTTAGTTTTCGACTTGTAATATCATTTTATGCTTTAATTAATAATGTTTTGTCGCTTTGCATGATTATGGCCATTATTGCTCTCTTAGTTGGTCGCTCCCAGTCTTTTGCTAGCCTCCATATGTACCAAGTATGAGTTCCACTCATGTATCCAGCTCCAAATAAAACCAAGTTATTCCAAAGAGTCCACCATGCCTACCTATTAACACTATTGCTATTCCAAGTATATTCATGTTTTTATCTACCTGCCAAATTAAACTTGTTATGTGAAAATTAGTGATTAAAGCTCTCACGAACTTGATGGTACACTTTACTTTCTTGCACTTAATAAACTTGAACCATTGTGCCCATCTATGTTGCATATATGCTTGCATTTTGTAAGTTGTGAATTAGCAGAACCATGTTACCATGGGGAACGCTTTCAACATTGCACTTTATTTAGTTGATATCATGTTCTTTTGCTTGTGGATCTCGGCGGTGTGAAATAAAAGGGGAGATTGTAAGGCTCATGGAGTTCGTATATGTGTTAGAGAAACGCCTGGCGGCTAGTCTAAGCCATGCCTAATCATGGTGGAAACTTGCAGCATAACCATCGTGAGCAATCTGTGAAGCTTCCTAAAAAAATAAAAAAAAGAAGGGAAAACCCTATGCAAATAGCATACAAAGAGGTCACTGAGATGCTCATTGTCTGCTTGCCTTGTCATTTTGATATGGGAAAGCTTCTATATCATCAGGCAAGGGGTACCCTATTGGCGGTTCTCTATGATACACATGTACTTACAATGACAAGAACTTACCTGTGACTAAAGTTGAGTAGCATGAAGTTTGATACTCGTTAAGTAAGGGGCATGAGATTTTCAGCTTATAACTTGTCAGGCATATCCTCATATTTGTTCACTTTAACCTTAATCACGTAAAGATGCTTATGATAGGGCCAATGAGAGCTGAAAGCTAATAAGTACCATAATTTTTGGAAGCTCTTTATCTGACTTGAATCCCTGCTTCCTTCTATGAAGGGCCTTTCTTTTACTTTTATGTTGAGTCTCCATCTTCTATCTTTATGCACCTATTGAGAGAGCATAGTGGTCATTCTTAGTTTAATGTGCATTGTCCCAAAACTTGTTGATTGATTCATAACTTTGATATTGCTTGTTCTTAAACTATTTGTATCTAGTCACCCTTATGAACTTTGAAGGTGTCCTATGCATTTGTGTTTTGCTACACTATGAGGGACAAGTTGAATACCATTCTCATTATGTTTTCTATATGTGAAACAAACAAACATATTTCAAAGCATTGTTATTCATGAATCTTTTGTTTGTACCTTTTCATGTTACAACATAGTTGCTATGTCTTATTGTTAGAACTATATCTTTCATGCTATGTTAAAGTACTATGATCTCTGCTATCAATGTTTTACAAATACCTTGATCAAGATTGTGATGGTGCATGTCACCTCAAATTTTTTTATCACTTACCTACTCGAGGAAGAGCAGGAGTTAAGCTTGGGGATGTTGATACGTCATAAACGTATCTATAATTTTTGATGTTCCATGCTTGTTTTATATCTACTTTCTTATGTTTTGTCCACACTTTAGAGTATTTTTACACATTTTCTGGAACTAACCTATTAACAAGATGCCACAGTGCCAGTTGCCTGTTTTCTGCTGTTTTTGGTTTCAAAAAAGCTAGTAAGGAAATATTCTCGGAATTGGACCGGACAAAAGCCAAAGTCAATATTTTATCCAAAGCAACACAGAGTATAGAGGGGAGACGAAGTGGCGCACTAGGGTGGCCACACCTGGTGGAAGCACGACCTAGGGGGGCGCGCCACCAGGGGGTGTGGTCCCCCGGTACTCCACCGACCTTGCCCTTCCACCTTTAAAAGCATCCCGGGACGAAAACCCTAAGTACTAGATCAGAATTCCATGAAAAGTTCCGCAGTGCCGCCACCACCGAAGAGCAGATTCAGGGGACAAAAGTATTTGTTCCGGCACCCTGACGGGACGGGGAAGTGCCCCTGGATCCATCTCCATCAACTCCACCGCCATCTCCATCGTCGTTGCTGACTCCCATGATGAGGAGGGAGTAGTCCTCATTCGAGGCTAAGGGCTCTACCGGTAGCTATGTGTTCATCTCTCTCTTTATTCATGGTTTTATTGAGATCATGAGCTTTGTAATTTATAGATCTATTCTGCTACTCAAGTGCTTTAATTAATCTATGCTTATCCTCACGTGTGTGAAGTTGATAGTGTGCACACCATGTGGCACTTTGGCTAAGGTTACATAAATACTTATCATGCGTATAATTTGAGTTGGATGTCTCTATGAGATTTTTGTGTTTGTTGGAACCATCTAGCACTCAAGGTGACAGTGAGGGGTTATCTAGATGGGGAATGCAAACTATAAGGTGTGCTGTTATAGCCCTACATCGTCCAACCGGAGAGTAGTTCAGGGTAGCATCATGAAGAGAATATATTTATATGAGAGTGTCCACTAGTGAAAGTATGATCCCTAGGCCTTGTTTCTAAGCATCGAAACACCGTTTACAATCAGTCTTGTTACATGTTAGCTTGCTGCCACTCTTATTTCAGATTGCAATTGCCACTTATAATCATCCATATTACATGTATTTCACTATCTCTTCGCCGAACTAGTGCACCTATACACCTGACAAGTGTATTGGGTGTTCTGGGAACACAAGAGACTTCTTATATCTTGATTGCAGGTTTGCTTGAGAGGGATACCTTTGACCACTTCGTCACTGAGTTCGATAAACCTGGGGTGATTCACTTAAGGGAAACTTGCTGATGTCCTACAAAGCTTTGCACTTGGAGGCCCAAAACTGTCTACAAGAATATAAGTGTGCGTATACATCGGCCCGTGAACTTTCAGACCGGGTAGTGTTTCGGCCTATAGAAGGCCCAAGTTGATCCAACACCGTGCGAACCATTACTACAATATGTTGGGACACTATATATGTATGTAAACTTGGCATGGAATTCACATCCAATATTCTTTGGACTTTTATTTATGGAAAAGAACAACCTCGCTCGTCTTACTCGGAAAATGTAGAATTGAATGTTCTTTCCTGATAGTTGGAAACTCACACCGGCGGCATTGTTTACTACAAGAAGATGCAACGATCTACCTCTGAAAATACATTTAATTCAAGAGAAATCTATCCCACTTACTTGTAGCTCAAGTTTGACCTAATTTCGTTAAATTGTCAAGATGCAAAATCTTAGCAAGAAGTTGAACCTATCGTTAAAATTCTCGGTGTTTTCTGATATATTAATTGTGACCCGTTGATGTGTACCTCCAAAAGATTTTTCGTAGAACTTTCAAAGTAACCTACAATTTACTTATAGTTTCAATTTGACCTAATTTCGATAAATTGACATAAAGTCATTCGGTCAAATGGGCAGAGTTAGCTAGGAAGTTTGAAAACTCATAGAACATGGGAATCGTTGGTACAACATGTTAGTCTACTATATATGTCGGTAAACTTAGTTTCTGGCATTCAGATCCAAAATTCTTAAGACATTTCTTTATGAAAAAGAACAACCTCGCTCGTCATCACTTGTAAAATTGAGAATTGAATGTTCTTTCCTGATAGTTGGAAAATCACACCGACGTTAGTGTTTGCTAAAATAAAATGCACCCATCTACCTCTAAAAATTCATATATTTCAAGAGCAATGTATTGCGCTTACTTGTAGCTCAAGTTTTACCCTATTTCGTTAAATAGTGTCATGATGCAAAATCTTAGCAAGAAGTCAAACCTGCTGTCAAAATTTTGGTTATTTCTCATATATTGATTGTGACCCCCCAATGGGTATGGTACCTCCAAAAGTTTTTTCGTAAAACTTTTAGAGCAACCTACAATTTAGGTATAGGTCAAGTCTAACATTATTTCGATAAATCGGCATGTAGTCATTCAAGTGGGCAGAGTTAATTAGCTAGGGAGTTTGAAAACTCAAAAAAATGGGAATCGTAAGTAAAACACGTTGGTCCACTTAATATGTCCATAAGCTTGGCTTATGACATAGAGATCCATATTCTTTGGACTTTATTTACAGAAAAGAACCATCTCGTCATCACTTAGAAAACTGAGAATTTTCTTTTCTGATAGTTGGAAACTCACACCGACGACATTTTTTACTACAAGAAGATGCACCCATCTAGCTCGAAAAATACATTTAAT